>CM056052.1:136042981-136642981 GCA_029574335.1 Rana kukunoris
AATATACGGACCAGTTTGAACAGAGACCCTGCCCCCCTACAGTTAGAAACACATATGAGGTCACACTTAACCCCTAAAGTGCCCTCTAGTGGTTAACTCCTAAACTGGAATTGTAATTTTCACAGTAATCAATGCATTTGTATAGCATTTTTTGCTGTGAAAATGACAATGAAATGTTCCCAAAAATGTGTCAGAATTGTCTGATGTGTCCACCATAATGTTGCAGTCATGAAAAAAATCGATGATCGCCGCCATTAATAGTAAAAAAAAAAATATTAATAAAAATGCCATAAAACTTTCCCCTATTTTGTAAACGCTATAAATTTTGCGCAAACCTATCATTAAACGCTTATTGCGATTTTTTTATTTACCAAAAATAGATAGAAGAATACGTATCGGCCTAAACTGAGGAATGTCTTTTTATATCTTTTTTTGGGGATATTTATTATAGCAAAAAGTAAAAAATATTGCATTTTTTTCAAAATTTTTGCTCTATTTTTGTTTATAGCGCAAAAAATAAAAACCAAAAGAAAGCTTTATTTGTGGGAAAAAAAGGACACCAATTTTGTGTGGGAGCCACGTCGCACGACCGCGTAATTGTCAGTTAAAGCGACACAGTGCCAAATCGCAAAAAGGGGCAAGGTCCTTAACCTGCATATTGGTCCGGGTCTTACGTGGTTAATGTGTATGTATAGTTGATTTGTTTTTTTGAGTAAGAAAGACTTAAAACATTATTAATTTATTGTTTTGCTGTCTGTGGCCTAATCAAGCTGCTTACATACTGCCCAGGGACTGTACAATATTTGTGGCTTGTAAAATAATATATTCTAATTTGTATTTCAGAATAATACCTGCCTTGTCACTTTTTCTCTTATATTGTGACCTAACCAAGCTGCTTATGTATTGTGCAGGGACTGTAAAACACTTGTAGTTAGTGTTTCAGAAATATTATTTATTTCAGAATTAAACCTATCATATCTCTCCCTTTTAGATTGTGGCCTAATTAAGTTTATTACACACTGTCCATGAACTCTACTAAAATGTCTAGCTATTGTCTCTGAAATAACTGCAATAATACACATTAATTTTTCGTTTAACCTCTTGCCCACCGGGCCATAGGCATTTTACTGCTACGGCGCGGTGGAGTTATTTTGGGACGACGTCCCTGGGACGTCGTCCTTCACTTCCGCAAATTGTGCGTCCCCTGGGACGCGCTCGCGGAAGTGTCCGTGCTCACCAGGTCTAGAAGACCCGGCGCATCATGGATCACGGTAAATTGCCGCTGATAGCGGCCGTTTACCACGTGATCGCGCTGTCAAATGACGGCGCGATCACTTGTAAACAAACTGGCGTCATTTGATGACGCCGGTTCCTCCCTCTCCTGAGTCTCCTCTCTGTACCGTTTGGTACAGTGTGCGAGGAGAGGGGGGGGGGAGCGCTGTGGCTGGATCTGTGACAAATGCAGTCACAGATCCAGCCATCCCTCCATCCATCCCAGCTCTGCAGTACCCCAGTACCTTGCAATACCCCAGTACCCTGCAGTACCCCAGTGCCCTGCAATACCCCAGTACCCTGCAGTACCCCAGTACTCTGCAATACCCCAGTACCCTGCAATACCCCAGTACTCTGCAGTACCCCAGTACCCTGCAGTACACCAGTACTCTGCAATACCCCAGTACTCTGCAGTACCCCAATACTCTGCAATACCCCAGTACTCTGCAGTACCCCAATACTCTGCAGTACCCCAATACTGTGCAATACCCTGCGCAATACTCTGCAATACGCCAATACCCTCCGCGATACTCTGCCATACCTCAATACCCTGCAGTACCCCAATACCTTGCAGTACCCCAATACTCTGCAGTACCCCAATCCTCTGCAGTACCCCAATACCCTGCAATACACCAATACCCTGCGTGATACTCTGCAATACCCCAATACTCTGCAATACCCTGCGCGATACTCTGCAGTACCCCAATACTCTGCAGTACCCCAATACCCTGCAATACCCTGCGTGATACTCTGCAATACCCCAATACTCTGCAATACCCTGCGCGATACTCTGCAATACCCCAATACTCTGCAATACCTTGCACGATACTCTGCAATACCCCAATACCCTGCAATACCCCAATACTCTGCAATACCCAAATACTCTGCAATACCCATTTTTTTAAAGCACCCCTGTCCCTGTGTGCTCGCATGCAGAAGCGAACGCATAAGTAAGTCCCGCCCACATATGAAAACGGTGTTCAAGCTACACATGTGAGGTATCTCTGCGAACGTTAGAGCGAGAGCAATCATTTTGGCCCTAGACCTCCTCTGTAACCTAAAAAATTGTAACCAATAAAAGTAATTAAAGCGTCGCCTATGGGGATTTTTAAGTAGCGAAGTTTGGCGCCATTCCATGAGCAATTTTGAAGGGTGACATGTTGGGTATCTATTTACTCGGCATAACGTCATCTTTAACATTATGAAAAAAAATTGGGCTAACTTTACTGTTTGTTTTTTTTTTAGCACAAAACTGTTTTTTTTTTTTTAAAACACCGTTCAAAAAATTTCTAACGAAAATACCATGCGAGAATAAAAATTTGTTACCACCGCCATTGTATTCTCTAGGGGTCTTTGCTCAAAAGCATATATAATGTTTTGGGTTCTATGTAATTTTCTAGCAAATAAATGATGATTTTTTACATATAGGAGAAAAATTTCAGAATTGGTCTGGGTTTTCCAGAAACGCCTGATGGTGCTCCCTGCATGTTGGGCCTCTGTATGTGGCCACGCGTGTGTAAAAGTCTCACACATGTGTATTGCCATACTTGGGAGGAAACAGAATGTGTTTTGGGGTGTTAATTTGTGGTATGCATATGCTGTGTGTGAGAAATAACCCGCTAATATGACAGAAACAAGATTTTTTATTTTTTTTTACAAAATTTTCAGTCGTTTTTCTTTTATAGAGCAAAAAATAAAAAACCCAGAGGTGATCAAATACCACCAAAAGAAACCTCTATTTGTGTGAAAAAAAGGACAAACAATTCAAATGGGTACAATGTTGTATGATTGAGTAATTGTCATTCAAATTGTGAGAGCACCGAAAGCTGAAAATTGGTCTGTTAGGAAGGGGGTTTAAGTGCCCAGTGGTCAAGTGGTTAAAAATTAAACCTGCCTTATCTCTTTTTTTATATTGCAGCCTAATCAAACTGCTAACATAGTGTCCAATACTATACAAGAGTTTCGACTGTTGTCTCTGAAATTATACACTCTAATTCTTATTTCTGGATACAAACTGCCTTATTTCTCCCACTTACATTGGGGCCCAGTCAAGCTACCTATATTCTATCCAGGAACTGTAAAAGACGTGTGGCTATTATCTGTAAAAATAATACACTCTAATTTTTATTTTTTTATTAAAAAATTGTCTTGTTTCTTTATTATAGTGCAGCCTAATAAAGCTGACTACATTCTCTCCAGATGCTAGCTGATTTCTACCAAACATATACATTAAGGGCCAGATTCACGTACATTGGCGCATATTTTGACCGGCGTAGCGCACCTCCGTTACGTTAGACCGGCGCAATGTAGAGGCGCAATCACCGTATCCTCGTAGTATTTGCGCAGAAATTTGTGCCGGTGTAACGTAAATTCCGAGGCGTAAGGCGGAGTAATTCAAATTGGGAAGGACGTGGGCGTGTTTCATTAAAATGAGCCGTGACCCCATGCAAATGAAGGGCTGGCCGGATCACGCATGTGCACATAAAGCAGACCATGGTCATAACCTCTGTGCGCATGCTCACAACTCGGGAACGGCGCAATCAGTGAAATTGGAAGTGGACCCGGGCAACTTAGTGAGCTACGCAGAGTGCTTTAATAGACAGAAACAAACGCCCTTCCTTTGCAAAAGTACATCCCTTTGTATCCCTCCCTATACAGCAAGGTGCTTTTGTTCTGTTGTTTATTAGCGTTTGTTTGTTTGTGACGTGTCTTTGAGATATTTGGTGACTGTTTTGTAGAGTGATTTTTGTCTTTTCTGTGTTTTCTTTGTTGTGTTTTTTTTTTTTTATTATATTTTTCTGGGCATTTTTTTTTTTTTTGCTGGGCCATTTTTTTTTGGTTCTGTTTGTGAATGATTTTGGAATGTGGGGGTGACGAATCCCTGCCGGAAAAGGGGTGTCACCTCATTTGTGGTGGAAGTGATCCCCAGGTCCCTTGAATGTGTGTGATGAATGTACAGTGACATAATTGGAGCCGTGCGTGGTGTTGCTGCTCACAAGTCCTGCATGGTGCTTGTGCCAATCCAATGTAATGAGGATGTGATGTGTCTGTGCTAAGGACCATAGTGGTGTGCATGCATGCATTCTCTTGTGCCATGATTAATGTGTGTGTTTAACGTGCAAAGATGCCTAATGTGAGCTGTCTCCTGGCTGCTCTTCCCTCAGAAGACGGGGTAGCCTTGGTTAGGGGGGGATTGTTCTGGTTCAGGGGTCAGGTCATCACTATGTCAATCTCCAGGCCCTTTCTCACTGCGAAGTTGTGCAGCATGCAACATGCACTGATGATCTGGCATACAAAGTTTTGGGAATACAACAGGTACCATGGGGGGGTTCCCGGATAGGAGTCATGAGATGGGGTCCCAGTGCATATGCAAAGTCACCCTGAAGGGATAAGACAGGAGGATGTTAGTAGTAGCATGTGCCCCTTGTGATTTCAGCATCATGGGGGGGACAGTCATGCCTGCCACCCATGTCCACTCACCAACCAGCCAGCTGTCCCATACATGTTCTGTTCGAAATCTGTGGGGATGGGGCTAGGATTGTATATGTAGCTGTCATGGGTGTCATGGGTGGTGTCATGTGTTGGGCTGGTGATGTCCTCCTGCAGGGTTGTGGTTAATTCCAGGATGGCATGAGGGGTGAATCTGAAGATGCGAGACACCTCAGAATCACTCATGCCAAAGATGTCTATGCGTGTGTGATATATCAAGTGAAGAGTGAGGGGCTTGTATCAGATTAGATTATTATATCCATCAAGGTTTTAAAGGGCTATTGAAAGATAGTGAGACCATGTTTGTAATTTGTATGTATGTTATGTATTGATGTATATATGTATGTATATTTTTTGTTAAAATGTTTATAAAAACAAATAAAACGTTTTTGGAAAAAAAAAATCCTCTCCCGTGCCCTCCTCCGTGCCCTCCTCCGTGCCCTCCTCCTTCTTTGCTCATCTAAAGTCAGTAGTAGCTATAAGCATGGATGCCCCTGGCATGTTGGCATACAGTTTGTTGTGCAGCAAGTGTGACTGCTCAGCTCCTCACTAACAGTGTTGTTTTAGCTGACATGTAGACGGATTGTCTAATTTTATTCCACCTTTTATATGGACTAATTTTAGACAGGACATGCAGCTGTTGTGCGCAGCGCATAGCCTGCGCTGCACCAACTTACTTTTGTGGATCCCCGTAACTCCCTCATTGGCATATTTGAATAGCAAATCAATGGTGTGTCTAGCGCAGTTTTGCGCGCACGGATATGCCGGTCTATCGAAATTACGCCGGTCCAAAAAAAGTAGATTTCATGCGTATATCGTTTTGGGGATGCGGCGCATCGATACGAATGCGCAGAATTAGAACGCCGGCGTAATTGCTCTGTGAATCTGGTCTATATTTGGGGCATTTTGGGAATAATTGGGCATACAAGGATGTTCAGGGAATGTGGGGTTACAATACTGAAGTGTTTTGTGTATTATTTTTTGACATTTTGTTAAACTTTTAAGACAATGCAGTGTGATACATTGAAAAAAGCTCAGAAACGTATAAACTCCCATGTGATTCAGTAATTTCTATGACATTAAGGGCTTTACTTTTTTAAGAGTAAACTTTTTATAGCTTTTAGATTTATTGTTGCTCTTACTTTCACTATATAATTCAGCCATATTACTGCTAGATAAAAAAAAAAATCAGATGTTACAGTCAAAACTAACTAAAGAAAGACTTTTTTCAAGTTGTAATGATTGAGATCAGGGCATTGCTGCTGTAATTAAACCAAGCATTAATGTAACAGTTAACAAATCAATACACATATAAATAATGTGGGGAAATTGTTCTGCTCTGTAACACCACATACAGCTTAAGGGCATCTCCAAAGCATATTGTTTAAAGGGGAGGTTCCCCTAAAAAGAAACTTTTAACATTGCCTGTCTCTTCTTAATAAGATGTAGAATCGGCTGGTAGAAAAAAGTCCGTACATACCATTTTCGGCATGTAGTCTCACCGTCGCTTCCGGGTCTGGCGGCCGGGGATGGGCGTGCCTACTTAAATGACAGGCATCCGATCAACGCATACAGCGCGTCACGAGATGCCGAAAGAAGCCGAACGTTGGTGCGCATGCGCCGTATAGAGCCGCACCAACGTTCGGCTTCTTTTGGCATCTCGTGACGCGCTGTATGCGTCGATCGGATGCCTGTCCCCACACATCATACCCGGAAGCGGCGGTGAGACTACATGCCGAAAATGGTATGTACGGACTTTTTTTTTTTAAACTACCAGCCGATTCTACATCTTATTAAGAAGAGACAGGCAATGTTAAACGTTTCTTTTTAGGGGAACCACCCCTTTAAAGATTACTGTTTTTCCAATGTCACCCTTAAAATAGCATTAAAATGTGGACCCTCTCTCTTTTTGCAATGGTACCCAGGGCCTTTTTGACAATCCCTTGCATATTAACCTTTAAAATAGTCATAACTTATTTTCAAGATTCACAACCCATAGACTTCAGTGGAATTCAGATTTAAGTTTGCAATTTTCAGACTTCACAATGGGGCCAGATTCACGTATTCCAGAGCATCTTTGCTCTGGAGTAACGCTTCTGATTTGCGTTGCGCTGCCGAAATTTTAGGAGCAAGTGCTGTCATTCACGAAGCACTTGCTCCTAAAGTTGCGGCAGCGCATCACAAATGAGCCGGCGGAATTCAAATGTAGCGGGTACGGGGCGTGTAGTATGCTAACTACGCGCGATCCCGCCGCCAACGTACTGCGCATGCGTCGAGTGTCAAAACATCCCCGTGCGCATGCTCCAAAATCTGTGAATGAACGTCAATGACGTCACATTCCCATTCATGACCGTTTTACGCAAGCGACGTTTTTTTTTTTTCTTTTCCCGACGCGATGACGACGCCTATACCTAACATAGGATACTCCAACCCCATGTAGGTATATCTATGCGCCGCGTATCCCGTCCGGAAACGTCGTATCGTCATTGCGTCGCGCCGGATTTTCGATCGTGAATTGCCGATTTCCGCTCATTAACATATTTTTTGAGCGTAAATCGGCGGGAACGCCCCCGGCGCCATTTTTAAGTTGAAGTAACGATGCGATGGCGAAACTCAGTTACGCTGCTCGCATCGGAACTTCAACCCGGCGTTTCTTGTTTTCTGGTTACAGAAAACAGAAACGCCGGCTCAAAGCCACAGTTAGGCTGGCGGATCACTCGATCCGCCAGCGTAACCTTTCCTGAATCTGGCCCAATGTGTTCAACAAATGCCCTGCGAACCCAATCGAGACACATTTGCTCATCACTCATGTGTTTTGGTAGCTTATAGTAAAATGCCCATTTTACACAATGTTATCTGAACACAGTGTATTTGTGTTTTCTGCACACTGCTTTGGAAAAAATGTTTAGGGGGGGTTTACATATAATGACGGACCATACTTTAATGAAAAGTTCATGTGTTAATGCTCACGTGTTAATGTGTGTGTGGCAGTGCACCATTGTTCCATTTATGTTTTAGGGATTTGTAGCCCTTTTGTATCTGTTGTGTGGTCCTCAGTTCCCAGTAGCCATTAGTCTTTAACCTCCCTGGCGGTATTCCCGAGCGTGACTCGGGGTTAACATTCAGTGCCAGAAGCGGTAACCCCGAGTCACGCTCGGGGTGCATTTTTTTTTCCCCCAAAAATTCCTGGCGATCCGGCGGGGGTTTCCCGCTGGATCGCCGGTCAGACTAGCCTCCCTGGCGTCTTCACGTGTGTGGCACGGGGTGAGATTTTTAAGCTAATATCGGTAACCCCGTGCCACACACGCGCTTACCTCGCTGGATGCAGAAAAAGTTTACTTACCTTTTCTCTGCGATCCAGCGACGAATCCCCGCAGTACACGGCGGGCGGATGTCCGCCTGATGCTGTGTGTTCCGCCGATTCCCTTCCCTGCGAGCGTCGCGACGTAGGGGGGGGAACGGCGCCAAATTTAAAAAAGTAAACAAACACTATACATACAGTACACTGTAATCTTATAGATTACAGTACTGTATGTAAAAAATACACACCCCCATGTCCCTAGTGGTCTGCCCTGTACACTACATGTCATTTTGTATAATAAAAACTTTTCTTTCTCCCTGCAAACTGTAGATTGCCCATAGCAACCAAAAGTGTCCCTTTATGGCAAAAATTGTTTTAGAGCAGCTAAAAAACAGCGATAATAAATCAGAATCACTTGCAGAATTTAGCGATAGCGATTTATGGGGAAATTCGTCATAAAAAAAAAAAAAAAAATGACAGCAAAAATTCTGCAACTGAGCAAATTTCAGTGATTTTGATTTGATTACATTATTGAATAATTTTTACTATAATTATATTATCATTTGTGATCATTTTTTATAATTATTTATTATATTATAATTTTTAATTAAAAAAAAAAAAAAAAAAATCATACCCGGGATGCCTATTAGACTCTTGTTTGAATAGATTTAAGTGAGTTATTCCTAAGAATTACAAGCCTACAGTATAAAACGCCAAATTCCCTTGCAAATAATGGTACCGCTTTTAGCACCTAAAATCTTAAAGAATCATACCGCCAGGGAGGTTAATTCCCCTGCCTATTTTACTCAGTCCTGATAGGTTTATGATCAGGAACTTAATGAAAAGAAGAGTTACAATATATTATGTTAAAGTGAACCCAGCTGCATTCTGTTGCCAAAGATTGTTCAGTACCTTAGATACTGACAGGGTCAATTTAAAGGGGTTGTAAAGGTTTGTCTTCTATTCTCTAAATAGGTTCCTTTAACCACTTCAGCCCCGGACCATATTGCTGTCCAAAGACCAGAGCACTTTTTGAGATTCGGCGCTGCGTCGCTTTAACTGACAATTGCGCGGTCGTGCGACGTGGCTCCCAAACAAAATTGGCGTCCTTTTTTTTCCCACAAATAGAGCTTTCTTTTGGTGGTATTTGATTATCTCTGCGGTTTTTATTTTTTGCGCTATAAACAAAAACAGAGCGACTATTTTGAAAAAAATGCAATATTTTTTACATTTTTCTATAATAAATATCCCCAAAAATATATTAAAAAAAAATATTTTTCCCTCAGTTATAGCCGATACGTATTCTTCTACATATTTTTCGTAAAAAAAAAATCGCAATTAGCGTTTATTGATTGGTTTGCGCAAAAGTTATAGCGTTTACAAAATAGGGGGTAAGTTTTATGGCATTTTTAATTATTATTTTTTTTTTACTAGTAATGGCGGCGATCAGCGTTTTTTTTCGGTACTGCGATATTATGGCGGGCACTTCGGACACTTTTGACACATTTTTGGGACCATTGGCATTTTTTTAGCGATCAATGCTATAAAAATGCATTGGATTACTATAAAAAAGCCATTGGCAGTGAAAGGGGTTAAACACTAGGGGGCAGGAAGGGGTTTAAGTGTGTTCCTAGTGTGTTCTAACTGTATGGGGGGGGGTGGACTCACTAGGGGAATCACTGATCTTTCTGTTCATACATTGTATGAACAGAAAAAATCAGCGTTTCCCCCGCTGACAGGAACGAGCGCTGTGTGTTTTCACACACAGCTCCCGTTCCCCGCTCTGTAACGAGCGATCGCGTGTGCCCGTCGGGAATGGCAACCAGCCATTCATCCAGGCGGGCCGTCGAGCAAAAAGAGAGCGTGCTCGACGGGATTCCCAAAGGGTCGGGGATTCCCGACGGGCGGGGCGAGCCAAAAGCGTACACACGGGCGAGGTCCTTTTTAGATCTGAAGGCGGCGTACACACGACCGAGGTTCTCGCTGGAAACCAGCGAGAACCTCGCTGGAAGCTGCATTCCAGCGAGGTTCTCGCTGGTTTCCAGCGAGAACCTCGGTCGTGTGTACGCCGCCTTCAGATCTAAAATACATCATACTGATTTTGCTAGATATAATTCCCACCTCAAAAACCCTTAGAATAAGATTAAGAGACATAAAAGCATTGTGGTTCTCCTAAAGGGGGATGAGTGCCAAAAATTCATACAATTTACAGAGGTGCAGCTTAAATACACTTTTTTTCCTTCAGTTCTTGAGTCAGTTGTTGAAGTTTTAATCTTTGTCCATTGTGTGTTTACAAAAGACCTATCTTTTGAGCTTCCCTTTGTGTTAGCCTCTATCTCTAAGGCCGCGTACACACGATCAGACATGTCCGAGAAAACATGTCCGACGGACCGTTTTCATCGAACATGTCTGAAGTGGTCTGTTGGTCTGATGTGCGTACACACCATCGGACCAAAATCCCCTCGGACCAGAAAGCGGTGACGTAGAACACAACAACGTGATGAAAAAATGAAGTTCAATGCTTCCAAGCATGCGTCCACTTGATTCTGAGCATGCGCGGGATTTTGGTCTGATGATTTTGTGTACTAACCATCGAACATGTCCGACGGACAGGTTTCCAGCGGACAGGTTTCTAAGCATGTTTTGTTTGCTGGAAAATGGTCCGATAGGCTATACACACGATCGAACATTTCCGCTGAAACTGGTCCGCAGACATGTTCGATCGTGTGTAGCCATAACGCAAATAATCAAGTTGGGCAATAACATTTACTAGTAGAGAGCATCATTTACCTCTGTAAAGAATTGTTCAATGAATAAAAACATTCAGTTCAGTGTAATCTACCCAAACAAGCTTTCCATTGTGACAATTTGCAGTAACCTCTAGCAACCAATCCGTGTGCGGCAAGGATGTGCAGTAACCTTTAGCAACCAATGGATGAGTGTTTATAATGTGCAGTAACTTCTAGCAACCAATCAGCGAGTAGACATTATGTACTGTAACCTCTAGGATTGGCTGATGTTTCAGTGGGTAGGGCTGCTGTTAGAAGGACACAGTGAGAAGACCCACATCACAGCAAACCCTCGTGGCTAGAGCTGAAGAACTGGAATTTGCTTTCCTTCCTTCATGGTGGCCTTCTCCTTGCTTTGAGTGATTTTGATCAGTTACTGAGACACCTTCAGTCCACTGCTGCCTCTTGGGGTGTGGGGTGGCTGCAACAGCAGGTCTCCTCCAGAGCTTTGCGCCCCAGCGGGAGCCCCTTTGTTGACCCTCCAGGCCCACCATCTCAGCATGATCCCACTGCTGCGGGCGCTGGTCCTTGCAGACAAAGCTCTTCCAGGCGGGGTCACTCCCCCGTCATGTCCCCGGCCCTGCCTGCTCATCGTGGAAGATCAGGAACAGTAGCTGCCCTTGCCAGTGATGTTTCGACCTGCAGGGTAGCTCAGGGTAGGAGAGGAGCTGCTGTGCGTGCCAGTCAATCGGATCTTTGCTAGCTGTGAATCAGCCCAAACCAGGTTGAACACCAAACTTAGAAGATACATCAAACATTTCTAATGGGACACACATATATTCACATACAATTTTATTATTACACTCTAAAAAATAATGCCTGGACTCAACAAAAAAAATTAACGCAACCGTTTGCATCAAGCTTTTTAAGTTATGACAATGTCAGGTAAAATCAAGTGGAAGCAACAACCTACATTGTGTTGAGGTAATTAGCTTTTCTGCTAGATATAAATGCATTTTTATTTACCACCTACTTAATTACTGGCATTATAAACATATATTTTTAAGTTGAGTACTCAACAATATTAAGTTGCTCCAATTCGTTTTTCCAGTTTCTACAATCATTTTTTTTAAGTCACATGTACTGAATTGCTACAATTATGAGCACACTTTCTTTAGCTTAATAAACAGCTAATATCAAGTTGGTCCAAAGTTATTTTCTGTATTAGTGTTTAGCTTTGTTTTTATGCTATAACGTTCAAAAATAAATTCATTCAACAACACAATTGTTAAACAATTAACTTTATTTTTTTATTTTAACATAAATATTAAAGTTAATATAAATAGAAAAATGTTTCAAACATAAAGATTGGTACCATGTATCAGGCCTAATATCTCTAAAACCACAGTGCCAAATATAAACTTAGGACCGTCTCACACCAGAAATTGCAGAGTTGCGTTGTATGTTCACATGCAGTTCTGTGTGGTGCGATATCAGCCCATTCATTTTGGATGGGCTGAAATTGCGCTGCAAATATAAACTTAGGACCGTCTCACACCAGAAATTGCAGAGTTGCGTTGTATGTTCACATGCAGTTCTGTGTGGTGCGATATCAGCCCATTCATTTTGGATGGGCTGAAATTGCGCTGCAATTAAAGTAGTGTATCTGCAATTGGAAACTCATTGCAAACGGATCAAATTATACTTCTGTACCATGAGATCCAGTGCGAGCAAACACACTGCATTTGTGATCTGCATTTGGGGTGTCATTAGCTTAATATTGACACCCACTGCAGAAACACAGCTGCGGTGCATTCTGAACATGGTGTGGCAAAGGGAATGTGGGTTTTCTGCAATGCATTCTGGTGTGGAACTGGCCTCAAAAGTAAATTTTTTTATCTTTTATTTTGTTGTATTAGTATACAAACAATAAAATAATATTATCAGCATAAATTTCCATAAAAATACCATTATACATATCAAAGGAAATGTACAGAGCCCAACATCATATACATACATGCAAGGCTACGTTGTCACTGAGGCGCTTTGCATGCGCTACAGCGCTAAAAATAGCGCCTGCAAAGCACCCTGATAGAGCCTCTCCTTTCACTCCAGTGTGAAAGCCTGAGGCGCTATGCTGGCAGTTTTAACCTTTTTTTCGCCTGCTAGTGGTTGTTAAAAGCACCCCACCCCGCTAGCAGCCGAATAGCACCACCAAAACTACGGCAAAAAATAAAAATAGCGGCGCTTTACTGCCGACACCGCCTCAGTGTGCAAGCAGCCTTGGGGCAAGTATGAAGAGAGAAGAGGGAGCTGATAAGGGGGAAGAGCATCAAACAAAAAAAAACAGACAAATAGGAATACCACAATAGTGGCCATAGGTTGGAGGGAAGAGAGGAAAACAGTCCCTCTGACTCCAAGGAAAAGCGACACTAAACAATCAGATTATGGGGTTTATTTACTAAAGGCAAATCAACTTTGCACATCAAGTGCAATTGCTCTAGAACTGATGGAAAGTTCTGAAATGAGGTTAAGCTCTGCTTATTATCCAATCATGTGCAAGTGAAAAAACACATTTGTGCTTGTATTGTACATGATTGGATGATAAAATAAGCAGAGATCCCCTTGTTTCTGAGCTTCCCCTCATATCTACATTGACTGCACTTCTAAGTGCATATGTGCAAAAAAAAATGTTTTGACTGTAAAAAAAAAAATTCCAATACAAAATGCCATCAGAGAACAATATGACAATGTTGTGGAATGCATAGGTTCAGAAAATACTATTCTTCAGACTCATTACTTTAGAAGAGGCTTTTAGTCCATCAAGTTCAAGAAACAGTTTCTGAAAAACGTCAAACGTGTATTTAAGTTCCTTGGGATAGCAAAGATTCCATAGCACAGCATCTTGGGATGTTACATCTCTCCAGGATTTTGGTTCCCTCAACCAGAATGGTTGCTGTCCTGTAGTCATATCCTGAGGTAGGCTGGTTACCAATGATAGTAATTTTCATAATTTGCATGTCTAGTTCTGCTTCCAACGTTTCCAAGTCCTTGTAAAAAAAATTAAAACAAAGGTTAGCTTGTTAAAGATAATACATTGGATAATAACTGCTGACTTTTTAGACTGTCACTCTAAATGACAAGTCATTCCAAATGAAACACTGATTTTGTGTTAGTAAAATTCTGGTGAGAGACGTTTTTCAGTCTTTGTGCATTTCAGTCTGTTACAGCGTGATGAATGTGCTATCTCCATTACAAACGGTAGTTTTACCAGAACGAGTGCTCCCTTCTCATAACTTGCTTCTGAGCACACGTGTTTTGTTCCCGTCATTAAAGCCCACACACGATAATTTTTCACAACGTGAAAAACAACAACGTGAAAAACCACAACGTGAAAAAACGGACGATGCAAATGTTCTACATCAGGGGTCTCAAACTGGCGGCCCTCCAGATGTTGAAAAACTACAAGTCCCATGAGGCATTGCAAGGCTGAGGCCCCATACACATGACCGAGCTTCTCGGCAGAATCCAGCGAGAAGCTCGCTGGGATCCATATTCTGACGAGAAGCTCGATCGTGTGTACGTTTTCGCTGAGCAAACTGACGAGCGAGGCGTCGAGCCAAAATAGAGAGCAGGTTCTCTATTTGCTCGATGGGCCATCGGGACTAATGGCTCGACGCCTTTTTCGACAGCCTGGTCGACGAACTCGACGGCCGCCCGAGAACCTCGTCGGGCGGAATGATGAGTTTAGCCCGACGAGGTTCTCGTACGTGTGTACGCGGCCTGACAGTTACAAGCATGACTCCCACAGGCATGATGGAACTTGTAGTTTAGCAACAGCTGGAGGGCCGCCAGTTTGAGACCCCTGTTCTACATGTTTAATGCCCATTTTTCACATCGTAAAAAAATGCTCTAGAGCCTACACAAGATCGTTTTTAACCACTTGACACCCACCCTCTATCAAATGACGGTGAGCGGGATTCTCTATTGTTCTGACAGGACGTCATATGACGTCCTGTCATTTAAAGCCATATGGGGCGCGCACCTGTCACGTTACTGGGAACACAATTGTGCGTTCCCAGCGGCCGCAATTGTCCAGTAACTGAGCAGGACCGTGGATCTGTGTGTGTAATGATGGGGTGTAAACACAGAGATCCACGTCCTGTCAGGGAGAGGAGACCGATGCTGTGTCCCTTGTACATAGGGACACAGATCGGTCACCTCCCCCAGTCACCCCCCTCCCCCTACAGTAAGAACAATCACTAGGCTACACATTTAACCCCTTTCCCGCCCCCCCCTAGTGGTTAATAACCCCTTCCCTGCCAGTCACATTTATACAGTAATCAATGCATATTTATAGCACTAATCGCTCTATAAATGTGAATGGTCCCAAAAATTTGTCAAAAGTGTCCGATGTGTCCGCTATAATGTCACAGTCCTGGAAAAAATCGCAGATCGCCACCATTCCTAGTAAAAAAACAATCATAATTATGTCCCCTATTTTGTAGGCAATATAACTTTTGCGCAAACCAGTCACTATACGGTTATTGCAATTTTTTTTTTTCAAAAAATATGTATAAGAATACGTATCGGCCTAAACTGAGATACATTTTTTTTTTAAATGGGATATTTATTATAGCAAAAATTAAAAAATATTGTGTTTTTTTTTTTTAAATTGTCGCTTTTTTTTTTGTTTATAGCCCAAAAAATAAAAACTGCACAGGCGATCAAATACCACCAAAAGCAATCTCTATTTGTGGGAAAAAAGGACGTCAATTATGTTTGGGAGCCACGTCGTACGACCGCGCAATTGTCAGTTAAAGCGACGCAGTGCAGGAAGCTAAAATTTTGTCTGGGCAGGAAGGGGGTGTATGTGCACAGTAGGCAAGTGGTTAATGCATTTTTAATGTCATGAAAAACAGTCGTGTGTAAGCGGAATTAGTTTTGAAGTTTTCCCATGATTGCCAAAAAGTACTCAGGCAAATAAAAAAATATGAAACAACACAGTCACTTCCAGTGCTAAGGGGTCTTCTGAGGTGAATAGGACAAAGCTATCCCAAGACTGGGTGGATGCTGCCTTCCTCAGATAGGGTGATCCGATATGAAAACAATGAAAAATACATAAATGGAAGGCACGCACACCTAGGGCATTACCAACGACAATTTAATTCATAAAAATCCATAAAAAGTGGGTACTCACAAAGCACAAACCTCAATTGAGCCAAAAAAAACACACAGTGTGGACATGTGCAGGAACACAACACAGGGTATAGCTGATATGTTTCGGGGGTACACCCCTTTTCCCAGCTAGGCTAAGGCAGGGGTTGTGCCCCTGAAATGCATCAGCACATGTCTACACACTGTTTTTATGGCTCAATTGAGATTTGTGCTTTTTGTGAGTACCCACTTTTTATGGATTTTTAGGAATTAAATTGTCATTGGTAAGGCACTAGGTGTGCGTGCCTTCCATGTTTGTCTTTTTCGTAACTAAAAAATAATAATTTAATGTAATCAATAATTTTCAGCTTAAGTTCAATAATTGAATATTTGAATAGATACAGAGACTACAGAGTGGTTCTTATATACTGCATGTTTTATTTCTTTCTCAATATGTTTTGTTTACTTACGCTAAACTCTTTGAAAAGGTCTTCCTCCCTCTCTCCAAGGTACACGATAAGGCAGCGGATGGCTACTTCTCTGCGCTTTCAATTGTATTGTGCTAATGAAGAAAAATGGTGTAAAAAGAATCAGGGCAAAGTCCCTTAAAGTAATTGCATAGAGTAGCCCCAATCCTCCCCCTCTTCTGGGGTCCCCCGCTGGAGCTACCGGCTCCTTCCCCCTTCTGAATGCCCCCATAGTAAAACCACTAGCCATAGGGGCACTCATGTGGGCTTGCTCCCAATCTGGGCTATGTGCATCTACTGAGACACAACTTGGCCCTGTCCCCAGTCTCTTCTCACTGTGACTGTGACTGACAGCAGTGGCAGCCACTGGTCCCCGCTTCTGTCATGGAGCCAGTGAAGAGAGAGATAGAGAGAAGCTATGCTGCTCTCAAGCACAGTGCTGGATCAAAATTGGGCTGAGGTAAGTATTTGGGGGGCTGGAGAGGGGATATCATGCATACAAGGTTCTTTCGTACCTTAAAGCGGAGTTCCACCCAAAAATGGAACTTCCGCTTTTCGGAACCCTCCCCCCTTCTGTGTCATATTTGGCACCTTTCAGTGGGGTGCAGATACCTGTTCAATACAGCTATTTGCTCCCACTTCCGGGCATAGATAGCCGCATTATCTGCAGGAATCTACGCCATGTCCGGCACCTCCTCTACCCCACACTGTCTTCTGGGAGACACACTTCCCAGAAGACAGTAGTGACTATTCGGATGACACAGTGCAACTCGTGCATGCGCAGTAGGGAACCAGGAAGTGAAGCCGCAATGCTTCACTTCCCAATTCCCTTACCAAAGATGGCAGCCGAGGGAGAGATCAGCTTCGGGTGCTGACATCGCAGGTGCCTTGGACAGGTAAGTGTTCTTATTTTAAAAGTCAGCAGCTGCAGTATTTGTAGCTGCTGACTTTAAAAAAAAAAAAAAAAAATTTGTGGACCTCCACTTTAATACAGACAATGCAGAAAAGTGAAAAAACCTTCTGCCTTTAAACCACTTTAATCAATATAATCTGAATGGGTGAAAACCAACAACCTTCAAGTAGTAAAGACTATGAAAAAAGGTTTTCACTGCAAGGCAATATTAAAATGTGCTAGTATGTACTGAATACCAGCACATTATGAAAGACTTACCTTAAAACTAAGCCCTCGAGCGACGTGCTGTCAATGCTACAAATGCTTCCATCTTCACCCGATCCTCTTTCCTGGTACGCAAACCCCAGCCGTCTGACTAGCCAAGCCGCCATGATATAACTCCCACACACGTTTAGGAGATATTCATTTTACCTATAGGTAGGCTTTATTATAAGCTTACTTGTAGGTAAAAATAAACAATGAGCATTTACTATTACTTTCATTAAAGAGATAAATCTAAACAATTGTCATACCAGAAGAAGCATGTCTTTGATCTGCTTGATTCTCATTCCAGCCGCTCCTCCTTGCGATGATATTATGTTCGTCAGTTTTGGGGTGCAATAGTCAAGTTTTGCCATAAAGGTGGACTCAAGGCTTGTGGCCATAATTCTCTTGAATTTTTCATTTATCTGTTGGATACAAAAGTAGAATAATTAAATGTTCGGGATCATTACCTTTACACCACTAATTCATATCACAGCACAAGAGCTAAGGAGAAACAGCCCTTAAAGTGTTACAGAACTCTTTTTATTATTATTATTAACCACTTAAGGACCGCCTACTGCACATTTACGTCGGCAGAATGGCACGGCTGGGCACATCAACGTATATATACGTTGATTTTAGTACCCAGCCGGGGTCGCGGGCGCGTGCCCGCGGGCGCGCGCCCGCGACCCGGTCCGAAGCTCCAGGACCGGGACCGCGGGATTCGCGGTCCCGATCGCCGCTGCAGTGCGGCGATCCGTCCCTGGAGCGGAAGAACGGGGAGAGCCGTGTGTACACACGGCTTCCCCGTGCTTCTCTGTGGCCGTAGCATCGATCGCGTCATCCCTGTAATAGGGGGACGCGATCGATGACGTCACACCTACAGCCACACCCCCCTACAGTTGTAAACACAACACATAGGCACACATCCCCTACAGCGCCACCTGTGGTTAACTCCCAAACTGCAACTGTCATTTCCACAGTAAACAATGCAAATTTAAATGCATTTTTTGCTGTGAAAATTACAATTGTCCCAAAAATGTGTCAAAATTGTCCGAAGTGTCCGCCATATTGTCGCAGTCTCAAAAAAAATCGCTGATCGCCGCTATTAGTAGTAAAAAAAAAAAAAAATTATAAAAATGTAATAAAACTATCCCTTATTTTGTAAACGCTATAAATTTTGCGAAAACCAACCGATAAACGCTTATTGCGATTTTTTTTACCAAAAATAGGTAGAAGAATATGTATCGGCCTAAACTGAGGAAAAAAAATGTTTTTTTATATATTTTTGGGGGATATTTATTATAGCAAAAAGTAAAAAATATTGCATTTTTTTTTAAATTGTCGCTCTATTTTTGTTTATAGCGCAAAAAATAAAAACCGCAGAGGTGATCAAATACCACCAAAAGAAAGCTCTATTTGTGGGGAAAAAAGGATGCCAATTTTGTTTGGGAGCCACGTCGCACAACCGTGCAATTGTCAGTTAAAGCGACGCAGTGCCGAATCGCAAAAAGGGGCAAGGTCCTTTACCTGCATTTTGGTCCGGGTCTTAAGTGGTTAAAATAACAAACATGTCATATCTACCTGCTCTGTACAGTGATATTGCTCAGCATGGCCCTGGTCCTCCTCTTCTGGGGTCCCCACAGCGATCTTGGCTCTGTCTCCTTTTCTGCAGGACTACCATAGCAAGCCTCTGGCGATGGGAGAGGTAGTCCCTGCATAACAGCAGTTTTGTCACAAAAGCAACACTGGAGAAACCAAGAAGAGATCTGTGGAAAAATAATTGGCAGTTATTTTATGCATTACCCAGATATATCCTGTCCAAAATACAATTGAATTTGGTCACTAGCACTTTGTGGTTGATTTACTAAAGGCAAATCCACTCTGCAGTACTAGTGCACCTGGAAGTGCAGTCACTGTTGATCTGAGGGGAAGCTCTGAAATGAGAGGAAGCTCTGCTGATTTTACCATCCAATCATGCAAGCTAAAATGTTGTTTTTTTTCTTTGCATTTCCCCTCAGATCTACAGTGACTGCACTTCCAAGTGCACTTGTATTGCAAAGTGGATTTGCCTTTATAGTAAATCAACCCCTTTGTTTAAATTTGAAAACATGATAATCTATGTGAGTAACAGCAACTTTAAACAAACCATGAAGTCTTGAATGTAGTTTGCCATAGAATCTAAAATCTATAATACACTGACTCCCCTGGCACCATTTTTTTTCAACCTTAGCAGATTTTACAAATGCCACACTATCAATCCTATCCGATGACACGAGGCAATGATGTCCACAAGGCGAAATACAACCAGCACTATATTAGGACAACGTTTGCTAATTGGTGTGGCCATTTAACCTCTAGACCTCTAGCTATAGGCTATAAGGGATTACATATAGTAATAGTTCCAAATTTCATTGTAAAGCAAATTATTCTTACCTTTAAAAATGTCTTTTATATCTCTGTGCAGCAGCAGGTCTTGCTTCCAACATGTCTCAACTTTCTCTGTGTTAAGTTGGGGGGGGAGGAGACTTGCAATAACTCAAGATAGAACAAAATTGATTTACCAAGTCCATTTTATTAAGTTATCACAACTTAAATTTCCTTTTACATCAATGAATGCAGAAATGGGACTGTACACGACACACACAATTAAGTTGCTGTAATTTTCAACATGTTTACATCAACACAACTTATTAAAATAGGTTTTTAACATAAAAAGTTTATTTAAAACAATACATTAGAATTTTTATCTTGGAAATATGCATTTAATTAAGTGGTGGTAACAGGTCTCTCGAATTACTTTTTAGAGTGTATTATTATAGAGGATTTGTATTGCGCCAACAGTTTATGTAATGCTTTACAATGTAGAGGGGGGACAGTACAGGAGATCTAGAACCGGAGAGGGGCCAATGAACAGGGGATCCAAGCAATAACACTGTATAATGTATCCTTTTGCCTTTATACCCTTTGACCAAGTAGTTGCATTATAGACACAATCTTTGCACATATGAGCATCAAGTGATATACTTCTATTGTCCTGATAACTGGATGTGGTTTTATCTTCCAATGCTGTGTTCAGTATGCTATATAAAAAAGATTTACTGAAGGTGATTTTTAGAAATATATTAATAGCAATCATGAGATGCCCTCTTATCATTTTGACTGCAGTGATTCATGTCTTGTTTGCATGACATTAATAAATGTAAAGATTCAGAATGCCCTTGAAAATGATCAGATGCTTGTAAGTAATTTAAAGCAATGCAAGGAAAAGATATGAAAATAGCTCATGTTGTCTCAGTTGGCACATTTCAACTGTGTTTTTCCACAATGTGTACATTGCATGTAGGGTTATATTGTATGATAATAGTACAAATTTAAGTAAAACCTAAAACAAGATTATAAACACCTATACACAGTTAACAGCACCAGCAGGAGAGTAATTGAATGTATTCTGTATTCTGATACAAAAAATAATCCAGGTCCCCAAGACATCTTTTCTTTGTTAAAGCGGAGTTCCACCCAAATTTGGAACTTCCGCTTAACCCACTACTCACCACCTTACATGCCACATTTGGCATGTAATTTTTTTTTGGGGGGAGTGGGTGCTTCAGGAGGAGTGGGACTTCCTGTCCCACTTCCTGCTTCCGCCGAGGGGCTGGTTAAGCTTAATCGCCTACAGGCGATCGCATGGGACACTGACAGGTCCCAAGCGATCGCCTGTCCAATCAGCGGCGGGCCGCGCCGCTCGCGCATGTGTAGTGGGTGCCCGGCCGTGAAGCCGAAGCCTGTCACAGTCCGGTGCCCACACTTAGGATGAAGACGCCGGCGGGGGAGGGGGGAGAGGAGCGGAGCCCCCGGCCGGCGTGACGCTGGATCGTGGAGAAGGTGAGTGTGTGTTTATTAAAAGCCAGCAGCTACACTTTTTGTAGCTGCTGACTTTTAATAAACACTAAGGGCCAGATTTAGCAAGACTTGCGCTGGAGTATATCGATATGTGCCGCGTAACTGTAAAGATGCGCCGTAGTATCTATGTGGCCGCACCCACCAACCTAGATGCGCCAGAAAACGGGTCATTTCCGATCGGCTTAATTTTCCCTCGCCAGAGTATCGTTAGCGCATATTTTCGCTTGTCGCATCCGTCGCGCCTATTGATTTGCCTTGCAAATATGCAAATGAGGGAGATTTCCCAATTCGCGAACGGATTAGCACCATACGCTGGCTACATGCGCCGCGCGTATCTCGTCCGTCCGTCGCAAAGTTATTTCTACAAATAGCTGCTTTATC
Source organism: Rana kukunoris (assembly GCA_029574335.1). Lineage (NCBI taxonomy): Eukaryota > Metazoa > Chordata > Amphibia > Anura > Ranidae > Rana > Rana kukunoris. The sequence continues at coordinate 136,064,837 of CM056052.1, forward strand.
TTTACTCCAGACGTCCTCAGGTCAGCAGGAGAGCAGCTACAGCAGCAGCGTTACCGACGAAAATAGCAAGCTGAATAACCACACTTGCAAGGACAACACCTCTGTGTGCCAACATGCCAGGGGCAGTCGCGGTCCTAGCACTAGTACTGGGTCCCCCGGTACGGAGGAGGCGGGCATGTGAGAGGATATACCGCACGCGTATGAGCCTCTTTGGCATGGGGGATGAGGAGGTGTATCGCCTCTTCAGAATCAGCCCTGATGCAATACTTGAACTAACCACAACCCTGCAGGATGACATCACCAGCAAGACACACCGCTCACAAGCAATGCAGCCACTGGTGAAGGTACTGGCAACACTTCATTTCCTTGCAAGTGGATCATTCCAGCGTACAAGTGGAGTGGTGGCTGGGATGTCACAGTCCACCATGAGCAGATGTGTGCACCAGGTTGTCCCCGCAATCCTCAGACGCATGTCCAACCAGTTCATCAGACCAACCACTGAGGAGCTGCGGCTGAAGACAATGACAGATTTCTACAGCATTGCCACATTCCCACGCACAGTGGGGGCCATTGATTGCACACATGTGGCCCTACAGCCCCCCAGTGCCACAGAGCACATATACCGCAATCGGAAGCATTGGCATTCCATCAACGTACAGGTGATAGCCGATGCCCAACGCCTCATATGGCACGTCCGTGCCAAACACCCCGGGTCCAGCCATGACAGCTTCATATACAATCAGAGTCCCATCCCAGCAGAATTCGAACAGAACGTGTATGGGGACAGCTGGCTGGTTGGTGAGTGACATGGGTGGCAGGCATGACTATCCCCTCCCATGATGCAACATCACAAGGGGCACATGCATGACTAACATCCTCCTGTCTTTTCTTTTCCTTACAGGTGACTCTGCATATGCACTGGAACCCCATCTAATGACTCCTTTCCGGAACCCCCAAACCCCAGGAGAGAGAAGATACAATGAAGCACATATCAAAACTCGTGCAGTGGTGGAGCAAACATTTGGGCTCCTGAAGTCCCGTTTCCGATGCCTGGATAAGTCCGGGGGACCCTATTGTATTCCCCTACCTTCGTGTGTCAGCTCATCGGTGCATGTTGCATTCTGCACAACTTTGCCATGAGAAAAGGCTGCAGATTGACATACGTGATGACCTGACCCCCGACCCACACAGTCCCCACCTGCCAGAGGCTACACAGTCTGCTGATGGAAGAGCAGTCAGGAGGGTCCTCGCCGTATGCATCTTTGGACACTAAACCAAAACATTGATCACACGGACAATGCACGCATGCACACCACTGATGTCCCTAGATCACACACACCACATCCACATCACATTGGATTAGCCCAAGTCCAGCATGTAGGACTTGGGAGCAGCAACGCCAGCGTCAAGGCCCCAATGATGTCGCTGTCCATTCATATACCTTTCACACGTCATTCACACAGCCGTGGGGATAACTTCTCCACCACGGCCGAGGGTGACACCCCATACTGGCAGGAGTGGCACACCCTCACATTTCCACACCATTCACACTGTCCCCTGCACTCCTGACCGTGTGCAGTTAAAAATAAAATAAATATCTCATAAACTGAGCAATAAACATAAATAATAAAATACTCATAACCTGAGCAATAAACAAAAACAAAAAAAAAACCTCATCTGGGCTGACGGGGGCTCCTTCTTGTGGGCACTCTCGGGCTCCTCAGCTGCCTGGAGGGAGTGGGTGGGGGGTGGGGGGCATCTGGAGGAGGCTGATCCCCGGGTGGGCCACTCCTGGCAGCTCCTGCATGCCCTCCAAGGCCACGGCAATCCGGCTCAGACAGTGATTAGTCTGGGCCTGCATCCTCAGCTGGCGGGTGACATGATGCCGCTGGTCACGCTGCCTCTGCCTCCCCTCTTCCCGGATGGCAGCTGTGTTGGCGTGGACGGCTGCAGTGAGGTGTTTAACATCAGCCTTCACCTCCCCCAGCCTGGTCACGACGTCATGCACAGCACTGGTCAGCTGCGACACGGAGCCCAGGCTGTCAGCGACCCGGTCCAGGTGCCCAGCAATCTCCCCCATCTGCTGGGTCTGCCTGGCGTGGTCCATCGCCACCTGGTCCTGGACCAAATCAGACACCCCCCTGGTCTTCCGGGTTGCCTTCCTGGGGCCAGGAGATGGTTGTCCCCGTGGGGATGGAGTCGCCCTTGAGGGGCTTCCGAGGATGGGGGAGGGTATTACAGAGGGCCCTGCAGAAGGGGAGGACTCCTCCAAAAACAAGTCCTGCTCAGGAATAACAGGCTCCTCCTCAACCACCTCAGCAGGTGAGGTGTGGGCACTCTCCTCCACCTCGGTTTTTTCAACACCCAGGGGCTCGGCCTCAGGATCCTGTTGGGGGGTTGGGGTGGACTGGCCGCCGACAGATGATGGCCCAGCTCCGTCATCTGTGGATGACACAAAGCAGACACATGTTGGTGGTCCCACTCACTTGGCACATGTACCCTCCCCCCCTCACATGCAACACACCAAATAGGGGATAACAAACACTTACCTGTCCTGGAGCCTTCCTCCATAGAATCATAGCCTGGTACCCCCTCCAACTGCTCCCTCTCCAGGCAGCAGGCGACCACCTCCTCCTCCGTGGTCAGGCTGACCGCACATGGGGGTCCACCCCCCGTGCCCCTCTCATGCCTGCTGATGGTGGCCACCTTGCCACGGACCTTGCGCCGCAGGTCATTTATTTATTTTTGAATATCGCCAGCAGTCCGGGTGGAGTACCCCAAAACATTCACCCTGCCAGCAATGGTCTCCAGGATGGCTTGCTTCCTATCCCGGCTGGTCTTCCGACTTTTTTTGCCGTGGAGGAAGTCATTATAAGTCTCAATAGCGGATATTATAACTGAGACCTCCTGGGAATTGTAATTTAGATTCCTCCTCTCTTTGGGGGGGACGGGAGCAGCCATCTCTTAGCAAAAGTAACTTCCCTGGGGTGAGGGGAAACGGAAATACTTTTGCACCGGAATGGCGCTTCCGCTAGCGCTTTTAAACGCTCAACGGAACACATTGCGCTGACGTTTACCGTGAAGTGGTGCCGACGGAAGTTGTGAGCATGCGCACAGGGGGCCGAGTGAAGCCTCACTCACTGCGCATGCTCCGTGGATGATGCGCTGAACGTAAGCCTCTGCGCTGGGCTCCACCCATCATTTACATATGATCACACCCACTTCCACTTGCGTCGGGTTACGCCAGCGCATTTCCGTTACTCCGGCGCAAAGTAACGGACATGCGCTTGGTGAATACTGTACTTCACTCGCTAGTTTGCGTCAGCGCAGCGTATATGCGTTGCGATACGCTGGCGAAAATATGCGCGCATCTACCTGAATCTGGCCCTAAATGTGTCTGGAACACCCCTTTAAAGGGTCACTAAAGGAAAAAAAAATGTTTTGCTGAAATGACTGTTTACAGGGTATAGAGACATAAAAGTTAACTGATTCCTTTTTAAAATGATTACAAATAGATAAAAATAGGCATGTGCATTTCGTTTCGTTCCGAATCGAAATTCGGACAAATTTTCCATTATTCAGACATTCGGATGCATACGAATTCCCGAATTGCAATATTAGCGAATTTACCGAATCAGAACGAACGTTTTCGATTCCGAATCGAAAACCCGCGGACTAAATTCGATCCGAATTCGAAAAAAAAATTCTATTCGAATTTAATTCAAAAAAAATTCTATTCGAAAAGAGACTATTTGTTTTCTAATCTGGTTGAAATATTTTCGATTTCGACCGGATTTTTCGAAATTCGGTCGAAAACGAACGAATTCCGAAAACGAATTCAACACATGTAACGAACCTAACCTAACGAAATTAATTAAATGACGAATCGAAATGAAACTAAACAAAACAAATTTTTCACTTTTGCACATGCCTAGATAAAAATCAATCATATAATGTGTCTGCAGTTTAGTTTCACTTTTAAACTGGTTTCATGTTTCTGTGAAGTAGAGAGACACACAGAACAAAAACAAACAAATCCAGGGCAGTGTTTTTTTTTTTTTTTCAATTAATCTGATTGGTTTTGAGGAGATTTAGACACACAGTAATGACAGCTTGGACCACAGTGAAAAGCTGCCATGAGATTTTTCATAAGGAGCCAGACAAGCAGGAAGTGTGGAGATCAGAGCAGAATTACAGCAACTTCAAAGCAAAACACGAAACAATGAGGACATGAAACCAGGACTGCAGTAAGGTAAAGGAAGTTATTTAGCTAAAAAAAATCCTTTAGTGATGCTTTAAGGAGGGTTTCTAACAAAAATGAAAATAAGAATCAGAGTGAAAGCAAAAACTCTATGGCTATCATTTACAATCTACTCTAAAATGACGAGCTGCAAAGGCATTTAAAGCATTGCCCTGTTAAAATTTTTAGGTATCATAGTTTTTGCCATTTTGCAAGTGAGTGCAGTTTTCAGACTTAACACATTTGGTATATATATTTTGTACATTACCTCATCTTCAAAGGTTTGTTTTTTATTTACTAAATAGGTTCATTTAAAGGTACACTAAAGTCAGGGATTAAAAAAAAAAAAATAACAAACATGTTATACTTACCTCCACTGTGCAGTTCGTTTTGCACAGAGTGGCCCGGAAAGCTGTCTTCTGGGGTCCCTCGGCGGCTGTCTGGGCTCCTCCTTGCAAAAGCTTTCCCTCTTCATGCGAGGGCGCTCGCACGGAGGAAAGCTTTTGCGAGCGCGCTCCCGTGATACAGCGGCGGCCATAGCCGCCGACTGTATCACTCGTCTCCGCCCCCCAGCGTGCCGTGTCATCCGCTCTGATTGACAGCAGCGCTAGCCAATGGCTGCGCTGCTATCAATCCGCCCAGCCTAGCCAATCAACGGCCAGGCTGGGAACCGAAGAGGACGACGTGGATGCGCCCGGGAGATTTGAACGGTCAGGTAAGTACAACGGGGGCTCAGGGGGGGGCGGTGCTGCTAGATGTTTTTTAACCTTCATGCATAGGATGCATAAAGGTAAAAAAACTTGTAACTTTACAACCCCTTTAAGCTAGTGCATTGTTGGTTCACTTACTTTTCCTTCCATTTCCCTTCTAAATGTTTTTTTCTTTGTCTGAATTTCTCAATTCCTGTGCCTCCTCAGTAAGCTTGACCCCATCATCCACAGTGTCTCCCCGCAGGGATGTAGTTCCAAGGGAGGGGGCAAGCACGCTGACTAGCCCCCAGCCAGAACGGCTCAGGTGATGGGGGGCAAGCTTACTGAGGAGAAACAGGAAGTGAGAAGGCCCAGCATAATGGAAAGGTCCAGCGTAACAGACAGGACACCTGAAGAGGCAAGTTTTAATCGGGCTGTTGAACTGAGACTGGCACATTATGGTCCTAACCCTCCACCGGAGATCATAGACCGGCTTATAGCTGCTGTGGATGCACATTTGCTACCACAAAGAGGTTCTGCAGCAGCAGAAGTCACAGCAGCACCAACGGAAAGGAGACAAATACATTTTGCTGCTTTTAAGAATTTCATTGAAGCTGAAGGGGAGATTGATGGGTACCTTGCTGATTTTGAATGGCAATGTGCCCTACACCGGGTACCCACCGAGGAATGGGTTACCATTTTGTCTGGGAAATTGTCCGGCCAGGCCAGTGAAGCATTCAGGGCCATCCCAGACAAGGATATTATGAACTATGGACTGGTAAAAGAAGCACTTTTGGTCAGGTATGCCGTCACACCAGAGGCATACCGGAGGCGTTTCCGAGAAACGAGCAAGCAAGCCTGAGACTCGTATACCGAGTGGGCATGCCGCCTACACCGCACTGCATCCCACTGGATCGATGGATGTCAAGCAGAATCCAGGGAAGAGGTGCTGCAGGTGTTCCTGCTGGAGCACTTCTTTGACAAACTGTCCCTGGAAGTCAGAGAGTGGGTCCGGGACCGAAAACCTTTCTCCTTGCCGGAAGCAGCTCGTCTGGCGGACGAATACACAGACGCCCGCAAACTGGATAACTCTGTGGTCAAGACAACAGCTTATCGATCCCCGACACCCCCTCCGGCTATTGCCTACAAACCCCAGTCGTACCGTCCTACAGCACCACCTCCAGTCGCCACTTATCCTCAGCAGCCCAGGTTCAACTCCCAGGGCTACTCACAACCCATCAAGTGTTTTGGGTGTAAACAACCAGGGCACAAAAAGTCAGACTGTCCCTTGAATCCGGCCAGGCAGTCACAGTCATGGAGACAGCCAGAAAGGGGAAACCCCCACACACCCATGCCGGCGGCCCACTGCGTTGAGAAAGAAGAACATTGGGGCATCCTGCACGAGGCTGATCCAGTACAAGCAGCTAACCGGGACAACAGGCAGCAACACAGGCAGACTGTCTGGGTCAATGGAAAGGTAGCCAATGGGCTACGTGATTCTGGGGCCACCATGACCCTGCTACAGAAGAACCTCATTCCAGAGAGCCAGCACACCGGAGACACAGTAGCTGTAAGAGTGGCGGGAGGCACTGTCTTCCGTCTGCCCGTTGCCCGTGTTCACTTGGATTGGGGGGGTTTGTTCAGGACACGTTAATGTGGGCGTGATGAAAGATTTGCCAGCGGATGTACTACTGGGGAATGATTTGGCCCCTCTTGTTTCTGCTTACGCTCCCATGGGCCCTGATGAAGCCAACCCAGTGACTACCCGCGCCCAGGCCCGTGATTCTGGAACTGACCCGCTTGCTGCTGAGACCCAGGTGAGACTATCTTCCCCGACATGTACTATAGATCAGGCGCCCCTAGGCTGGGATACCCCAAACGTATTCGGGAGGGAAACCCGGGAGGACCCGACCTTACAGAGGTATAGGGCTAAGGCAGATACTCGGGAAAGGGGAATAGATGGGGAGCTTTATGAATGGGTGGGGGACAGACTGTATAGGATCCCCAAGCCAGCCCAGAGAAGTAAGGCCCCTTCACAGAAAAGACAGCTGGTGGTACCTAAAAAACACCATCTGGAGATTCTGCGAATCGGGCATGATGTACCACTAGCAGGACATCTAGGGTCCCGTCGCACAGCCCATAGGATCACACAGAATTTCTTTTGGCCCAATATTAACCAGGATGTGCGACAATACTGCCAAACGTGTGACACATGCCAACGGGTAGGCAAGAGGGGTGACCACCCTAAGGCTAGACTTATGTCTATGCCTATTATTGGGGAGCCCTTTTACCGCATAGCTGTTGACATTGTGGGTCCCTTGGCCAGACCTAGTCCATCCGGGAAGAAGTATATTCTCACCGTGGTGGACTATGCCACCCGTTACCCAGAGGCAGTCGCTATGTCCAACATTGAAGCAGAGACAGTAGCTGATGCCCTGGTTAAGATATTCACTAGAGTGGGGTTCCCTCAGGAGATCCTCTCTGACCAGGGAACCCAGTTTACCGCAGTGCTCACCCAGCAGTTGTGGAAGGTGTGCAATATTAAACCCCTACTTAGCTCACCTTACCACCCACAGACGAATGGTCTCTGTGAGTGCTTCAATGGGACCCTCAAGCAGATGCTGAGGACCTTTTCGGATGCTTGCAGAGACTGGGAGAGATTTCTGCCTCACCTGCTATTTGCGTACAGAGAGGTACCCCAGGAATCCACTGGTTTCTCCCCGTTCGAGTTACTCTATGGGAGAAGGGTGCGCGGACCCCTCGATCTTATTAGAGGACACTGGGAGGGAGAGACAGAACGGGAGGGGACCCCCATAGTGCCTTATGTCCTGGAACTCAGGGACCGCATGGAGCAACTGTCTCTGATGGTAAGGGAGAATCTCCAGGGGGCCCAGGGGAGCCAGAAGAGATGGTATGATCGGGGGGCCCGACAGCGTATCTTCCGGGTTGGGCAGAAGGTCTTAGTGCTCAAGCCGGTGAAGACCGACAAGATGCAGGCATCCTGGCAAGGCCCATATAAGGTAGTAGCCCAGGTATGTGATACCACCTATGTCATTGCCAGCTGTGCAGATGAAAGAATCCAGCGGACCTTTCATGTGAACATGCTGAAGGAGTATCAGGAACGGCAGGAGGATGTCGCTGCCGTATGCGCCCCTGCTGCGGATGACTCAGAAAATTTGCCCCTCCCGGATTTACTAGAGGGAGACCCCCAGACTGATCTCATTAGCCTTGTACAGCTAGGGGACCGGTTAAGTCCCACAAAGAAGGAACAGGCTAAGCGGCTTCTATGGGAGAAACAGGCAACTTTCTCCCAAAAAACGGGCTATACGACTCTGGCTGTGCATAAGGTCGAGACCCCTGGACAAGCACCCCTTCGACAGGCCCCCTACCGTATCTCTGAAGCCGTCCGAGAAGGGATGCGGAAGGAGATAAAGGAGATGCTTCAGTTAGGAGTCATTGAGCCCTCGGACAGCCCTTGGGCCTCGCCTGTAGTCCTAGTGCCTAAGAAAGACGGAACTACCCGGTTCTGTGTGGACTACAGGCGACTCAATGAGAAGACCACCACTGACGCTTACCCGATGCCCCGGGTAGACGAACTGCTAGATCGTATAGCCAGGGGACGTTATTTGACTACAATCGACCTGTGTAAAGGTTATTGGCAGATTCCCCTGGCCGAGGATGCTATCCCCAAGTCAGCATTTGTTACCCCATTCGGCCTGTACCAGTCTAAGGTCATGCCATTCGGGATGAAAAACGCCCCGGCGACCTTCCAACGTATGGTGGATAGGCTCCTCGATGGCTTCCAAGATTTTGCTTGTGCATACCTGGATGACATTGCGATCTACAGTGAGTCTTGGGAGGAGCACTTGTGTCACGTAGGGGTGGTGCTGGACAAGATTCAGACCGCCGGCCTGACCTTAAAACCAGACAAGTGCCATCTAGGTATGGCAGAGGTGCAGTACCTGGGACACCGAGTAGGGTGTGGGAACCAGAGACCAGAACCAGCCAAGGTAGAGGCAGTAGCTAACTGGCGCACACCCTGCACTAAAACCCAGGTATTGGCCTTTTTGGGGACTGCAGGGTACTACCGACGTTTTGTCCCCGACTATAGTGCCATCGCCAAGCCCCTGACGGACCTGACGAAAAATAATTTACCTAGGCAGGTCCTGTGGTCTCCAGCTTGTGAAGCCGCGTTTCTAGCCCTCAAGCAAGCACTGGTAAATGCCCCTGTCTTGGCTGCTCCAGCCCCTAACAGACGTTTCCTTGTTCACACAGATGCTTCCATGTTTGGACTGGGGGCGGTGCTAAGCCAAATCGGAAAGGATGGAGGAGAACACCCTGTCGCATACCTGAGCAGAAAACTACTCCCACGGGAAGTCAGCTATGCGGCAGTGGAGAAGGAGTGTTTAGCCTTGGTTTGGGCCCTTAAGAAGTTGAACCCTTACCTGTACGGACAGGAATTTTCATTAGTCACCGACCACAACCCATTGGTGTGGCTCAATCGGGTCTCAGGAGACAATGGTAGGTTGCTGCGGTGGAGCTTAGCCCTGCAACCTTACAACTTCACCATCAGCTACCGGCCCGGTAAGCAAAATGGCAATGCTGATGGGTTATCCCGGCAAACAGACGTCATTCCGGCCTCCTAGTTCCGGACATCCCCAAGTTGACCCAAAAAGGATCAAGCCGGGTCTGCCGGAGTGTTCCACAAGGAGGGAGCCATGTAACAGGAGTCACTTTTGTACATAGGGTGACAAAGAATCATAATTCATATTACATGAGATGGGACATTAATAATACTTTATATTGCAGGACTGAGATATCACAAGGAGTCACGATGACATGACCAGGTCAGCCAGTGAGTCATACCTTTTGTATAATAGGCTATTGAAATATCCTAAGGTGTTGGCTATTCAATGTAAAGACACCCACTCTCACTGCCATTGTGTGACAAAGCTGTATAGAGAACTTATTCAACTAGATGTCTGTGTTACTATTCAAGGTTAATTGAACCCTATTGATAATACGGTGCCGTCATGTCTAGCTACCAATTAAAGAATTATCCTCAGTGAGTGAATAGGGGGGTGGAGATTACATTGTCCTGTGATTAACTGCATTATGTTGTACTGGATATAAGCAAGCTAAGAACCAATAAAGATATTCATACATTTTGGAAACTAGAGAACGGAGCGCTGTCTCGTTTATTCTGGGAAATGGAATGAATCATGTCTGCCTGGTTGTTGGTGTGTCGGATAAGCTTGTCGTGGTTGGATGGAAGGTTGTAAGCGGTGGTAACCGTTACACCGGCTCTTGTCTTTTTTAACACTTGACACTTTTTTTTTGTGAAATGGTAGAGGTACAATGTACCCCATTACCATTTCACACGGGGGAGGTGGGATCTGGGGGGCCCCTTTGTTAAAGGGGTCTTCCAGATTTCGATAAGCCTCCTGCCCGCAGACCCCCACAACCACCGGGCAAGGGTTGTGGGGATGAGGCTCTTGTCCCCATCAACATGGGGACAAGGTGCTTTGGGGGGTACCCCAAAGCACCCTCCCAATGTTGAGGGCATGTGGCCTGGTGCGGTTCAGGAGAGGGGGGCGCGCTCTGTCCCCCCCCCTATTTTCTGCGGCCGGCCAGGTCAACGTGCTCGGATAAGGGGTCTGGTGTGGATTTTGGGGGGGACTCCACGCCATTTTTTTTTTATTTGGCGTGGAGTTCCCCTTAAATTCCACACCAGACCTGAAGGGTTATTGCCGGGAGCCGACAATTCATTATAGCCGCGAGTCAGTTTTAAACCGCTTTTTTTCTTCAGAATGTCACTTTTCACATGCTGACATTACACCCAGGGCCTCCATCAGGGGGGTACAGGCAGTACACCTGTAAGGGGCCCGGGGGTCCCCAGGGGCCCGGATGGGAACCCCCTAAAAAAAATACAAAGGGCCAGATTCAGAGAGCCGTAACTCCTGTCTAACTAGTGTTAGACTGGAGTAATTTCAAATTACACGCGTTTTTTAGCTAGTCGGAAACCTCAAACCTCAATAGACGGCTGCGGGCTTCAATTTGACTGGATTACGTGTTCGTACGCCTTCAGATCTACGCTGCAATAAAATTGCGGCCACTGGGTGGACTTCCCGTCGTTTTCCGCGTCGGGGTATGCTAATGAGCTTTTGCCGGCGATCCCAGAAATTACGATCTTCAATCGCAATCTCTTACGGCATCTTCAGTCATCTTTTTTTTGCGTATCACTATACCAGCTTTTTGCTGGTCTAATATTAGACAGCCCATGTTAAGTATGGCCGTCGTTCCCGCGTCGAATTTCTATGTTTTCCGACGTCTTTTATTATTTTTAAAGTAAGTCGTCCGGGAATAGGAATGGTCGTAAACGACGCTACTCAAACAACGAATGACGTAACGACGTGATTTCGCGCAATGCACGGCGGGAAATTACTGAACGGAGCATGCGCAGTTCGATCGCCGCGGGGACGTGCCTAATTTAAATGCTTCACGCCCCCTAATCGCGTATTTCGATTACGCGGCGAGAAATAGACTACGCCGCCGTAGCGTACGGACAAAAATCTACCAGAATTCGATGTAGAGCCTGGTAAAATACGCAAAATTAAGTGTATCTGAATCTGGCCCAATATTTTTTTTTCTTTAGCAGTCCGGAGGTCCCCAGGGGCCCAGAGGCCCCCAGGGCCCCGGGTGGCAACCCCCCATTTTTTCATTTATTTTTGTTAAAAATATATATTTAATATATTTTTATTGAATTTTTTTATTAAAGGGCCAATGTTTTTTTTTAGGGGTCTGGAGGTCCCCAGGGGCCCGGAAATCCCCAGGGCTCCAGATGCCAACCCCCCCCCTTTTTTTCTAAAAAAAAAATAATTTTTATATATTTTTTTATTACTTTTATTTGTATCCATACCACGCCTATTCTGGCACTTCTCTCCTTCATGTAACAATTATATTTTCTTCCTTGAAAATTACTCAGGACCCCAAACATTATATATATTTTATTAGCAGACACCCTAGGGAATAAAGCGGCGGGCATTTTTTATTAAAAATTTCCAACGGTATTTGTGCCAAAATTTTTCTAACGCTTTTTTTTTTGGCTTAAAAAAAAAACCTGTTTGATGAATTAAAAAATAACAAAGCAGTAAAACTAGCCCCATTTTTAGTGATAATGTGAAAGATGATGTTACACCGAGTAAATAGATACCTAACTTGTCACGCTTTCATATTGCGCACACTCATAGAATGGCGCTAAACTTCGTTATTAAAAATCTCCATAGGCGACGCTTGACTTTTTTTTCAGGTTACCAGTTTAGAGTTACAGAGGAGGTCTAGCGCTAAAATTATTGCTCTCACTCTAACGCACGCTATGATACCTCACATGTGTGGTTTGAAGGGTGTTTACATATGTGGGTGGGACTTGCATGTGTGTTCGCTTCTGAGTGAGAGCTACTAGGGACAGGGGCATTTAAATTTAGATTTTTATTTGTTTTTTTAACATAATATTTTTATTTTTGCATTTTTTGTCCCTTTTTTTGTATTATTTTTCACTTTTCTTCCTATTACAAGGAATGTAAACATCCCTTGTAATAGGACTAGAGTGTGACAGGTCCTCTTTATGGAGAGAAGCGGGGTCAATAAGACCCTACATCTGTCCTCCAGCCTGGAAAGCATGGAATTGGAAATAAAATAAAAATAAATGATCTCATGCTTTCAGCTGCGATCATGTTCGGTCAGCACAGTGGTGTAGTGTATAGCACGTTCACCTAGCAGCAAAAGGGTTGCTGGTTCGAATCCCGCCCGTGACACCATCTGCCTGGAGTTTGCATGTTCTCCCTGTGCCTGCGTGGGCTTCCTCCCACAATCTAAAAACATGCTGTAAATCGAATCCTGTCTAAATAAGCCCTAATATGCAGAAGGATATTTAGGTTTTGTGCTGCCCTAGGCCTGACCAAATTTCTGCACCCCCTAATAGAAAAATGACCCACCCTTCCTGTCAAGGCCACACCATGTTTTTTTATGACCCGCCCAGGAATTTTCAGGGGACACACACAAGTTCTGTGGGGGGGGGAGGCCCTTAATTTGCCTATTTTTTCTATCACTTCCTGTTTGGCTATGGGGCAGGAAGTGAAGGCCAATCTCCCCAAACGGACAGGGATAATACAAAATAAACTGACAGGGCTTATAACCCTTCCCCCCCAACTCTATCCAAAATGAAAGAAAACAAAAAAAAAAGAAGTGTTGATTATAGTTCCAGTTTAACCCCAAATTTCAGATAATTTTATTGAGAGGCCTAAGAAAATATAACCATGCCAATAGGCCAGGAGCCAGCGTTGCTAATATGTATGAATGTGTGTTAGGGACCCCCACAAACACCACCCAATGTAAAATAAACAATTTTCTTGTTTGTTTTGGGGATGCCTGCACCCCTGATAGGGTAAAGACACCTCACAAATGTTGTCTCTTTCTACTTAATTCATTCACTTCCTGCCACATAGCCAAACAGGAAGTGAGGGTAAAACCTGATTAATGTCTTGTTGGGGACGCACAGATCAATCTAAATAGTTTCCCATTATGGAAATTGCATTTTGCTGTGTACACCTCAAATTAGTAGGGATCTTGGACTTTGGGGTCCATTTACTAAAGGCAAATCTACTTAGCACTACAAGTGGACAAGCAAGGAAGAAAAAAAAATTAACCTAAAAACACAAGCAGGGGTTCTAACACTCACTTGGCCTCCCTCAAACACCCACAATTAGAATAGGATTGTCTTGTGCTAGATTCAAGCACAGTGCTGTAAATCAGCACTCAAGCCTGTCCACCAATACACCACCCCCCCCCCCCCCCAACAGGCCTTGTTTGCAGGTTTTCCTTCATCTTGCACATGTGCTTTAAAAAGACAGTCTGGACATCAATTCTAGGAAACAATACTTACCGCTTTGTATTTCCTTTTCTGGAACATTTCATGCATACACACCAGCAAAGACGCTTAGAGACAAACCACACTTGGTTTAGGCCCAAACTATTTCAGCTGCAGCTGTTAAAATCCGTAGCATGAAAAAATATCACAAAACAAACTTCAAAATTTGAAAGTAATTTTATTGGTCCACAAAACAAGGAAAGCAAAACAAACAATTAAAAATAAACACACAAACAAAAAAAAACATTAAAAAAAATAGACCTAGGTTTATTTCAGACAGTATTTGGAATATGGTTCATGCTTTTGAAATAACAGGATAGACCCACAGGATTAAAACATTAGTCATTAACGTCTTGAGAAACATTTTGCTAAATTATGCAGCAGACCAAAACATCAAAGTGAACATCATTAAATCAAACAATTGCCCCCCCCCAAAAAAAAAAAAAATAACATGTGTGCTAATGAACCAATTGGAAACACATGAAGAAATGTCAGCCTCTAGTTTGTGTGCACTTGTAACTGCTTACACCTATTAAGGATGTCCTTAAATTACTAAGCCAAAAAACAAGCTTTCTGAGCATGCTCAGAAACATGCAAGTCATTTTGAGGCACAAAAACCCAGCTTAATTTTTCTAAGTGTCCGAGCATGCCCAGTTCACTCGAGATGCATTAACAGATTTAAAGCTGCAATGGCGGATGAAAGCATGAGAGCTGTTTTTTTTCCCCTGAACTGATGCTTCCCAACCTGAAGGGGAGGTCTTATTGAATTTTTACGTAACAAACATAAATAATAATAATTAAAACGCCCCTGTCCCTAGTAGCTCGCAGTCAGAAGCGAACACGCACAATTTTTTTTTACAGGTTACCAGTTTAGATTTACAGAGGAGGTTTAGTGCTAAAAGTATTGCTCTCGCTCTTACGCACGCTATGATACCTCACATGTGTGGTTTGAACGGTGTTTACATATGTGGGCGGGCCTTAAATGTGTAAGTCCCACCCACATATGTAAACACCGTTCAAAAACCCACATGTGAGGTATCATAGCGTGCGTTAGAGCGAGAGCAATACTTTTAGCACTAGACCTCCTCTAACTCTAAACTGGTAACCTGAAAAAAAAAAGTGTTGCCTATGGGTAATTTCAAGTACTGAAGTTTGGCACCATTCCATGAGTGTGTGCAATATTAAAGTGTGACATGTTAGGTATCTATTTACTCGGTGTAACATCATCTTTCACATTATGGCCATAAATTGGGTTTCGGCACTGCGTCATTTGAACTGACAATTGCGCGGTTGTGCGACGTGGCTCCCAAACAAAATTGGCGTCCTCTTTTTTCGCCCACAAAATTGTATTTTTTGTTTTGGTGGTATTTGATCACCTCTGCGTTTTTTCTTATTTTTGCTCGAACCAAAAATATAGCTAAAATTTTGTAAATAAAAAGACAACTTTTTTACTGTTTGCTATAATAAATCTCCCCAAATATATATATATATATATATATATATATATATATATATATAAATAAACTTTGTTGCCCTCAGTTTAGGCCGATACGTATTCTTCGACATATTTTTGGTTCCAAAAAATCACAATAAGCGTTTGATTGGTTTGGGCAAAAGTTATAAATAGGGGTTAGTTTTATGGGTTTTTTAGGAATATATATATTTTTTACTAGTAATGGCGGCGATCAGTGATTTTTATGGCTACTGTGACACATTATGGTGGACACATTTTTGGGACCTTTGGCATTTTTCTAGCGACCAATGGTATACAAATGCATTGCTTACTATAAAAATTTTACTGGCAGCAAAGGGGTTAACACTAGGGGCGAGGAAGGGGTTGATTATGTTACCTGGGTGTGTTCTAACTTTAAAGGGGGTGGGACTGACTAGGGTAAATGACAGATCGCTGTTCATACATTGTATGTACAGACGAGCAGGCATTCCCCCCCTGACAGGACCGGGATAAAGGGGAACTCCACACCAAATAAAAAAAAAAACGGCGTGGGGTCCCCCTCCAGGTGCACAACAGACTCTTAGATTTGGTCTGGAACGTAAGGGGTTAAACCTACGCCAAAAAAAAACCGGCGTGGGGTTCCCCCCCCAGATCCAGACCAAACCCTTATCCCAGGCATGCAGTCTGGCCGGACAGGAATGGGGGTGGGGACGAGCGAGCACCCTCCTCCTCCTGAGCCATACCAGGCCACATGCCCTCGACATGGGGGAGTGTGTGCTTTGGGGGAGGGGGGCACTGCCCCCCACCCCAAAGCACTCTTGTCCCCATGTCGATAGGGACAAGAGCCTCTTCCCGACAACCCTGGCCATTGGTTGTCGGGGTATGCGGGCGGGGGGCTTATCAGAATCTGAGAGCCCCCTTTAATAAGGCGGCCCCCAGATAACGGCCCCCCACCCTATGTGAATGAGTATGGGGTACATCGTACCCCTACCCATTCACCTGGTGGAAAAGTGTAAAAATAAGACACCACACAGAATAAAATAATTTATTAGTCAGCTCCGGGGGTCTTCTGCCGTGGTCCCCCCACCACCACCCCATTGGGCCCTGGGCTTCCCGTTTTCTGCCGGGGGGGCTCTCCGCCATGTTTGGCCGGGCCCCCACCCCAAATTAAGCTCCTTTACATCTGGGGGGGGCCGGCGGAAAATGGCGGAGAACAACGGGGGGTGTCGCCCCCCTGGGCTTCTAGCCATCTTCTGCCGGGGGGGCTCCTGCCTCCCGCGGGCTTCTGGCGGTCTTCCGCCGGGGGGGCAACACCCGCCGATGCTCTCCGCCATGTTCGGTCCGGACCCCCACCCCAAATTAAGCTCTTTTACATCCGGGGGGGGCGGCGGAAAATGGCGGAGAACTCCGGGGGTGTCGCCCCCCCTCGGGCTTCTAGCCGTCTTCTGCCGGGGGGGCTTCAGCCTCCCGCAGGCTTCTGGCTGTCTTCCACCGCGGGGCGACACCCGCGGGCTTCTTCGGTGGCCTCCGCTTCTGCCTGGCTCCTCCGCTGGGGCAAGGGCTTCTCTCCGCTGTCTTCCGCCGTGGGGCGACACTCGCGGGCTTCTCTGGTGTCCTCCGCTTCTGCCTGGCTCCTCCGCTGGGGCCAGGGCTTCTCTCCGCTGTCTTCTTCCATTCGATGTTGACACGACGAGGTCCGGCGCTGACCTCAACCCATGTGACATCACTGGGCATGATGGGAATGTGATGTCACATGGGTTAAGGTCACATGGTGGCATCACCACGCCCACGCCCTATGCCAATATAAGTCGGTGCCCACCGCTCTGTCGGCATTTCAGCGCCGGACCTCGTCGTGTCAACATCGAATGGAAGAAGACAGCGGAGAGAAGCCCTGGCCCCAGCGGAGGAGCCAGGCAGAAGCGGAGGGCACCGGAGAAGCCCGCGAGTGTCGCCCCGCGGCGGAGGACAGCAGAGAGAAGCCCTGGCCCCAGTGAAGGAGCCACGCAGAAGAGGCCATCGAGAGCCCCCCCAGCAGAAAACGGCGAAGCTTCGTGGTGAAGGGGGCCGCGGCGGAAGACAGCGGCGGCGAAGACCGGGGTGGGTTAGCGGAAGACCCCCGGAGCTGACTAATAAATTATTTTGTTCTGTGTGGTGTCTTATTTTTAAATTTTTTTCCACCAGGTGAATGGGTAGGGGTTCGATGTACCCCATACTAATTCATATAGGGTGGGGGGCCGGAATCTGGGGGCCCCCTTATTAAAGGGGGCTCCCAGATTCCGATTGGCTCCCACCTGCATACCCCGACAACCAATGGCCAGGGTTGTCGGGAAGAGGCTCTTGTACCTATCGACATGGGGACAAGAGTGCTTTGGGTTGGGGGGCCAGTGCCCCCCTCCCTCAAAGCACACACTCCCCCATTTCGAGGCCATGTGGTCTGGTACGGCTCAGGAGGGGGGGGCGCTCGCTCGTCCCCACCGCCATTCCTGTCCGGCCAGACTGCGTGCCTGGGATGAGGGCTTGGTATGGATCTGGGGGGGAACCCCACGCCGTTTTTGGCATGGGTTTAACCCCTCACATTCCAGACCAAGCCGAAGAGCCTACTGTACCCCTGGAGGGGGACCCGCGCCGGTTTTAAGTTTGAAATTTGGCGCGGAGTTCCCCTTCAGTGTCAGCGCAGGCTGAAAACCGTTCGGAGATTCCGGTGCGCCGCGTCACGCACAGGAATGTCAGCTACGCCACATGGAATTTACTAAAAATTTCTCGGCGTACTGATGTGGCGCACGGGAAGCCCCGAAGTTTCCCTCTGCGCATGCCCAGTATGCAAATCGCATAGGGGATCGGTTCTCAAAAATCACTTTCACTTTCGATTTGGCCCGCCACACACATTCAAACACATGTCACTACACTTCCCCTGCATCACCCCCGTCCCTCCCCTAATTAACTCCTGCCCGAATCCCCGATATTTACATTACAAAATAGCGTATGCCAGGTCTGTACTGGCATGCCATGCGCCCTCTTCTGGGCGCATTAGGCATTTTAGTAAATGGAGAAATACACTGCACTGGCAGCGTATCTCTTTTGTAAATGTCAAAAACACTTTTACTCCTGCTTGTGCACCATGAGTCATGGCGCACAGGCTTGGTAAATCAGCCCCACGGTATTTGCGCAGCAATTTTTCAAACACGTTTTTTTTTTATGTATTAAACCATGCCTGCTATCTGGATGAGATCCCTTTGAGTTTCTCAAGGCGTGTGTTATATTAATTTCTGGTGAGTTTGAACCCCTAGGCGAGTGTGAAACATGCGCTGTGGAGCTTGGTGTATGGTGCACGCTGATTAACATCTACTAGAATCACTACCTGCTTTCAGAACTTTCATTGATCAGTGTCATCCATTTTGTTTATTTTCTGATCAAAAACTATGAATGCTGGTCAGGATTAATGACTGACAGGAGTCAGTACTGGATGTTACACAAGACTGTGCTCTTGGATTAGATTCTTTACTATAAGTTCATTATTGTTTTTTACCTGTTTAGTGTTACAGAGGAGGTCTTGGGATAGAACTGGTGCTCTTGCTCTAATGTTTGCGGCGATACCTCACATGCGTGGATTTAATGCTGTTTACATATGTGGTCGCGACGTACGTATGCGTTCGCTTCTGCGTGCGAGCTCATGGGGACAGGGGCGCTTAAAAACTTTTTCTGTGTTTATTTTATTTTAATTTCTAGAGATGACTGGGGAACATCATTTCCAAGGAAATCACTATGGTCAACTTCCGACGCCGATGGGTTCCTTCTGCGGCTCACCGTCAGCACGGGTGAGCTGGTAGAAGCACCGGAGGGTGGTGGGTCCCCTCCCTCCATCTGTAAGAACAATCAAGCGGCTGAACTGCTGCTATGATTGTTCTAACAGTGCAGGGAATCACTGGCTGAAAAGGACGATACCTGGTTGATGTCTGTGGGTGCGGGTATAACCACTGAAACCCTCCTGGCGGAAAGTGGTTACACTAGATTTAATTTACAATGTTTTTAGAAGTATATGTTGTGTTTAAAAAAATATTGACAAGAAAAATATGCAGGATCAGCGTGCAATTTCACTGATTGAGAGTCTCAGAAATTACCCTTAGTAATTCTGTAAAAGCATGTACAGCACTAAAGGGACCCAACAAAGCTTTAAAGTGCTTTAAACTGGAAAAACACCCTGGATGCATGTGGGTGCCATTAATTCTAATGGCAAGCTGCACACAGTGAAAATCCCACCAGCACTGGGAACTGTACAGTTGCAGTTCCTGTGTGGGCTGCAATTCCAGAAGTGGAGGAGATGTCCTTGTTGGCTACAGGAAAGCCTTAAAGGAACACTAAAGACTTGTTTTTTATTAGATCAATGGATTGCTGTAAGCTAGAGCATTTAAATATCACTTACCTCGTTTTTCCTTTTGACCTCCAAAATACAGTAATCCAGGTTTGAAAATGCCATTTCCTGTCTCTCCTCTTCTTGCTTTCCACCAGCATCTGCATGGTGGAAAGCAGAATGTGCTCACCCCCTCCCTATGACTACAGCCCTGCGTGAAGATGCTCTCTTATCCCTCACAGGCATGGAGGCTAAGCCCAATGGGAACTTTAGTTCCCATTAGGCTGTGATGTAGCAAGAATGTCGCAAACCAGGAAGTCAGTGAGAATAACGATTCAGGAGTGAAGGAGGTGAACAGCTCGATTTCAACAGGTATCAAACTAGTTATAATGCAAAACATTACTTTTTACTTTGTCAGCTACTGTCAGACTTTAATTTAAGAGGAAAATATTTTTGTCTTTACAACCCCTTTAATATAGGCTTACCTGTGACATTAAGTTGTAAATGAGGGTTTACAACCACTTTAAATGCTGGGATACATGTATAAATGTAGCAGGAAATATGTTGAAAAATAAACACAAAAGTCCTGTTTTGAATGCCTCTGATATATATTCTGTGCCTAGATACAACAATTAAACCTTATGTAATATACACTTGAGATCTTTGTGGCAGTAGGCACTGTAAATGCAAGGCAATGTCCACTGCTTCAAGTGATAGTGGAGTTTTCCAGCATACAACCATACTGCTTGATCAAGAGCAGTGTTCTATTTAATACTTGAACAATATGTTGACCTTACCCTGGTTTTCTTAAGGCAAATTAATAGAAATAAAATATATTTCCTATTATGGGCAGGAGAGAAAAGGCCATTATAACTCACATGAGACATTACCACTGAGGAGAACAAGGAGCGCAATGCTTATTTCAAAAGATACAATGATTATGTTATCCTGAAAGCAACAATGCAAGCTAAATAATGCAAGAGCACTAATCAAACTATGAATTAACAAGATAATTAGATAGATTTCAGTCCCAGAAAAAAAGAAAATATATAAGAAAACTTAAAAAAAAGCTTTGATATTCTGATAATGTTAAAATGGACCTTCATATTTAACGAATGTTGTTATTCTAGCTAAAGCCTATTTATTCTTAAAAATGCTGCCCACCCCCTCCGCTATCACATATACCAATTAACCAGTGTAAAAATTCTGTATGTACTTACCTATTTTCAGCCTGCTCCAGTCCAGTCATGAGATCCACAGCAACAGCCAGCACTCTCTGTAGGGTAATAGAGAGAACGCCAATGGTGCAGCCGTTGTTGGAGGCCCCTATTCCCCCCTGCAGCCGCCACTGGGTTACACAGGCTGGATCACATCATCAGACTGGGCTGAAAACAGGTAATTTTATACATCTTTTTTGCATATGTTAGCTAGTATAGGTGTTAGAAAGTGTGGAGGGAACATTTTTAAGACTAGTTAGGTTTTAGCTGTAATTCTAATTTAATCCCCTCCCCCCTTCCAGTTACACAATTTTGAATATAGCGCTTAGTTTGCCCTCACTGCCTGCAGACTCCTGGGATACTCATCACACATCCCATGAGGATTCAGAACAATCTCCCCCCAGCAGCAGATCTTGCACATGTACAGTAAGAGGTAGACTGTGAGTGATCAGGAGGTCACAGCCATTTCCCAAATCCAAGATGATGATGCAGAAACAAAAAAAACTGTGAAGCCTTTGGGTGCCAGGAAGACAGCACTGAATTTCATGGGCCGGTAGGCAGGGCCGCCATCAGGGGGGTACAGGAATTACACCTGTAAGGGGCCCGGGGGTCCCCAGGGGCCCGGATGGGAACCATCCTAAAAGGGGCCCGGAGGCCACCAAGGGCCCCAGATGGCAAGCCCCCAATTTTTTTTCTTTGCACCGGATGGCAACCCCCCTTTTTTTTTTTTTTCTATAAAATATATATATTTTTTAATATATTTTTATTTAATTTTTTTATTAAAGGGCCATTTTTTTAGGGGTCTAGGGGCCCGTAGGCCACCAGGGCCCCATATGGCAACCCCCTCTTTTTTTTTTTTTTTTTATAAAAAAAGCAGCCCCCCCCCCCGCTTCTCAATTTCATGCTGTGTAAGGGGCCCCAAAATTCCTGATGGCGGCCCTGCCGGTAGTTATGTGTTTTTAAAATGTAATATAATACTGTAATAGCTAATGACTGAACAGCGGGGTGAAGTTACACTTTCGATATTTTATTTTTTAATATTGGACAGAAACATTTATATATGGTGTCAGTGTTAATTTATATTTAGTCCTTTAGAAAACATGGGATAGGGCAGCTGCAGGTAACCACTGTCAGGAGCGTACAGATCAGCTAGGGCAGGTGCTGGTGGCACTGTGGTGTCTGGGCCAGATTGAAGTATTGTCCTCCAGTGCGTGTCTCCCAGCAGTGGGCTAAGCTTAACCAGCGTATCTAAAAATGGGAGGGGTCAACACACTTGGCGTCGACATAACACAAATATTCGTGCCCACTGCACTGGGTTTTTTTATCGTGGGGCTACATATTTGCGTTCATCCTTTTTTGCTGGAGCACAACTTTCGGGACCTGGAACGTCCGATTCAGGGTCACCTGATCGTTGTGATAGCTTTTTGATATCACAATGATCAGTCACTGTTAAGCCCATCCCCATCTTCTTTGTGTCTGTGAATGGTCAGGAAAGATACATTGTATCTGTCTCTGTCCTTGCAGAGATAGAAAAAAAAGTGTGTGTGTGTGGGAAAATAAATAAATAAGAAAACAACTAAAATTAAATAAAAAAAGAAAAATACATAGACCAAGGTTTGATCTAGGTCAATGCCAGGGTTAGTGTTTGGGTCAAAGGTCAAGGTCAGTATTTTTTGGACAGAATTATTTTTTAATTAGTATCCGTGTCAGTTAGTGTCAGTGTCAGTGTGTTTTAGTTAGGATAAAAATAGCAAAATATGCACTATTGTTTCTGGGCTATACTAGGGGTACATACACTAACTAACACACACATATGTGGTATCGCTGCGATCGTCAGGAGTGGGAGATTTTGCACTCTATTATACTTCAAAAAAACATTTGAGCGAAAAAAAAAATCCAAAGAAAGAGGAAGGGGGAAAGAACATGGTCCCCAAGTTACCGATACTGTGGAGTTAAAGGATCTTTACTAAATAAACCTCTCCAGAAAATCTACAGAAACAATAAAGCCTTGTTCTAACCTTGTTTTAACCTACAGTGAAATACACGGTCTTTTAATTCTAGTTCCCATTGCTATTTATGAACCTTATCCAAGGTGCCCGCTAAGCTTGAAAATTTTCAGGTGTATTCCTACAGATGTGCAGGAGCCTGGCTCTTTACTAGTGGTTCCAATCAAGCCTGCCTCTTTGTCAGTGGTTGCTCTGGCTGATGACAATAGCCCGGATTCACATACATCGGCGCATATTTATCCCGCCGTAGCGTATCTTTTTTACGCTACGCCGGCGCAACGCAGAGAGGGAAGCATTCACAAAGAAAATGCTCCCAACTCTGCGCCGGCGTAGCATATATTCGTTGGCGTAAGGCAGCGTAAGTGGAAGTGTGCAGGAAGTGGGCGTGATACATGGTATTGAAGCGTGACCCCATGCAAATGATGTGCCGAGTGCTAGGCAAGTACTTAAAACGAACAGGGCATGCACCGTCCCATGGACGTATCCCAGTGCGCATGCTCACAATCACGTCGAAACAACTGCCTAAGATACATTGAATCACTGCCTACGTCGTGAACGTAACCTACGCCCAGCCCTATTCACGTACAATGTAAACTACCTAAAATTCAATGGCATTCGTTCCCTGGTCCATACCTTTGCATGAGTTGCGCCTCCAATATGGGGAATAACTTTACGCTTTACGCTTTACAAAGAGGCAGGCTTGATTGGAACCACTAGTAGAGAGCCAGGCTCCTGCACATCTGTAGGAATACACCAGAAAATTTTCAAGCTTAGCGGGCACCTTGGATAAGGTTCATAAATAGCAATGGGAACTAGAATTAAAAGACCGTGTATTTCATGTCCTTACTCACGAGTGTATGTAAAGTGAGTGGCCCAGATTCACAAAGCACAAAGACGTAAGTGCAAATGTGTGCCCATAAGTGCAAATTTGCTCCAGCGTATCTGTGCGCCAGACTCACAAACCAACATACGCCTAAAAACTGGCCACCCTATCCCGACGTAGCATACATACCCCAGCGCTTTTCGTCTGGAAGCATGTTGCTGCTCCCATTGATTAGGCATTCAAACATGCAAATGAGGGAAATACGAGGAGCGCGTAAGTTGTACGTCCGGCGTAAAGTTATTCCCCATAGATGAGGCGCAACCCGGCAACAGACATACAAAGGTCTGCACCAGAGAACACAGGCCGGCGTATTGGCCGTACGTTACGTTCACGGCGTACGTGGTGATCCAGGGTAGCTTAGGCATTTGTGCCGGCGTGGTTGTGAGCATGTGCATAAGGGTGTTGTTTCATGAGCCCACATCACGGCTACGTCACGATAGTGATATGCCGGGCGTAAAACACTGCACCATGCTCGAACCATCATTTGCATGGGGTCACTCCCACTTCCACCCACGTCAGCCTGCGCCTTCCAAAACCTACGCCACGCCGACGCATCGCTTGGAGCAATACCTTGCTGAATGCAGTGCTTGCCTCTCCGTCGTTTGCGCTATGGCGGTGTAATGTGCGCCCAACTCTCTGTGAATCTGGGCCAGTGTATTTAAAGCTGGGTATGCCTGTATACTGGCTGCTTTGACATCCTCGGGGGGTATTTTTAAAGACATCTGCTTCGACAGACATTTATGCATGGGAGCAATAGGCTTCTTCTTCTTTTTTTACAAACTCTCCAAAACATTTGGAAGGTTGGTAACACGATTGCTGTTTTGTTTCAATAAATGTATCTTTCTTTATATAATAGCACACTGATGCTTTACAGGTAGGTATAACTGCAGCTTTGAATTAGGGTCAGTATAGGAACTCATGCACTAGTTGCTTTAAAGAGACAGGAGATAAAAAAATAGTTTACACATTTATAGCAACCATTCTAATTTTGCTTCATCTATTAGAAAGGGGGAAAAGAGGTGATCTGGCAAAATTCCAGTATTTGAGAGGAAGGCCTAAAATAATTGTATTGCCAAATATGAGTATCTTTAAAAGTGCAAATAATTATCATACAGGCAAAAGTACACAATACTCTTCCTGCCATTTTACAATAATATATTCATAAATAAACTATAATCATTGAGCGTATAACATTTATTTATTTAAATAAAGACTTTAATAATGAAAAACTTTAGTCTTGTGGCCCCATAGCGCAAAAAAAAAAAAAAATGCAGTAAAATTCAAGTCAACAACATTAAAAATACATTTTTCAATTTACATTTTATATATTTTTTATGTTTTAAAAATAACTTTCACAATTTTCAGTGCTGTGGATATGGCTTATTTTATTTTATCACTGAACAAGTTCCTCCTTTGCATATTGCATTTACATATAAATACAAGTCTAATAGTTTAAATTATATTAAATATGTCATTTAAGAAAACTTCAGCACAGATGAGGAGTTCATAAAGACATTCTCAAACTTATTCCAATGGCCTCCTGCATAAAAACTTGAAGAGTGCTGTCAAAGATAACTCAGTTTGAAGACTTCTAACGAACATAAAGAAAAAAACTAGAGTCCTATTGGCTGTTCTGTGTCTACCACATTTTCATCAACCACTTGGTATTTTTCTGCTGCCACTGTTTCTTCTAACATCTCTATGCATAAAAAAATCACTGCATTCAAACTAGCATTTTGCTGAATATAATCTGTGAATGATATGTTTCTGGAATTTTGCACGAATAGCTCTAAAAATGAATTGATCCTAATCTACTCTATGTCATAGCAAAAACCAAAGCCGTTTTGATGTAACAAACATATGAATAAGCCACTGCCTTAGAGAAAAGAAAATCTGCATGTTTGCTAAAACCCATGCAGATATTCACAACACTACTAAAACAATAAATAGCATAACACAAAAAAAGTGGTGCTCCCCTATTAGTGCCTATACATAATATACAATAGCTGATACAACAAGGTCTCAGCAAGATTTGGGATTATTTTTGCTTGGCTTAATAATTCACTTCCAATTAGTGCAAAACAAAACAAAAAAAACTTCCTGGTATTATACTCTCCACTAACATGAAAAGATCTACCCAAAGATATTGACCTCCAAGTTTTAGGTAGATTACAACAGGTTTTAATGTTTTCCTAACTGTATTTTAATTAATTTCCCTGAGGTCTTCTGCTCTTACACCCCAAAAAGAATGAATTCTTAATGCAGAGTATAGACACATACATTCATTTTTGTCTGAATGCATTTTCGTCCGAATTTCGGGTATTTTCGTTATCTTTTTAACAAACTAAAAAGAACGCGCAGAATCCGAAATCCGAAATATCCGACATAAAAAAAATGCTTTGTCTTCATTGCTACAACAGTTCGATATAGATAGGAGATTCGACATGACGCTGACAATAGCAATCTGTGTCTATCGAACCTGTGGTAGAATGTGCATTAACTCTATTAGTCCAAGATACAAATGTCAAATCTGTCATTGAAGGCTTATGGTGTCTGTTAAAAGGTCTAAGAAGATTCGACAAGCAGCTAAACTGTACGAGGCTGCAATCATACAATTCTGGTCAAATGCCAGGCCCATAGGCTATAGAAGAATTTAAATGTTGGTTGACTAGTAATAATAATTTATAAATATTTATTACTAGTGTTATACAACATTAGAATTCTTGGAGAAGATAAGATAGCTCTATTTGCAGATGATGTCCTGTTTTTTCTGGGGGACGTCGAAAGCACATTGGACAAGGCGATCCAGCTGGTGGAGGAATTTGGCCGGTTCTCTGGCCTCACCATCAACTGGACAAAGTCTGCTTTGTTGCTGCTCGACCCGGTAGACCTTCAAAGGTCGGCAGGCGCCTCTCAAATAATGGTAAGCACTAAACTTAAGTATTAGGGATCTGGATCTCAAAGGACCCCATCCAATACATTGACTTAAACCTTGCTCCACTACTATTGAAGTGGAAAAACAAAAGTGAAATTTGGAAAAGACTTCCTTTGTCTGTTGCAGGCCGCTGTAATTTAATAAAAATTATCTGGCAGCCGCAGCTACTATACATGCTACATAACTCCCCGGTATGGATAGGACATAAGTGGTACAAAAAGATAGATACTCTATTCAGAGAACTTATATGGAAGGGAGGTCAATCTAGAATAAGCCTTCAAACCCTACAAACCCTACAACTGTAAACGAGGGGGGAATGGCGGTTCCACATCCAAGGCTATATTTTTTAGCAGCACAACTGCAACATCTGGTAGGATGTGGAACCGCCGAAGGAGGCAAACTTTTTTTTGCCATAACCATTCGATTATAAAATTAGTGACCAAAACATGGCACACAGTAAAAACAGTAATGGGATATGTTGGTCCGACAGAATTCTCCCCTCTTTGGCACAACAATAACCTACAGGAGATTGAGGCATCAACTGAATGGATGAGTAAAGGCATATGTCGCCTAAAACATCTGTTCGTAGGGAATACCATGAAATTATTCCAAGATTTAGTAAAAGAATTTGGAATCTCTAATAAAACCTTTTTAAAATTTTTACAGATCCGCCATGCCATTCAGGCGCAATTTGGCTCCGAGACAGTTGAATGGGCTAAGATTCCTGCTTTGCTCACTGTAATTGGGGCAACAGCGGCTAAGGGCTTAATAGCAAGGACGCACAGCTGTCTGGGTGCCAGGGCATTAAGCAAGACAGGTCCGGGCAAGAGCAGAGAGGCATGGGAGAATGATCTGGGAACAATATCTCCACAACAGTGGGATAGGATTCTCCAACAGGGCAACTGGGTGTCCATAGCCCCAGCTCAAAGACTTTCTCACTTATTCCTTCTATATAGTGTCTACTATACCCCCCCCACAAAATGTTTAAGCTAGGGTGGAGACAAGACAATGAATGCCCCCGATGCAAAAACAAAGGGGATCTTCTACATATGGTGTGGAAATGCCCCAAACTATATAGCTACTGGGTGGGAGTTATAAAACGGATTAATGAGATATTTGGATCTTTGCTTGATCCAACAGCCAGGATATGCCTCCTGGGATGCATAGATGACAGCCTTGTACCGCAGGGCACTTTTGAGGCTATATTAAGAAGCCTATTCCAGGCTCGTAAGGTAATTGCTCAAAAATGGCAGGCACAGGCCCCTCACTCTATAAAAGACTGGACAGTAGCCATGAATCAAACAATCTCAAATGAAAAAGTGTACTTCACTAAACAGGGGAAACTTCCCAAATTTGTTACACTATGGGGCCCATGGCAGCGAGGAGCTGAGAATTTCATCTCACTTAGAGATTCCTGAGTAGTGTTGAGCAGAATATGCCATATTCGAATTTGCGATATATCTCGAATATATAGTCGAATATTCGACATATATTCGCTAAATACGAATATTCGTGATATTTTTTGGAAATGAAATGATTGCGAATTTTCGCTATCGCGAATGCGAATGCGAATGCGAATTGCGAATTGCGAATGCGAATATTCGAGAAATGCGGAATGGAGCACTCTGATTGGCTCAGAATATTCGTGATATATTACAATATAAAATAATTGCGAATATTCGAGAAATGCGGAATGGAGCACTCTGATTGGCTCAGAATATTCGTGATATATTACAATATAAAATAATTGCGAATATTCGAGAAATGCGGAAGGAGCACTCTGATTGGCTCAGAATATTCGTGATATATTACAATACACAATAATTGCGAATATTCGAGAAATGAGGGAAGGAGCACTCTGATTGGCTCAGAATATTCGTATAATTACAATCACAATAATTGCGAATATTCGGCAAATGCGGAAGGAGCACTCTGATTGGCTCAGAATATTCGTGATATATTACAATACACAATAATTGCGAATATTCGAGAAATGCGGAAGGAGCACTCTGATTGGCTCAGAATATTCGTGATATATTACAATATAAAATAATTGCGAATATTCGAGAAATGCGGAATGGAGCACTCTGACTGGCTCAGAATATTCGTGATATATTACAATACAAAATAATTGCGAAATTTCGAGAAATGCGGAATGGAGTACTCTGATTGGCTCAGAATATTCGTGATATATTACAATATAAAATAATCGCGCGATATCGCTATTGCCGAATAATCGCATTGCGATTTTTCGGCAATATAAAATGAGCGCTGCAGCTACTCGGCCCAAGGTCTCTAATCATACCAGCAATGCTTTTAGACGTCGATGGGGATCTCTAGGATGTGATCTGTTCTAAAAAAAAATTGAAAACATTCGAATATTCGAAATAGCGAATATTCGCCGCGATATTCGCGTTATTCGCGAATACTCGAATATGCAATATTCGTAGCGAATATTCGCAATGCGAATATTCGTGAGCAACACTATTCCTGAGGCCACTCTTATTAGACTCACTGAGATCCTCATCAACAGGAATAGCTCCTGACAAGGCCTCGGCGGTAGCTCTTTTGGCTGGATCTTCTTGGCTGGCTACTACGGGCTCTCCGATAGTAAACATCACGACCTTTGATATCCCTGTGCTAGACGTTACCGAGCTCATATGCTCTCGAACGTAAGGGGGAAGGATGGGTGTTGCACATAGTTACAAGATAATCAATAAGACTTAGATTGCTCTAGTCTGTTACACGAGATATCAATTGTGATTTGATTTACACTGTTTTGTATCTTTTACCACTTTGTATGCAAATTGAATATATATTCGCTTGTTGGATTGTAAAATGGTTTTAAAACAATAATGGAAAAAAAAAAAATGATTTAAAAAAAAAGAATTCTTCTATAGCTTGTAGGCAGAACATTTGTCCGGAAATGTACAATTTCGGCGCCGTACAGTTTAGCTGCTTCGTCGAATCTTATTAGAACATTCCACAGACACCATAATCCTTCAATGACAGATTCAACCTTAATTAATTTGGATTTTCGGACGAATGCATTTTTTAACGAAACAAAATAAAAAAAATAAACGAATTTCCGGAGTAACTTAATGTATTTTTTCGAAATTCCGAAACAAAATATTTCAGTGTGCACATGTCTATAAGCCAGCTAAAACAGCAAAATAATGCTTTATTAAAATCAGGTTAAATACAAACTCCCATTTGTGAAGGGCATACACAACACTAGCCAAACAAGCATGTGTAAAACACCATTCAGGAAATAACCTCCAAAACTCTGATTATTGGAAGCTATACATCTCTCTCCTAGATCCACGTGCAACAACTTAGGCCTCGTACACACGACCGAGGAACTCGTCGTAAATGAAACATCATTTGACTCAACGAGTTCCTTGTTAGGGTCCTTTCACACGTGCGGACCGTTTTTTAGATCAGTTTTTTTATCATCAGTTGATCAGTTTTTCATCAGTTTTTCATCAGTTTTTCATCCGTTTTCATCCGTTTTTCATCTGCTTTTTTATCCGTTTTTTCATCCGTTTTTTCATCCGGTTTTTTTTTGGTTAGAACTTTTTTTTTATTACATATTTTAATGAAAAACGGACGTTAGCGGATCGGATTTTAAACGGATCGTCCGCTAACGTCCGTTTTTCGTCCGTTCCGTTTTTTTGACGGAAGAAAAATAGGGTTTTCTTCCGTTCAAAAAAACGGAGCTTAACGGAGACGGACGTTAGCGGATGCGTGTGAAAGGACCCATAGGAAAGCATTGCGGTCAAAAAACGGACGTCTAAAAACGGACGAACGGTCTGCACGTGTGAAAGGACCCTTAGGCTTGTCGAGGAATCTTGACAAGCTTTCTTTGCGTACACGCTGTCAAGACAAAATCTCATTGTTCTCAAACGTGGTGACATAAACGGCACTATAAAGGGGAAGTTTGATTCCACTGGCGCCACCCTTCTGAGCATGTGCGGGTTTCTAAGCATACACATGAACGTGTTTCTCATCGAAAACCAGCCCGATGAGGAACACGACGAGGAAATTGAGACTCCCGATGAGGAAAAAAAGAACTTGATCTCTTTTATTCTCATCGAGTTCCACGTCAGTTTTCTCGATGAAAAACATACACACGGCCATTTTCCTCAGCAAAAAAGCTCTGCCACCAAGTTTCTTGATGGATTCTGTTGAGGAAAACAGTCATGTGTATGAGGCCTTACCCTACAAATTTTCACAGACTTCTTTCAGAACACATGATAAAGACTGTCCAGCATGTTATTTTACTTTACAGAACTTTACTCTTCATTTGCCCTCCAAGCTCTCTCTTTATAAGGTTAAATAGATATTATATATGCAAAACCACGGGGGCTTAATTTGATACATCAATAATATATCTGTCTTTAAACTGATTTGTAAAGTTATAAGTCTCCAGCTGCTTTGTAGAGGTGATGTCTTGGCTTCTGGTGTGTTGCTTTAGGTTATGGAGGAAGGGACAGTCTTGAGGTGAGCCTGGTCTCTGTCTGTGCATTTCTACATATGTCCCATACTTGAGAAACTAGTTTTGATTTGGGGAAAACACTTGAAGTGCTTTGATGTGGCAGTACAGTATTTGCAAATGTATCCAATTAAGCGCTCTGTTTTTAACCTTAAAAGTTTACATATATAATTATTTATTAAAATGAATTTATTTTACTATGAAAAACATCTTATAGATGTAAATATTTACCAATCCTACCATTATATATTGCCCAAGTCTAATAATTATTAAGCTACTAAGGATTAAAAATAAAAGAATATCTTATGCCATTTTTATTCTTTTTATCCTCTGGATTCTATTCAAATCTGAAAACCTTCAATGTTTATCAGATCTATACCCTACAATATAAAACCTTTTGGGTGATTAGTGTAACTATTAATAAAATATAATCTATTGTGAGTTTTAACCCTTTCTATGTATGTTTTCCTCCGTTTCTTTTTGTCAATCTTGTTCAATTTACATACTTACTGATGCAGGGCATCAGTATCACAGGCATTAAAACAAATTAAAAAATGTAATTTCTTCTATGAGTGATCTATAAAACAAGATACCAACATATGATTCAAAGTTGGAGCCACCCTAAAGATTATTTGTGGATTATGGGGCAATATACAGAACATCCTAAGGTTTTGTATTTAAATACAAATGGCCATTGCTTCCAAAATGTAAAGTAAAACTCAAAACAAAAATAAATTCAAATGAGGTTTTAACTAGGGTTGTCCAGATACCGATACTAGTATCGGTATCGGGACCAATACAGAGTATTTGCGGGAGTACTTGTACTCGCGCAAATGCTCCCGATACCTAAATAGAATACTTTTTTTGTATTTATCAACATGTTCTGTGAAAATAAAAAATTTGTATTCATTTTTATTCTTTTATAATGTCTTGAGTTAGAGTTCTTCATAATTCTAAAGAAAATATCGTTAGTCTGTATTGTGGTTTGAAAACTGTCACATGACATTTAAAAAAAGTATTGGTATTCGGTATCGGCAAGTACATGAGAAAAAGTATCGGTACTTGTACTCAGGTCCTAAAAAAGTGGTATCGGGACAACCCTAGTTTTAACTCTATTGTTTCTCATTAACCTTTTTCTACAAATTTTTGCTTTACAATTTCTGATTGTTTATAAAATTCTGACATGTAGTCTCAATTTACTCCATAAATTGACCTCTATGGATGTTTATTATCCGACTGGTATGAGACCTGCGGTAAGCAGGAATTTCTCTATTTGCATCTGTTGCTTTAAAATAGCATTTGGTTCTTTAAAAAAATAGTAACATTTAAAAATCAGTAGAACTAATTGTATATTGTGAAAGCAGATCTTCTTATTATAAGTATTATTAATGTATTGCAAGAATAGCTGCAAACTAGTCCTTACTCCACTAAATATAACAATGTTTATATATATATATATATATATATATATATATATATATATATCCCCTTAAAAAAATCTGCAGGTGATTTTTTTTCTGCTTATAAATTTACTCATACTTCCAAACTGACACAAAGTTTATTAGATATAATCAAACCAAAATAACTGCTAAAATAGCTCTGTTGGACTACACTAATAGATAACAGGGCAAAGTTCGCCTTTTGGCAAATGCACATAATGTAATGTGAGGATAAAAAAACTCATATCGCATACTAACAATAATTCTTACCTTAAAGTGTTACTAAATAATATGAAGTAATATGAAAACAGTTAATCTGCCCCCCAGTGCCGACAGCTTATAAATCTTATTTTTACATTAAAATATTGCCACTATATACCTTTTCGGATGATCGGTATACCACTGTTACATCATAAACTGCACAGTTTCTCCAGTGCCAAGAGTTCAGGAAGGTGGAGATTTTCACTGCAGCCTGTATACACGCCCATATGTGTGATGTCAATATCATGTTACCTGTCCTATCTCTGAGAACAAGAAACTGTTCTCTCCAGCATAAAAGACACAACTGAGCATGTGCAGGTTGGCTTACTCTGCCTGAGTTAGCTGGCTTTTCCCTTAGGTAGACATTGCAGGGAGGGAAGGATAAAACAGCCTTTTTACACAAGGCAGAGGATTAAACCCCTTAATTTCCACCGTGAGTATAACAAGCATGCTAATTTTACTATTGTGGGTTTAGTAACACTTTAAAGATGAACTTTAGGTGTGGCAATTTTTACATAGTCACATTGGTCCAACTTGGACCAAGTCTCAGATGTATGGCACATACAAGCTGAAGCAATGTAAAAATTGCCATACCTAAACTTCAGCTTTGAATGTAAAGCATAGTGAATAATGTATTATGATTTGCTGTCTATGGCTGCATTTATTATAGGCTATCATTTGTCATAATCTAAAACTCAGAATAAGTTCAGGCTTCAGCAGCATATTCAATTCAAAAGAAATTCCATATTTAAAAATAGCTACGTCCGAGTCCTAGTCAGGGCGCACTGACAACTCATGGGGCTCTCAGGCAATAGAAAATTATGGGGCCCCTGAGCTATAGGACAATATGGGTCCCCCGGGCAATAGGAGATTATGGGGTCCCCAGGCAATAGGAGATTATGGGGCCTCCGGGCAATAGGAGATTGTGGGGCCTCTGGGTAATAGGAGATTATGGGGCACCCATGCAATAGGAGATTATGGGGCCCCCAGGCAATAGATCATGGAGGCAACACAGTACAGTATACACACACAGACACACAGTATACATACACACAGAATACACATACAGACACACAGTAGACACACACATGCACAGTATACATACACACACTGAGAAGGTACTGGAGAGGCGGGGCATCTATAATCTTGGGATTTTTAGACCAAAAGGATATGGTACGGAACATTTCAGGGACAGATGTAAAAAAACACAAATTTTAAATACTGTCCCTGGTTCTACTGAGGCTGGCAACCGTAATGGGGCCCCCTAGTGGCATGGGGCTCTCTGGCAGTGCCCGAGTGCCCGAATGGTCAGTCCGCCCCTGGTCCTAGTTCCATTTTACATTGACAAATCTGTATAAGGACATTTAAACATGACAACTCCAAAAAAAAGATCAAATGTGTGTGCAATTCACAAATACCTCCTAAATCCTGTGTGGGCAGATCAGCAACTACAGAAATAATTGCATTTGCGACTATTGCCTATGGCAGATGGTACCACCAGTTGCTACATTCAAACCATTTGCTCAATATAATTTTTTGCTTTATCAATATGACTTCTAGAAATATTTTTTCAGCAGCCATTTATTCAGTTGTGTGGAACATGAAATAATAATTGTGTGGAACAATAAATGCATTTTTTTAGAAGCTAAGGCCCAGATTCACAGAGCGATTACACCTGCGCAACAGGAGATGCACGTGTGTAAGTCTAAATGTGCGCGTGCGTTTTGATGCACGGCATCCCCAAAATGAGATACGCAAGAAATCTACTTTTTTTTGTCCAGCGTAATTTCGTTAGACAGGCGCATCCGTCCGCGCAAAACTGCGCTAGACAGACCATTGATTTGCTAGTCAAATATGCTAACGAGGGACTTACGGGGATCCACAAAAGAACATTGGGGCAGCGCAGGCTACGCAGTGTGCGCAACAGCAAAATGTCCTGTCTAAAATTAGACCATATAAAAGCTGGTCTAAAAAGAGAAAAATCGTCTACATGTCAGATAAAGCAACACTGTTAGTGAGGAGCTCAGCAGTCACACGTGTTGCCCAACAAACTGTATGCCAACATGTCAGTGGCATCCATGCTCATAGTTATACTACTGACTTTAGATGAGCAAAGAAGGAGGAGGGCACTAAGGAGGGCACGGGAGATGTTTTTTTTTTTTTAACTTTTTATTTGCTTATATAAACTTTACAATTTAATCTAATCTAATACAATATTCTTATCTGATACAAGCCCCTCACTCTTCACTCTTCACGGGAGAGGATATATCACACACGCATAGACATCTATGGCATGAGTGATTCTGAGGTATCTCGCATCTTCAGATTCACCCCTCATGCCATCATGGAATTAACCACAACCCTGCAGGAGGACATCAGCAGCCCAACACATGGCACTACCCATGACACCCATGACAGCTACATATACAATCATAGCCCCATCCCCACAGATTTCGAACAGAACATGTATGGGGACAGCTTGCTGGTTGGTGAGTGACATGGGTGGCAGGCATGACTGCCCCCCCCCCCATGATGCACACATCACAAGGGGCACATGCACTACTAACATCCTCCTGTCTTTTCCCCTTAAGGTGACTCTGCATATGCACTGGGACCCCATCTCATGACCCCATCTCATGCCAGCTCACAGACAAGGGAAGAGGCGCCTCTTAGTGCAGATGTTGTTAAAACAATTTTAATAAATAAAAGAGTACAGGCAACTCACATTTTACGAGTTAAAATCTGGCATTGTACATATTCTTTAAAAGTGGTCATCACTTGTGGTCCTTCGGCTGCTGGGCACTGCGCTGTAAAGCTGCAGAGGTGAAGATGGCTTATAAGCCAGGCAGGTGGAGTAGGAGTGTTTCAGCAGCAGGATGGCACTGGTGACGTGCTATATTTTGCGATGCGTTTCCTAAGCTTCAAGTGGTGGTGAGGCAGTCCGCTCCTTTTTTAGCTCCACCTGCCTGGCTTACAAGCACTTCACCACCGCCGCCGGCTTCATCATCTTATAGCGGTGAAAGACAGCTCACAGCGCAGTGCCCAGCAGCCGAAGGACCACAAGTGATGACCACTTTTAAAGAATATGCAATGCAATTTTAACTCGTAAAATGTGAGTTGCCTGTACTCTTTTATTTATTAAAATTGTTTTAACAACATCTGCACTTAGGGCGCCTCTTTCCTTGTCTTTTACCACAGTTGAACACGGTTTCTGTTCTACAACGATGGCAGCCCTGAGGATATAGATGTGACCCCCACATAAACTTTTACCCTTTACCCCTGGGTTTTTCCCCCCCCCCTTTTCCCTCTCTCTGTTGGACATGAACCCGCCATGTGATTTTTACACATTTTTTTCAATCTTTTTGATACACAATATATATTTGATTTTAATAATTAAGATATATGTATGTACTATTTATTCAATTATAACAACCACATTATGTTTGCCTACTAATAATATCAAGTACATTATTTAGATTTTGCGCATTTCTACCTTGTGCACCATGCCAGCTCACATATGCATCTTTGACATTAATCTGGCACAATAAGAATGCATGCATCACACCACTTGGTCCCTAGCCACCACAATCCTCATCACATTGATTGGCACAAGCCCACCATGAGGACTTGTGACAGCAACGCCATGCCACGGCTCCAATTATGTCCTGTACATTCATACACCATTCACACAGCCTGGGTTTCACTTCTCCACCACAAATGGGGTGAATCCCTTTTCCCGCAGGAATATCACCCCCACATTCCAAAATCATACACAAACAGAACCAAAAAAAATAAAATAAATGACGAGCAAAAATAAAAAATGCCTAGCAAAAATATAATTTAAACAAAATAACAACAAATAAAACACATAAAAGACAAAAATCACTCTGCAAAACAGTCCCCAAATATCTCAAAGACACGTCACAAACAAACAAACAAACGCTAATAAACAAAAGCACCTTGCTGTATAGGGAGGGATACAAAGGGATGTACTTTTGCAAAGGAAGTGCGTTTGTGTCTGTCTATTTATGCTGTCTGCGTGGTTCACTAAGTTGCCCTAGTCCACTTCCAATTTCACTGATTGTGCCGTTCCCGAGTTGTGAGCATGCGCACAGAGGTGCTGACCATGGTCTGCTTCAAGCGCGCATGCGCGAGCCGGCCGGCCCTTCATTTGCATGGGGTCACAGCTCA
Organism: Rana kukunoris; assembly: GCA_029574335.1. Taxonomy (NCBI): domain Eukaryota; kingdom Metazoa; phylum Chordata; class Amphibia; order Anura; family Ranidae; genus Rana; species Rana kukunoris. The sequence continues at coordinate 136,101,920 of CM056052.1, forward strand.
TTTCAATGTAACACGCCCACGTCCTTCCCAATTTGTAATACTCCGCCTTACGCCTCTGAAATAACGTTACGCATGCGCAATTTTATGCGTAAAAGCGACAAGAATAGGGTGATTGCGCGGCTACATTGCGCAAGTCTAACGTAAAGGCGGTGCACTACGCCGGTCCAATAATGCGCAGATGTACCTGAATCTGGCCCTAAATTTCTTACTGAAAGCTGCTCACTGGACCTGCTGTATTGTCATTATATTAAATACATGAACTCAAGCACAGATGTTTCTACAATAATTAGGTATGCCTGAGAGCTTCGGTGTGGTAAATTTACCACTGGAGATACAAAAAGCTGTTGAGGGACTGAAATTGCTAGCATCTACCCAAAATAGAAATATCGGTATTGGGTGGACTTATCCTTAAAGGGTAAGTTTGCATTTCATAAACTGGCCCATGCAGACAAGTGGCAGTAGTAATATGGCACTAATGTGGATTTACTTAAACTGGAGAGTGCAAAATCTGGTCCAGCTGTACATGGTAGCCAATCAGCTTATAACTTCAGCTTGTTCAATTAAGCTTTGACAAAAAAATAAAAATCTGGTAGCTGATTTTTTTCTGTGCAGAGCTGCACCAGATGTTGTACTATCTGATTTAGTAAATCAACCCCACTGTATTATTTTTAGAAATATTGTTTCAAGCAAAACATGAATCCTGGTAATGAATACACACAATGTTTACACAATGTTTACATTTCTATTTCCTGGCTTTTTTCCAGAATATGGAATATGGAATATCCCGGAGCAAGAAGGCACTGAATTAGCATTGGAATGAATGACAGGAAGGGACAGGCAGGCAGCGTCAGCAGGCTCCTTTAAGAGAAGGGGGGTGGTTTTGCAAGGTCGGAGGTGGTTTCCAGCATGCTTTCTGGGGGAGGAAGGGATGCATCATTCCTACTTAGTAAACGCTGGGAGAAGCTATGTACCCATAGTTGGGTATGCAGGGGATGTTATTGGGATTTTTGGGAGCAAGTGTGGCAGTGTTGGGGTCTCTGGAACAGGAGGAAAAGGCTGGAAGTTTTGAGTAAGAAGGGTGGTACCCATCTGTGGGATGGGGTTATCGGTACCTTCCGGTTAATGAGGGTTGACCAGGAAGGGGTAAAACGGGTAGGTCACTGCAGGCACATGTACTGCCTTCAAGTCAGTGTATTGCAACTGAGGCTTAAGGTAAATAGTTTTGTCCCAGTAACCAAGTTGGGTGTCGTGGCCTCCAAGACCACCAAGTATGAAAAGTTTGTTTTATGTTATTTAAAATGGTTATTTATTTTAAGTTTAAAATTGATTAAATAGGCCGTATGGCCAATTTTTTCTCCACCACAGTGTCAGTTGTCTTATTGGGATAGGGGTTGTGAGGGAGGTTGTAAAAGTAGGCAGGCCTAGGGATCTGGCCTTAACATGTCATGCAAAACGGCTGACGAACCTTCTTCTTTGATGACAACAAAAGTGATAACCTCTTAGTTGTCCTCAATAAAGAACACTCAGTTGTAGTCCAGTGTATGAGGTGGAAAGTATGGCAGTATGAGAGTCATGGTAAGGATGTGCGACTGGAGAGTCTTTTCTGCAACAGAAAAGAGTGCACTGCACATGAGCAGCTTTTTAATAAGGAAGTGTACTCACTGTCTTAAAAATACAATGTAAACCAGGATGTAGAAATTTAAACATCTGTAGTATTTTGGCCGAACTTCATAGCTGACAGGTATGGCATTTGCAATAAACAATATTTTTACAAACGGCACATTATACAGTGTTTTTAACTACTGGGGTTTCTTGTCTTTATGGGTTAGTTTATGTAAAAGGTGAATGTATGATAATAATAATAACATATTGAAATGTTTAATGCACTGAAATATACTTTCACTAGTGTACTAATCTATATAGCCCAATAAAGAGTGCTTAATTATAGATAGCTATAATTGAACTATTCATTACAAACATGAAAATGCATATGTTTCTTAATAGCAGCATTTCACATGACCAGACAGACACATCATTATACACAAATAAACACTGAGAGATTTTTTTAACACACATGGAAGATACAAACACACTTTTGCACACACCGTCATACACTATACATATAATTATAATCAGCATTTAGTACAACAATTGCAGATAGTTGGCAATATCAACATATACTATACAAAGACAAATGGATAATGAAACAAAAAAACTTTAAAGAACACAAAACAGTGAAAATGCAAAGCACTATTGTGAAGCTCATGTCAACAGCCAAACACTTTTTAAGACACTTAGATAATTCCAGATCAACTCCAGTTTTCTACATTACATGAGTATATGGCTCAATTAAGACAACTCTTTTCCTTTTAGTAATAAAATACATACCGTATTTATCGGCGTATAACACGCACAGGTGTATAACACGCACCCTAACTTTAAGAGGGAAGTTTCAGGAAAAAAACTTTCCACGGCCCCCTGCGTATAACACACAGGCACAGTTTACCCTCTATTTTCAGGGTAAAAAAGTGAGTGTTATACGCCAATAAATACAGTAACTATAATACAGAGTATTATACCTGTTAGAGCAGTGTTTCCCAACTCCAGTCCTCAAGGCACACCAACAGGTCATGTTTTCAGGATTTCCCTTAATTGAAACAGCTGTGGTAATTACTAAGGCAGTGAAACTGATCAAATCACCTGTGCAAAATAATGGAAATCCTGAAAACATGACCTGTTGGTGTGCCTTGAGGACTGGAGTTGGGAAACACTGTGTTAGAGTACACCTGTAATTATTATTGTAATGTATTACAATAACACATGTAATTAATGCATATGATGAGTGAATAGCTATTTACAATGCCTTGCGAAAGTATTTGTAATCCTTGAAATTTTCCACATTTTGACATGGTACAATGAAAAGCGAAACTGTATTTTATTAGGATTCTATGTGATAGACCAACACAAAGTGGCACATAATTGTGACGTGGAAGGAAAATTATAAATGGTTTTCAATTTTTTTTACAAAAAAATATCTGAAAAGTGTAGTGTGCATTTGTATTCAGCCACCTTTACTCTGATACTCCCTTACTAAAATCTAGTGGAACCAACTGCCTTCAGAAGTCACCTAATTAGTAAATAGAGAGGTTACCTGTGTGTAATTTAATCTCAATATAAATACAGGTGTTCTGTGAAGCCTTAAGAGCTCAGGTGGGAGAATCTGTCCACAGTACAACTATTAATTGCGCACTCCACAAATCTGGTCTTTATAGAAGAGTGGCAAGAAGAAAGCATTGCTGAAAGAAAGCCATAATAAGTCCCATTTGAAGTTTGCGAGAAACCATGTGGAGTACACAGCAATCATGTGGAAGGTGTTCTGGTCAGATAAGATCAAAATGACAATTTTTGGCCTTAAAGCAAAACGCTATGTATGGCGGAAATGTAACACTGCACCTTGAACACACCATCCCCACCATGAAACATGGTGGTGGCAGCATCATGTTATGTGGATGCTGTTCTTCAGCAAGGACAGAGAAGCTGGTCAGAGTTGATGGTAAGATGGATGGGGACAAATACAGGGCAATCTTAAGAGAAAACTTGTTAGAGTCTGAAAAAGACTTGAGACTGGGGCAGAGGTTTACCTCCCCTAGACATATAGCCAGAGTTACAATGGAATGCTTAATGCCATGTACACACGGTCGTTTTTTGTGATGAAATAAAATGACGTTTTAAAAAACATCATTTAAAATGATTGTGTGTGAGCAAAATGTTGTTTTATGTCTTCTTAAAAACGACCAAAAAAAAAATTCGAACATGCTTCAATTTTTTATGACGTTTTTCAAAATGTTGTTTTTTGTGTCATAAAAAATGATCGTGCGTGGGCTAAAACGATGTTTAAAACAAAGTTTTTAAATCCGCGCATGCTCAGAAGCAAGTTATGACGCGAGCTTGAATGGAACAGAGTGCCGTCGAACGTGGTGTACATAACCGCGCTTTGCAAGAGCATTTTCAGAAAACGATGGTGTGTAGGCAACGTCGTTTTTTTTTAAAATGAAGTTTGAAAAACGTTGTTTTGTTTCATGAGATAAAACGTTTTTTTTTACGTCACAAAATGTGATCGTGTGTACGCGGCATGAGTTCAAAGCATGTTCATGTGTTAGAATGTTCAAGTCATCATGAGTTGGAATGGCCCAGTCAAAGTCCAGACCTAAATCCAATTGAGAATCTGTGGTAAGACTTGAAAATTGCTTTTCACAGACACTCTCCATCCAATCTGACAGAGCTTGAGCTATTTTGCAAAGAAGAATGGGCAAAAATGTCACTCTCTAGATGTGCAAAGCTGATAGAGACATCCCCAAAAAGACTTGCAGCTGTAATTGCAGCAAAAGGTGTTTCTACAAAGTATTGACTGAGGGGGGCTTGTATACAAATGCACCCCACACTTTTCACATATTTATAAAAAAAAAAAAAAAAAAAATCACATAAAATCCCCAAAAAAATGCATTTACATTTTTGGTTGTAACATGACAAAATGTGGAAAATTTCAAGGGGTATGAATACTTTTTCAAGGCACTATAATCGAGACTACTTTTTAATCCAAAGTCCATCAGTGGATACCTCTACATCTTATAGATTGCAGTGGTGTTTTTTATAAGGCTGGCCATACATTATACAATTATCTTGTACAATTTTAGATCTTCCAGAAGCATATGATATGGGATAAAACCTAAACACTTTCAATTTGTATGCAAACAGGCAGGCCCTTGCACTACAGAGCTGAAGGTAAATCTAAAGGAAACTGAACAACGAAATTAAAAAATGTATGGCCAACTTAAAAGAGGGGCAATCTGGGCAGTAGCCTGAATAGCAGGAAGATATTTTGCACTCTTTCACATTCAGAACTTATATATATCTTTATGCCAGTGTATGCATATGGGAGACAACATCTGTATTCCACCCAGTCATTATGTTTCCCTCTGCATCCCAAAATCTTTACTATTTGAAATCTGTGTAATTTAAATGAATGTAAAATGAGACCTCCTGCACCTAATTATAACCTTATTATAAATATGTCTAATTGCAATGCTGGCCCTGATTGGAGTTCTCCTTTATCATTGGACCTTAGGTCCAATTTCTTCTCTGTCCACCTGGTTTGGAGCTCAGAAACCTCAGCAATGTGTAAATATGATACAGACACATTTGGATATGCTTTGGTGTATCCATCTTGATAACTCAAATTAGGCATATCCAAGCAAGTAACACATTTTTTTTTTTTTATCAAAATCTGCTACTCGTAGTGAACATATTTAAAAAGCTTTTCAGATGAAATTAATCCTTGCAAGTTCACTAGCTCCTTTGGAAACAAAACACAGACCAGGGGTCCCAGACAAGGATTTGCATGTGTACAGCTAGTACACTGTAACAATCGTTTATGACATATTAGGTTTTCCTGATGGGAAACCATGCTACAAAAATCTTCTTCTAGGCTTTAGTGTCCCTCTGGCCTTCAAATTGAAAAAACAATTAGGGTGTGTAATGTGCCACCAACGTGACAGATGGTTTTTGTTGGAGATACAATGTTTTTGTCTCATCTTGGCAATAAGTAGCTGGCTTTATATCTGCATTGGAGTTTTTGTCTTCTTCTGAGGTAGGAAATTTTGAAGAAGCAGCATTGCAGGTCAGGTTTTCAGGGAGCCTACGTGTTGCCAAGCAGATTTTGGTAGTTTTGGAGGAGCATTTATTAGTTGAGTTCTGAGGAGCTCTGCTGCAGTGGAGTAGGGCAATGAAGCATCTGTAGAACTGAAAACAAGATACTATTAATATACCTACTACATATGTATAAATATATAATAAAAATACATTATTTTCCTAATCTACAATTTCTATAATTTTGGATACTTTACAGACCCATACATCTAGCTCACCTGAAGATTTATGAGAAGTATTTAAATACTTCAATACACAGTTTTGCTATGTTCAAACAATATCAGTTTATTGGTGTAATAGTTCTAAATGCAAAACTTAGTTACAACAAGTTAGCTAGGGTTTTAGAAAAATACACTTCTCCATCAAGTTTAACATTTTTCAATAACTGTATTGGTCCAAAAATAAATAAAAGCTTTCTGTACTATCTTTGGAATAATGAGTTTAATTAAAAAATTATTAACTATGGGGTTGATTTACTAAAACTGGAGCATGCAATATCTGGCGAAGCTCTGCATACAAACCAATCACTTTCCAGATGTTTTTGTAAAAGTTTAATTGAACAAGCTAAAGTTAGAAGCTGATTGGCAAAACTTCACCAGATTTTGGACTCTCCAGTTTTAGAAAATCAACCCCTATGTATATCACTGAAAGGTTCTCTATTTTTCCCCATGATATAACATGAGCAATTGTATTATGCTTTAATTTTGAGATTGCCATGTCCTGCTTATGATGCTCTGGGGTTTATTTACTAAAGGCAAATCCATTTGCACTACAAGTGCACTGCTAATGCATTTGGAAGTGCAGTCACTGGAGGAGATTTACTAAAACTGGTGCACACAGAATCTGGTGCAGCTGTGCATGGTAGCCAAACAGCTTCTAACTTCAGTTTGTTCAATTAAAGGGGTTGTAAAGACAAAAATATTTTCCTCTTAAATTAAAGTCTGACAGTAGCTGATAAAGTAAAAAGTTATGTTTTGCAGTATAACTAGTTTGATACCTATTGAAATTGAGCTGTTTTATTCACCTCTGTCACTCCTGAATCGTTATTCTCACTGACTTCCTGGTTTGCGGTGCGCATTCATTCTTGCTACATCACGGCCTAATGGGAACTACAGTTCCCATTAGGCTTAGCCTCCATGCCTGTGAGGGATAAGAGAGCATCTTCACGCAGGGCTGTAGTCATAAGGAGGGGGTGAGCACATTCTGCTTTCCACCATGCAAAACGGCTCAGATGCTGGTGGAAAGCAAGAAGAGGAGAGACAGGAAATGGCATTTTCAAACCTGGATTACTGTATTTTGGAGGTCAAAAGGAAAAACAAGGTAAGTGATATTTAAATGCTCTAGCTTACAGCAATCAATTGATCTAATAAAAAACAAACCTTTAGTGTTCCTTTAAGCTTTGGCAATAAAACCCGGAAGCTGATTTCTTTCTATGCAGAGCTGCACCAGATTTTGTACGCTCCCGTTTTAGTCAAAGACCCCCATCGTAGATCTGAGGGGTAAATGCAAGGAAAATAAAAAACAGCATTTTAACGTGTACATGATTGGAAGTGGAGTCGCTGTAGATCTGAGGGGAAGATCTGAAATGAGGGAGCGCTCTGCTGATTTATATTATCATGTACAAGCAAAAATGCTGTTTTTTATTTTCCTTGCATGTGCCCTCAGATCTAGAGTGACTACACTTCCAAGCGCATTAGCATTTTCTAATTGTCCCTGTTCACACTTCTACACTCAGTCACTCTGTGTTTTACACCCTATGCTCAGAAAAAGGCATATTCAGGAGTTTTAGACCTCAATAAACTTCAATGAGAATGCCTGTAATTGCATGATACGTGCATTTTGTGGATATTTATACTACTGAAGAATTCTGCTCCTTAAAAAACGTTCTCCTACCCTTGTCTAGCCTAGAAAAATCCCTAAAGCTTGATGCGCAAAAGCCTGTAATACACTTGAAAAAGTCCTGTAGGGGCTCATTCACAAAGACATGTGTGTTCCATGGAGGGCTGTCTTTTACCAGCACAGGAATGCACAGCTGTTGTGTGCATCCCCAAGCTGGTGTTCAATAACATGTGCATGGGTGCGGGACTCTGAGTGCACCCTTTGTTTATTACAGGTACTTATGTAGTGCTGACAACTTTTGCACCACTATATATATATATATATATATATATATATATATATATATATATGCTGGTTGGTTACTATGCACAGCTGCACCAAATTCTGTGTGCACTCATTTTAGTAACCCCCCCCCCCCCAACAATGTTTTATTGGTTTATTATGTGAGAATTGGACTTTGGGTGCGGTAAGCAAACAACAATATAAAGAACAATACAAAAAAATGGGCAAGAGTTTTTTTATATATTTTACAAAAATAAATCGTATATTTTTATCTAGACGTATTTAAAGATGAACACAGAAATTTGGGTAAGATGATATTGCATGGACCCTGTCTTATCTGAAATTTCTTTCATACTGCAGTATGTTAGATTGAATGTCTTTCACTACCTTCTCCTGATCTATGTTGGATAATTCACAGAAGAGGCAATACTGTTGTTACAAATAATACACCCCATAGTAGAAAAAGTACTTTATCACCAAAGTTTCAGTGAATAGCTGTTATAAGATAACCATTTAAACCAAAGACAAATCAATCAAAACAATATAATGCATCCAATTTTAGATATACCCTACCCAGACAATTGATCTGGATAAGGCCAGTAATTTCATTTAGTTCTTGTCACTAAACCAGTAAAAAGCTAACATCTTTAGGAATGCTTGCTTAGTTATCAGGAAAATCTATACCTTTTTCAACCTTCAGCAAAAACAGCAACTGCAAGAAATGGAGAGCCTTGCCTATTTAAGGCACAAGATTAACCATCTAGTTCCCATGATTTATCATATTTCTTCTTGAAACTCTTGATAATGAAAATAAAAAGGTGCTAAAGATTTCAGGTTTTTGAATGCTGACCCACATCTTGCCATTATATATGTTTTTCCTGTGTGTTAGTGGCAGGCAACTTCTACCCAATGCTCATTTCAAGAGGCTTAGCAGCTCTTGAAATTTACAAAAAAATGGCCATGTGATCTCAATGTCCAAATTGGAGCAGACGAGTGGGAGAAGTCGTTCACCTTCACACATTGTTGTTCTTCGACAATTAAAGCCCAAAAGACAAACTATAAGCTTCTTTCTCATTGGTATTGATGTCTAACGTCCTTGCAGAGTATATACCCAGATGCCACCAAGGGTTGGCTCCTACACATCTGGTGGCAATGCCCTCAAATCCAAGATTTCTTGGGCAGGATTATGCAGCTGTATACTACAGTTACAAGGGGGCTAGCCCCCAATTTGCCTCAAAGCACATTGCTTTCCATTTTACCAGGCTCTTTTAAAAATATAAAAAAAGGTGTTCTCAGACATTGGTTGACAGCGGTGAGATCGGTCATCCCACGGCATTGGAGGTCAACACAATCCCGCCCTGTGAATGAGTGGGCTATATTGAGAGGACCCTCTTGGCACATGATTTGGATATATATGAACAGTGCTATCAGTTATGGGTTCCCTGGAGGATTTCCAGGGAGTCAACAGAATTTTTTTTTTCCTTTCTTTTTTTTTTGTTTAGGGAATCATAGTAAGACCTAAATATGAGTAAATATGAATATGACCTAAATATCAGTAAAGTATCTCTACAAGATGTCTACCTCTGGCTGCTTCTACTTTTATTTCTATTCCCCCTTCTTTTCTTTTTCCTTCCCCTTTTTTATTGCATCTTTTTTGAGTTGCTGTTGAATGTTAAGGACTATAATACTATTGACCATAACCATTAATAATACGGAGGAGAAGCGGCCCTCTGTGGTTTAACACATATTGGTGCTTGCTACCCTTCCACTGAATGTGTACACAGGCATACCCCACTTTTAAGTACACAATGGGGTTTATTTACTATCACTGGAGAGTGCAAAATTAGGCTCACTTCTGCATAGAAACCAATGAACTTCTAACCCCAACTTGTTTAATTAAGCCTGATTTTGCACTCTCCAGCAATAGTAAATAAACCCCATTGTGTACTTAAAAGTGAGGTACAGTATATATGTATATATATAATATATAGGTTTAAGGGACTTCTATGAGCAATGTTGGTTGTATATTATTTATTTATTTTCTGTTTTTTTTTGTTTTTGTAATGTTTTGTAATGTGATTTGTGGTATAATAGTACCATCACCACCGATGTGAATTGAACAGGAGTCCTGTGCATTTTTTGGTCCATTTCAGGTCCAAATTCAGGCCAAAATTCAGGCTGAAATTAGAACTGAAATGGTGAATGGAGACTCTTGCTGTCAACCGCTGCATGTTCCAGTGTGAATCCAGCCTTAAAGGGTAACTGCGCATTTGTGGGGAAAAATACAGCAAATAAAAATTATTATATTTTTATGTTATTAAAAATGCACTTTCCACTTCAATCTGCAGCACTATCATTTTCTGTAAAACCCATTAAAATATGGCAACCTGGAGGTATATAAAATTCCTCCAAAAATTTACAAGTCATATTTTAGGCATCTTCTGCAACAGAAATTTCATTTTTGGTGAGATACTCCATATGGTTTAATTATTTTTATGTTATTAAAAATGCACTTTCCACTTCAATCTGCAGCACTATCATTTTCTGTAAAACCCATTGCAATATGGCAACCTGGAGGTATATACAATTCCTCCAAAAATGTACAAGTCATATTTTAGGCATCTTCTGCAACAGAAATTTAATTTTTGGTGAGATACTCCATATGGTTTAATAATTTAAAAAGGCATGCAGACACTGAGAGTGAACCAGCTGATTATAATGAACCATACTCTCCCACACAGAATCAGTATCCAAAGACATGATCACACAAACAGCTATTTCTTCAGAGGAGAAACATAACCAACAACAAAATGTGTTAAAATCCTTGCAATGAACATAGATCACTCAGAGGGATTGTTTTTCTTCTCAAAAAAAGTGGAATTACTCTTTAATGATCCAAAGGTTAAGTTCTACACATCAGCAACATGTCAAAATGTTGACTAGGACTTTTTATAGCTTTGGAACCTTTTGTTAAATATGTTTTTATTTGATCTTATGAGAGGCATATCAAGCAAACACACTGCTAATTGAAGAGTCAAGATCCTCATTAAATATGTGTACCCAAAATGGGGAAAAATTTAAAATTAAGCAGTAAGTAAACTTCCACAACAATATACCTTTATTTTATTTTTTCTCTAGCCCACAGCTTCAACTCCCTTCTCCCCCAACCTCTAGCTACATACTTACTTGTCTGTTCATATTGACAGATACCCGCTCTGTCTCTGTCAGGAGCGATCGCGGGTGACCGGCAAACATCGCAGCCGCCGGCCACGTGCATCGGCTCCACTACTCCAGCGTCTCGTTGTGGGGGCACACACGCGCCGTCTAGTGGTATTAAAGCAGCCGACGTACAATGACACAATTTGACTAGGAGAGCCAACCTGCCGCAGTAAAGAAGTGTCTGCTGATCCTTAAAAAAGTGTGTTGCTCATCCAGCCAGAAATCTTGTGAGCTGATAACATGTCAGGCTCTCTGCCTCAGGACTTTTATCAGTATTGCTCCCTTCTTTTTCCATGGACTACACAACACCTGCCCTTGTTATGGAGAAAAAAGAAGATATTATGTAGTCCTAACACATTGTTAAGTAGCAATAACACACTCTCTACTCCCTGTACTAGGGTGACAATGCTGCTCAGTACGGTTGTCACCTTAGGACATGTGTGTTAATGGCAGTATTACCAGGTTAAAAAAGTTAAAAAGCATGACAAAAGTAAACTAATCCAGTCACCACATCTAAGAACTCGTAAACTGGAATGTTATAAGTGTGTGCTCTTGGGTTTACAAACACCATAATACACACACAATAACTGACATTCAGCAGATTAGGTAGCCCACTGTATAACTTCAAAAAGATGGAGAGAAATGAGCTAGGACTGAAATACCATAGCTTAGAATAAAAAGAAAGAATAAAATTAAAAGAGAAAAACTAGAGTTAAAAAAAGAGAAAAATATATAAAGGGAAGTAAAAAAAAGCTGAGAGGGCTTGGGTGGGAGTAAAAAAAACAAAGCCATAGATTAGCTTTAGGACTTCTCATGTAGCTGATAGAGAAAAGGTCAGATTCAAGACTGCAGGTAAGAAACAAATGGGTTACCAGGTTAAATGGGTCCCTCATGTGCAATTGAACTTTTATCTTCTTACAGTTTTGGTGCTGCAGTTATTGCACTGTTTTACTGTTTGAACTGGCATTCCTTTCAAATAAAAACTATATATTCTAGACCTATTTTATTTGGCGCAGAACATTTTTTATTTCATATACCCGTGATATATACATATAGATACATAGGAAATACATACTTTAACATAATATACAGTCATTATTATTATTTTTTACTATAGCCTAAACTGACAGGGGAACTGCAATTTTTTTAATGTTCTGAACATATTCATAAAAAAAAATAGCATAATCAGCATAATGACACTAAACATAAAAGCCTTTTTCCTCTTTGTTGTTGACATTTAATGTATAGATGTATGCAGTGACCATATTTACTCTTTACATCTGAAAGATTTTTTTCCTATGTACAGTAGTAGCGTTACACAGTGCTGTGCCTTGCAAACCTTTTTATCTCACTGCAAGTCTACCAGAAATGTTCTGAATAATATAATATAATAACAGACTTCAGTCACATAAATTATCATTGTCGTAACTACAGATCATGTGATATTTTACCAAGGCTTTAAGTTTAAACGAGGTAGCTCTGAATCAGCACATTATTATTATTCATGGCAAGAAAGAGGTACATTTACATTGAAACTAGTCATTTGATTTGGTAATTTTGCTGTGTGCTCCAGTTATTTTATCATCAGGTCCACCTCAGTTCCTTCACAAAATGTCAATAAATTCTGCAGTTCTTAACATAAAATAACCAAACCCATTTAAGTATTTCTATAAATAGAGATCAGATAAAATAAAGCTTGAGTTGAGTTTTTCTAGCAAACCAAAAATGAATGAATCTTTCCAGGTGCAATGTACATAGTATAATATCGGCTACATTTTACACTTTACTTTACACAGGGCCGTTACAAGGCAAAGACAGAAGGGACACTTGCCTAGGGCGGAGCTTCTCTTTGTAGAGGCAGGGGGCGCACTTGGCACTCCAGCATCTCCCTTCTCCATATTTTTCTACGGATACCAAAGACAAGTGCAGGAAAGTAAAGTGTTCGAAACATGATAAGAGAATGTTCACTTTAACGAAGCTCAGCCTTATTTACTGTCGGGTGACACCTGGATCGCCATCCCTGCTGTCACAGGCTGCCTGATCACTGTTATCCTCCATTATCATCGAACTGCTTGTGGAATGTGTCTCCAGTTGCTGGACTGCAGGACCTGTTGGCATAGACTGTGTATCACCTTACACTGTCACCCCAGTTGGGCATAAGGCTGTTATCATGTGAAGAGATTTAACACTTAACTTCCCTGCATGCTTTTGCTTGGCTACTCTTAGGGCTCCTTCACATGTGTGGAAGTGACTGTTGTTCCTCTGAAAAGATCCATGCTTGGATCACTTTTCAGAGCTGTTTGAGAGGTGGTGAGGAGGCAATATGTTTCTCCAAACCACAATAAGGATCTAACACAATTTCTAAGGATGAATCAAGTGGTTATTCCAAGGTCTATAAAGAAGGGAGTAATGGTATCTTTCCTGCATTTAACTGACACATTTTGGCATCTGACAGGAAGCAGGGGTCGGTGGGGTAATAGGCGGGTGGGGGTCACAGTTTCCCATTTTCCCTGGGCACTGAATGAATTTTTTTCTGGGACTGTACTAACCCCACTTACTGTAAAATAAGTTATAAAAAAGGTCTGCTATATTTTATAAGGAACATATAACACTTAGACATTTCCAAAATATCCTTCATTTCTCAGAATCATTCACTTTTATAAAACCAGATTTATCGAAGAGTGAATTCTGCCTTTCTGTGATTAATATGGAACAAAGCACATTATTAATAAAAAATATTTACCAAAGAAGTGTCGGAGTTTTACTTGTCAAAGATTTTTTATCGATTTTGAACATAAAATATGAGAACAGGCAACAACCAAGAGGTATATTAGTATAAAGAAGGATAAGGAAGCATCCAGTCATAACAACTGAGAAATTGCAAGCAAGAATCAAGGAGGGATGCCTGTGAGTACAAATCAGCTTGCTAGTGAAAGGTCTGACTTTTAAAACACCAAGCAAATGAATAAACCAATTTTTTGTATTAATCATGTGCAGATTAAAGTTCCAGAACATATACATAAAAATTATACTGTATATTATGACATATATACAGGTAAATGTTATCTAAGTGGTTTTGCTAATTCAGCAGGTGCACAGGTAAGCATTTCCGACATATAAGCAAATATCTCCAACATAAATGTCCATCAACATATGAGTGAATTCATGGATTGATATTCCCACAGGTGCCAATGAAATCACACGGTTGGAAACGTGTGGTATAGAAAAGAACCTCCACCGAAGTCATATGAAGCCTCTTACCAGACAGACATATATTATGGGCATAATATAGTTAATGCTGCTCCATAGCAATCAGGGAGAGATCCAATGCACACAGCCTGGTTGTCAGATGTTATTAGGTGTGAGGTGTCTCCGAATTATCCACAGGCATATAAAAAGACAAGAAGCCTCACATAGCATAAAATCCTTATTTATTCGAATATAAACCAAAATCTTGCACTTACATCCAAATGCAGAAATCAAGGCGAAAAACACATCAGCCGGCCGGCTTGAATACACAGCCCGTACTCCGGGTAGAGAGATAGGAAACACGCGGTGACGTCAGAATGTCTCCTCCCCTTGTTACATTGTTCTTGTGTTGTATAACACTTTTATGATCGCAGCTATATTTTTAATTACATTAATGAGCGCAATTTAATTTTTTCCATTACTGTATATTATGTCCAGTCCTATATTGCCTAAAACTCCATATGTGTTAACCCATATACTACTGACTGGTGGTATGTAGGGTTGAGCGAACCCGAACTGTAAAGTTCGGGTTCGGTATCGACTTTGGTTTTTTTTGTACCCGAACCCGAACAATTGGAAAAAGTTCGGGTTCGGGTTTGAAGTTCGGCTATGTTACGGCGCGCTGCACGGCAGCCAATGGCCATTTGTTTTACTACTGTGACTAGGAAGCCATCACAGCCATGCCTACTAATGTCATGGCTGTGATTGGCCAGTGCAGCATGTGACCCAGCATGTGACCAGCCTCTATATCAGATAGAGGCACACAGCACAGCTCGTCACTCTGCTTTAGCTAGGGTAGGGACAGGCTGCTGCTGATTGAGGGAGAGTGTTAGATAGGATTATCCTGCTTCAGAAATCTACTCCAGCACTGTTTCTTTCTGTGAGATCTGCATCTTATCGTTTAGGGACTGTGCATTACATCGTTTAGGGCTCTTCAGTCTGCTTTAGCTAGGGTAGGGACAGGTTTGCTGCTGATTGAGGGAGAGTGTTAGATAGGATTATCCTGCTTGAGAAATTTACACCAGCACTGTTTATTTCTGTGAGATATGCATCCTCTAGTTTAGGGACAGGTTCCTGCTATTTGCTATAGGGACAGCAATATATAGGTGACTCTCTGCATATTTCACCAGCACTCCACCTGTCACCTGCGATATACTGTGTGTGTCCAGTACATTGTTTAGGGACAGGTATTTGCTATAGGGACAGCAATATATAGGTGACTCTCTGCATATTTCACCAGCACTGCACCTGTCACCTGTGATATACTGTGTGTGTCCAGTACATTGTTTAGGGCTAGGTTCCTGCTATTTGCTATAGGGACAGAAATATATAGGTGACTCTCTGCATATTTCACCAGCACTGCACCTGTGATATACTGTGTGTGTCCAGTACATTGTTTAGGGCTAGGTTCCTGCTATTTGCTATAGGGACAGAAATATATAGGTGACTCTCTGTATATTTCACCAGCACTGCACCTGTCACCTCTGATATACTGTGTGTGTCCAGTACATTGTTTAGGGCTAGGTTCCTGCTATTTGCTATAGGGACAGAAATATATAGGTGATTCTCTGCATATTTCACCAGCACTGCACCTGTCACCTGTGATATACGGTGTTTGTCCAGTACATTGTTTAGGGCTAGGTTCCTGCTATTTGCTATAGGGACATAAATATATAGGTGACTCTCTGCATATTTCACCAGCACTGCACCTGTCACCTGTGATATACTGAGTATGTCCAGTACATTGTTTAGGGACAGGTTCCTGCTATTTGCTATAGGGACAGAAATATATAGGTGACTCTCTGCATATTTCACCAGCACTGCACCTGTGATATACTGTGTTTGTCCAGTACATTGTTTAGGGCTAGGTTCCTGCTATTTGCTATAGGGACAGAAATATATAGGCGACTCTCTGCATATTTCACCAGCACTGCACCTGTCACCTGTGATATACTGTGTGTGTCCAGTACATTGTTTAGGGACAGGTTCCTGCTATTTGCTATAGGGACAGCAATATATAGGTGACTCTTGGCATATTTCACCAGCACTGCACCTGTCACCTGTGATATACTGTGTGTGTCCAGTACATTGTTTAGGGACAGGTTCCTGCTATTTGCTATAGGGAGCCTGGCACACATGAGCGATTACATGCTGCAGGGTCTCCGCAATGACCGGCGTGTTTCGCACATTTTAACAGGTGCTAATTACTGGGTGGCCATGCTGTTTGATCCCCGTTACAAGGACAATGTACCGTCCTTAATTCCCTCACTGGAGCGTGATCGCAAGATGTGCGAGTACAAGCGCACGCTGGTAGACGCGCTGCTGGTGCAATTCCCACCTGGCAGCGGGGGCACAGTGGAAGCACAAGGCGAAGGCAGAGGAGGAGGAAGAGGTCGCCAACGCAGCAGGGGCACCGCCAGCACCTCAGACGGCAGGGTTAGCATGGCCGAAATGTGGAAAAGCTTTGTCAGCACGCCGCAACAAACAGCACCACCAGCTGATATGGAACGTTTTAGCAGGAGGCAGCATTTCAGCAACATGGTGGAGCAGTATGTGTGCACACGCCTACACGTACTGAATGACGGCCCCCTTAAACTTCTGGGTCTCCAAATGGGCACATGGCCTGAGCTTGCCCTTTACGCCTTGGAGGTGCTGGCCTGCCCTGCAGCCAATGTATTATCTGAACGTGTATTTAGCACGACAGGGGGCATTATAACAGAGAAGCGCAGCCGTCTGTCCAGAGTCAATGTGGACAAGCTCACGTTCATTAAAATGTACCAGGCATGGATCCCAGAGGACTTGTCCGTACCTTGTGCAGAATAGACACCGGGCCGGCCTTACCCAGCCATTGTTTTTTTTCTGATCTTTCTAGGGTTGCCATCTCATCCCTTTAAAAGCAAAAACATATTAATTACACAGGTTCTCTGGCTGATTAAGGTGCTGCTAATTAAACTCACTTGGTGCCTTATCGACAGTAAATTAGCCCCAGAACCTGTGTAATTACTCTGTGTTCAGGCTTAAAGGGATGAGGTAGCAACCCTAGATCTTTCTCACTCTTTCGGGGTTTACCCTAATTTAAAAAAACAAATACATTTAAAACCAAAACCTGCTGTGTTGGCTACCTCCTCCTCCTCCACCGCCGCTTCCACCTACACCGCCACATCCACCGCCACCTCAACCTCCTACTCCATATGGACCTCGTCCTTCTAGGTAAAAATGATTTTATTTTTTATTTTTTATTTTTTTATGTTATTTTAAGTTATTTCCCTATCCACATTTATTTTCAGAGTACTTGCCCTTTCCCTAAGGCCACGTACACACGATCGAATTTGTCCGCTGAAAACGGTCCGATGGACCGTTTCAGCAGACAAATCCGATCGTGTGTACGGGCTAGCGGACAGGTTTGTCCATCGGACAAATTTCAAAGCATGCTTTGAAATTTGTCCGCTACAAACCTGTCCGTCGGATATGTCCGCTGGTTAGTACGGGAAACCAGCGGACATATCCTGCCGCACATGCGTCGTATCATGTGAATGGATCCGTTGTGTTTACTTCCTGGTGCGTGACGTAGCGGTGACGTGGCGGCGTCAACGTCACCGCCGCGTCACCACGCTATCTGCCGATGAGACATGTCCGCTCTAAACTGTCCGTCGGACAAGTTTGAGTGGACATATCTCATCGTGTGTACGAGGCCTTAGTTTTTTAGAGACATTTAAGTAGTCAAAAGTCTGGGTCCCCATTGACTTCAATGGGGTTCGGGTTTGGGGTCAAATTCGGGTCCCGAACCGAACTCTTTTTTCAAAGTTCGGGTCCGAACCCGAACATCCAGGTGTCCGCTCAACTCTAGTGGTAAGTTCACAGTTGCCCATTCTCTGAAAAGCATTTCACAGTGGACTACATTTCAGAGTGTGTCCATGCCGTCAGGCGTTCAGGAGACAATCCCAACGCCTACTGAATGCCTGTTTTTCTTAGAGACTAATGCACCACAATGCTGCCCCATTAAATTAAATAGCTGAGTTTGACAGGTGATGCTGTCTGTTAACTCAACAAGCTGTAGTAAATCTGCATTGATGCAAAGCATCATGGCCACAACATGTGAACAGCCTCCTCTGGATTTGTTGTAGTTGTTTAGGTGGGCAGTCAGGGTGATAAAACTGTGGCTCAACCACCTGTCTTTACCACCATGCATGTGAAAGAGGCCAAGCTGTACAACGGTGTGCTGTTAGAAAATCACAGGGCCCTGTAAAGTCTAACCAACAGCCTTACCCCCCCCCCCCCTCCCCAGTCAGAAAATGTAAAGTGTTATTTTTGCTAAATATACACTAAAATCATTATTAGCAGGCACCAACGCAACAAAAACACATTGATGGAAGAGGGGAAGCCAACTGTACTGCAGGAGGAGCCACAGGAGAAGTAATCGGTTCCGGTGATAAGGCAGTACAGCCAGTCCTCCTGCTTGGCAGGTGCCTGGGCCCCATGTTAAACTGATGGGGCCTGGGTTTGGTACAGCAGGGTGGCCCTGGTTGTATATACAGTATATATATATATATATATATATATTGCACTACCCCCCGAAGGAGCTGCTGGTTTAGATTTTGGGTGGCACGTTACCTCTATTCTCACTGTCCATGGTGAAAGGAGAGTCCGAAGAATTTCAATGTCCACACACAATGTACCTCTTTTCTCTTTGGGTTTAGTAGAAAAGAGGTGGAAGGGGTGGAAGGGTAGGTAGGTTCAGGTACACAGTCACAAAGTAAGGAAACATTCCTGTTTCCATCAAACAGTTCTTGTCACCACTCTAGACAGAGTGGGTATTGCTCACCCGGATAGGTCCCTCTCACTGGCCTAGCAGCTGGGATGATGCATGAAATAAAGTACAGTCTCTGCCACAGACCTTCCTTTTTCAGTGAGATATTTTGGTCCGGAATACTCTGCCACATGATTCAGCACCCGGATCTTTTCTTTTCTCACTTGAACCTTTATTGTTCCATTCTATTTGCCCTTCGTCCCTTTTTTTTTTTCCCCCTTTCAATTTTGTCTTTGTCTCAAAGCTTTTGGTTCTTCCTTTTTTCATTGTGGAGTATTTGGTTTTGGCTATGGGGGCTTTTACAATCCATGAAGGGTTTATAGCAAACATGGGCAAGATGCTTATTTTCAATGTTTGGTACAATTTGATACTAATAATCTTGTAGTAATTGTAGAAAGCAATGCCAACATTTATCTACAACTTGTTATGGTCATAGGCTTGCTTTTGCACTGTATATAGAATGTTTATAGAATTTTGTTCTCTATATATTGCATTCCTTCAGGAGGAAAAAAAGTAATTGAGAACAACCTTGTGGTTTGACATTAACGATTCTGTATGCAGCCATAGCAATCAACTTCAAAAAGATGTAGAAGTCCTATGTACTGTGTTATATAGCACACACATTATTGATAGAGGTCCCTTTGCTGCAAACATCACTATATATCATTTAGTTTACAAAAGGTATGCACATCTTTCACAGTGTTTGTTCCACTGAATTTCATTTACCTGTGAATGTACAGATAAAAAACAAAGTTAGAATTCCAACAAAATGTTGATTAAAGCTTTGCTTATGGGCAACTTTTATGAGGAAAACATATTTCAAAAGTCACACATCAAACTTTTTTATGATTGTCAACTTTTTTTTCCCAAAATCAGTCCTCTAGGTATTGCTCTTCATGGAGCAAAATGGGACAGGGGATGACTGATCTGTGATTGCTCTCCTGCATGGTTGCAAGCTTGTCACACTTTTCCAGCTACAATGCTATAGGTCACCTTTGGCTTTCAAATGAGTCTCCAGAGGGTTGCATATCACCAGTGGAGGTGGACTTTGCCCTTCAAAAAAATAACAATAGATGTGAGGGCGCATGACTAAAAGAGGTAAACAGCATGGAGCAAAGCAGGATCATAAAAGTACAATGATCTTTTTCCCTACACTCCATTAAAGTTATATTTTTGATTGTTAAATGCATGAATAAAGATGTTTGATACGTGAAAGCTAAGTGTGACACTTGCTGGTATTTACTACTTCTCGCACAGATCTTAGTTCTATCCCTAATAATGTATGTCGAGAGATATGGCGCAGAAGTGTATGTGACCAACACACTGGAGAGAAATGGCTTGGGGGGGTCCTGGAAACGTGGTGGAGTGACCCCAAAACACTATGGGTTAAGGAAAAAAATGTATGAAAGTGACAGCAGCCAAAAGTGGCCACTGATCTCAAATCAAGCACAAACTAAAAGCCACAAAAGCTCCCAAAGGTAAGAACTACTAATCAAAATAAAAATACAGTTTCCAAACTGATCCCAATCTATCCCTATGCAGTTTGTAGGCTTTACCCATGCTTTCCCCTAAACAGCTTCCAATTCACTGACATTATGACTGCTGTGTGCCCCCATCCCCTTTACAGGCTTTCTAAGCCTATTTGCTGTAGTTCAAAGGCCATGCAATTCATTTGAATTTTAAAAGCAGAGTTAAACCCTTCTATCCTTCACAGCCATGGAAGCGTTCATCTTATGCACATGATCGGATTTTCGGTTGGAAAAACCTTTGATGTTTTTTCTAACGGAATTTCACTCAAGCTTGGCTTGCATACACACACGGTCACACAAAAGTTCTCTGAACTTTAGACTGTCAAGAACGTGGTGATGTACAACACTATGACAAGGTGGGCACTACACTAGTAAGATCAGACCAGGAGTAAAATTCTCAGCACTCTATCTTGTCCACTGATTGTCATGGGACACCAGCTACTCAAGCCCTTGCAATACAATACAATACAATACAATAGACTCCACAAGGGTGCTTACTCTTAATACCAAAGGGTGCTTTTACACATATCTCGGCACCATACACAAGGATGGAATGACCGGTCGGATCAATTTGTCTTTTTGACAATTTTTACTCCCATAAAAAAGGCTTGGTTGGTGGTATGATGGCTAGCAAACAAGGCAATGTCTTGCAATGTAAACACTCCACTGCACTTAAGTTTTTCCAAACACTTCCTTTTCTTTTTAACCTAGCATGTGGTCAGGGAGAGTTGGCCTAAACCAAATGGAAACAGGTTAATAAAAACATTAAATGGGAACTTCCTTCTTCTCATTACAAATGTGATTTCCTCTAAGGAAAAATATGCCAAATTCTCCTTGATTCCTATGGATGATTCAGATCACCAGCATTCACCTAAAACTGAAAAATCAGCATTAGGTGGACAGCTTTAAATACATTAATGTCTAAAATATTAGCTCTAACAACTTTTTCAACAGTTTTTTTTTTGCCTGTAAATTTCAAGGCAACACAGACGTTTGCAAACTGATCTACAAAGTTTGTAGGACTATTGACTTTATAGTTGGTTTACATTCAAACTGTAAATCATCAGAGAAGAAGCACAGATAACATTGAATCATTAATTTCTCACCTTTTGCATAAGAAGAAGTCATGATACCTTTCTATAATTTATTGGCTCACTGGCTGCAAGAGAACAAAATTATTCTTGATAGCACTTGAGCAAAGATAAAAAAAAAAGAAACAGAAAATCTATTTTTAATATTTCATATCAAAGTACTATTTGCTGATGTTACATGTATATCTCAGATATTCTGTACAGCAGATTTGACCCAAAATGCACTGCATTTTGAAGAAAAACTTTTTTTCTGTTGAAAGTTCTTCTTAGTTATAAGGGATTTGTAGTCTAAGTTTTCAAAATGTGGATCTGAAAGGGATATATTTATCAAGTAGTCACAAAAATGTGACTTTCATATAAAACCATACATAATTATAGTTAAAGTGTTTGTTACCCCAACACTTCATATTCCTGATATGTGCCTGCTGTACCATGTAATTGTATGAGAAAGTGTCCCGTTCTCTTTGTATTGGTTCCCTTGTGTGAAATCCCTAGTGTTCCCACCAGTCCCCTTTTTTTTCTACTAAGAAACTGACCACACTAAGCAGGGGAGCACAACGTCGTCAGTTCTCTAACAATGCTGGGAATTGTGCGCTTTCCTACAATGATCAGACTTGCCCTGACATGCCCCCCCGCTGCACAACCATTCACTGGGAAACTCAGTGTGCTGCTGCTTCTCCTCCCTCCAGCAACTGACAACAAAGAGAATGTGATCACTTATAAAAAAAAAGGTAAAAACTGTATATATTTTCTTTTTCTTTATCTATTAACATATGTTTTGCCTCTCATCCCTATTTTAAATTGCATGGGTTGTTTTCAAGGTGAATGTTTACAATCACTTTAATGTAGTTTCTGCCCCTCTTTCTACTGTGCATGCAAAGCTTAGTTCTTTTTCCTGATATCAGAGGCTAAAGATTAGATCTCCAGGGTTGCGGTGATATAATCAGCCAACAAATGCATACTTGATAGATATGCACAGGCCCAGGGTGCACTGTTACCCAGTGTGTGCAAACACAAGGTTGCATTATTCATGAGTTGGTATTTAATGTAAATTGTGGAAGCAGCTACTTACAGATGACATTAGTGTGAGGAGGGGAAGATCTTGAAGTGGTGCGGAGTAAAACACTATCTAGAGAGCATGCTCACTTTCTTTGTATACTGTATGCATCAGAAACAATTAACTGTTTGCAAAATATGTAAATGCATTGCCATGCTCTTGTTCGACTTAAAGGTCTCTGATATGACTTCTCTTTGTGGGTGTAAGGAAATTGAAAAATAGAATTATCCCTTTAACTTAGAAAAATTTGAAAAATTAGAAAATTGGATACCTGATTAAAACTGACACAACCCATGTTCAGAACAGCATCTACACAATCAAAAACAATCAAAAACAAGAACACACGTGTATGTGACATTCTAAGGCTCCTTACACACGGAGCGGTCCGTTTTTCGGTCCGCTCCGTGTGTCCGTCAGCTCAGCGGGGGGGTCTCCGCTCAGCTGTCGGCGAGACAGATTTGAAAGTAAAGTAGTTTGTCGCTGTTCCATGAGCATGATATGTGAGGTATCTATTTATTTGCGTTGCATCATCTTTATATTATACAAAAAAACGGGGTATATATATATTGTGTTTATTTTTTATTATTATTCATTGAAATTAAAAAATGTTCTCAAAAAATTGCTTTTGAAATGCTGCTGTGCAAATACTGTGTGACATAAAAAATTGCAGTGAGTTACCCATCATATAATAACAAAAATAGGCTTTTGAGGAGGACACAGATGGGTTGGTAAATAATTCTGCCTGGTGACCCATAGCTATACGTCCACTCTTTTTGCGGCCACTAGGGGGCGCGCGCGCGCCGCCGGCAGTCTGCGCGCACCCCCGCTCGCCCCCGAGTCCCGTGCGCATGCCCGGCGGGCACGATCGCCGCCGGGCACAGCGAGTGCTCGTTACAGAGCAGAGACCGGGAGCTATGTGTGTAAACACATAGTTCCCGGTCCTGTCAGCGGGGGAAACGATGATCTTCTGTTCATACAATGTATGAACGGAAGATCAGTGATTTCCCCTAGTGAAGCCACCCCCCCATACAGTTAGAACACACCCAGGAACACACTTAACCCCTTCCCTGCCCCCTAGTGTTAACCCCTTCACTGCCAATGGCATTTTTATAGTAATCCAATGCATTTTTATAGCACTGATCGCTATAAAAATGCCAATGGTCCCAAAAATTGGTCAAAATTGTCCGATGTGTCCGCCATAATGTCGCAGTACTGAAAAAAAACGCTGATCGCCGCCATTACTAGTAAAATAAAAATATTAAAAAAAATGCCAAAAAACTACCCCCTATTTTGTAAACGCTATAAATTTTGCCTAAACCAATCAATAAACGCTAATTGCGATTTTTTTAATGAAAAATATGTAGAAGAATACGTATCGGCCTAAACTGAGGAAAAAAAATGTTTTTTTATATATTTTTGGGGGATATTTATTATAGCAAAATGTAAACAATATTGCATTTTTTTCAAAATAGTCGCTCTATTTTTGTTTATAGCGCAAAAAATAAAAACCGCAGAGATAATCAAATACCACCAAAAGAAAGCTCTATTTGTGGGGAAAAAAGGACGCCAATTTTGTTTGGGAGCCATGTCGCACGTCCGCGCAATTGTCAGTTAAAGCGATGCAGTGCCGAATCACAAAAGTGCTCTGGTCATTGGGCAGCAATATGGTCCGGGGCTGAAGTGGTTAAATGAGGTATCTTATTGTTAAATAAAAGTATGTGGGTTATATATAGTATCAGGGCCGATCCGCCCTATAGGCTCACTATGCAAGCCGCTTAGGGCCCCACAAAGCTGCGAAGGGCCCCCCAAATTATCTAGAGGCCCCGCCTGGTCAGAATTCATTTTTGCCCCCTCACCCCGCTTCTCAACTCGCTGGCTGCATGGGAGAAGAGGTAAGAAGTCAGCACCCCCCATTTCTCAATTGAATGTAAGATTTCATTTCCGACAGCAGAACACCCCCTCCCCCGCTTCTCAACTTTCTTTAATGTGACATGTCACTGTTGTCAGCGCCCCCCGCTTCTCATTTTTAATGTACCATGTAATTTTGCTTAGGGCCCCAGGGAGGTCAGGATTGGCACTGTATAGTATAGTATAGTAAAACTTTTTATTATCAGACGCTGTTCCTTTGGTCTAGAGCTGCATGATACAGTTTCCATAATATAAACACAACCATATACATATCATATCAGTAGATTTTAACTGCTTGCCGACCGCCCGCCTTGCCGAGAGCCCGTAGCTATACATCCGCTTTAAAGCAGCCGCTAGGGGGCGCGCGCACGTCCCCGCTCGCCCCCGAGTCCTGCGTGCGTGCCCACCGGGCACCCGCGATTGCTCGTTACAGAGCGGGGAACGGGAGCTTTGTGTGTAAACACAAAGCTCTCGTTCCTGTCAGCGGGGGAAACGCTGATTTTCTGTTCATACAACGTATGAACAGAAGATTAGTGATTTCCCCTAGTGAGTCCACCCCCCCCATACAGTTAGAACACACCAGGAACACACTTAACCCCTTCCCTGCCCCCTAGTGTTAACCCCTTCACTGCCAATGGCATTTTTATAGTAATACAATGCATTTTTATAGCATTGATCGCTATAAAATGCCAATGGCCCCAAAAATGTGTCAAAAGTGTCCGAAGTGCCCGCCATAATGTTGCAGTACTGAAAAAAAATGCTGATCGCCGCCATTACTAGTAAAAAAAAAATATTAATAAAAATGCCATAAAACGACCCCCTATTTTGTAAACGCTAGAACTTTTGCGCAAACCAATCAATAAACGCTTATTGCGATTTTTTTTAACAAAAAATATGTAGAAGGATACGTATCGGCCTAAACTGAGGAAAAAATGTTTTTTTTATATATTTTTGGGGGTATATTTATTATAGCAAAATGTAAAAAATATTGCATTTTTTTCAAAATTGTCGCTCTATTTGTGTTTATAGCGCAAAAAATAAAAACCACAGAGATGATCAAATACCACCAAAAGAAAGCTCTATTTGTGGGAAAAAAAGGACGCAAATTTTGTTTGGGAGCCACGTCGCACGACCGCGCAATTGTCAGTTAAAGCGACGCAGTGCCGAATCACAAAAAGTGCTCTGGTCATTGGACAGCAATATGGTCCGGGGCTAAAGTGGTTAAAAACACATTTACCAAATAAACATCTGAAAAAACATGTGGTGGTCATACATGCATGTTGGATATAAGGAGTAAACGGTGAACTGTCTTGGCATCCCATGAATAAAAAAACTCTACGTGTTTCGTGAATCACGTTCACTCATCATGAGTATGGATGCAGAGATTCACTGAAGGTACAGAAAATAATCAAATATATTACTCTAGGTTTATTGTACCCTTCAAACCGAAGGTGGGGGGGGGATAAATAATTCCCTAGCAACAGCCTACATAGGTTAATTGGTGGTTTTACTGTACAGTTGTTGTTAAGGCCGGGAGGAAGAAGCAGACAAAAACAAATACAATAAAATGCTCTCAATGTCTTCTAAAACACATAGGGCAAGATTCAGATAGATGGGCGCTTCTTTACTTTGGAGTAACGTTTCTCATTTAAGTTACTCCGCCGACACGACACGATTCACATAGCAGTT
This sequence comes from Rana kukunoris, assembly GCA_029574335.1. Taxonomy (NCBI): domain Eukaryota; kingdom Metazoa; phylum Chordata; class Amphibia; order Anura; family Ranidae; genus Rana; species Rana kukunoris. Next base: position 136,128,296 of record CM056052.1, read on the forward strand.
GCGTGTAAACTTGCGCCAGAGTAACGATAATGCGCTGGCGTAACCCGACGCAAGTGGAAGTGGGTGTGATCATATGTAAATGATGGGCGGAGCCCAGCGCAGAGGCTTACGTTCAGTGCATCATCCACGGAGCATGCGCGGTGATTGAGGCTCCACTCGCCCCCTTGTGCGCATGCTCACAACTTCCGTCGGCACCACTTCACAGGAAACGCCAGCGCAATGTGTTCCGTTGCGCGTATAAAAGCGCTAGCGGAAACGCCATTCCGGCGCAAAAGTATATACGTTTCCCCCCACCCCAGGGAAGATACTTTTGCACTGTCATGGCTGCTCCCGCTACCCCCAAAGAGAGGAGGAACCTCAATTTTAATGCCCAGGAGGTCTCTGTGATCATCTCGGCTATGGAGACGTTTAATCAGTTCCTCCATGGGAAAAAAAGTAGGAAGACCAGCCGGGAGAGGAAGCAGGGCATCCTGGAGACCATTGCTGCCAGGGTCAATGTGTTAGGGTACTCCACCCGGACTGCTAGCGACATACAAAAAAAAATTAACGACCTGCGGCACAAGGTCCGTGGCAGGGTGGCCACCATTCGGAGCCATGAGCGGGGCACAGGTGGTGGTCCACCATGTCCGGTCAGCCTGACCACGGAGGAGGAGGTGGTCGCCCGCTGCCTGGACAGGGAGCAGTTGGAGGGGGTCCCTGGCTATGACTCCATGGAGGAAGGCTCCAGGACAGGTAAGTGTTTTTTATCCCCTATTTGGTGTGTTGCATGTGGGGGGGGAGGGTACATGTGCCAAGTGTGTGGGACCACCAAAATGTGTCTGCTTTGTGTCATCCACAGATGACGGAGCTGGGCCATCATCTCTTACTGGCCAGTCCACCCCAACCTCCCAACGGGATGCTGATGACGAGGCCCTGGGTGCTGGAGACACCGAGGTGGAGGAGAGTGCCCACACCACTTCTGCAGAGGTGGTTGAGGAGGAGCCTGTCCCTGAGCAGGACTTATAGTATTGTTAAGCCCCATACACTTGGTCAGACTATTTTAACAACAAACATAAAAACGATCGTTTTCCGATCGTTCTCAGAAAATTTGTTCGTTTTTAAACTGCATCAGAAAACCATTTTTGGGTTCAGAAGTCTGGCCAACTGATGTCCCTTCAGATGAAAATCCACAGAAAAGTTTATTAGGCTTTACTGTACAAGTGTACTCACTACTCTAGTACTCAGCACAAAAGAGAAGCTGCTTTCAGTCACTGAGGCTGGCCATACATGTTCAATTTTCTTGTACAATTTTCTTTTAGATTTACCAAAAACCATATATGAGGTCAAACTAAACAACACTTTCAATTGTATGCAATCAGGCAGGCCCTTGCACTACATAGTTGAAGGTAAATCTAAAGAAAATTGCACAGAAAATTGGATCATGTATGGCCAGCCTAACTCTCTGGCCATTAAAAAAACCATAAACAAAAGATTTGCATTTGAACCTGTTTCTTTTGTTATTTTCGTATGTTGATATGACACCTATAACAGAAAAAGGAATTCATTCAATATACATAATGAAATTCTTTTGTTATAGATGTCATTGAACAATGAACATACAACTGACACTAACAAAAGAAAAGCATTCAAGATACACAGAATGCAAATTGACGAAAATTCACGATAATTATTGTCTAACAAGAAACAAACATGAATTAAACAGAATAACGAATCATCCCGCATGTACGAAAATAAAACGGTAACGGAAATACGAAACGATCGGAATATGAAAAAATCACGTCGTACGACAAACGAACGGGAACGAACGGGAAAACGGGCGTCTTACGAAAAACGAACGGAAACGAACAGACGGGACCATACGAAACGGAACAAAAAAAACGAATTTTTTTTCTGTGCACATGTCTAGTGTGTGTGATCTAGGGACATCAGTGGTGTGCATGCATGCATTGTCTGTGTGATTAATGTTTTGGTTTATTGTCCAAAGATGCCTACGGCGAGGACCCTCCTGATTGCTCTTCCATCAGCAGACTGGGTCTCCTCTGGCAGGTGGGGACTGTGTGGGTCGGGGGTCAGGTCATCACGTATGTCAATCTGCAGGCCTTTTCTCATTGAATGCAACATGCACCGATGATCTGACACACAAAGGTAGGGGAATACAATAGGGTCCCCCCGGACTTATCCAGGTAGGGGAATACAATAGGGTCCCCCCGGACTTATCTAGGCAGCGGAAACGGGACTTCAGGAGCCCGAATGTTTGCTCCACCACTGCACGGGTTTTGATGTGTGCTTCATTGTATTTTCTCTCTCCTCTGGTTTGGGGGTTCCGGAAAGGAGTCATGAGATGGGGTCCCAGTGCATATGCAGAGTCACCTGGAAGGGAAAAGACAGGAGGATGTTAGTCATGCATGTGCCACTTGTGAGGTGTGCATCACGGGAGGGGATAGTCATGCCTGCCACCCATGTCACTCACCAACCAGCCAGCTGTCCCCATACATGTTCTGCTTGAATTCTGCTGGGATGGGGCTCTGACGGTATATGAAGCTGTCATGGCTGGATCTGGGGTGTTTGGCACGGACGTGCCATATGAGGCGTTGGGCATCGGCTATCACCTGTACGTTGATGGAATGCCAATGCTTCCGATTGCGGTATATATGCTCTGTGGCACTGGGGGGCTGGAGTGCCACATGTGTGCAATCAATGGCCCCGATGGTGCGTGGGAATCTGGCAATGCTGTAGAAATCTGTCATTGCCTTCAGCCGCAGCTCCTCAGTGGTGGGTCTGATGAACTGGTTGGACATGCGTCTGAGGATTGCAGGGACAACCTGGTGCACACATCTGCTTATGGAGGACTGTAACATCCCAGCCACCACTCCACTTGTACGCTGGAATGATCCACTTGCAAGGAAATGAAGTGTTGCCAGTACCTTCACCAGTGGCTGCACTGCTTGTGAGCGGTGTGTCTTGCTGGTGATGTCACCCTGCAGGGTTGTGGTTAGTTCAAGTATTGCATCTGGGCTGAATCTGAAGAGGCGATACTCCTCCTCATCCCCCATGCCAAAGAGGCTCATGCGCGTGCGGTATATCCTCTCACGTGCCCGCCTCCTTCGTTCCGGGGGACCCAGTACTAGTGCTAGGACCACGATTGCCCCTGGCATGTTGGCACACAGAGGTGTTGTCCTTGCAAGTGTGGTTGTTCAGCTTGCTAGTTTCGTCGGTAACGCTGCTGCTGTAGCTGCTCTCCTGCTGACCTGTGGCCGTCTGGAGTAAAGATAAAGCAGCTATTTGTAGAAATAACTTTGCGCCGGACAGACGAGTTACGCACGGCGCATGTAGCCGGCGTATGGTGCTAATCCGTTCGCGAATTGGGAAATCTCCCTCATTTGCATATTTGCAGGGGAAATCAATAGGCGCGACTGATGCGCCAAACGAAATTATGCGCTGACGAGACTCTGGCGTCAGAAAGTTAGGCCGATCGGAAATGGCCCGTTTTCAGTCGCATCTAGTTTAGTGGGAACGGCCACATAGAAACGACGGCGCATATTCACAGTTACGCGGCGCATATCGAATTACTCCAGTGCAAGTCTTGCTGAATCTGGCCCATAGAGGAAAGGCTTTTTCTCAACTAAAGAAGGGCAAGGCAAGGGGAAAGTATCTAATGCTACACATTGCACAGAGTAGAGGGGATAGCTCAGTGCAATTGAGACCTAAGCGGAGGGAATGGACACACCCCCTTTACATACTCTTATTATGAAAAATGGACAGCTGAAGCTGTCAATCATCTATTGTGTGTTGGAGGTGAGGGTGGGGCTGTCTCCCAAGATTGGCTTTGACATAACTTGTTTGAAGTGACTCATACAGATAACTGAGAAAGAAGACAGCAGAGAGAAATTACCCTCAGTGCTTTGGAGTGAGACAAGTACATGGTATAGAAGGATACGCATTCTTGATCTCTTTGGATGTAACATGAATTAAAATATACCTTTATCTAAAAAAAAATTAAAACAAACACTGCTTCCAGCTCTTTTACTGCAGTGTTCTATGTTTGCAGAGCTAGGTAACAGTCACACATCCCAGCAAATGTCTTTACACAGACTTGCATAGCAGAGAGGGTGTGTCTGGCCAGCTCTGCAAAACAGTTAAACTCTGTACAGCAGCTGTAACAGAAGAGTGGAGGTAAAGCTATGAAAATGGAGGTTGTTAGTATAAAGCCAGCCCATCTGACTGCATACCTACAATATTTATGTGACTTATATTGAGCTTTAGGTATATTTAACAAAAGCATTGATACTGGATTAAAATAAGTAACATAAAAAAAAAAAAATAGTGTATTTTAAACACTCACAAACAAAAATAAAAAATGTGCCTACTAAGTGCAGTATGTCTGATAATATGGAGTTTATTAATTCATTAAAACATCCAAATGGCTACTCACTAAAATGTAGTACAAAATGCGCTCATAAAAAGGGGAAGTGTAGTCACTGTAGATTGTCAGCCGATGATGGTGGCTTCTCTGGTGAAGATATTGTTGGTTGCTGTCCAGGAAAGAAGAGAGGCAGAGCACTGCGGGAACAGCGAATCCCGGAAGTACCTGTTTCGGCGGCGTACTTTTGGCCTGGAGCGCACACGGCTCTCGGCGACAGGAAGTGACGTCAGACAGGGGCTCGTAGTGATGATGCGTTTCAATGCTTCCGCATTTTCATCAGATCTAATGGGAGGAGGAGACTGGCATACTTATATATGCTCTGTGTTTGTTATTTTAAACACTCAAATTTGTATTTGAGAGAGATTTGTGGTATGTGATCTGAAATTACAATTGAAATGGCCATATATAACTATAGAACAGTCTCAGCTTTTGAAATTTGCTTAAAAAACAATAGCTGCCTGGACAATTGTATATCCTGTGTGAGTTTGTATGGCCTAAGCCATAGTATATTGCATTATTCCAGTCCATTTATCTACTCCTTGCCTTTAAAATGTTAACCTTTATGAAAGCAGCTTTCATTTTCTTAAATGCTTTCTAACTTTCTACTTATGCAGAATCCTTTGAGTTTGAAAGTCACTGCTATTAAAGATATCTATCAATTACTGTGGTTCTCAGATTGGCTTCCTTGATTAATATCTCGGTTTTGGCAGTTGCAGGTAGATGTAATCATTCATTGGCTTCCTTTGTTTGGATATTTTGGTGAAAAAAATCTGTTCCAGGATGAACCTTTGTTTACTCGGCATGTCAAACTATGTGGTCTTTTGGCCCAAATGGGTTATCTATTTTTTAAGGACAGAAATTAGATCAGGTTATTGCTATGGGTCACACTGCACATTAAATATAATTATAGCATGCTTGAAAACTATTTTTGTCTTTTAAAATCTGGCAAAAACATATGTTTGCTATTACCCGAAAAACCCTAAAGATTTAAAACATAGTGCCATTTTAATCAATTAAATGATGTACAATTTGAAGAAACTAGAATATGACATATTTTGAACGTGACATTACTTAAATCTAAATAAAAAAACATAACATTACATGAAGGACACAATAGAAACAGCATAATCCCAAAGCACAGTTCCAAGTTTGGAATCCCTCCTCCACTGGAGCATCCCTACATCCTTAAAAAAATCTACATGCCTTTTTAACATATATTCAGTATGGTGCATTGACATCCAAAGTCCTCTTCGCCCTCTTCTCTAACATCATTCAACTTGGAAACGGAGAGGTACTGGATAAGAGGGTGAGTGATTTTGCAGGAGACAACAATGGAGACAGGGCAAGAAGAGCAGCCAAAGCTGATGGGGATAATTTTTTTGTATTTGGCCCAAACCAAAGCTGAAATTAGGCTTTAAAAGGACCTTTACAGGGAGAAAATGTGGGTCCATTGTTGACTTTTTGTTCTAAACATGCTACTGATGTTGTCAGTGGCCACAATCATTTCTGAGTCACTGATTTTAAATAAAAAAAGCATGGAGATTAGAAATTCAAAGTAATGACTGCACCCTCTTATCTGCATACTTATTCCAGGTCAGTGCCCCATACAAAATTGAAGCTATTAAACTGGCATGTCAGCTAGGCAACTAAAAATCTCAGGAGGAAAGTTCAGATTTCTTTCAGTACTGGATACATTTAATGATACTTTGTCATTATATACCAAAATAGACATCTAGAAATAAGATGGAAATGTATGTTTTTGGTTTAATAAGTGCATTTGTATACCATTTTGGAGTAATAGGTTGTGCTGAAGACATTTCAGTTATTGTTTTCTGACATTACCTTTAATAACAATAACACATTTTTCTCCCACTGAGATTCAACATAACTGAATTACAATAATAGTATGACCGATGGAGAATGAAGATGTATTGATTATACCTCCTCCATGGCTAATGAAATGAAAATGTATTGAAGAGGCGAGTGAATGGCAGGCGTTAGAAAAATATTTCACTCCTTATGCACCTGCCCTCCTGTATCTCCCATCCCGCTGGGCCCCTGCTGTGCACTCTGCACACTTTTCATAAAAAATAAAGTGGGAGGATGGGTCATAATTTAGCGTTTCGCCTTGTATTGCAGCTTAGCTGTCATTAACTGGAGTAATTCTAAATAAATAGGACATGAGGAGTGGATCTATAAGAAAGCATTAGCTGTCTTAGAAAATTGTATCACCTCACAATATAAATGCTGTTACTTGGAGTGAAGTCTCAGACTAAGCACACCCTGAACGTCTGATGATTTTATTCTGGGCTTTAGAAGCCTGCGGGGGAATAATGTTTCTGTGATAAACCTCTATGACCTGAGCTGACCAAACACACAGCTGCAATGAGATTCACAATGAGCGGACTTAATCTACTTTGGTGCCTCGGATTGTGCGGTGGGGGCTGTGCAGGTGACGGCACTCTGATAGATTGGGGAGAGCTTTTAGCGAACAAAGTATATTAGCATTTTCACTATACAGGGAATCATTGAATAAAATGAGAAATGATTTACGCATTTGAAGTAAAGCTTGAATTGACAGAATTACTGTACAAACACTGCCATTTTTTTAAATGGATGATTAGCTGGCTATTATGCTCATCCTATGGCTTCACTACTTTGTCACTGATCTAAAATAGGCATGTAGGCTATGCAGTCAGAAGTCATGACCTGCATACTTGTTCCAAGTCATTAACTCTCCAAGTAGCAAAGTATATGACTGAAAAAGAGAGCCTTTGAAAAAACGTTGCAAACACACTGCCCCAGTTGAAGAGCCCTATAGCTCGAAACATGTAGGGTACATGGCCTGCAGCCACATATCCATTCACCACGCTTTATTTATGTGATCACCTGTACCTGCTCTTTCATCTGGCTCGTACTTTGTACAATATTTTAATTATTTTTTATGGTATTGTTATATACCTGCTTTTACTATTAATGCCGCCATACCCTATCATTTGGGTTTTAACCGCACTATGTGGAGCCTCCCTTTATTTTTTCCATGTGCTTCCATATGACGCCAAACTTCATGAGGAACCTCCCTGCTATCCTGGAAGAGTGAGACCAAAGAACTTTGGGATTCCTGTAGATGCCACCGGATGTGTCTTACATGAACCATACCAGGCTGAGGATCTATCTTTCGCCATTTGACATACTACCACCGGTCAGTGTGTCCACCGAATCCGGTAAGAGTGTCTAATTTTCCTGATTACCCTGGAATGTATGGTTGATCCTTTGCTCTCCTCCATTGGAATGACAGCTCCCATCGTGAATGCCCTCACCGGACTCTTTTTAGAGATATATTGCTAATATTACCTGGACTTACTTTAGGTCTTTTTAGGCTCCAAGGTGTCCCACCTTCACCATACACGGTCTCTCATAGGACTGTTTTTGAGGTGTATCTACCAGATTCATTATTATATGTTTATGTCTCACAATATATTGTATTTCACATTTTATATATTTTGGGTAAGAGACATACTCCCACATTTGTGTGGAATTGGTGTGTCTTTTTAGCGCCACATTTTCTATTTTGTATGTTTATTTCCATTTGTCATATCGTTGATGTAGGCTGCTTATACACTTTTTATTTTAACATTCTAGTAGCGCAACTTTTCCTCTATTTTTTCACACTGCCCATATTTCGGTTTACTTTATAGACTAACCCTAATTAAAGGTAAAACGTAGAATAATGGCAACTGTGTTGTATTTATTTGTTCAAAAACTTTTTCTACAGGGGTGAGGAAATCTACTGGAGTAAATAATACAACTAGCACTTCCGGTTCCGGCGCCGCATGGAGTAGCTGCCCTTCACTGCAGCTCCCGCACCACGACCTCAAATCTGCTTTCAAACCGGCCCGAGAAGCCCCACGACCACCCATCCACCTCTGGGCACGTCCCCACACCATCATGGACCGATTCCTGGAGAAGACGGGCGCCCGCTCCTCCTCGGCCCAGACGGCGCAGCCGGCGCCGGCCCAGCCGCAAATCGAGGCCCCGGTCTCGGCCTACACCGCTCCGCGGACAGAACAACAGCCGGCCGAAATGGAGGTAAGCGGCAACACGTCCCCCCCTCCTTCTCCACACGCATCCTTGACACAGAGCAATGGGGATGACACCACGGAGCGGATCGCTCTAGCAGTAGCCGCCCTATTGACCCCCATGATCACAGCCTCAGTGGAGAAGGCCGTGAACGCCGGGATGGCGCAGTTCAAGGCCCAACTAGGGGAACACGGCGCTAGGCTCAATGACATAGAGCACCGCCTATCTCACGCTGAGGAAGACCTCTATCAAACCCAATCCCTGGAACATGCCCAAGATAAAACCAACCAGTATATTCTCCAGAAACTGGATGATTTGGAGAATAGGTCCAGGAGGAGCAACCTTAGGTTTGTGGGGGTCCCCGAATCGCTCCAGTCCTCTGCATTAGCTGACTTTTGCTCTCACCGCATCCCTGAAGCACTGGGCCTCCCAGGCCCATGCATGGTGGAACGCGCGCACCGCATGGGGGCCTTCAATTCAGACCGCAAATCCCCACGCCCGATCATAGCCAAATACCTAAACTATGCGGACAAGTCCCTCATACTACATACATTCCGACAGGCTCGCCAGCTCCAAATCGACGGCACAAAAGTCCTAGTATTTGCTGATTACTCGGCCGAGGTGTCAAAGAAAAGAAAGGCTTTTCAACCAATATGCTCGGAGCTCTTCAAGCTACAAATAAAGTTTACACTAGCCTTCCCGGCCATCCTACGCCTCAAGGCCCCCAACGGAGACCAGCTGACCTTCCAGGATCCCTCGGAGGCTGAAGCTTTCCTGAGATCAAGGCATGCACAGCCACATCCCCAGACCCCCTCAAAGGCCCCTCCACTTAATCGCTCCCTGGATCAAAGAAGCCCTAGGAAGGACTCCCCGAAGCGCTTCAGGCACTCGGGCGTCGACCCGAACCTGGCTGCCACAAGATGACCGCCACCTGCTTTGTGAACACTCACACTTCTCTGCTCTCTACTCCAATCCTTGTTTCTCACACTCCTGGGCCCCCCCACAGCACGACCCGTTCGGGCACCTGCGCCCCCGGGGCCCTTGCTATGCTCTAACCCTCTGTACCTTCCAGCCAGGTCAGGCTCTTGAGCATTGCTCTCCCACCCCCGGCCCCCTTCTGATGTTCATGTTCACCTTGCATTTTATCCTTCCATGCTTAGGAATATGATCGGTTTGTTTTATCATATTATCTATCTTTGTGTGTCCTCTGTTATACCATAACCTTTACCATGTTCCATGCTTACTTTTGTTGCCTCTACTAGATAGGCCACGTTGTTATGAATCCTGCTTCCCCCTACTAAAATTGTGTTATGTTATATCCCTCCCTCTCTCTGCTCTAAAATACCTGTTATATTGTTAGACTACTATTTTATTACTGCTCTCACTGTTAGCGCCTCCTGGCCTCACTGTACGGTCTACTTAGACATACCCGGCATATCCGGGTATGCACTAGCCAGCCGCATGATGCCCTGCGCCTTGCTCTGGGCTTCCGGGCCCCATGTCACCAGGTCGTGACAGGGGAGCCGCCCCGTACAGCGACTTCATGCGGAAAAAAGCGAAGTTCACAAGTTTGGTTTTGTTGCTCTTGTTACCCCCCTCTCTTCTTCTCGCCCTCCTTCCCTCCCCTACCAGCACCCCCACCCCACACACTCCCCCAGGCACCTGCCCACTCCCCCCCTGCGCTTTCCCCTTTGCAAGTGCCCCACGTCGCCCATATCCCTCGCCTAAGTTGGCCATCATCGGAGCTGCCTCGCGCGATACACATCCTAAAAATCCTTCTCAGACCCCCTTCCCCGAACCGATAACATGAAAGTTGTCTCATGGAATGTAAAGGGACTCCGGTCCCCAAACAAAAGAATGAAAATCCTCAGACACCTGAAAAGGCTAAAAACAGATATTGCCCTACTGCAGGAAACCCACCTCCCTACCTCTGACTTCCCCCGCATGAAAAAACTCTGGGTGGGTACGGTCCTAGGCTCTGAGGCCGTCGGCCGGAAGGCCGGTGTCCTCATACTGATCCATAAAAACCTCCCATGCTCGGTCCTTGCGGTAAAATCAGACACCCAGGGTAGATTATTATCCGCCCATGTTAAGATAGGCTCCAAGGAACTTGTCCTTACAAACGTCTACGCCCCCAATTCCCCGGGGAAAGACTTTTACTGTGAACTTTCCACATGGATACTGCAACACTCTCACCTCCCCCACCTGGTGGGAGGCGACTTCAACGACATCCTAGACCAGATAGATGACAGATCTTCCCCTAAACGGTCCAACCTAGCCTCTGCCCCCTCCAACCCTTCCCTGTTTGCCTCCACAATGGACTCACTTCGCCTGCGGGACCTTTGGCGGCTAGCTCACCCTGCCGACAGAGAATTTACCTTCTACTCCAACCCACATGCAATCTTTACTAGAATTGACTACCTTTTCGCCTCAGACGACCTCATTCCTTTAGTCTCCGCCACCGACATACTCGACATTGCCGTGTCGGATCATGCCCCGATCTCAGTCTCACTAAACAACCTAGACCTCCCCCCCCACCCAAAACTATGGCGCTTCCCCTCCTATCTCAACAATCACTTTGACTTTCAGTGCTTCATAGAAAACGCCTGGGCCGAATACTCCTCGTCTAATGCCCTCCACATAGACGATCCAAACCTCTTCTGGGACGCCGGTAAGGCTTTCCTCAGGGGCCAGATCATATCTTACGCCACCTCATTCAAGAGAAACGCCCTATCACAATACAAACTGGCCAGCTCCCGGTTGCACCTAGCCCAAAGAGCTCTTTATGTAACTGACTCCCCCGAAAACAGGGACGAATGGCACGCAGCAAAAAGATCCTTTGACACCTGGGCAGACACTATAGAAACAGTTAAAAGAGCGAACCTAGACGCCACCCTTCACAGATTCGGGAACAAAGCGGGCAAGCTGCTCGCCAGGCTAAGTAAAGGCCCATCCAATCCCACCCATATCACGGCCCTGAGAGACCCCAAAGGCTCCATTCACACCACACCTCCGGCCATAAACAAAACGATGCTTCAATTCTATTCGGCCCTATACGCCCCGGACCCCATTGACAAATCTGTTGCCGCCGCCTTCTTAGAAAACCTGGTGATCCCCAAAATTACCCCCTCTCAACTAGAAGCCCTCAACGCCCCTATCTCCATTACCGAAATCTCAGACACTATACGCAAACTCACGCCTTCCAAAGCCCCAGGCCCTGACGGTTTCACAAGCGAATTTTACAAGACCCTGCAAAACATCGTAGAACCCACCCTCCATAAGGTATATAGCGGCATGTGGGCAGGCGGCCCCTACCTCCCCTCGGGAAACCGGGCCATTATCAAACTACTCTCCAAAAAAGGAAGGCTCATACAGACCAATATCCCTACTGAACCTAGATGTAAAGATCCTTTCAAAAATCGTTGCAAACAGACTCGCAGACATTATCCCCTCCTTGATACACCCGGCACAATCAGGCTTCGTTAGGGGTAGGACAGCCACTTTAAATATCCGCAAAGTCATGCTGGCCCTGGAGCACGCCAAACAACACCCTGAGGGCGACTTCGCCATCATCACCCTGGACGCGGAGAAAGCTTTTGACAATGTGAGTTTCGAGTGGCTTTCTCTGTCCATGGCCAAAATGGGTTTCTCCGGCCCCTTCTGTCACCTCATCAACGCCATGTACAAAACCCCCTCGGCGACCCTGGTGGCGGCCGGGATGCTCTCGGGTGAGTTCCGGCTCCACAAGGGGACGCGACAGGGCTGCCCCCTTTCCCCACTCCTTTTTAATTTAGCCCTCGAACCCCTCTCCAGACATCTCATCCAAGTAGCACCCCTCCACGGCATCAAAAGCGGCACACACGAACTCCGCTCCTCACTTTTTGCAGATGACGTCCTCATCTTCTCAGCGGACCCCTCCTCTGACATGCTTACCATCAAGTCAATCTTTGATGACTTCAGACTCTGCTCGGGCCTCCGAATAAACTATTCCAAAAGTGAAATTCTCCCTCTTGGCATCCATCCCAATCCACCCTGGTCCCAACACTCCATCTTCACCATAGCCACGTCCCATATCACCTACCTCGGCATAAAAATAGGCAAACTTCCTTCATCTCTGTACCACCTAAACTACCCCCCTCTGATTGCTAAACTGTCCCAAGAATTGCTGAACTGGTCAGATCTACCGCTCTCGCTCCTGGGGAGATGCCATCTAGTCAAAATGGTCAGCTTTGCCAGACTGTTATATCCACTGCAGACTATCCCACTTCTCGTACGCCATAAAGATGTTAAACTTATTGAATCGGCTATATCTAAATTCATCTGGCACGGCAAAAGGCCACGCATAGCTATGAAGAAACTCTTTCTCCCCAGACGCGAGGGCGGCGCTAGTCTCCCCAATGTTAGACTCTACAACTTAGCATGTCTGTTAAGATTTAGTTTAGACTGGATATCCCAAGCCTCAAGATACTCGAACTATTCACTGGAATCTGACATGGTACACCCCCTCTCTCTGGCGGCCCTTCTCCACTGTAAATGGAAGTCAATTACCCCCAAACTCCAACACAACCTGTTACTCAGGGACACGGTCATTGCCTGGAGGGAAACCAGGAAACTCCTCGGGCTGTCCCCCTTTGTGTCACGTCATCTCCCCATCCAAGGAAACCCCAACTTCCCCGCGGGTCTGGATCACAAACCCTTCCAAAGATGGCAGGAAAAGGGACTCACACTATTTGCCTCTCTGTGCGACACCTCAACTGGGCGACCTTTACCCTTCGCCACCACGGCGGAAACCTTTAAGCTGCCCAAAACCGATGTCTTCCACTACTGGCAATGCGCCACCTACCTACGATCATCATGCAACGACCCATGTAAGCGCTTCTCCCCCTCTTTCGTGGATCGGCTGCTCTCAGGTGGTTCATATTCAATCTCGGACTTATACAAACCCCTGCTCACCGGAACCTCGATACACCTGGCCGACACATCCGCGTCCAACTGGGGTAAGGACTTCCCCGACGATAACTTGATCCACAAATTGCTCCAAGGCTACAACACAGTTATGCGTCTCACCCCCAATGAAGTATGGAGAGAAAGCCAACTGAAGATCCTACACCGGGCCCATCTCCCCTTTCTTCACTCATCGCAAGACCCCAGCAGCGCCAGGTGCCCACTGTGCCTTCACCCAAAGCCCTCCCTGGCCCACCGCTTCTGGTCCTGTTCTTTTATTTCAGCCTTCTGGGACCAAACCCTACTGAAGCTGCCTAAAGACCCACTCCTCCTCATTTTCGGATACTGGGACCCTCTCCTACTCCAGAGATCCCAACAGGATGTCTTAGATGTCTCCACCGCCTCCGCCCCCCTAGCCGCTCCACGGCCGTGTAAGGACTGGCCTTTACTCTGCTTCCTTGCTGCACGCAGGGTGATCCTGAGAAGCTGGATCTCCCCACACCCCCCGTCTGTCACCCAACTTCAACGGGACCTTCTCCTCCTCCTCTACAGAGAAAGAGCCACCACAGACTTTACACGAGACACTGCACAATCCCGCTTCTTCTCAATCTGGCGACCCTTCATGGATTCAACGTTGTCTCAGGAGGACATAGCCATCTTTGAACAATCTTCTTTCTCATACCACAAATCCCCACCTCCCCCACCTTTGGGGGGAATACCGTCACCACCCTCCGCTATGGCCACCACTTATCCAGGACCACTGTCGGCGACTGGAACACTGTCCACTCCCCCCCCCACCAACGTAACCTCTGCTACCCCTCGGTGCCCCCCCCCCTCGTGCAGAACTTGAACACTGTCCCCCTTATCGAGAGGCTACACTATATGTGCTATTTTTTTCTTTTTCTTTTTGAACTCCCCTGCTGTAATTGTCTTATTGAATTGTGTTATGTTGCTCCTATATAATACATGCCTTACATGTACCCACCTCTCCTAGATCTGACCAGTTCATGTTCTAGTATGGTACTTGTCCTCCCAATGCCCCTCCTACCTGGGGGCCTCGGGATCATTGTTGCATCTCACCATTTGTTTATATGTTGGTCAGGCACTCTTCCCCCCCCCCTCCCCTCTATACTTGCACTGCAGGCTCTAAACCTCTTCCCCTCTTCCCTCCTCCCCCCCCCCTGCTTCCCCTTTATATCCTCTTTTCTCCTCCCTCCCCCTTTCCCCCCTCTCCTTCTCGCTTTCCCTCCCCAGCCCTCAACCTCTCCCCCCCATCCCTTGCTTATACGCATTCATTGCCAATGTTTCTGCTGTATGTTCATTTTGTCCTCTGTAAAACCCTAATAAAAACTTTTTGAAAAAAAAAATAATACAACTAAATTTAAAAATAAAGTAAATTACATTTTATCTTGCAGTCCACATGCCTATCCATTGGGTCATGGATAAAGAGCCAACTGGCTTAAAGTCATATTTGAGGCTATTTTCTTACCTGTCTTGCAGAGATTTAAAGATAAAAAAAACTCACCTTCAATTCAAAGCTCTTCCCCACACTACCTCTTCTTTCTCAAAAGATGTCCCCAGTCTTCTGGGCTTAATGATGCCCAGTGTAATTAAACCCAGAAGACCAAGAAACAACCAAGTGTAGGGTATTTTTTACTTTTTCCTATAATAAATATCCTCAAAAAATATATAAAAAAATGTAAAAGTTATAGCGACTACAAAGTAGAATTATTGGAAAGCATTGATATTTTTGCAAAAGAAGTACATTAACCACTAGAGGCTGGCGCTATAGACGAATGACGGCTACAACGCGGACCTGAAAATCCGTGAGGACGTCAATAGACATCCTCCCCTTAGCACAAACATGCGCCCCCTGTAGGGCGCACGCGCTGTGAACACTGAGTCACTGATACTCGGGTGATCACAGATCCCCTTACCATGTGATCAGCTGTCAGCTAATGACAGCTGATCACATGATGTAAACAAAGGATCGGTAATCTTTTTTTTTCTCCTCACACTGACAACATGAGGAGAAAAAAAGCCGATCACCGTCTTGTGTACAAGGGACATCGGTCCCGAAGAGGAAGAGGCAATTCTGCCTCATCTGTGCCCACCTGCCAGTGCCTCCTGCCACCTGTGCCAGTGCCACCTGCCAGTGCCCACAGTGCCACCTATCAATTCCCACCACTATTAATGCTTCCTATCAGTGTAACCTACCAGTGCTGATCACTGCCCATTATTGCCACCCATCAGCGCCAATCACTGCCACCCATCAGTGTCCATCACTGCCACCTATCAGTGCCACCTATCAATGCTACCTAGTAGTGCCACTTCTCAGTGCCCACCAGTGCTACATATCAATGCCCTTCAGTGCCACCCATCAGTGCCACCTCTCAGTGTCACCTCTAAGTGCCCATCAGTGCCACCTATCAGTGCCCACCAGTGCCACCTTATCGGTGCCCATCAGTGCAGCCCATCGGTGCCCATCTGTGCAGCCTTATCAGCGTACATTAATAAAGAAGAAACATTACCTGTTTGAAAAATTGTATAGCAACATATAAATAAATATATATATATATATATATATATATATATATATATATATATATATTGTAGTAGTGTGGTACCCCAGGAGTGTGGTGACCCAGGGTTCTCAACCGGTCGGGTTGAGGGGCTCCAGCGTATTT
Organism: Rana kukunoris; assembly: GCA_029574335.1. Classification (NCBI taxonomy): domain Eukaryota; kingdom Metazoa; phylum Chordata; class Amphibia; order Anura; family Ranidae; genus Rana; species Rana kukunoris. The sequence goes on from CM056052.1 coordinate 136,144,430, forward strand.
ACTGGTTTCAGAGGAAACTGGCATTTCAGTTCCCTCAATTTGTAATGAAGTACGCTTTGGGACCTGGAGCCTGGGGATATTGTAGAGATCCGGGTGGGATGAAATCCCCAGTCCTGGGTCCATATTTTCAGATGGGTCAGCACACTGATTATGCAGGTGTGTGTGGGCCTGATAGGAAACTCAGGACCAGCATTCTGGGCTCCACCCTCCCGAGGAGACCAGGCTTGCAAGGGAGAACCCAGAGAGTGCAGGTGGGCACTGAATAAGCTGGAGAGTGCAGTCTGCACTGTGAGAATCCCCAGAGACCTGAGTCATGTTGCTGACAGGAGTCAGGAAGGTTCCATGCTGGAGCCTAAGCAGTTGGGCTACTGCTGAGGAGAGCCAGGTGGCTTGGTATTTTCTTTGCACGTATAAGCCAGAAGGCTGAAGCTATCATTTTGTGTGGATAGTGAAATCCCCTGCGTGGGAAACCTGTTTGGACTTTTGTTTATTTTTGCCTTTTCAATAAAAGTGGGCCAACAAGCCCTTAAAGACAGTTCCTGACTGGCGTGGATCAGTGAAACGCTTATCCCACTTGAGCTAAACAACCCCCAATATTACAAGATATATATATATACAGTGCGGAAAATAAGTATTTGAACACCCTGCTATTTTGCAAGTTCTCCCACTTGGAAATCATGGAGGGGTCTGAAATTGTCATCGTAGGTGCATGTCCACTGTGAGAGACATAATCAAAAAAAAAAAAATCTAGAAATCACAATTTATGAATTTTTAACTATTTATTTGTATGATACAGCTGCAAAGAAGTATTTGAACACCTGTCTATCAGCTAGAATTCTGACCCTCAAAGACCTGTTAGTCTGCCTTTAAAATGTCCACCTCCACTCCATTTATTATCCTAAATTAGATGCACCTGTTTGAGGTCATTAGCTGCATAAAGACACCTGTCCACCCCATACAATCAGTAAGAATCCAACTACTAACATGGCCAAGACCAAAGAGCTGTCCAAAGACACTAGAGACAAAATTGTACACCTCCACAAGGCTGGAAAGGGCTACGGGGAAATTGCCAAGCAGCTTGGTGAAAAAAGGTCCACTGTTGGAGCAATCATTAGAAAATGGAAGAAGCTAAACATGACTGTCAATCTCCCTCGGACTGGGGCTCCATGCAAAATCTCACCTCGTGGGGTCTCAATGATCCTAAGAAAGGTGAGAAATCAGCCCAGGACTACACGGGAGGAGCTGGTCAATGACCTGAAAAGAGCTGGGACCACCGTTTCCAAGGTTACTGTTGGTAATACACTAAGACGTCATGGTTTGAAATCATGCATGGCACGGAAGGTTCCCCTGCTTAAACCAGCACATGTCAAGGCCCCGTCTTAAGTTTGCCAATGACCATTTGGATGATCCAGAGGAGTCATGGGAGAAAGTCATGTGGTCAGATGAGACCAAAATATAACTTTTTGGTCATAATTCCACTAACCGTGTTTGGAGGAAGAAGAATGATGAGTACCATCCCAAGAACACCATCCCTACTGTGAAGCATGGGGGTGGTAGCATCATGCTTTGGGGGTGTTTTTCTGCAGATGGGACAGGGCGACTGCACTGTATTAAGGAGAGGATGACCGGGGCCATGTATTGTGAGATTTTGGGCAACAACCTCCTTCCCTCAGTTAGAGCTTTGAAGATGGGTCGAGGCTGGGTCTTCCAACATGACAATGACCCGAAGCACACAGCCAGGATAACCAAGGAGTGGCTCTGTAAGAAGCATATCAAGGTTCTGGCGTGGCCTAGCCAGTCTCCAGACCTAAACCCAATAGAGAATCTTTGGAGGGAGCTCAAACTCCGTGTTTCTCAGCGACAGCCCAGAAACCTGACTGATCTAGAGAAGATCTGTGTGGAGGAGTGGGCCAAAATCCCTCCTCCAGTGTGTGCAAACCTGGTAAAAAACTACAAGAAACGTTTGACCTCTGTAATTGCAAACAAAGGCTACTGTACCAAATATTAACATTGATTTTCTCAGGTGTTCAAATACTTCTTTGCAGCTGTATCATACAAATAAATAGTTAAAAATCATAAATTGTGATTTCTGGAATTTTTTTTTTGATTATGTCTCTCACATTGGACATGCACCTACGATCACCATTTCAGACCCCTCCATGATTTCCAAGTGGGAGAACTTGCAAAATAGCAGGGTGTTCAAATACTTATTTTCCGCACTGTATATATATTATTTTTTTAATCAGTCTTTTTAATCTTTAACAAAAAATTAAAACCGCAGAGATGATCAAATACCACCAAAAGAAAGCTCTATTTTGGGTACAGTTTTGTATGGCCACGCAATTGTCATTCAAAGTGCGACAGCGCTGAAAGCAGAAAATTGGTCTGGGCAGGAGGGGGATTTAAGTGCCCAGTAAGCAGGTGGTTAATTGTATATTGATACATAGGGGAGCTAGAATTTAGAAAAAAAAAGTGAACGAAGGTGAACTTAGCCTTTAAACATTACAGCATTCACCTCAGGCATGTCCTGTAATATACAACATATGTTAAACAAGCCTTTTCGTTTTACCGTAGAATACATTTCTTGAAATTCACTAAAAGGGTACTAAACCCTCCTATCCTTTACAGTCATGGAACCTGCCATCTTAACCTCTGTTTGATTTAGGTTCAACACGTGTCCCGGATTGCCTGCCACATCACCGCTTTACTTACTGACAGTACATGTCCTGGCCGGGAATGCATGGAGGAGCACAATCCCTGCCCCCTGTTCCCTGCTTGTGATTGGAGAAATCATAAATCCCGCTTCTTGTGTCCAATCACTGTGCTGTGATTCGTTACAGCACAAGTTGATTTTTGGGAAGGGAGGGTGTCCCTTAATGGTAGTTTGGAAATGTGGTCACCCTAGTTTGATTGTTTGATCTGCAGTTGTCTTAGCACTGCATATCTATTTATCATTTATGGTCATTTAATTTTATGATATGGACCTGTGTTACAGTACACCTGTTAAAGATATGACTTTTGGATCCAGTTGTGTGCGTATTGATATATATTATTTTGTGCCATATGTTCATGCGCTCATCCAGGGTCTTTGAGCTCACGCAGTATTTTATTTTATTCTCTACATGGATTGGCGATTCCCCTCCTTTTTACACTTTTTTAAAATAGTATGTGGCGCTTACCCCCGAAGGAGCCGCTAGTTATATTTGGGATCTACTCTCTTTGATTGATTCACCCCCTTTAACTAGCTCGAACCCTCTCTTGGCACACCAGATGAATTGCAAAAAGTATTGTGGCCCCTTCTTGGCAGAGGCCACAGTAGCATGCATATAACATATAATGGCAATACAATAATATGATTACCTGTCCCTGTGAGCGATCTCCAGAATTAAAGACACATCACACAATTAGTGTATTGGTACTGGTAAAGAGACTAAAGGGGGGTTTGAATGACAAATTAATAACATATATATATATTAATACACAATGTCTCTGTAAGGGCCCTTGCGGGAGTCAGCAAATAAGGAAAGGGAAACAGGATTAAAACAGAGGAGAACAATACTATGAGCTCAAATTACTATAGGTAGTCTATGCTCGTAAGCTCCCCCTAGCGGGCAGCCCTGTAAAACAGCTAATGCAAGGGAAACTCCCTGCCAGGCTTGGCTCAATCTGCTCTCAGAGATCTCTTAAGAACAAAGTTTATGGTACGGCCGTTGGTGCACTTTAGATTGTAATCCAAGAGGGTAAAAGGTGGGATAAACTCAGTCAAAGAGGATACAATGTATTTAAATGACGATGGACTGATCGCTCATCAGCGTCAGTCAACTCTGCAGAATAACTCTCGACTTAGTAGGCCTCTCTAGTTCAGTCAGAGATCAAACACATGCCTCCGGCTGATGGAGTGACACTTGTATGTCAAAGTGAGGGAATGAAAGTTGGGCGTGTGCCCTCTCACCCGAGCAGGCCCGATCCACCTGAGTACTTCTCCAAAAAGGGCGCGTCAGTCAGTCACTGTTCTGCAACACACGGTCTCCGGTATCAGACTCCCCACTGTTCCTCAGTCGGCAGCTGGCGAACTTCTCCGGTCTTCTGGAACGCAGGCTGGGCACCCTTGGTCTTGCGTCCCTCAGGATGGTTGGTCTCCCGATGGACTCAGCCCCAGGCTTTAACCTAACAGCTTGGCTGTGGAGCTCCACACAGCTCCGCAGAGGAGAAGATGCAGGTTCCGAGAGAGAGAGAGAGAGTTTTTGCCTGCCTTTCTCTTAAGTAACCTTCCCCATGAGGCCATGCGGAGATGTCACGTGTTCCAAAGAAAGGGGTCAGGCATTGTGGGAAATATAGTCTTTCTCTACCAATAGTCAATGGAGTCCGTATCTCCCGATTCCTCTAGTCCCACAATGCACTGTTCCAACAATATCAACGTATGTACATGTTGACTCAAACAATGGAGGGGTTTAGTTCTGAATCGCTATAAATAGTTATAGTCCATGAAGGCAGGACCACGCTACAAGTATATATTGTTTATCTTTTCGTAGACATTTTTTATGTATTCATATATATTTTTTAAATTTTTATGGTATTTATGGATATAGATTTTTTCTTTAAGCATCCCAGCCTGTATTATGTTTATTTAGCTATTTATGTATCCATTTCTAATAATGGTTCCCTAATATAAATGTAGCACTACCCCCGAAGGAGCTGCTGGTTTGATTTGGGTGGCACGTTACCTTAATCTTGCCGCCATCTAGGGTACTGGATGAGAGCTGTAATAAAGTCAATGTCCACACGACAGGTGTCTTTTCTGTCCCTTTATTACCCAACGGGTAAAAATGGTAGATAGTAGAAGGGTGAAGGGATAGAAAGAATGGAAGGTAACAGATTAAGGTGTAACTGATTCCTGGAAACAGTCCTGCTTCCAACAACAACTTGTCATTGCCACTCTAGCCAGAGTGGGTATAGTGCATCTGGATAGGCCTCTCTCACAAGCCTAGCAGCCAGAGTGTCACTCGGAAACTTTAGGGTGAAGTCTCTGCCACAGACCCTCCTAAATGTGGAGTTTTGGTCCAAAATCCTTCTCAACTGGATTCAGCACCCGGATCTCCCTCTACCGAGACACCAGCCTCATGCTTGGTATCCCCCAGACAGGTTCTCCATCGATCAGCTTCCTCCCACGGGATGGACAGCCCAGGAGTCAGGACCACTTGCGAATTGCAGACTCAGTCTATCTATTGAGCCTACGAGATAGAATAATGCTCCAGACCAACGTGGCCCCGGAGCCATGAACACTGCAACACATACACCCCGGCCAGGAGGACCACACATGGGGGTGGTGGGACGACTGTCCAGGTGGATGGCGGCAAGGTGACGACGCAATTGCGTCTGCCCCCTAAATACCTCTCCTCAGCATGCACTGCCTCCTGATTGGCTGCCGGAGAGAAGCAGCCACATGACCCTGACCTCACTGCTGCCACCTGCTGTCTGGGAGGGTGAGAGTCCCCAGACAGCAAGCATGGGCACACAGTACAGCCAGAGCTGGAACAGAGAACCTTTAATTTAGCCAAATAGACATGGTCAGAGGCAACTAACTCTCTGACCCCCCTCTAAATTTACAGCAGCACCTGCTATGAAAGTAGCCTGGCGCTACATAAACAACCACTTGCTAAACAACATCTCAGCCCATATCTACCAGCTAGGATGGCACAACACCTAATGGGACATGTAGTTCCTGCGCGAAGACAGAGGTCACTAAAATGGTCACTGAATGGTCACTGAATGGTCACTGAATGGTCACTAAAAAGTGCATGCTGTCACTTCCTGCCTATGGGATTATGAAATTTGTTTTCCAAAGGTAGCTGGGATGGTAGTACATGTACATCTACAAATGATCAGAGGTATTTAATCACAAAAAAATATATAAAATTGCATGTTGACCAGATGCCCGGGGGGGGGGGGGGGGGGCAGAGAAGTTGGAGACAAGGGCAGAAATACCTTTGGTACCTGGAGTTGGGCTTTTGTAATACCTCAGAAACAGTAAAATAATTAAACACATTTTAATATCAAGTTGCAGAATATAAAAACATTGATATCAAAACTAGCAATCTTTTCTTCTGCTATTAAAACTGTGAACAGCAAGTTTAGGCTTTTAAAAGGATGTTTAGGTAAAAGTATTATTAGTGCCTGCAGGGTGTATTAGAGGACGATTAAAGCTCCTCCGTGGTGGAGGAAGCAAGAAAGCTTCTTACAGATACTGTATGTGCTATTCTTTTTTTTTTACTAGGAGCTTTGCTGTAATGAAACTTTTATCTCAAATCTCTGACAGATTTCTGCAAGGCATGACAAACTTTTTCATTCTGAAAAACTCTATTGTTGCCATATTCAAACTTTAAATCACTCTTATGGCCCATACACACGATCCGAATATCGGCCGATGGATCGTACGACTTTTTTCGCTTAATAATCGCAAGTAAAATAAAATAGGTTATTAAACTCACGAAAATTCTCGTACGACAGAAAAAAAAGATCGGAAGTGATGCCACGTGTTGTAATGTATTTGTATTGTATTGTCGGACGACGGCTGTACTGACTAAACAAAAATCGTACGATCTGACATCGTACGAGGAAAATTTTCGTGCTTGTCCAATCGAAAAATATCAGATGAACATGAGTTTGACTCGAGTACTGGCTGTTTGCCCTTTTGCTGAACAGCAAACAATTTGGGGTGGTCGCAGCAAATTCCAAAAGCCGCGGAATACCATTTAACCACTTAACCCCCGGACCATATTGCTGCCCAATGACCAGAGCACTTTTTGCGATTCGGCACTGCGTCGCTTTAACTGACAATTGCGCGGTCGTGTGGCGTGGCTCCCAAACAAAATTGGCGGCGATCAGCGTTTTTTTTCAGTACTGCGACCTTATGGCGGACACTTCGGACACTTTTGACACATTTTTGGGACCATTGGCATTTTTTTAGCGATCAATGCTATAAAAATGCATTGGATTACTATAAAAATGCCATTGGCAGTGAAGGGGTTAACACTAGGGGGCGGGGAAGGGGTTAAATGTGTTCCTGGGTGTGTTCTAACTGTCTGGGGGGTGGCCTCACTAGGGGAAATCACTGATCTTCTGTTCATACATTGTATGCCCTGCTGACAGGACCGGGAGCTATGTGTTTACACACATAGCTCCCGGTCCCCGCTCTGTAACAAGCGATCGCGTGTGCCCGGCGTCGATCGTGCCCGCCAGACGCGCGCACAGGACTCGGGGGCAAACAACAAATAGGACAAAATAACAGAAAGGGTCAATGTGCATAACTTTTCACCCCCTAAAGTCAATACTTTGTAGAGCCACCTTTTGTGGCTATCACAGCTCCAAGTCACTTTGGATAAGTCTCTTTGAGCTTGCCACATCTTACCACTGTGATTTTTGCCCATTCCTCCTGGTGTTCTTTGGGTGATGTGATGTGTTGGGTTTGCGCCAGACATTGCGTTTTCTTTGATGGCCAAAAAGTTTAATTTTAGTCTCATCAGACCAGAGCACCTTCCTCTATACATTTTGGGAGTCTCCTACATGCTTTTTTGCAAACTCAAAATGCGCCATTTTGTTTTTTGCTGAAAGTAATGGCTTTCTTCTGGCCACTCTACGATAAAGCCCAACTCTATGGAGCTTACGGCTTATTGTCGTCCTATGTACAGATACTCCAGTTTCAGCTGTGGAACTCTGCAGCTCCTTCAGGGTTACCTTAGGTCTCTGTGCTGCCTCTCTGGTTAATGCCCACCTTGCCCGTTCTGTGAGTTTTGGTGTGTGGCCGTCTCTTGGCAGGTTTGCTGATGTGCCATTTGGTTATGATAGATTTTATGGTGCTCCTAGGGATCATCAAAGATTTAGATTTTTTTTATAACCTAACCCTGACTTGTACTTCTCAACAACATTGTTCCTTGGTCTTCATGGCAGTGTTTGGTTAGTGGTGCCTCTTGCTTAGGTGTTGCAGCCTTTCAAAAAGGTGTGTATATGTAATGACAGATCATGTGCCACTTAGATTGCACACAGGTGGACATCATTTCACTAATTATGTGACTTCTGAAGGTAATTGGTTGCACCAGAGCTATTTATGGGCTTTATAACAAAGGGGGTGAATACACACGCACATGCCAATTATCAGTTTATTATTTCTGAAAAATTGTTTTATGTATATATTTTCCTAATTTTACTTCACTGACTTAGGCCGCGTACACACGATAAAAATTGTCCGCTGAAACTGGTCCGATGAGACATGTCCACTGCAAATGGTCCGTCGGACATGTTTGAGCGGACATGTCTCATCGTGTGTACGCGGCCCTAGACTATTGTGTTCTGATCTATCACATATAATTCAGATTAAAAAATAACATTGAACTAAAGGCTGCAATGTAACAAAATAGGGCAGGAATACTTTTGCACCGGGCCCCTGATGGTTCTAGTTACACCTCTGCTTTGGGTCATTGTCATGCTGAAAGGTAAACAACTTTTTGACAGGAGGGCAGCAGATTCTCCTAAAAAATGTGATAGTATTTTACCCCATCCATTTTTCTTCTATCCTAGGGGCCTAGGGCAGCACTTTGCAGGGGGGAAGCACGAAAAGAGTCCACGCCGGCTTGCGCTACACTGTAAGGCTGCGTACACACGATCGAATATATCTGCTGAAACTGGTCCGCAGACCAGTTTCAGCGGACAGATTCGATCGTGTGTACGGGCTAGCAGACAGGTTTCCAGCAGACAAAAGTTTTAAAGCATGCTTTAAAACTTGGCTGCTGGAAAGCCATCTGTTGGATATGTCCGCTGGTTAGTACGCCTAACCAGCGGACCGAAATCTCCTGCATGCCTCGAATGGATTCGACGCATGTGTGGAAGTATTTGACTTCCTGGTTTGGTGACGTGGCGGCGTCAACGTCACCGCCATGTCACCATGCTGTCTGTCTGCAGATCTGTACACAGATCAAACCAAAACATCCCAGGAGACATGTCCGATGAAAACCGTTTTCATCGGATATATCTCCTCGTGTGTACGCGGCCTTAATGTAACGCAAGCTGCTTCTAATTTTGACTGTCCTATCACCCTGGACCACAAACCTTCCTCACTGTGCTATATGTTTTCTTCTGCACCATTGGCATGGTTATCTCTTCTTAGTCCTCTCCATAAAATTATAAGAAATTTGAGCTTGAAGTAGAACTATAGGCAACACGTTTTATTTTTTATTTTGGATAGAGTAAGAGAGGGTTTTAGCCCCAGTCAGTTTATTTTTTACCATCCCTTTCCCATTGCAGAGATTTCCCTTCACTTCCTGCCCCATAGCCAGACAGGAGGTGAAAGGAAATCTATGCCAATTAAGGGAATTCATTGCCCATACCCCCCCCCCATAACTAGTGTCCCCACTCGATAGTTTCAGGGTGGGTTCTAAACAGAAAGGGGCGTGGCCTTGACAGGAAGGGGTGGGTCATATTTAAATTAGGGGTGCACGAGTTTATTCAGGCCTAGTGCAGCACAAAACCTAAATACACCACTGCTGACAAGTGCTCCAGTCCCTGCTGCATACATCACCCTTGTATGTGTAGAGAAAATTCCAAGTGTAGAAATGATTCAGGATATTGGGAAACTAAAAGAAAGTTTCAGCTAGGCCATGTATAAAAGCACCTGTATAAAGACATAAGAACAAAAGGCTATTCTATCTGCAAGTGAAATGCACACCAGCTGTGCTTTTATGTGAGCTAATTGGGTGGTGTTCTGGTGTCTCAGTTGGAGTGTTATTTATAAAGGTATCACAACTTAATATTAATGAAAGTTTGACCTACCTATGTAATGTGCACCTGTTTTGAATCTAAATTGGTTGCCAGTTTACAATAGATAACAATTGCTGCGGTAGATAGTGAATACAATTCAGTAAAAAAAAAAGTTCTGGATAAAAATGCCAAAAAAACGAACCCACTATGTTTTGAAGACACATTTATTTATTATCTCAGGTAGATTTCAGTAAATTGTTTGTATGTTCATCTGATTTCTCAGCTCTGCCCCCTTGCCACAGCCATATGAGAAAGGTCTCACTGTCTTTTTTATAATATCCATGTGTTATTAATTTCAGAAGAATACAATAGAAGGAATAAGCTACCGCACAGGTAAATCTTTCTTCTATGTCTGTATCCTGACCAGGGGTCAAGTCCTGGGGAAAAAAAAGTGTGGGAACTCCCACCCAAGATCCACTCCCCCACCAAAAAAAAAAAAAAAAAAGGATACGCTCATATGCATAATTACTAAACCGCATGTTTTTTTTTTTTCAATCCACTGTACCTTAGTAATCCTTTGTTGCTGGCCGCTTTCTGTATATGGATTCATCCATATTCTTTCTAAATCCCACGATAACTCATGGCAGACCTCCGCAATGTCTCCTGGGAACAATGACAAAAGCTCCCAGGAGACATTGCGGCATCGAGGAAGTGACTGAATACCCGCAAACTACCCAATGAATCCATATACAGGAAGCGGCCAGTAACATAAAGAATTTCTAAGGTTCGCCTGCCCCTGACAGTGACTCAAGCTGGGCATCGCCGCTTAGTGAAGGATTGGCTCTGGCGGCTTGGCTGCTCTAGTCCTGCAAAGGGAACTGAGTTCCTGCTGTGAAAAAAGTGCAGGAACTCCGTTCCCACACTTTCCCGCAGGACTTGAGCCCTGATCCTGACCCTGCCTGATGCCTGACTCTGCTTCTTGAACCCATGTTGCTGACTTTGCCTTGTGACCCAACCTTGCCTCCTGCCAGATGTTCTGGTACCTGCTCTGCTCACCCAATACTGACCTTGGCCTGGACCTGACTCTGCTTCTGGTTCCTGATTCTGTTCCTCTGCCACCTGGTTGTTGTTAATTTTTGCTGTCTGGTCACACATCTGAGATCCTACATCTACCAGCTGCCACCTTGTCTGCTGCAGTGTCTTCAGAGCCACATCTGCTTTAAGATCTCCTGACCTGGATCTCCTACAGGCACCAGTGGCACTATGTGCTCTGTTATAGCCTATCATTAACCCCAGGGGAAGCAGGACAAGAGGTATAGGGGAAGTCCTCACCTCAGCCTTGACCAGGTACCAGACAGATCGTCTCTGCCTCATCCTGGCACTTTGATAAGAGCAGCTGAACTTGAGGTACCAAAGCTAGCCATAGCCATAGACATAGACATAGACATAAAAAGAGTATTAAGCCCCCATTCAAATCAGGTCAATTTGACATGTCAAATCGAATGCTAAATCAGAGCCTATTTCCGGCAACATTACTGTCCAAATTGTTGCGACGCAGACCTTGCGGCGTCGCACAGAATTCCGAAAATAGTAGTTCCTGCACTACTTTTGGCAATTTTGGGGGTGATTTCAATAGACATCTGTGCATGCAAAGATGTCTTTCAAATCGCCTCTCGAACTTTCAATGAAATGCGGGTTTGAAAACGTGCGAGTTCAGCTGAGCTTGCACGATTTAAAACCTGTCTCCAATGTGAACGAGAGCTAAACCCAAAAGCAAACATTTATTATATTGCAGTTTACCAATTCTCAGATGCGGTGGATGTATTAGTTTCCTTTTTATGCGTTCTTTCTTCTATTGCCTGTGATAATCCAGGCAGCAAGTCTGTTTTTCACAGCAACTCTCCAGCAGAATTTATCAGTTTACATGGATGAGAAAAATCACTTAAAGGAACACTAAAGGCAGATTTTTTTTTAAATAACAAACATGTTATACTTACCTCCACTGTGCAGTTCATTTTGCACAGAGTGTCCCTGAAACCCTGTCTTCTGGGGTCCCTTGGCGGCTGTCTCGGCTCCTCCTCACAAAAGCTTTTAACCTTTTTGCGAGCGAGCATGGTGGAAAGCTTTTGCGAGCGCGCTCCCGTGATACAGCGGCGGCCGTAGCCGCCGACTGTATCATTCGGCCCCGCCCCCCGGCGTGCCGCCTTATCCGCTGTGATTGAGAGCAGCGCCAGCCAATGGCTGCGCTTCTATGAATCCGCCCAGCCTAGCTAATCAACGGCCAAGTTGGGAACCGAACAGGATGACAAGCACGCGCCCGGGAATTTCTAGCGGTCAGGTAAGTAAAACGGAGGTTCGGGGGCGGTGCTGTCAGATGTCAGGATGCATTAAGGTAAAAAAACGTTTACCTTTACAACCCCTTTAACTTCTGATAGTGATTAAAATAACCCAGGTTTTATTTATTAGTGCAAATCCTTTATTTATTATCAGAATTTTTTTTTTAAATAACAAACATGTTATACTTACCTCCACTGTGCAGTTCATTTTGCACAGAGTGTCCCCGAACGCTGTCTTCTGGGGTCCCTCGGCGGCTGTCTCGGCTCCTCCTCACAAAAGCTTTCAACCTTTTTGCGAGCGAGCGAGCATGGTGGAAAGCGTTTGCGAGCGCGCTTCCGTGATACAGCGGCGGCCATAGCCGCCGACTGTATCACTCGGCCCCGCCCCTGGCGCGCCGCATCATCCGCTGTGATTGACAGCAGCGCCAGCCAATGGCTGCGCTGCTATCAATCTGCCCAGCCTAGCCAATCAACGGCCAGGCTGGGAACCGAACAGGATGACAAGCATGCGGTCGGGAATTTCGAACCGTCAGGTAAGTAAAACGGAGGCTCGGGGGGGCGGTGCTGTCAGATGTCAGAATGCATTAAGGTAAAACAACTTTTACCTTTACAACCCCTTTAACTTCTGATAGTGATTAAAATAACCCAGGTTTTATTTATTAGTGCAAATCCTTTATCCCAAAAGGAAACATTGTTTGCAGTAACTTCTGATAAAGTGTGAGCTGGATTTTGGCCTCAATTTGTTAATGGTTCTAAATCTACTAATATTTGTAGGTGGGATTTTACTGGCCAGATCACCAGGCAAAAACGGATATTAAAGAAAAGAAAACTGATGCAGAAACCACAAATAATTAACATTTTAATTAAATGCATTAATATCTTTACAAATTAAATTTTTATTCCAAACACTTTATAAGCTTAAAACACAATTTGAAATCTCATTTTTTTCTAAAACTTTCATGTTTGTAGCACATTTTGAAATGTTACACAATTTATGTCACATAAATTATTGTCATGCACAGAAATGATAAAACCCCTACTGTTGTCTAAGATTATCTAATAAAGCTAAAATTGTATTTATACCAGTATTATTCTTTCTTAGGGATTTTGCCTGTGGGGTAAAAACCTGATTATCTCTGAGAATAAACTAAAATAATTGTAATTATATATCAGACAGGAGGCTTCGTATCTTGCATTAATCTTTCTTTTAATGCTCATACAAGTTATAAACAAAAAATATTGCTCTAAAAACTGACGGTGATGTACACAAAGTGAATACAAATCAATATATATAATGAAAATCAATTCAATAATTGATTGGAGGCAGCCAACACACCAGTGGATAACAAGTAAGGCAAAAAAAGAAAAAAAGTGCAGCGCCAAAAATATTACAGTAGGAGCTTCACCTGAAGCAGGTGAATCTGCAAGTGATTTTAATGGGGGATAAACTTGCGGTTATCCTCCTAGTAGATAAATACTGTGAAATCAGGTGAGATATATAAATCCGGAGAGCACTGTGTAAATTGTACAGAAGGAGCTTCTACTGAAGCAGGTAAATCAAAAAGTGTGGTAATCTGTTAGGGGATAGACTTGCGACTATACACCTAGATAATCAAACACAAATAGAAAAACATGAAAAGCAAGCTGGATATCGCGTCCAGCAAACACCATGTGTTATTAAGTCCCAAAAAAAGGTGAATAATAGATGGATATCTTCAATAGTGTCCTTAGACTTCGTAGTTTTTACTTTAAGTTGTTCTTTATCTCTATCTTCATACTGACAATCCGTGATATATAGATGAATAAAATACCCTTACCAGCTGTTGATCCACTGACACCGTATGGTGAATGGATCATGCAGGCTTGTGTGGGCCGACCGCCCTCCTTGGAATGGGGTGCAGATATGATTCTCACTTCAGACTCTCCATAGAAGGTCCAAGGAAGAAGCTGGTAGGGGAAGTCACCGGATTCCCAATGGGGTGAGGCAAGTCCTTCAGAAAATTTCCCAATCACGGGAAAAAAAGGAAAAAAAGGGGGGAAGACCTCCTCATAGTGTAAAAACGTTTTATTGAGCACGCAGATCACAGCAAAAACATGCAATAATCAAATAAAATAGTAAAACCACAAATTAAAAATGTCTCGATCAGTAAAAAAATGTCCCACAGCCAAAATACACAACCACTATAGAAAAAAATGTGTCTGCAAAGACTTCAACTGGGGATGGGAACTGAACCAATGCACCTCCTGCGCGTTAATATAGTGCAGACGAAACCGGTCGGGTTGAACCTTTCCATACACCTCCACTGCGCATATGAATTTTTTTCTATAGTGGTTGTGTATTTTGGCTGTGGGACATTTTTTTACTGATCGAGACATTTTTAATTTGTGGTTTTACTATTTTATTTGATTATTGCATGTTTTTGCTGTGGAGGAGTGATTCCTCTGCGGACCATTTCCCTCCGGTGGTAAGTTGCCCGCAACGCGCACCCCAGCCCAGGCGGCTCGCGTCGGATTCTATGATCACGTCTGGGTAAGAATTGAAAATCGCTCTGCCGTTCCATGCGACGGCGTGACGAAGCCACTACTGCAATTCTTCTATTGCTTCGGGGCACAACTGAACCTCGTCCGCGTATCGGAGACCTTGGCCTACTATGCGTGCAATCACTCCTCCATATCAACGCCCTAGAACTCCTAGCGGCATACTTTGCTATCAAAAGTTTCCTCCCTCACACTTCCAACAGATGCGTACTTCTACGCATGGACAACGTGGCAGCGGTCCAGTATGTCAACCGCTTAGGTGGCACGAAGTCCAAACTACTGGCGGACATTGCGTCCGAATTTTGGCAGTTTTGTCTTTCAATAAATGCCATCCCGGTAGCGGAATACCTCCCAGGAATATCCAATGCGGTAGCAGACTGGAATTCTCGCTACCTTACGGATTCCAGCGACTGGACGCTGGACCGTTCGGTTTTCCTCACATTGCAAGCCCTGTGGGGTCCCTTCCATACAGACCTCTTTGCCTCCCGCCTCAACCGGCAGCTTTCCCGCTTTTACAGCTGGAGGCCGGATCCGGAAGCGTCAGCAGTCGATGCTTTCCGGCAAATCTGGCCACGGGGGACACACTATGCGTTTCCCCCGTTCAACATGATCACCAGAGTCCTCCTTCAGGTGGCGAGCCAGAGGGCGACGGTGGTGCTGATCACCCCATGGTGGTCAACACAACCTTGGTTCCCTCTTCTCGGAATGTCGATCGATTTTCCCCGATTGATTCCCCACTCTCCTCATCTCTTGTACAACACAACCAAGGGTTACCACCCCCTGGTAGTGAACGGCAACATCCTTCTCTTAGCATGGTTGGTTTCGGGGTCAATGACGCCAATAACACTATTTCACAATCAGCTAGAGACCTCCTCGCCGTGGCCTGGGCCCCAGGGACTAGATCGGCGTACCGATCTGCTTGGGCCATGTGGGTTCGTTGGTGTGATCAACTGAAAATGGATGCCGTTCATGCACCTGTATCAGCAGTAGTGAACTATCTAGCCGACTCTTATGTGGCTGGAAAATCCTATAGTTCACTGAATATTTATAGATCAGCCATTTCGGCTTATCACTGCCCAGTCGACACTTTACCGGTAGGTAGACACCCTTTGGTATGTAGACTCCTCCGAGTAAAATTCAAACGTCCTCCCCGTCCTAGATACCAGTCCACGTGGGATGTTTCCCGTGTTCTAGACCTCTTTTCTACTTGGGAGGACAATGACGTCCTCTCTTTGAAGAACCTTTCCATCAAACTCGCGACCCTTTTATGCCTGGTCTCCATCAAAAGGGTTTCAGACGTGAAAGCGTTGGACGTATAGGGGTACGGTTCTCCGTGGTACGTAGAACAAAAACACAGATTCAGACGGTGTTTTATCCCTTCTTTCCCGACCATCCCCACATCTCTGTGGTACGATGCTTGCAACAATATGAATCACGGACTGCAACCCTGCGATCGACCGCATTTAACCAATTGTTGATCTCCTATGTGAAACCCCACCTTCCGGTATCCTCGGCCACGCTAGCCAGGTGGGTGCGAACAGCCATGGACATGGCCGGAATCGACATTTCACTCTTTGGAGCCCACTCTTCAAGAGGCGCCATGGCTACCAAGGTGGTCTCATCCGGAGGTTCACTCTCAGATCTTTTACTGGCGGTGGATTGGTCGTCAGAAACGACTTTCCGCCATTACTATTTCCGACCGCTGGACCACGTCTCTACTGCTGTACTTTAATATTGTTTACTTGCATGATGTGTACTGTGCATAGGTTAGCTTTAAACTTTCAAGATACGAAGCCTCCTGTCTGATATATAATTCGGGATTTTCCTAGCTAGTATGACGGAAAATCTGGATTATATTATGACAGGAGGCGAGTATCTTCCCACCCTACCCTCCCCTGTCACGATATGTTTCTCGTTACAGGCTATTGAAGAGAGGAGTCTTCACCCGCACAGCCGAACTGACAGCAGTTGAACTACAAAGTGATGAGTGTTCCTTTCTGTTCCAGTTGAACACAGTTGTGAATGGCTCAGTTGGCCCTACTTCCAGTTGACTACGGCCCTGTTGGCCCTACTTCCAGTTCCGGAAGAAACGTCTTCGATCGCCAGAGAACGATCGCACACCGTCAAGACTGCATGGGATTCCAGATCGCACGAAAAGAAAGAGGAGGAGGAGACCCAGACAGCCCTTTATATAGGAACTATGGCCTAAGGGAGGGGTCTCCGGGGCTGCTGGGTAGTGTAGTTTACAGAGAAATTTTTTCTAATGTTAATAAATGAATATTCTGTATTTCTGCTATGAGCATTAAAAGAAAGATTAATGCAAGATACTCGCCTCCTGTCATAATATAATCCAGATTTTCCGTCATACTAGCTAGGAAAATCCCGAATTTATTTTCATGTCATACCTATGGGATTAATGGGATAGTTGAAAAGTTTTTTTTGCACTAACAGATGTGTCTTAATTATTGTCTGGTGGCAAAGTTTTATTTCAAGCCATACATTTGCACACCATGCTATGTTTCTTTGATTTCAGCATGTGCTCCCGTACCTAGAGAAAGCTGATCTCCATGTTAATGAAGGAGCACATAATGATACCACAAAGTAGATACCGCAGTTCCTACACATAGTATTTCTCCTACCCTAATTTTAATCCTATGGGGTCAGATCACAAATCCAAGTCACCTGGATGGCTTATATGATGCTGATAGGGAGCATAGATGCTCATACATGAACTAATGATTTGTACTATTACAGTACAGTCTATGAATTCCACTGTTTAAAGTATTTTGGGCTCCTTACTGCCAACATACACTTGTTTGGCCACCTCAAAAAACTGCTGCCTGAGGATTTGCCTACTTCTAACTGTCATACACTTCTCTCCTGTACATTGTGCCCACTGTCATACCCTCCACATCCCTCTCCTGTGCACACTGCCCACTGTCATAACCTCCACACTCCTCTCCTGTACATATTGCCTGCTGTCATACCCTCCACACTCCTCTCCTGTATATACTGCTCAGTGTCATACCCTCCACACTTCTCTCCTGTACATACTGTCCACTCTCATACCATCCACACTTCTCTCCTGTACATACTGCCCACTGTGAAACTAACCACAATCCTCTCCTGTACATATGACCCACTGTCATACCCTCCACACTCCTCTCATATACACACTGCCCCATCATACCCTACACTGCACACCTTTGGATCTGTGCATTGAGGTGGTTGCACCTGCTGTCATAGGAAGGTCAGAATCAGGAGCTCAAATCGGTGCACGTACCTAGGAGTAGGATGTGTGGCTCTTAGGTCCAGGCAGGCTCGCAGCCCAGTCCAGCATCTAGTATCCAGTGATATTCCCCCGGATATTCTTACCAATACGTGGTCCGTGATCCCCTGACAACACACTCTCCCTCTCCCAGCCCCACTCACTTTAAACCCCAACAAACAGCCGACCACAGCCTCAAGTCTGCCTCTGTGGCCTCCCGAGCGGCGAATGCCCATAGGACAGACCGCGGCTGTGGCCTAAAAAAAATCCTCCAGCCGCCCATTTTTTCCTACCTCCTTTTTCTCCCCAGGTTGCCCGCCAAGGAAGTCCATACAGTGGTCACCCAACCTGCAGTGGTCCCTGGAATCGCGCAAAAGGTAAGCACCATGACTAAGCACTAAAGGTATAGTGTGAAACGCGTCGGTTGTACAGTTTGTGGCTGTGTTTGTATGTATTTTGCTGATTTTTATTAAATAAAGACAACTTTTTCTGGAAGTTCCCTGGAGTGCGGCCATCCAAATTTTTGCTCTGCTATTTTTCCTATTTCTACGTGCACTGCCGGCACCCTGGTGTCCCGAAGATTCCTTCTGATTGAGGGTTTCAGCACCCACCTGTAGCGGTGATTTCCTTCTTTCACAACCTCCCTTTACCTGCCGTACCACCAGAGGACCGTTAGTTGCATGACGTGGAACAAGTAGATCTCGACGTGGAATAATTTAATCCTTAGAGGTAGTCAATTGGCCATTCTCAGTGGGAGTTTTTTCGCCTTCCTTTGGATCAACTGGGGGGTTTTGTTTGTGGTCCACTATATCTCGACCGTTCGTCACCATCAGCATTATCCCCCAGACAGTTACCACTATCGTTATCGCCACCGCTTTTACCACTAACCATCATTTTCATCTGCGGCGTCTTTTGTATCAAGATCAGCATGAAATATTGAGCAAAAACCATTCGTGGTCTAAGGACTACCGCCCCAATGCTGCCGGATGCCATTAAAATAATACTACAGAAAGAACGACTGCTAAGAATTGATCGACGGTCAACCATCAAAGACAGGATGGCACCAGCTCAGCTACAACAGTTATCATGCGCCTTGATCAACACAAGATCCGCAGTAAAAAACAGACAGAAAAACAACCTATTTCATCATTCAACACAATATAGACTGTCTCTTCATCACAAAAAACTGGCTAACATTAGATTGTAACACCATTCTAGCAGAACTTGTGCCACCGAATTATGATATTTTCACTGAAAACAGAGTGGGACAAAGAGGAGGAGGCCTAGTAGTGATTTACAAGGCTCATCTCTTGCTCACAAAACCAAATCTGCAGAGTGCATTTTCATTCATGGAAACGCTCACTCTGCAACTCCAAACAACACCCCAGGACACCGTTCATATACTACTATGTTACAGACCACCAGGCCCAAAGACGCATCTCTGTACATTGCTGACATTTAAGGTGTAGGCCGAATTTATCTCGACCTACACCTTAAATACCAAACACCTGCTGTTACTTGGAGATTTCAACCTATGGGCCAACTCTACACAGGATCCCGTCACCGATGCCTGCATTGACCAATTGGAAGGACTAGGCCTGCAGCAACTAATATGCGCGCCCACGCATGCCTCACGTCACACCCTCGACCTAATCTTCAAACAGGACATGGATATCAATATAATGGAAAATAGATCTTTACCTTGGACAGATCATCACGCAATCTAATTCAAAACTAGAAAATGCATTTCCTGAGGAAAATACGTGGGAATGCTGAATAGCTGAATTGCTAAGCCCGCACAAATGCCATTCACCATAACCACTACACTATCTTTAGGACATACATGCAGTGTTCCTTCAGTACTTATAAAGCCTCTCTTTGATCATTAAAGGTGTTTTTTTGCAACTTATGTCAACTTTGTTTTTAATAGCATTTTTTTTTTGCAACTTATATCAACTTTTTTTATACCTTTTTTTTTAATAGCATTTTTTTTTGCAACTTATGTCAACTTTTTTTTTTTAATAGCATTTTTTTAAAATAATTTTCCCTAAATAGCTTCCTTTACCTTAGTGCAGTCCTCCTTTACTTACCACATCCTTTGATTTGTCTTTTAAATGTCTTTATTTCTTCTGAAAAATCCTCACTTCCTCCTCTTCTGTCTGTAACTCCACACAGTAATGCAAGGCTTTTTTCCTTGGTGTGAAGAAAGCCTCTTGAGGGGGGAGAGAGTGAGCAGGATGCCCACTAACACACAGCTCCTTTCTCTTATCTGAAAAGTAGAGAGTGTCTTGTCGCCCCTCCCCCTCAAGAGGTTTTCTCCACACCAGGTGAGTGAGGAGAAATATTGCACTGAGGTAAAGGAAGCTATTTAGGGAAAGAAATACCATTACAAACGCCATTAATTCACAGGCCAAATGAGATACCGAACCCTTCAAACAAACCTTAATAAATCCTCAACCGTACATGCGATCGATACAGCGACTTCACCATTTTAAAGACACAGCCCTTGTGAACACATCGATATGAAATTTATGTTGATAAACTTAAAAATGTGGCCATGTCAGCGATTTAGAAAAGAGTGTCTGTGTGTTTTACTGCCCAATATTAAAAGCCGGTTATAATGACAGTCAATGGGAGAAATTTTGGAACTCTTGTCATTTAGAAGCTCCAGCAATGAAAAGTAAAATGCGTATCACAAAACTGATCACATTGCCTGAAAGCAGACACAAATACCTACGATTTGATATATAAATTGTGTATGACAAGTAGATCTTGTGGGCGTGAGAGCAATTTGTTCCCCCTTTATTATAGATAATACGATTTTTTTCAATACTTACACTCTAATGATCACATGACACACTCTAAGCCAGGTCCATAGGAATACTGTGAAATCGAATAAATTTTCTGAAAAAATCAGTAAACGTAAATTGCTTTTTCACAAAAACTATAAAAGATATCAATCTGAAAAGTCATAGCCGGATAGCTGAATATTTTGTGACCGTTTTAAAGTTTGTTTGCTGTCTGTCAGTGAAAGTATGAAGGAGCTGAAACTTTTTGTAGCGGATGAGATTTTATGCAGTAAAAAGGATGTTCTCATTGACTTCAATGTTAAAAAAAAAGTGACTAAAAGCTTAATATTTTAAAAAGTATAAATAGTACAAAAAAACTTGAAGAAGTCCCATCGTTAGCTGAATGAGATGAACATTTTAGAAGTTGAATGGTCGTGGACATGGCTGAGTGAGGAAGCAGGAATCTTGGGCTCCCAGCTTTGTCTTCCCCTTCACCGGCCACATTGCTGAATTTTTAGGCATGCAATCCGCCAAAGAGTGCAGGAACAAACCTACAACCCGCATCACCCACTCCGGTGTCAAGGCTGGTGATTTACACCGTTTTTTTGGCTCCCGTTCGTCGGCCTCTCCCGGAGCTATAGCGGCGGAACCACGAGGCAGCCCACGAGGCAACCCAGCAGACAACTCAGACCAGGACCTCTGGTCCTCCTCACCCGACGAACCGGCGACTCATCCCTACACGCCGAAGACACCCGTATCTCAAGTACCAGACATGTGATCCCCTGCTCCGATCCCCGGAGGCCTGCCGGCTGAACAAGAGATCCGGACACTAATACAGGCCCTCCCCACTAGATCCGACATAGAGACCCTCATACTTAAATTAGAGGAGACTCACCGTCGGGACTTCCAGGAGGTTAGGGCGGAGGTTTCCACGTTGTCGGACAGAGTGTCCTCGGGTGAGAACTCGCTGGTGGCAATCGAGCAGAGGGTATCCGGCCTGGAACGGGACAGAGACCACCACAGAGACGCAGCGATTGCACTCCAGCTACACCTAGAAGAGGTCGAAGACAGGAGCCGCCGCAATAATTTACGGCTACGTGGGATCCCGGAGTCGGTGGACGCCGATGCGCTAGAAGACACATTGCTGGAGCTGTTTCGCGACATCCTGGGTGCCCCGGAGGAAGACGTGGAGGTAGACCGCGCGCACTGTGCACTTGGCCCATAATCGGACGATCCAGACAGACCCCGCGATGTAGTGTGCCGCCTACTACGCTATGCACAGACGGAGAGGATCGTCCGGGGAGCGTGGGAGAGAGGTGAGGTCCAACTGCAGGGCTCTGCAGTCAAAATCTTGCCAGACCTATCCAGGGCGACACTGCGCTGCCGGGCGATGTTAAAACCCGTTCTGGATTTGGCGCGACAACAAGGCTTCACCTACAGATGGGGCTACCCCCTCACGGCGACCTTCAAGAAAGATGGAGCTGCTTTCACAATCCAGTCGCCGGCGGACCTCCCGGCCCTCTTTCGCTTCCTGGGCACAGAGCAGATCCCAGTCCCCGACTGGCTACAGTTACAACCCCGCGCGGCTGGAAGATCGGGCCCCGCAGCGCAGAGACTGGGGGCGGGGATCCCCCAACAGGGTCGTGGATGGAGGAGACGCAGGGCTCTCTCTGGCGATGGACACCGTGAGTAGGCCATAGGCCGCAATTCCCAGGCCCCCTCTGCTGCCCTTTGTTTGCGCCATCAGTTCTACCCATGCCCTGAGCCAGCTGTACTAAGACCCCCTTGTGTTAAAGCTCACGGTTGAGCCCACGCTGTCCATCCCCCCTCATCTAACCGGGAGTCCCCCGCTGCCGTGCCCTCCCTCTCTCTCTGCCCGCCCGCCCGGACCTGGGCCTTGCATGTCCCCCCCTAGTCGTCAGAACCCGCTGACAGCGGAACGAAACCACACTGACCCCTGACTGAGTCCAGCAGTGACCTGCACAGGCACAATTGGGGCCCCCACGCTGTTAGAGTGTGCCCCGGACAGGCCACGAATATCTGGACATCCCCCCAATGCACAGACTTTTCTCCCCACATAAGGGAAGGTGTATGCCGTGAGACTCTCCCGGTGGAGGAAGATGATCCTTCTTTTTTACACTTATCTTAGACTTGTGCCCCCCGCTGAAGAGCTGACACCCGAGACTCAATTGTGGGGGATACCCACCAGGGGGGGGCTCTACCGCTGCTATGGGAGGGTGCATGGGAGAGGAGACCGGGGGGAGGTGGAGAGGTAACCCTGAGGCACCCTGAGAGGCTCATCATGTTCTTGTTTATCTTTTTGCTTTTTCTCCCCCTCTCATTTGTTTATGCAGAGCACCATGGGGGGAGAGTTATTAGACAACTCTCATGTGGGACGGGGGGAGGAAACTGTTGGCTCCTTGATGCTGTTACAGGGGGGGTACCTGGGACTGTTATGATTTACTCACTCTGTGCCTTGTTAGATGTTAATCAACCTAGATGCCGTTTGCACTTTCTCATATTTGGTCCTCTAATGTAAATGTTTGCAGGGTGTTTGATATTGCTTATCTGATGTTCTCCAGGTAACTACTCGTTTTAAAACGTCTAAGCTGCTCTGCACTACTTGCTGACTGATATGGATTGCATTGCTGCTGACATGTACTACTACCTCTTATGGTCTGGGGGGGGGGGGTGGGGGGAGCCGGGAGCTCACACCACCGGCTCTGTCCATCCACTTACCCACATAGGCCTGCGCTCGTACTCCAGACGAGGTCTGGTGAGCGTTTTAGCGAATTAAGCTACTTTAGTAGGAAGCCACTAGTGTTGGCTTCCTAACTAAATCTATCTCTCTTTCCTCCTCCCCTGAGTCCACCTGACACCAAGCCCGCTAGGGCTCCCGCTGCCCCTTCCTCCCTCCCTTCCAATCCCCCTCCCCTCCCTTCCAGCTCGCAAGCATGGACGAATTGACCATTGTCTCACTAAATGCCAAAGGGCTGAACACCCCTGAGAAAAGAAGGATGCTACTCCATGACGTGCGCACCCAAAGAGCGGACATTGTCCTACTACAGGAGACGCACTTCAGGGAAGACAAGCTCCCAATCCTTAAGAATAGATACTACCCCACGGTGTACCACTCCTCCTACTCAGATGCAAAGTCCAGGGGAGTCTCGATACTGA
Organism: Rana kukunoris; assembly: GCA_029574335.1. Lineage (NCBI taxonomy): Eukaryota > Metazoa > Chordata > Amphibia > Anura > Ranidae > Rana > Rana kukunoris. The sequence continues at coordinate 136,168,288 of CM056052.1, forward strand.
TTGCAGCCGGGGTACCTTGGGTATTAGACACCATGCAGAAAGACACTACAGGCCGTTTCTTATTTTTAAAAGGCCGAATTGGCACAACAAGTATCACCCTGGCAAACTTTTACTCCCGAATTGACTACTTCCTAGTCCAACACAGACACCTGATTGCAGTCAAAGACGTTAGGATTGGGTCGATCACCTGGTCGGACCACGCCCCGATCACGTTAGTATACGCCCTGACAGGGACCGGGACTGAGAGGAATCACCCCTGGAGACTAAATGAATCACTTCTACAGGACCCGTAAGTCTTAGCAGACATTGTAAAAGAACTGGAAGGCTACTTTGCCACCAATGATACCCCAGATAGAACCCCAGGGGTGGTTTGGGAAGCCCATAAGGTGGTAATACGTGGGATCCTCATTAAACAAAGAGGGAAAAAAAGAGACTAGAGCAGCTGACGACCTTGATGTCCAGGCTACAATCCTTAGAGATGCAGCACAAACGAATATTCGCGAATACTTTCTCTGCCCTTCTTTTGCATCAGAGCCAATCAGAGTTCTCCTACCACAGTTGTCAGAGGTTAGCAACCTCCATAGCAACCAATAGGAACCTGCCTGCACGACCATTATATAAGATCAGAATGGTTTGTTGGTTATAGGTAATTGGCGCTGCTATGTGGATGTGATCTTGTGTCGGGTACTTGTAGCCAGTGAGTTTATTTGAAGAAACTCTCTGCTTCACCAAGTGATCCCTTTTTCTGATAATCCCTCAAAGGGATAATAGTGATTTTTTGTGTTTTGTGTTTTATATCCTTATGTGATCCTGGTAATGGGTGCCCTATGGGATAACTAACTGTGAGGCCTCTTACTTAATTTAATGCAAAGAAAAATGACTTAATTTAGTATTAAGAATAAAGGTTGTGTGGTATTCCAGAATCCAGTGATTAAGTGTGCAGTGCTAAGTGCTAATTGCGATCAAGTGAAAATATTAAGTCAATCCCATAGTATGAGTGAAACGTAATAACAATACGTAAGTGAATCAAAATATATTAACTTATATAATAGTGCTATACCCTTAGGTTGCTAAGCCTCAATATATGCGATCAATGTTCACAAATATGAGCAATGGTTACTCTGTTAAATACTATGATCATCCATGGAGTACAAGATTGATACAAGGTGCAAGGTGTAAATATAATGAAAAATGGTGATAAGAATATATATAAGTGTAAAATAATATACCACTATACAGTTACAGTACCGATAATCAACTGAAATGGTGGTCACAATATGTGCTAGGTTTCTGTACTCTGGAGAATAGAAGCTCCATAACAATATTAGGTCCAATGTAATACAATAGGTTAACAACTATATGCCAGCATGCATAAGCAGTAGTATAAGAGAAAGTCTTGCGAGAATGCACTGGTTTCCAAATGGAACAATAAAAAGTAATGAACTTAAAAAATAAAAAATAACAACTTAAAAGTAAAAGGAAGCTGTTTCACCGCAAATTGACAAAATGTCTAATGAGCTGAACCAGATGGGTTACGGGAGCCTCTATGCTCGATAGCCGCGTGGAGCGTATCACTTGTTTGCGTTCCACTCCAGAGCGCGTCCCTACCCGGAAGTTCTTGCTGGTCTCAGCTGAGCGTGACGGGGCGTGTGACGTGAGAGCGTGTAGTCACCTGACCGGTTTCGTCTATGGAGGTTTTCAAAGGTATATAAGATCACTCCCAGCAGTATTTCAGTGCAGATTCACAAGGTGGCTAAAGAGAGTGGAGTGTTTCTGTGCGTTTTTCCTGTGTATTGCGATCTTAGAGCTTAGCATTGTGCTTCCTATAGTGCTTTTAGTTCTGAGTTTCCTGCTTCTAAAACCAAATGCTTTTTTCAAAGCAAAAGACCCAACAGCTTTTCTAAAAGCTCAGATTTGTGTTGTTTTGTCCAGGTTAGTGTAGCTTAGTGTTAGATAGATTTCTGTGTAGTTAGTGTAAGTGTACATTTCTTTAAGGTAGCTTAGTTTAGTGTGTGTTTAGTCTCTGTGTTTTGTGTATAAAAAAAACAAAAACAGAAAAAATTTAGCTTTAGTTTAGTCATATAAGTTTGTGTAAGTTTGTGTGAGTTAGTGTTTAGTGCATATTAGTTTAGTAATCCAGGAAATTATCTCCGTTTTCGCGTGTTGTTCGCGCGCATGCGCGGACGAGAATTTCGCAATCAATTTCGCATTAGCGAAATTTCACAAATTTTTTTTTTTTTGATAAAATATCACGAATATTTGATATTAACGAATATTTCACAAATATTCTTCTATATATTCGTGAAATATCGCGAAATCGAATATGGCGTATTCCGCTCAACACTAATAGTCTAGGGGCAGGATCGAAATTACACACATCTACCTTGCAGGCCCACATAGCTGTCATCCCTAAGGAGGGGAAAGACCCAAGCCAGTGCGGTAGCTATCGCCCTATTTCACTGCTCAATGTGGATCTGAAACTCCTCACCAAAATTGTAGCCTCCAGAATCCAGTGTCACCTCCCGAGCCTTATCCACCTAGACCAGGTGGGGTTCGTCCCTACCAGGGAGGCTAGGGACAACACCACCAAAGTACTGAATCTACTACACACGGTAACTGCCAAAAAGACACCATGTGTCTTTGTGAGCACGGACGCTGAAAAAGCATTCGATAGAGTCAGCTTGCGGTTTATGTTTGACACGCTAAAACATATTGGACTAGGACTTAAAATGACCAATTGGATCTCAGCAACGTATGCAGATCCGACAGCCAGGGTCAAACCTAACGGGGTGCTGTCAGAGGCCTTTCCGATCACTAACGGGACACGCCAGGGGTGCCCCTTATCGTCCCTCCTGTTCGCACTGACCCTCGAACCCTTTCTACGTCGGATCTGACTTAATCCAGCCATAACCGGGGTTAGATTAGGGGCCCCTTATCGTCCCTCCTGTTCGCACTGACCCTCGAACCCTTTCTACGTCGGATCTGACTTAATCCAGCCATAACCGGGGTTAGATTAGGGGACGGAGAATATAAGGTCTCCGCATATGCTGACGACCTCCTGTTCTCACTGACAGACCCTGAAACGTCCCTCCCCGGTCTGCTGCAGGACGGATATCCAACTTAAAAATTAACATGGGCAAGTCAGTGGCGATGGGGGTGGGGATCCCAGATACATCCCTGAGACGACTTTGAGGGGGCTTGGGGTTACAGTGGACGGACACGGCCCTAAACTACCTGGGTACCCGTATACCCCCTTCACCCTCCCAACTTTACAATCTGAACTTCCCGCCACTGCTGAAAGCGGTCCAGAAACTGCTGGACCGCTGGACCACTAGTCTCCATTCCTGGTTCAGCAGGTGCAACATATTAAAAATGTCCATCTTAACCAAGTTTACATACCTCCTCCAGGCTATCCCCATACACATACCTGCAGACTACTTTCGGCAAATACAAACTATGTTTAAGCATTTTCTCTGGGCTGGGAAACACCCCAGACTACAGGGGTCGGTTTTGTCACTACCTAAACGTTTCGGTGGCTTGGCCATGCCCAATGTGCGTACATACTATCACGCCGCTCATTTAAACCGTCTCATCGATTGGTGTCGACACGGGAGTACGAAGCTACGGCCACGTTTGGAGCAAGCTCAGAGCGAGATTCCAATGCAGAGAGCCCCATGGTGCTCTATGGCACTACCCAAATCCATTAGGTCCCATCCACTAATAGGCACCACGATCAAAATATGTGCTAGGCTTCTGAATCAAACAGGAACAATCGCCCCTACGCCCAATACTGGGTAACCCACGATTTGAACCGGGTCTACGAGATGCAACATTTCGGGCACTGAGAGACTCTGGCACCTACCAGGCCTCTCATTTTAGCACGGCGGGACGTTGGCGTACGCTCACGGAACTATTAGACCAACCAATTGAGCCACTTTCTGCACACATTCCCATCACCCCCCACGGGAAGTCCGGCTCTCTCACCCCTGGAGGAGTTGTGCTCGGGCACAGAAGTGCTACCACACACGCTGTCCATTCTATATACCACACTGATCACACCGGAAGAGGGTTACCAAATCCCCTGCATTGCCAAGTGGGAACGTGAACTGAATTGTACGTTCTCCCACAAACAAAGACAACAAATTCTGACATTCACACACAAATCCTCTATTTGTACGAAAATCCAAGAGACGAACTACAAAATTCTGACCCGATGGTACCGCACCCCAGCTCTCCTGCACAAGCTGTTCAGGACGACACCGGATGTCTGTTGGCGCTGTCAGAGTGAAACGGAGACAATGCTTCATATTTTTTGGTCTTGTCCAAAATTTAAACCCTTCTGGACGGAGGTGAGGAGGATCTTACAAAACTTTACGGAAAGACAGATCCCAGACGACCCGGCGTACTTCCTGCTACACGCTAATGACATCCCCACGCGCACATATAAAAAATCGGTCATCCGACACCTTCTAGAGGCCTGCATCCCCATTTGCTGGAAGTCGCCAGATCCACCGACTGTAGCGATGTGGCTACGGAAGGTGGACGACATTAGCAGACTGGAAGACCTGATTCTTACAAATAAGGACAGACAGGAAACATATACGCAGACCTGGCAATTATGGGGTATCTTTACCTACTCCGACGAGGGGCAAGCACTTAGGAACCCTACCTGAACCCACAGTCGGAACCCCCCCCCTCTCAATACGAAACCTGGGCCTGTCGGCTGGAGATCAGTCGGCAGACATGTCAACTATATCGATCCATGCTTGCGAGCTTCCCCTTCCCCCCTCACTCTCTCCTACAGTATTAGTCCATGGGTCACTTCCCGGGGACCCCCCCCTCCCCGGGGTGACTGCTCCCCTCCACTATCTCGTGTCAGACTCGGGAATTCTCACTCACTCTTTAAACACTTTCTACCCTTTCTCTCTTGCTACTCCTTAGGAAACGGAAAATAGGAACATGTCCGCAAGTTCACGTCCCACGATACATCTTTGGGGTTAATGTTGTTTGATAATATCCACCGAACCAAACCCAACACGTGACAGGCTCGATAAGGCCGGTACGCGACCATCCATTTATCGCTCGTATGAGCTGACACTCCGGTTCGGATGGCCGGACTGCCCGTCAAACACCGCTACTGAACTTGCCACACCTATATATGTTTCTATAAAGGATATTTTCCTGTAGATGTCATTACGTTTTTCACAATGTTGTGATTCATGTGGATATGTCTCCTGCTGTAAGTAAATAAAGATTTTGAAAAAAAAAAAGTTGAATGGTCTCAATCGCTGAAAGTATGCCGAAGTTACGCAGAGCCAAAAAACTTACGGAATAATAAAATTTAAATTAAGAATAATAAAAAATGAATAACAATACTGGGAATGCTTATTAAAGCATTCCCACTAATTACCACCAACATCGTCTAAAAAAAAAAAACGCCAAACCCGCTAACACACTGGACAAGATCCCAGAAAAAGCTCCATTCGGAACTGTTCAGAACCATACTATTAAACAAAATAAAATTAATAGAGCAACATCAAACAGCAGTAGAAACACTTAACTCCATCAACAAAGCACTATTACGGACCGCAGACATAATCATTCCGAAACGCAGAACGCTCATCCGGAAAACCAACTCCGGCTGGTTCAATGACGCGCTCACATTATTGAAGCAAGAACGCAGAAGAGCAGAAGCTGTCTGGAGGAAAAACCCAACAAAGAAAAAGCACACAATCTACAAACTAATCACAAAAAAATATCACAAAGAAATCTTTAAAGCGAAAAAATAAAAAATTTCCGATATCCTCGCAAAAGCCTGTAACTGCCCCGCGAGCTATTTAACTGCTTCCCGACCGCCCACCGTCATATTACTGCGGGACAGTGGCTCTGTCTCGCGGGAGCACGTAGCTCTACGTCCTCTCCTTTTCGGGCACTAGGGGGCGCGTGCGCCCCCCGCGCGCGTGCCCGGCGGGTACGATCGCCACCAGGCACCCGCGATTGCTCCTTACAGAGCGGGGAACGGAAGGCATGTGTGTAAACACATACCTCTCGTTCCTGTCAGCGGGGGAAACGCTGATTTTCTGTTCATACAATGTATGAACAGAAGATCAGTGATTTCCCCTAGTGAGTCCACCCCCTCATACAGTTAGAACACAAATAGGAACACACTTAACCCCTTCCCTGCCCCCTAGTGTTAACCCCTCCACTGCCAATGGCATTTTTATAGTAATCCAATGCATTTTGTCCGCCATAATATCGCAGTACCGAAAAAAACGCTGATCGCCGCCATTACTAGTAAAAAAAAAATATTAATAAAAATGCCATAAAACTACCCCCTTTTTTGTAAACGCTATAAATTTTGCGCTAACCAATCAAACAGTAATTGCGTTTTTTTTTAACAAAAAATATGTAGAAGAATACGTATGGGCCTAAACTGAGGAAAAAAGGGATTTTTAAATACAGCTTACCTGTAAAATCCTTTTCTTGGAGTACATCACGGGACACAGAGCGGCATATTCATTACTATGTGGGTTATATGGAGTACCTTCAGGTGTGGACACTGGCAATCTCAAACAGGAAGTCCCCTCCCTATATAACCCCCTCCCCTAGAGGGAGTCCCTCAGTTTTGTAGCAAGCAGTATGCCTCCCAAAATGGTCACCCAAAAGAGGGGTGGGAGCTCTGTGTCCTGTGATGTACTCCAAGAAAAGGATTTTACAGGTAAGCTGTATTTAAAAATCCCTTTTTCTTTCTCGTACATCACGGGACACAGAGCGGCATATTCATTACTATGTGGGATGTCCGAAAGCAATGCTTTAATGAGGGGAGGGAGACATCTTCCAAAAGAAGGATTCAATTTAGAGATAAACTCAAATCATAATAATAATTCCAACTTAGTCAAGAAAAAAACTCTTTCTCTCTTTTTTTTTTTTTTTTTTTAACCAAGGGTGTTTCTGATCCCGAGGATTTCAAACTGCAGCCTGTAGTACTGCCTGACCAAAGGCAGCATCCGCATTTCTTCTCACGTCTAGTTGATAAAACCTTGTAAACGTGTGGACTGATGACCACGTTGCCGCCTTGCATATCTGAGCCATAGAGATCTGATGGTGTGCTGCCCAAGAGGCGCCCATGGACCTGGTAGAATGGGCCTTTACCGACAACGGAGGAGGCAACCTCTTCAACCCGTAGGCTTGAATGATTAATTGTCTAATCCATCTCGAGATGGTGGATTTTGCAGCTGCCTGCCCCTTCTTGGGGCCATCTGGTAGAACGAATAACACATCTGTTTTCCGGATCTTTTCTGTAGCTTTAAGATAGGCCTTCATGGCCCGGACAATATCCAAGGTATGCAGCAACCCCTCCTTTCTAGATGTAGGTTTTGGAAAGAAGGATGGAAGTACCAAATCCTGGTTTAAGTGAAATTTGGATATAACCTTTGGTAGAAAGGAAGGATGGGGCCGGAGAACTGCCCTGTCCTTATGCAGAACGAGATATGGTTCCTTACACGATAAGGCTGCTAATTCTGACACTCTCCTGGCCGAAACTATGGCGACCAAGAAAACCAATTTTCTTGTCAGTAAGACTAAAGGAATCTCAGCCAACGGCTCAAAAGGCTGTTTCTGTAGAGTGGACAGGACAAGATTTAAGTCCCATGGACAAATTGGTGACTTGACAGGAGGATTAATACGCAAGACCCCCTGTATGAAGGTCTTTACCAGCGAGTGGGTGGCCAGCGGCCTCTGAAACCACCCTGACAGAGCTGAGATCTGTCCCTTGATTGTGCTTAGTGCCAGGCCTTTATCCACTCCTAGCTGGAGAAAACTTAACACCCTATCAATAGTATATTTGCGGGAATTCCATCTTTTGGATTCACACCAGCCTACGTAGTTCCTCCACACCCTGTAATAAATCACCCTGGAGACCGGCTTTCTAGCCCTAATCAGGGTAGGAATTACCTGCCTAGACAGGCCTCTACCCCTGAGAATCAGGGATTCAGCCTCCAGGCCGTCAAATTTAGACGCTGTAATGTAGGGTGGAGGATCGGGCCTTGTGAGAGTAGGTCTGGTTGTAGAGGAGGAGTCCAAGGGTCTCCCACTGCCATCTTCAGGACTAGTGAGTACCAAGTCCTCCGGGGCCAAGCCGGAGCTACTAGAATGACTGGCTTGTTCTCCACTCTGATCTTGCGCAACAGGCGCGGGAGTAACTGTAGTGGAGGGAATGCATATAGAAGTTTGAATTGATGCCAAGGGCAAACCAACGCATCGGTTCCGCAGGCCATAGGATCCCTCGCTCGCGACACGAACCTGTCTAGTTTCTTGTTGAACCTGGATGCCATTATATCTACGTCCGGCATTCCCCACCTCTGGCAGATTGTCTGAAAGACCTGGGGATGCAGAGACCACTCCCCTGGCAACAGACTCTGGCGACTTAAGAAGTCTGCCTGCAGGTTGTCCACTCCGGGAATGAATATCGCTGAAATGCAGGGTACATGAACCTCTGCCCATTGAAAAATCAAGTTCACCTCCCTCTGAGCGGCCTGGCTCCTGGTTCCCCCTTGGTGGTTTATGTATGCCACCGCCGTGGCATTGTCTGACTGGATTCTCACCGGGAACCCCTTTAATCTGGAGGTCCAAGCCAGAAGGGCTAGGCGAGCAGCTCTGATTTCCAAGATATTGATGGGGAGCTGCCTCTCTGCTTTCACCCAAGTTCCCTGGCGGGAGAACCCCTCGAAGACCGCCCCCCAGCCTGCCAGGCTGGCGTCTGTGGTAACTACCTTCCAGACAACAGGGCTGAAGGATTTTCCCTTTAGAAGATTCTGAGGGTTCAACCACCAGGCCAGGCTTTGTCGGACCCTTGATGATAGCGTCAAAGGGGACTCTAAGGCATGTGCCCTCTTGCCCCAGGCTGCTAGAATGGCTGCCTGTAGGACGCGAGTGTGGATCTGAGCGTATGGTACTGCCTCGAATGTGGCCACTAGCTTGCCTAGTAATCGCATACACAGGCGAATAGTTGGTTTTTTCTTGTTTAGAACCAACTGAACCAACCCCTTGATAGCTTCGATCTTTACAAGGGGCAGGAACACCTTTTGATGTTCTGTGTCTAACCTCATGCCGAGGTATTCCAACTGCTTTGTAGGCTGGAACGCTGACTTTCCCCGGTTCAGGACCCAGCCGAATTCTTCGAGGTACCGAACCGTGAGGTTTACTGCCTTTTGCAGACCCGGCCGTGAGTGATCTATGATTAAAAGGTCGTCCAAGTATGCTAGGACTGTGACCCCTTGGATCCTTAAATTGGCCAGAACTGGGGCTAGGATCTTCGTGAATACCCGGGGGGCCGTGGCCAGCCCGAAGGGGAGCGCCCTGAATTGGAAGTGTCGCTGCCCCACCGCGAAGCGTAAAAACCTTTGATGCGACTGAAAGATTGGTACATGAAGGTAAGCATCCTTTATGTCTATGGAGGCCAGAAAATCGTCCTTCTGAAGCGCGGCGGCTGCTGACCGGATGGATTCCATCCGGAAGGAACGAACCCTTAGGTAACCGTTTAACCTCTTTAGGTCCAAGATTGGCCTGACATCGCCGTTGGGCTTTGGTATGACAAAGAGATTGGAATAGAAACCTAGGCCTTGCTCTTGGGCTGGCACTTCTATAATTACGTCCTGGCCAAGCAGGTGATCCAAAGCTGCCAGCATTGAGGCCTTCCTTGCTGGATCCCTTGGTAGCCTTGATTCTTGAAAATGAGGCGGAGGATACCTTAGAAACTCCAGTCTGTAACCTGTGGTTACAGATGCCCGGACCCATTTGTCGGGGATCTTGGCTTCCCAAACTTCTGAGAAGAAACGAAGCCTTCCCCCCACCCGCAAGAGTGGGGGCGCCCCTTCATAAGGCAGACTTAGGGGCTGTCTTTGACGGCTTGCGATACCACGGCCTCTTACCCCCAGGGGTCTGTCCCTGCGATCTACTGTTAACGTTGGATCGTGCAGGCGGCCGTCGATACTGCCTGGAATTAGAGGGCCCCGAGACAGGAAAGAGCTGCCTTTTAAATGTAGGAGCCCGGAATGTCTTTTTGACCGGTAAAAGGGTACTCTTGCCATTTGAAATAGTCTGAATATATTTATCCAGATCCTCTCCGAAGAGTCGTCCTCCATGGAAGGGAAACCCTGCCAGAAGCTTTTTGCATGGGGGCTCCGCCGCCCAGTTCTTCAACCATAAGAGCCTTCTCATGTGCACCAAACATAGTGATAAACGAGAGGCCTGCTGGATGGAATCTTTTATAGCATCTACCGCAAAACACAGAGCTCTGGGAATGTCAGAAAACTCTTCTGCTTGTTGGGTAGGCATGTCCCTTAACATTTCCTTTGTCTGGTCTTTTAATGCCTGACAAACTCCAATTGCAGCCACCGCTGGCTGCACCACTGCTCCTGCCGTAGCAAAGGATGCTTTTAAAAGTGTCTAATCTTTTATCAACCGGATCTTTAAACATATGTATGTTTTCCACCGGGCAAGTTAGTGATTTATTCACACATGAGATGGCTGCATCCACTACTGGGAGCCTCCACCTCTTGGAGAATTTTTCCTCCATGGGGTAAATGACCGCAAATCTTTCCGGTGGCAGAAAAATCCTGTCCGGCCGTACCCAATCCCGAAAGATCAATTCCTCCAAGAGAGGATGGACCGGAAAAACTGCGTTGCTTAACGGAGCTTTCAAAGAGCCCAGAGAGGATACCGGAGGAACCTGAGGCTCTGGCAATGGTAAACTAAATGCCGAGCGGACCATGTCCGTCAAAGACTGTACCCACAGTCTTTCTGTCTGGGAGTCTGAAAATGGTTCCTCAGAGGCAGATCCCTCAATCCCTGAACCCTCTTGGTTCAGGTCTAGTTGATCCTCCTGTGATTCCAATTCCTCTGGAGAGAGAATCTCAGCATCTGAGGATACACCTCTTGGTGATGGGGATCTAACCCGTTTCTTACCAGGAATAGCTCTAGCGATCAATGCTGCTATTCTATCTTCTAGCCCCCTAGGGATACGGCTAGCATCTCCTCTGTGATAAACACAGGGCTGGGCTGATCTGGGCCAGCCTCCGCACCAGATCCCCCTAATGGCTCATCCAAGGCGCTTCTTATGTTAATAAGTTGCGGGGAAAGTATCGGCATATCAGAATCAGAGAGGGAACCCTTTTGTTTTCTGGTCTTTTTTGTACCCTTTGACCCCGAACCCTTGGAAGCCATAACACAAAATCGAGGGACTCCGCCCACACAACAGACTGTAGTGGCCAGGAGTACAAAAATCAGAGTTTAGGGGACAATAGATCACTAATGCCCAAAAACTGATGGGATCCCGTATGTTCTTTTTTTTTTTTTTTTTTTCTTTAAATATATTATATATTTTCTTTTGACAACATACCGTGACCCCAAACTAAGTTTGCCAGCCTCCAAACCTGCTGCAAAAAAGGGGGATTTCTTGGCTTAACAAAAAGGTATTGGAACAAAGTCCACATGTACTACCCCTCTTCCGCCACCGGGAGTCACTGTTCTGCCGCTCTGCGTCCTCTCCTCTGAAAATCAGCCTCAGACTGAGCACTGACAATGCCTGCTGTCTATAACAGCACAAAGGCGCGCCCCTGTATGACGCCGCAGGCACGCCCCCCCCCCCCCGCCCTCCTGTCTGAACGGCGTGAAAAACGTCAATAAGACGTGCGCGCGCGCGTATGCCGGAAACAGGAGGAACATGGAGGAGCCGCGCTGCTGGAGATCCAGGAACGCAGAAACAGGCGGCAGATTCAAACCCCCGGCCAGGTAGGACTCTCCAAAGGCCCCTAGGGATCCTTACTAGCCCTAGGAAGAAACAGCAGGTTTAGCTAGCACACATATTTAGACAGGGGGACCTAGTGCTGGGGGAGAAAAGGTGTCATCCTGTCTCTCTTTAGACATAGTGAACAAGGTTGCCCATGCAGAGCATACTTAGGCTATCCCCCCTTTTAGGTTACCCCGGAGAGCCTGCTGTCGAACCAAGTCCCGCAGGCTCCCCCTTACCTGCTCCATGCTGCAGGATGTTTGTCCAGCAAACTGATCCAATCTTCTCCCATCTCCGTGGGTAGCGTAGTAGACCTTCAGGCCCTGGGGTCCTATGAAGGTACCCACTGTCCTGGACCTATATAGCACCCTGGCAAACAGGAACTTATGGTTTTTACAAACTCCAAGTCCTGGGCCCAGGGTCCAGCCCTCCAAAGAGGAGCATTATAGGCAAAACCCCACGGCTTGGGGCCCGGGTACTGTCCACTTTGGCACTGAGGCTCCTTGGACAGATCCGGTTAGCCCGCCCTTAATCCCAAGGATGTGGAGCAAAGCTATTCCGTGACCAACACCTAAGACACTGGCGAAAAAACTGAGGGACTCCCTCTAGGGGAGGGGGTTATATAGGGAGGGGACTTCCTGTTTGAGATTGCCAGTGTCCACACCTGAAGGTACTCCATATAACCCACATAGTAATGAATATGCCGCTCTGTGTCCCGTGATGTACGAGAAAGAAAAAAATGTTTTTTTTTTTATATCTATTTTGGGGATATTTATTATAGCAAAATGTAAAAAATATTGCATTTTTTTCAAAATAGTCGCTGTATTTTTGTTTATAGCGCAAAAAATAAAAACCGCAGAGATGATCAAATACCACCAAAAGAAAGCTCTATTTGTGGGAAAAAAAGGACGCCAATTTTGTTTGGGAGCCACGTCGCACGACCGCGCAATTGTCAGTTAAAGCGACAAAGTGCCGAATCACAAAAAGTGCTCTGGTCTTTGGACAGCAATATGGTCCGGGGCTAAAGTGGTTAACTTAGTCACTTAGACCATGAATCCAGCCTGTCTAGAGGCTCCGAATTATGAAACACAAGATTTTTGCAATGAATTATCGGATTACTTCATTAACAAAATTTAAAAAATCCGTGAAACAATTCAACAAAAAAATTACCAGCCCCACCCCCTTAAATCAAAAAGTTAATTTCAATACAAGTACGCCACAAATCTCCATCGACACCACAATAAATATCATCAGAACTCTGCGAGACATTACATTGCCTAATGACATCATTCCCACAAAACTGCTGAAAGAATGTGCCGATATTTTGGCACCGGCGATTACTCACCTTATAAATTTATCGTTTAACCACTTAAGCCCTGGACCATATTGCTGGTCAAAGACCAGGCCACTTTTTGCGATTCGGCACTGTGTCGATTTAACCAACTATTGCACTTGCGATGTGGCTCCCAAACAAAATTGGCGTCCTTTTTTCCCACAAATACAGCTTTCTTTTGGTGGTACTTGATCAACTCTGCGGTTTTTAGTTGGTTTTTAGTTTTGCGCTATAAACAAAAATAGAGCGACAATTTTGAAAAAAAATTATATTATTTACTTTTTGCTATAATAAATATCCCCCAAAAATATATATAAAAAAATTTTTTTTTCCTCAGTTTAGGCCGATACGTATTCGTCTACATATAATAAGCGTTTATTGATTGGTTTGCGCAAAAGTTATAGCGTTTACAAAATAGGGGATAGTTTTATGGCATTTTTATTAATATTTTTTTTTTTTACTAGTAATGGCGGTGATCAGCGATTTTTATCAGTACTGCGACATTATGACGGACACTTTGGACACTTTTGACACATTTTTGGGACCATTGGCATTTTTATAGCGATCAGTGCTATAAAAAAATGCATTGATTACTATAAAAATGCTACTGGCAGGGAAGGGGTTAACACTAGGGGGCGAGTAAGGGGTTAAGTATGTATTCCCTGGGTGTGTTCTAACTGAAGGGGGGGTGGACTGACTAGGGGAAATGACTGATCGCTGTTCATATATCGTATGAACAGACAATCAGGCATTTCTCCCCCTGACAGGAAAACACACAGCTCCCGATTCTCGCTCTGTAACAAGCAATCGCGGGTCCCCGTCGTTGATTGCGACCGCCTGGCACGTGCGTCGGCGTCAGGGGTGAGCGGGGGCATGCGCGCGCCCCTATTGGCTGCTCGGCGAGATGACCTGTAGCTACGTGATCTCGCCCAGCAGAGCCGACCTGCTGCTGTATAACTGCGGCGGCTGGTCGGCAAGCAGTTAAAGAAGGTACTGTACCGACCTCCCTAAAACATGGCATAATCAAACCCATTCTAAAAAAAACAACCTTGACCCCAAAGACTAAACATGTGCATTTGTTTTCGTTAGAATGTATTTTCGTCCGAAAAAATCTTTTTTTTTTCGTTATTGTTTTAACAAACAATAATGAAAGCGCAAGGAACGAAAACCGAAAGATCCAACATAAAAAATGCTTCATTTTCGTTTTCGTTGCGGTAAAAATTTGATATAAAGAGATTCTACATTATAGAGAAAAGATTTGACATCATAGAGAAAAGATTCGACACTATAGAAATAATAGATTCGACATTACAGAGAATAGATTTCGATTCATGAGAAAAAAGATTTGACATTATAGAGAATAGATTCGACATTATTACTAGTCATACAACATTAGAATTCTTGTAGGCGGAATATTCGACCGGAAATCTACGATTCGATGTAAAGTTTCGAAGTTCCGTTGAATATTCTTTTGACCATTCGACAGAAACCAAGTATTACTGGATTTTCGGACGAAAGCTATTCCCCAACAGGAAACAAAATAAATCAAAACGATTTTTGGGAGTAACTAAAAAAACTAAACGAAATATTCCAGTCTGCACATGTCTACCAAAGACCCAAACCATCGTCGACCCATAACAGGCCTAAACATCTTCTCCAAGATAATGGAGAAAGCAGTAGTGCAACAGCTACAACACCATCTAGACACCAACAAATTATTGGACCCACTACAATCAGGTTTTCGTCTTGGTCACGGGACGGAAACAGCACTTCTCTAAATATGGGATGATGCTCTCAAAGCAACAGACAAAGAAGAATCATGTCTTCTGATACTGCTGAACCTGAGTGCCGTCGCGCCTCGCAGAAGTAGCTAGAGTTTCAGATTCGGATCTCCCCTGGTTCTCCTCCTTTCTGGAAAATCGATCTCAGACAGTGAAACTAGGTCCTTTCACCTCAGAACAACGTACCGTGTCATGCGGAGTCCCCCAAGGGTCACCCTTGTCACCCGTATTATTCAATATTTATCTCCACTCTCTACTTAAAATTATCAGTAACCAGGAGTTACTCTACCACTCCTACGCCGACGACATGCAGATTTATTTTCACATCAGCAGTAAAAAGGATCATTCTCTCGGGCTAGAAAAATGACTCACTTTAATAGAGAATTGGATGACGGAGAGTTACCTTAAACTGAATGGATCAAAAACAGAACTTCCTCTGCTCCACGCAAATCGAAAGAGACTAGCGATGCCGACATGGATGCCCCCACCCATTTTGGGACAAATCAGCACCCCCAGCACCAAAGTCAAGAGCCTCAGAGTCACTTTTGACTCCGACATGACAATGGATGCACAAATAGGCTCAGTAATCAGCGGATCCCACTATCTGCTGCGCCTGCTACGTAGACTTGTCCCATTCATCCCAAAAAAATACAGAGCAGTAGTCGTGGGAACAATAATCAATTCCAGGCTCGACTATGCAAACGCCCTTTACCTTGGTCTTCCAAAATACCAGGTTGCACGTCTACAGGTCGTCCAGAATACGGCGGCACGACTTGTAACAAGAAAAAAAAATGGGAATCAATTACCCCCTCCCTCAGGTCCCTTCACTGGCTGCCCGTGAAGGACCGGATCACATTTAAGGCACTCTGCCTGATGCACAAATGTGTACAAGGAACCGCTCCACAATGTCTATGTGAGAAAATAAAATACCACAACCCCAATCACGTTCTCCGATCAACCTACCAAAATCTACTTCAAATCCCTAAGGCCCGTTATAAGACAAAAGGAGAACGAAGATTTGCAGTCCAAGGACCACGACTGTGGAATGCATTACCAATGAATATCCGAACGTAAATGAATCACCAGGCCTTCAGGAAAAAACTCAAGACCCACCTGTTCTGAAGGCCAATTAGAAGAAAATGGATACCAAGTGCCTTGAGCTGATTCAGTTTGCATGTGTATCGCTATATGAGTTTTTCATTTATTCATTCATACACACTCCCCTCCTGTACACACTGACAACTGTCTTTCTCTCTTCACACTCCTCTCCTGTACATACTGCCCCCATAATACCTTCCACTATTCTCTCCTGTACATACTGCCCCCATCATACCCTCTACACTATTCTCCCGTACATACTGTTGTCCCCTCCACACTCTTCTCCTGTACATACTGCCCACTGTCATCCCTTCAACGCTCCTCTCTTGTACATACTGCCCACTGGCATATCGTCCACACTCCACTCCTGTACATTGTGCCCGCGGTCAACCCTCCACACTCCTCTGCTGTGCACACTGTCCACTGTTCTACCCTGGGACACACAACCCCCAGAGAATTATGGGCGCCTTCCATGATTTCTATAAAGCCGTCGAAACTCAAAACTTTTTTGTTTATCGTTTATGGAGCAGTGATTTTAATAATGTTTAAATAAAAAAAATGAAAGATTCCTTTAAATATTGTACCTGCTGGGTGTCTATAGTTTGCCTGTGAAAACGTCTTTGAGAACCCGGGTCTTGCCCGAGGAAACATGTATCAATGGAAAAAAGTTATAAAAAACGGTTGTTTTTTCAGGAGTCCTGAAAAAACTACCATTTTTAAAACTTTTTTCCATTGATACATGTTACCTCGGGCAAGACCCGGGTTCTTAAAGACGTTTTCACAGGCAAACTATAGACACCCAGCACTGCAGGTACAATTTTTAATGGAAATTTTCATTTCTTTTTTTTTATTTAAACATTATTAAAATCACTGCTCCTGGAGCAGTGATTTTAATGATGCTTAAATTAAAAAATAAAAAATAAATAAAATTCCTTTAAACATTGTACCTGCTGGGTGTCTATAGCTTGCCTGTGAAAATGTCTTTGAGAACCCGGGTCTTGCCCGAGGGAACATGTATCAATGGAAAAAAGTTTTAAAAACGGTCACTTTTTCAGGAGTCCTGCTCCTGAAAAAACGACCGTTTTTTTAACTTTTTTCCATTGATACATGTTCCCTGGGGCAAGACCCGGGTTCTCAAAGACGTTTTCCAACAATAACTTGAATTTTGGTCTTTAAAATGAGCGTTTTTGAATTCGAACGTTCGAGTCCCATAGATTTCAATTGGGTTCTAAATGTTCGCGTGAACGGTTCTGGTGCGAACCAAACGCGGGTATGTTCGGCTCATCCCTAGTGAGGACCAGATCACATTTTATGGCAAGTTACTGCAGAAAACCAGTTAATTCCATGGGGTTCTCATACTTTTTCTTGCCACTGTATTTAGCAGTTCCAGGACCCATCACTAGTGTCCTATACACCAGTCATATAATTTAGAGTATACAGTAAAACCTTGGTTTGAGAGTAACTTGGTTTGAGAGCGTTCTGCAAGACAAGCAAAAGGTTTTAATACATTTTGCCTTTTATATACAAACGATGCCTTGATATAAGAGGAGCCTCTAAGTGTAGCAACTTATTGCTACACTTAGAGGGGCCTCTCTTCTCTTTAATACCATGTAAAAAAAATGCTTTGATGTACAAGTGCTTTGGATTACAAGCATGTTTCTGGAACAAATTATTCTTGCAAATCAAGGTTTTAATATATATCCCAAATGAATGCTGAGCTGATGTCAGAGTATTATTGTGCTCTGAAAGAAGATATGGCTGCTCACATTAATATCCACAAACAGATATTAATAACACACATATACCCCTATGTGAAAGCAATATCCCTTCAAATAAACATGTCCTACCAGTGCATACTTACAAAATTTCAAACAAATACTATATATGCAACAGTAATATATGTAATATATAATATATATTATAGTTATATATATGCAAACCTAAAGTGCAACATAATATGAACAGCAAGTTAAATTGTTACAACATACTGTAAAATCTAAAAAAAATCCTTAGAGTCGGTTCACATAGCCGCGGCACGACTCTGGGGTGGACTCTGCAAGTCCTCCTGAGGACGACTTCAGAGGCGACCTGCAAAACGATATCTGCATAGAAGCCAGTGCAGGTCGCTCCAAGCCGCTTCCAAAGTCGTACAAGAACCTCTTTCTAAGTCGGAGCGACTTGCCATGGGCGAAAAGTAAAGTTGACCTGCAAATCAAAGTTAACTTTTCTACAGACCTTTTCTAAAAATGTTAAGCATCAGCCCCACAATCTTTTATTAATCACAATAAAAGTCTCTAGGGTGCAGACTGGAGCTAATCATTTTAGTAATTTGTTTTAAGTGCATGCCTTGCACAACTGAAAAGCCTAGTAATTGCCATACATAAATGAATAAAGCTCACAGTACATAACACAATGCTTATACAGCAAACCATATTATGCTTAAAAATATTATTCATATTTTCCTAACAGTAATTACATAATTAAAACAAAGCCTCATCTTTTCTTTCTAAAATTATTTAAAGCTGCACCCAAAAATCTCAGACATTGTCCTAATAAACATTTTGGTGTAGTGTTTATGCTATATACATTGAGTGCTAATTAAATAATACAGTGGAGAATATAGACTCTTCCCTCCAGTATGCCCTCTAAAAAGCAACACAGACTTAAAGGAGTTGTAAAGGAAAAAAAAATATTGCTGAAATGACTGTTTACAGGGTATAGAAACATAGGGCCAGATTCAGGTAGATGGGAGCATCTTTAATCTGGAGTAACGTTTCTCATTTACGTTACTCTGGCGAAATTTTAGGAGCAAGTGCTGTTATTCATGAAGCACTTGCTCCTAAAGTTGCGGCAGCGTATCGAAAATGAGCCGGCGGAATTCAAATTGGGCGGGTACGGGGCGTGTATTATTTAAACTAAGCGCGATCCCGCGGCAAACGTACTGCGCATGCGTCGACTGTCAATGCATCCCAGTGCGCATGCTCCAAATTCTGTCAGTGAACGTCAATGACGTCAAATCCCCATTCATGGACGTTTTACGCAAGCAAAGCAAATTTTTTTTTTTCGACGCGATGACGACGGCTATACTTAACATAGGATACTCCACTAGGGGGCTGCTTTATCTTTACGCCACGTATCGCTTACAGAAACGTCGGAAAGTCACTGCGTCGCGCCCGAATAAGAACGTGAATTGCCGATTCCCGCTGATTAACATATTTTTTCAGCGTTAATCAGCGGGAACGCCCCCGGCGCCATTTTTAAATTAAAGTTGCGATGCGATGGCGAAATTCAATTACGCCGCTCGCACCGGAACTCCAACCCAGCGTTTCTTGTTTTCTGGTTACAGAAAACAGAAACGCCGGCTTAAAGTGACAGTTAGGCTGGAGTATCACTGATACTCCAGCCTAACTCTACCTGAATCTGGCCCATAATAGTTAACCGATTAACTCGTATAATGTACCTGCAATTCTACTTTCGTTTCTGTATGCTGGAATTTCCAACAACAAATTTTCGATGTGAGCTTGTTGTCAGAAAACCTGACCGTGTGTAGGCTCCATTGGACATTTGCTGTCGGAATTTCTTAAAACAAATGTTTGAGAGCTGGTTCTCAAATTTTCCGTCAACAAAAGTTCTTGTTGGAAATTCCGATCGTGTGTAGCCAATTTTTATGCATAAAAATCCTTGCATGCTCTGAATCAAGCAGAAAAGCCACACTGGCTATTGAACTTAATTTTTCTCGGCTTGTCATACGTGTTGTATGTCACCACAGCATTTGTGTGACCGTGTGTATGCAAGACAAGTTTGAGCCAACATCCGTCGGAAAAAAATCCACGGTTTTGTTGTCAGAATGTCCGATCGTATGTACGCGGCATTACAAGAGTGAATTTCCGTTCCTAGGGGTAGATTTCCTCTTAGGCCGCGTACACACGAGGAGACTTATCCAATGAAAACAGTCCGACAGACCGATTTCATCGGACATGTCTCCTGGGATGTTTTGGTTTGATGTGTGTACACACGATCAAACCAAAATCCCCATGGACAGACAGCGCGGTGAGGTGGCGGTGACGTTGACGCCGCCACGTCACCAAACCAGGAAGTAAAATACTTCCACGCATGCGTCGAATCCATTCGACGCATGCGGGAGATTTCGGTCCGCTGGTTAGGCGTACTAACCAGCGGACATATCCGCATGCTTTAAAACTTTTGTCTGCTGGAAACCTGTCTGCTAGCCCGTACACACGATCGGATATGTCCGCTGGAACTGGTCTGCGGACCAATTTCAGCAGATATGTTTGATCGTGTGTACGCGGCCTTACTTCCTGTTGCCTCCTTCCGCTTGTAAGTAGGAGTCGTTTGTAAGTCAAATGTTTGTAACTAGGGAACCTTCTGTGGAGGTCCCTTTATTATTAAAAAAGAAGAGAAAATAAGGCTAGTATTGTTCCCCAGAAAAGTGACAAGTTTACTCCCAAAATGTTTCCAGGGTTGAATCTGTACAGTGTTAAAGAGCCAAGTACTTCAGGAGTCTCATATATTAAATGTAATGAAAAAAAAAAACAACATATAGGGCCAGATTCAGGAAAGAAATATGACGGCTTATCTCCAGATCCAAATTAGCCTATACGCCGATTCCCGAACGTGCGCCCGGACGGCATATTTGGTTATGTCGTTTACGTAAGACTTACGCACGGCCTAAAGTTATCCCTGCTATAGCTGGCGCAGCAAATGTTAAGTATGGATGTCGGACCGACGTAATTTACGTCGTTTGCGTAAGTCCATTCACAATTGAGCTGGGCGTCAGTTACGCTGACGTCGCTTTCATTGACAAGTAGCGACGTGATTTGGAGCATGCGCACTGGGAATCAATCACGGCTGGTGCATGAGCAGTTCGTTCGGCGCGGGGACGCGCTTCATTTAAATGATACACGCCCCCTATCCGCCGAATTTAAATTCTGCCGGGTGATTTACGCTACGCCGCCTCAACTTTACAGGCAAGTGCTTTGTGAATAAAGCACTTGCCTGAAAAAGTTGCGGCGGCCTAACGTAAATGAGATACATTAGGCCAAATTAACCACTTGACCACTGGGCGCTTAAACACCCTTAATAGCCAGACCAATTTTCAGCTTTCGGTGCTCTCACATTTTGAATGACAATAACTCAGTCATACAACACTGTAACCAAATGACATTTTTGTCCATTTTTTCCCACAAATAGAGCTTTCTTTTGGTGGTATTTTATCACCTCTGCGGTTTTCATTTTTTTTCGCTATAAATGAAAAAAAGAACAAAAATGTTGTAAAAAAAATGAATTTTTCTTCATTTCTATTATAAAATTTTGCAAAAATGTAATTTTTCTTCATAAATCTGGCCTAAAATGTATACTGCTACATATCTTTGGTAACAAAACAACATTTTTTTTTAGATATTATTTAGTCTGGGTGAAAGTTATAAGGTCTACAAGCTATGGTACCAATTACTGAAAATTGATCAATTTCATCACATCTGATGTACTGACAGCCTCTCTCATTTCTTGAGACCCTAACATGCCAGAAAAGTACAAATACCCCCCAAATGACCCCTTTTTGGAAAGAAGACATTCCAAGGTATTTTGAAAGAGGCATTGTGAGTTTTTTTTAAGTTGTAATTTTTTCCCACAATTCTTTGCAAATCAAGATTTTTTTCATTTTTATTTTTTGTCCACAAAATGTTCATATTAGCAGGTTATTTCTCACACACAGCATATGCATACCACAAATTACACCCCAAAACACATTCTGCTATTCCTCCCGAGTATGGCGATACTACATGTGTGAGACTTTTACACAGCGTGGCCACATACAGAGGCCCAACAAGCAGGGAGCACCATCAGAACAAATCTGACATTCCTCTCCTACATGGAAAAATCATCATTTATTTGCTAGAAAATTACATAGAAACCCAAAACATTATTTGTACTCGGAGTCTCAGGTGATCGTGCTAGGGAAAGGTCCTAGGGGAAAACAGGGAAATTGATCTGAGGTGGGAAAGTGACCTGAGGTGTGCCGGGGTCACGTGGTCAGTATGCCTAAAAGGGGGCATACTCAAGTAGAAGTAAAAGAAGAAATAGCAATAAAAAACGGGATGGGTGGGTGGGACACAAGAAAACCGACGCCCAGAAGGAGGATGGGGGGCGGGTTTAAATACCTCCCGACTCCTCCTACAAATCCAGGCTGACCTTCGGTCAGCCTTTCACTTGTACTCGGAGTCTCAGGTGATCGTGCTAGGGAAAGGTCCTAGGGGAAAACAGGGAAATTGATCTGAGGTGGGAAAGTGACCTGAGGTGTGCCGGGGTCACGTGGTCAGTATGCCTAAAAGGGGGCAAAAAATAAAACAGTAGGATGAGCTAGCCAAGAGATTCGAAATGAAAGTAACTGTATGCAACCACAAGCCCCCCAACGTAAGAATGCCTGTGACAGACATGTGGAGCCGACATATGTCCGGAAAAGAAAGCTGACTATCGCCAATCTAACTTCTCAACAACGAGAATACAGACCCCTCGACGAATGGCAGCAGAAACTGCACCTGTACTGCAAGCACGGCCCAGAGAGGATATTGAAGTTCTACCCTGGTTAAGCAGCAGGGAATGGCTACGAGTCATGCCCTGTGCTAGCAAAGAAGGGAGTACTAGGAAAAGTAAAGTGGCCTATCCCCGAGTACATCCACAAAAGTCTAGTGCCCAGACTGTCCTGGGCCCAGCTTGAAAACCCGTTTGAGCTGAAAGTGGCAAAAGAAGCAAAAAGGCAAGTAGGAACTGAATGTCAGTGAGAAAAAGAACCCAGGACTTGAAGATCAAGCTCTGTCTGTAAAAAAGAAGGCTGTATCAGGAGTTTCAAGGAGAGTGTGCTACCATGCATAGAATTCGTAACCGGAGAAAGACGGATGGCGGCAAACTCTGCGATATCTGCTGCCCCTGACATGAAATCTGCAAAGAAGAACAACATCGTTAAAAACATAATCAACCAGCCCCAACTCACCTTAGGAAAAGGAAAAATCCCTACCTCCCTTACCCCTACCTACGTAGGTGTCCGTGACTAACACACGCAGTAACGTAGAGCAGGAACGAAAATGTAGCGGAAGACTGAAATGTGTCAGTCTCAAGAAACTAGCAAGGCTGAGCAACCTGAGGCAAATCAGGCCAATTAAAAACGTAACACTCAAGCCTATGAACCTGAAGACGTGTCAGGCAAGTGATGTAAGTAGTGAGATAATGTGACGTATGAACGTGATGAAAGCCGTGAGAAGCGGATGAGGGGACTTGCCACCGCACAAGCCAATTAGAAACGAACATCTCAATCCGTCAGTACCCGTAGACGTGACAGGTAACCAGCAGTGGAGAGTGGCCATGAACAAATATGAATGCACAGACTACGAAAATAAAATGTAGGTAAGTGTGGACTAATGCAGCTGGACTGAGAATGAGACAAACCCATGAATTGCAAAGGCCGAGCAACCTGAGGCGTAGCAGGCAAATTAAAAACGTACACTCAGGCCCGATGAACCTGAAGACGTGTCAGGTCATAGTATGTCTAGATGCATGAAATGTATGAGAAACGGATGAGGAGACTTGCCACCGTACAAGCCGATTAAAAACGATCATCTCAATCCGTAAACACCCATAGACGTGATGGGTGACCCCCCCCAGCGATGAAACGCCATGAATCTACAATGATGATATCAAACTACCAACTAGAAACCATCACGACTGAAACCTATATGATAGACCTGAAGTTGCATGAGCGACAGGAAGTAGCATGAGAGACATAAGCACCCGAGCACACGAATAGCATGAGAAGTAAAAAAGCATGAGAAGTGAATAGTACGAGAAACGTGAATAGTACGAGAAACGTGAATAGTACGAGAAACGTGAATAGTACGAGAAACGTGAATAGTACGAGAAACGTGAATAGTACGAGAAACGTGAATAGTACGAGAAACGTGAATAGTACGAGAAACGTGAATAGAACGAGAAACGAAAAAACATGAGAAACACGAATAGCATGAAAAGCGTAATACACTTGAGAACATAATACCCAGAACAGCGTAAACGTATGAGAAGCGTAATCGTATGAGAAGCGTAAACCTATATGATAGACCTGAAGTTGCATGAGAGACATAAGCACCCGAGCACACGAAATAGCATGAGAAGTAAAAAAGCATGAAACGTGAATAGTACGAGAAACGTGAATAGTACGAGAAACGTGAATAGTACGAGAAACGTGAATAGTACGAGAAACGTGAATAGTACGAGAAACGTGAATAGTACGAGAAACGTGAATAGTACGAGAAACGTGAATAGTACGAGAAACGAAAAAACATGAGAAACACGAATAGCATGAGAAGCGTAATACACTTGAGAACATAATACCCAGAACAGCGTAAACGTATGAGAAGCGTAATCGTATGAGAAGCGTAATCGTACATACATACATTAATAACCAATAACTGCATCACAACTAAAACCTGCAAGAGAAACGTAAATACGAGAAAACATGAATAGCATGAGAAACGTAACGTAAAACGCACCGTAGAAACGTAAAATTGTCTGAGGAACGAAAAAACATGAGACATAACTGCATGAAACAATGTAAAATAGCATGAGAACATAACTAGCCTGAGAAACGCGACACATGAAAGTGCAACGCACAAGAACATGACTAGCGTTAGAAACGTAATCGCAAGGGAACATGACCAGCCTGAGAAACGTGATCGCCTGGGAACCGTAACTAGCTCGAGAAATGTGCACATGAGAAATGAAAACACGAGTAAACCATGAGAAACGTAATCGCATGAGAACATGACATCCTGAGAAACGTCACGCAATCACATGAGAACGTAACCGCATAAGAAACGCAACGCATGAAAAAAGTGATCGCCTGAGAACCATGAGAAACGTAATCACATGAGAAACGAGATACCATGAGAAACATAATTGCATCAGTAACAAACACATGAGCCGTAATCGCATGAGAAACGTAATCACATGAGGAACCATGAGAACGCAATTGCATGAGAAACTATGAGAAACGTAACCGCATGAGAAACGCGATTGCATGAAAAACAAAGTCGTATGAAAAAACGTAAACGCATCCGAAACAAACTCACATGAGAACATAAAACCATAATCGCATGAGAAACAAACCCGCATGAAAACCGCAATCGCACCAGAAATGTAATCGCATGAGAACATAATACCATGGGAAACGTAATCGCATGGAAACATAGTCGCATGAAAAACAGTCGCCTGAAAAATGTAATCGCATCAGAAACATGATACCATGGGAAACGTAATCATATCAGAAACATAATACCATGGGAAACATAGTCGCATTGGGAAATGGAGTCGCATGAAAAAACATAGTCGCATGAAAAAACGTAGTCGAAATAGAAACATACCATGGGAAACGTAGTCGCATGGGAAACGTAGTCACATGAAAAACGTAATAGAGTCAGAAACATACCACGGGAAACGTAGTCGCATGGGAAGCGTAACCGCATGAGAAGACACCATGAGAAACGTAATCGCATGAAGAAAAAAAAAAAAAAAAAAAAATCGCATCAGAATACCATGGGAAACGTAATCGTATCAGAAACATAATACCATGGGAAACATAGTTGCATGGGAAACGTAGTCGCATGAAAAACGTAATCGAGTCAGAAACATACCATGGGAAACGTAGTCGCCGCATAGGAAACGTAGTCGAATTAGAAACATATACCATGAAAAACGTAGTCGCATGAAAAACGTAATCGAGTCAGAAACACACCATGGGAAACAGTCACATGGGAAACATGATACCATGGGAAACAGTCGCATGGGAAAGATAGTCGCATGGGAAGACACCATGAGAAACGTAATCGCATGAGAACGTGATCGCATGAGAAACGTTACACATGAGGACCGTGATCGCACATGAACATGATTGCATGAGAAACATAATCGCATGAGAACTACCATGCGAAACGTAATCGCATGAGAACCACCATGAAAACCGTGATTGCATGAGAAACGTAACACGATGACCACGATCGCACGCGAATAATCGCATGAGGACATCACTAGCATAAGAAACACATGCAGGAGGACATTACTAGCATAAGAACACATAGCATGAGGACATAACTAGCATGAAAAACGTAATCGCCTGACATGAATCGCCTGACATGAATCGCCTGACATGAATCGCCTGACATGAATCGCCTGACATGAATCGCATAACATAAGAGAAACGTAACCATCAGAAGAACCTTAACTAGCAGGAGAAACTCAGAAACTTTGACGGGGAGCCCTCAGCACCCACTGGGCTGTCACTGGGAGACATGTGTCACAGGGGAGGAAACAGGCCGTGCTGGGGAAGTTGCTCCTTCAGCCAAACAGCGCCCAGCTACATGACACAGCTAGGAGGAAGCAGAGTGCGGACAGGGAAAGCACATGCCCACACACCCGACCCCCCCCCCTGCACCGGGATGCGACCTCCGATGCTGACTGAGCCCACCAAACTAACACACCTGACCCAACCAACATCCCACCATGTGAGGTACTAGACTAGCTTGAGGAGCCATGGAGCGGGTGACGTCATTGGAGCAAACGGGGGGCAGGAGGAACAGGCGGGCAGTCTCCATGGAGCCCTGTACCACGTGGACGTGGGTGCCCGGAGGAGTGAGAGGGAGGACGGCTGGCTCCCCTCTCACCGAGTATTCCCGGAGGAGCAGGAGGGAGAATGGAGGGACCCCCCACAGCGTGAGCCCGAGTGGAGAAGCAGGCGTCCCCTATGATGCTGACAAGGGCCTGGCTGACATTGTGGACAGCCCCCCCAATGGTGCCTGCCACAACTACAGACCTGCACCCCCCCTTTAAGCATCGGGAGAAGCGGGGGGGGGCGGTTGGGGTGATCGGTGCTCAGCTGACAGAGGAGGATGGGGTATAGCCAGTCCGGTCCGCTGGGAATCCTGAGGAGAGCACAATGGACACCTGCAGCAGCTGCCTCCATTGCTCTGGACAGAAACAGGAAGTGATGTGCAATACCCAGAAACCCCACACACAAGAAAACCGACGCCCAGAAGGAGGATGGAGGGCGGGTTTAAATACCTCCCGACTCCTCCTACAAATCCAGGCTGACCTTCGGTCAGCCTTTCACATATGCTTTTTTTAGCAAAGAGAATACAATGGCGGTCCTTTGCAACTTTTTATCGTGCATGGTATTTGCACAGCAATTTTTCGAACAATTTTTTTGGGGAAATAAAACAGTTTTGTGCTTTAAAAATAAAAATAAAAAATAAAGTTAGCCCAATGTTTTTGCATAATATGAAAGATGAAGTTACGCCGAGTAAATAGATACCCAACATGTCACCCTTCAATATTGCACACGCTTGTGGAATGGCGCCAAACTTCGCTACTTAAAAATCCCTATAGGTGACGCTTTAAATATTTTTACTGGTTACATCTTTTTAGTTGGAGAAGAGGTCTAGGGCCAAAATGATTGCTCTCGCTCTAACGTTCGCAGCGATACCTCACATGTGTGGTTTGAACACCGTTTTCATATGTGGGCGGGACTTGCATGCACGTTCGCTTCTGTATACAAGCACACGGGAACAGGGGTGCTTTTTTTTTTATTGTTCATTTTACTTTATTTATTTTAGTTTGACACGTTTTTCTCCAAAAATAAATGTTTTGATTACTTTTATTCCTATTACAAGGAATGTAAACATCCCTTGTAATAGGAATATAGCATGACAGGTCCTCTTCAGTGAGATATGAGGTCAATAAGACCCCACATCTCACCTCTAGGCTGGGAAGCCTGAAAAAAACGATTGCAGAGTATTGCGCAGGGAGTATTGCAGATTATTGTGTGGGGGTATTGCAGAGTATTGTTCAGCGTATTACGCAGGGGGTACTGCAGAGTATTGTTCAGAGTATTGCGCAGGGAGCACTGCAGAGTATTGTTCAGAGTATTGTGCGGGGGTACTGCAGAGTATTGTGCGGGGGTACTGCAGAGTATTGTGCAGGGGTACTGCAGAGTATTGCGTGGGGGTATTGCAGAGTATTGCACGGGGGTATTGCAGAGTATTGCGCGGGGGTATTGCAGAGTATTGCGCAGGGGTATTGCAGAGTATTGCGCAGGGGTTATTACAGAGTATTGTGCAGGGGTATTGCAGAGTATTGCGCAGGGTATACAGAGTATTGCTCAGGGGGGTATGCAGAGTATTGCGCAGGGGGGTATGCAGAGTATTGTGCAGGGGGGTATGCAAAGTATTGCGCAGGGGGTATCGCAGAGTATTGCGCAGGGAAGGAAGAGTATTGCAGGGGTTAATGCAGTGATGGCTGAGCAGGGATGGATGGATCTGTGACTTTAATAGTCACAGATCCTTCCCACAGTGCTGCTGCCATCCGCGCTCTCCTCTCACACTGTACCGATCGGTACAGAGAGAGGAGGGACGAACCGGCGTCATCAAATGATGCCGGTTTGTTTACATGTGATCGCTCCGTCATTGGACGGAGCCATCACGTGGTAAACCGCCGATATCAGTGGCGGTTTACTGTGATCCGTGATCCGCCGGGTCCATAGGACCCGGCGGTCACGGACATTCCCGTGTGCACGCCTCAGGGGGCGCGCGGGAGCGCGATTCAGGAATCACGTTATATAACGTGATCCCAGAGTTAAGCAACCACCTTTGTTGTTAAGTGGTTAAAGATAGGCTCTCCTACCTGAATCTAGCCCATATTGTATAATCAATTGACAAATAGGCACAGTGATCAAAAGGCTGAATATTACTATCTAGATCAAGAGTTACAAAACCAGACTCTGAGGCTGTGTACACACGGCAGAGAACCTCGACGGGCAGAACACATCGTTCCGCCCGTCGAGGTTCTCTGCCGGCCGTCGAAATCGGCGACCCGCCCGTCGGGAATGGCAACCAGCCATTCATCCAGGCAGGCCGTCGAGCAAAAAGAGAGCCTGCTTTTTTTTCGCTCTACGGGATTCCCGACGGGCGGGGCGAGCCAGGAGCGTACACGCGGCCGAGGTCCTCGCTGGAATGCAGCTTCCAGCGAGGTTCTCGCTGGTTTCCAGCGAGAACCTCGGTAGTGTGTACGCCGCCTAATGCCTAAATACATAGGGCCAGATTCAGGTAGAGTTGCGCTGGAGTATTTCGATATGCGCCGCGTAACTGTGAATATGCGCCGTCGTTTCTATGTGGCCGTACCCACCAAACTAGATGCGACAGAAAACGGGCCATTTCCGATCGGCTTAACTTTCCGACGCCAGAGTCTCGTCAGCGCAATTTCGCTTGGCGCATCAGTCGCGCCTATTGATTTTCCCTGCAAATATGCAAATGAGGGAGATTTCCCAATTCGCGAACGGATTAGCACCATACGCTGACTACATGCGCCGCGCGTATCTCGTCCGTCCGGCGCAAAGTTATTTCTACAAATAGCTGCT
This sequence comes from Rana kukunoris, assembly GCA_029574335.1. Taxonomy (NCBI): domain Eukaryota; kingdom Metazoa; phylum Chordata; class Amphibia; order Anura; family Ranidae; genus Rana; species Rana kukunoris. The sequence continues at coordinate 136,197,759 of CM056052.1, forward strand.
TTATCTTTACTCCAGACGGCCACAGGTCAGCAGGAGAGCAGCTACAGCAGCGTTACCGACGATAAGAGCTAGCTGAGCACCCCCACTTGCAGGACAACACCTCTGTCCATGCTTGTCTGTCAACTTTTACAGCCATGGAGGAAGACATCATAGGTCTCCATAGCCGAGATGACGGCTGACAGCTCCTGGCCTTTAGAGTTCAGCTTTCTCCTGTGTGTTTGCGGGGAACGGGAGCAGCCATCTCAGAACAAAAGTAACTTCACTGCGGGGAGGGGGAACAGGATAGACTTTAGTGCCGGAATGGCGCATCTACGGGCGCATTTAAACGCCCAACGGAACGCATTGCGCTGACGTTTCCCGTGAAGTTGTGCCGACGGAAGTTGTGAGCATGCGCACAAGGGGGCGAGTGAAGCCTCACTTACTGCGCATGCTCCGTGGATGATGCGCTGAACGTAAGCCTCTGCGCTGGGCTCCGCCCATCATTTACATATGATCACACCCACTTCCACTTGCGTCGGGTTACGCCAGCGCATTATCGTTACTCTGGCGCAAGTTTACGCGCAAGTGCTATGTGAATAACAGTACTTGCGCCGAAAGTGTCGGCGGAGTAACGTAAATGAGAAACGTTACTCCAAAGTAAAGAAGTGCCCATCTACCTGAATCTGGCCCATACAGTGATTTCAAAAACAATGCAAATACCACTCTCAATGGATAACATATTAAGTCAAAATATACAAGGCATAAAAACAAAATAGGTTAAAATCCTACTGTAAAGGGAAAGCTGTTCCAATACAGAATTATTGTTATATCAACTGACTTCTATGGGTGTCAGCTGTCATCATAGTGTTTTAACATATGAGTGTTAACAACAGCAGCACTGTTGTTATTTATTAAGAGTTTACTGAAATCTCCTGTACATCCTTATGTGAAAGGATGCTATATTAGTTTCCATTTGGATATTTTTTCTGTATTGATTCTGTATTATTGACACTCGTTTTTCTTTTAAACAATTTAAAATTGCATAGTCTTTTTTTCCAGCTAGTTGTAAACACCCTTCGGAAATGTATAATTTATGGTGAGAAAATGGTACATTTATATATGTCTTATAGAAGTTTTTATGATATTTATCTCTGTATGCCACAAGACCCTACCTCCTGCCTATAGTCATTCTCTGTACATGAGATTATGAAATGCATTTACCTACCTGCTTGTTCATAAAGATGTAGATGATAGGGTTGTAAACAGTGCTGCTCTTTGCCAGAACAGAAGGTATAATGCTAGCAGAAGGGGTAATCAGGCCGGGTCTCCCAAAAGTAGCAATCAGGGCCATTATTCCGTATGGCAACCAGCAGAGAAGAAAGCAGATGACCATCACAATGACCATAATGAGGACTCTCTGCTCCCGAGTTCGGGCTGTAACTTTTGTGACACCGCTGATCTGCAGAAGACACAAGACAGCATGTTATCCAGCAGTTTTTTTCTATCAGTTCCTTTGAATTTCAAAACAACTCATAAATCATGTATAATTTTATAAGAGAAGAGATTTCAGTGCTATAAACAGTTATCAAAGAAAAACATAAATGTAAAGCCAAATATAGGGCAGATATACAATACATGGCACAAAGTATTTAATAATTCATAATTAAGCATATTTTGTAATGCATTTTTTTGATCTCCTATATAGTAGAGCTCAGACTGGAAGAATGAGTCAATTGTGCTGTAGTGCTCATGTGCTTACAAAAGGCACGCTGATAGAGTAGGAGAGCTGAGTAATAATTTGCTTTTCCTGTCCAGGCTGTAAGACCTGTAATGCCATGACCTGGAAAATCCGACAAGAAATCCTTGGATTTTTCCTCGATGGAATTCCAGTTCAAACTTGTGTTGCACACACATGGTCACACAAAATTCCGCCCGTCAAGAATGCAGTGACATACAACACTATGACGAGCCAAGAAAAATGAAGTTCTTCTGAGCATGAATCGACTTGATTGCGAGCATGCGTAGGATTTTTCTCTGTCGGAATTGCATACAGACTATAGGAATTTCCTCTAAGAACTTTTACTGTCAGAAAAATTGAGAACCAGCTCTCAATTTTTTCTTGGCGAAAATTCTGATAAAAAAATTCTAATGGAACCAACACATGGTCGGAATTTCTGACCAAAAGCTCACATCGGATCTTTTCCTGCCAGAATTTCCGATAATGTGTACGCGGAATAGGTGTTACTGGACTGCAGAAGACGAAAAGCATCCTGCCAGACAAGGCTGTGACAAATGACAGAGCTGTATAATCCCCCCACCCCTCAAAAAAAGAGGGTCACGCAAATTTCAGATACAGTTGAACCTCAGATTACGAGCATAATCTGTTCCAGGAGTATGCTCGTAATCCAAAGTACTCGCATATCAAAGCGAGTTTTCCCATTAATGTCAATGGAAAATAAAATAATTTGTTTCGCATTGACTTTAACCACTTGCTTACTGGGCACTTATACCCCCCTCCTGCCCAGGTGATATTTCAGCTTCCGGCACTGCGTCGATTTAACTGACAATTGCGCGGTCGTGCGACGTGGCTCCCAAACAAAATTGACGTCCTTTTTTCCCCCACAAGTAGAGCTTTCTTTTGGTGGTATTTGATCACCTCTGCGGTTTTTATTTTTTGCGCTATAAACAAAAAAGTGCGACAATTTTGAAAAAAATACAATATTTTTTACTTGTTGCTATAATAAATATCCCAAAAAAAAAAAAAAAAACTTTTTTTTTCTCAGTTTAGGGCGATGCGTATACTTCTACATATTTTTGGTAAAAAAAATAAAATAAATCGCAATAAGCATCTGGTTTGCGCAAAATTTATAGTGCCTACAAAATAGGGGACAGAATTATTATTTTTTATTATTTTTTTTTTACTAGAAATGGCGGCGATCTGCGATTTTTATTGGGACTGCGACGTTATGGCGGACACATCGGACACTTTTGACACATTTTTGGCGTCATTCACATTTATACTGCGATCGGTGCTATAAAAATGCACTAATTACAGTATAAATGTGACTGGCATTGAAGGGGTTAACACTAGGGGGTGAGGAAGGGGTTAAATGTATTCCCTGCATAGTGTTCTAACTGTGTGGGGGGAGGGGGGTGACTGGGGAGGTGACCGATCTGTGTCTCTATGTACAAGAGACACAGATCCGTCTCCTGCTCTCCAGAGACAGAACGCTGTCTCTATGTAAAACGGCAATGAGAGATGATCTATGACAGGGGTCCTCAAACTATGGCCCTCCAGTTGTTCAGGAACTACATTTCCCATCATGCCTAGTCATGTCTGTGAATGTCAGAGTTTCACAATGCCTCATGGGATTTGTAGTTCCGCAACATCTGGAGGGCCGTAGTTTGAGGATGCCTGATCTATGAGATCATCTCTCATTGGCCGCACAGATCGCATCGCAAATGGCCACTCTGATTGGCCGTTCGCGGCGATCTGTGATTGGCTGTGTCCAAGCAGCTAGTGACAAGTCGTCAATTGACGGCTTGTTGACAATTTAGATCTGCGCTAGAGCCGTCATTCGGCTGTAGCACGGATCTCAAGTAGTTAATGGGATGCAATACTGAATACGGGCAGAGGTGCGGGGCACCAGAGAGCACCGAAAATGGACGAAAATGGCCGATAAGGCCCGAGAACACTTCGGCACGGCTTCTGCGCCCCCCTGTACCTCAGGCCAAATGAGGTGCTGCAGGCCTATTTTCATCTCTGCTCGGCTCCTGCGCCCCCGTATCTCAGGCCAAATAAGGTAATGCAGGCCTATTTAGCTTGAATTCTGCTCATCTTGCAAGTCAACACTCACAAACTGAGTCAGATTTTTTTTAAAAAGCTGCTCGCAAATCAAAACGCTTGTAAACCAAGTTACTCTCAAACCAAGGTTCCAATGTAATATATAGACTTAAATAGTTTGCATTACATATAGTTTTTAAAATGTGCTTCTATTTGTAAGATCTATTAATGTATGTGTGTATTAAGGCTAAACTGCCACAGGCCTGGTGAATTTTCTTAGATTTGTCAAAGGCTAGAACCAATGAATCCTCCCAGTAAGTCCAATCTCAAGGTCACTGACTGACAGCTAAAGTGTACCTGTCATGTGGGGTGGTGAGCGGATCCCCGGTGGTTCGTCCAGGCCTCGCAGACAACCTCTACCTCTGGGTTCTCTCGAGCCGATCCCCCACCGTTCAGCTCCCGCTTAGGATCTGGAACCCAGCAAGCCGCTGGGGCCCGTCTTTGCATCAGAATGAAGTTCCACCTGGTACGCAACGTCATAGTGTTTTAGGTCACCGCGTTTTGGCACGGTCAGATTTTTGACTGATGGTGTGTAGGCAAGACTGATTAAAGTCAGCTTCATTGAATCCTCCCAGTAAGTCCAATCTCAAGGTCACCGACTGACAGCTGAAGTGTACCTGTCATGTGGCTTGTTGACCGGATCCCCGGTGGTTCGTCCAGGCCTCGCAGACAACCTCTACCTCTGGGTTCTCTCGAGCCGATCCTCCACCGTTCAGCTCCCGCTTAGGATCTGGAACCCAGCAAGCCGCTGGGGCCCGTCTTTGCATCAGAATGAAGTTCCACCTGGTACGCAACGTCGGCCAGGCAGGCCTCGATGGCGGGGCCCATGGATGCGCACACCCTGAAGGTGGATGCCACACCTGGAAGGCGGGCCCCCACATAGCACAACTCTCACAGGCGACTGCCCCAGATATACCCTCCCGCCAGCATGTCCAGAGAAAGAACTGCTCCTCTGATTGGCTGCTGGGAGAAGGTGGGTCTGTCAGAACCCCTTCTAGCGCCGACTGTCACCCAGGGGTAATAACACCCCCCTGGCATGCAGACTGACCTATAAGGCAGTTCTAAAACTGGCAGCAACCCAAATTTAGGCAATTCGTGAATGGGAGTAACTTAACTCTCCCATTCCCCACTAACTTTAGCGTAACGCCCCGCAAATAGGGGGGGGGGGGCGTTACACTTATATAATACTCTTCGATTAAAAATATCATAGGCAGTTTCTAGGCAATTTTCATTTAGTCAGATCTCACATTCAAAATTGCAGTTGAGTGTTAACTTCTGCAATAAATCTCTCAAATGCGTTCTTCTAGCTTCTTTGATATGGCTAAAGTGATAATATATATATATATATATATTGTCCTGTGTTCATTTGATGTCTGACCTTGCACAGCTCCAGCACTATGTAGCGGTATTAATACTAGTTTATGGGGTTACATGTTTTACTACAGTTCAAAATGGTAAGGCTTAAGGTTTTTTACCTTAATGCAGTCTATGCATTAAAGTATAACTAAAGACAAAACTTTTTTTTCTTAGTTTTGGATAGAGTGGAGATGGATTGGAACACTTGCCAGTTTTTATTGCTGTCTGTGCCCCCCTCTCTATTTGTCCTGTTTACCATTATCATTGAAAGTGGAAGTAAAATAAAATCCCAAATTGCCCATTATGTATTTCCTTTGCAGCGAAATAAAGAGGAACTAAAACCCATCAGGGTTTATTTCCTCTGTAACATTGGAAGACTTCAGTTTTTGAGTTTTCAGAAAAAAGGAAGTTAAAACATAAGAATCATATTATTTTTTTTTAAGTTATTCTATGTGAATGAGAACTTTTAAACAAATATAAAACACACATTATCCCAAATTGGCTGCAAAAGTGGAAATACTGTACACTTAAAAGTGTCTGAACATACAATAATGCCACCTTGATAACACACGTGGACCTATTAAAACTGCAATTAATCTTGATCATACAGGCTTAGTTATGTTCAGTATCGGCAATTGTGTGTCTGCAGAAAAACTAGTATATGATACTGTCTACATGAGTAAATTCATCTGTCTGCAAATGAACTGAAATACATATTAAAGCTAACTAATGCAATATAAGCTGTACAGCCTAGGGCACTGATGGTTTTGTTTAAAAAATAATAATTCTTCTTTAAATTGACAGAAGGGAGAATCAGTCCAGCTTATGAAGTGAAACTTTGTTCTAAATTAAAATTCCAATATTGTACCACTCGAGGGGCAGAGTTATATATATATATATAGATATATATAGAGAGAAAACCAAGCTTTTCAGAAAGACAAGATCATGATTGAAAGAATAAAGGCACAGTAATGTCAAAAACGCCATTATAGTAAGAGACACATCATAAATCTGATTCAAATAAGAAGGATAAGATGAAGGAAGAAAAAAAAAGAGAAAAGTAAGATGCTGGAATTTAAAGGAATTTTTCATGCATTTAATACCTGTTTTATAATTCAAAAAATGTGTATTTAATATTGTGCCTACAAGCAACAATTTTTGTTTTGCAAGATTTTGCTGAAATACATTGTGACTTAACTAGAGCATATAAACTGTAAGAACATTTTCAGGATAAAGATACTCGAATACATTCTGCTTCATTGCCTCTGTAATATACAATACTCTCCTGAGTTATTAACATCACAAGCTCACTCAACAGGCTGCTGGATGGTCCTCCAGGAAAATCTAACTCTGATTTACAGATAGAAAGCATATTGCAATGTGAGCGTGTCATATGCACATGCATCCTGATTCAACATGGAGCACATGCACATTTACTACAGTACAATCGAATTCCCCACTTGCTGTGCGTCCATTCTTCCCAAAGCTCTTCTCTCTTCTCTCCGAGCCGGCTTGCCGCGATGGGGACAACGCCATCATAAAAGTGACGGGGATCCGACTTCGATTCCCGCCAATTCTACACGCGGCGTTTGGTATGAATCATGAGAGGGAACTCCATGCCAAATTTTAAATAAAAATCTGGCATGGGTTCCCCCCCAGGAGGCATACCAGGCCTTTAGGTCTGCTATGGATTGTAAGGAGAACCCCCCTATCCATACCAGACCCGTATCCACAGCACGCCGCCCAGCCAGTCAGGAAAGGAGTGGGCACGAGCGGGTGCCCCCTCCCCTCCTGAGCTGTACCAGGCCGCCTGCCCTCCGGTACCTACCCACGTGGGTAGATACCGGAGCATGATGGGACTGTGACGTCGTAGGAGGCCTATATAAATCGGTGCGAGCCGCACACGCGGCATAACAGCGGGAAGAAGTGTCGCATCAACATTGGAAGAAGAGAAGAAGATAGAAGAGCAGGCTAGTAAATGAGCTAACACGAAGATAGCGGCGGCCAGCCCCGAAGAAGAAGGCACCAGAGAGCGAGCAGGAGAAGAACCAGGGAGCGCCGAGACAACAGCGGTGAAGTGCAGAAAATGGAAGAAGACCCCCGGAGAGCGGAGAAGACCCCCGTAGAGCCGAGAAGACCCCCAGAGAGCGGAGAAGACCCCCAGAGGGCGGAGAAGACCCCCCCAGAAGACGTTGAAGAAGCAAGCCTTAATAAAGGGGGCTCCCAGATTCCGATAAGCCAACGGCCAGGGTTGTCGGGAATAGACCCTGTCCTTATCAACATGGGGACAGGGTACTTTGGGGTGGGGGGCCGCAGGGCGCCCCCCCTGCCCCAGAGTACCCAACCCCCCCAAGTTGAGGGCATTCGGCCTGGTACGGCTCAGGAGGGGGGGGGCTCACTCATCCCCACTCCTTTCCTGAACGGCTGGGCGGCATGCTTTGGATACGGGTCTGGTATGGATTGTGGGGGAACCCCCATGCCGTTTTTTTCAGCGTAGGGGGGTTCTCCTTACAATCCATAGCAGACCTAAGGGCCTGGTATGCCTCCTGGGGGGAACCCATGCCCGATTTTTTGGCGTGGAGTTCCCCCTCATGATTCATACCAAACGCTGCGTGTAGAATTGGCGGGAATCCAAGTCGGATCCCTGCCTCTTCTATGACGCGCTCGCTGGAATGTGCTTTTTCTATTCCAGCAAGTGCAAGATGTCGGCACCCTGTCGCCGAGAATCAGCGCGATGCTGTCGTGGTGGAAACACATTCTCGGTGACAGGTACTGTAGGTATTGTAGTGGTCGTCAAGTTCACCTCGTACACAAAAGATCTTTGAAACCTGGCAGATTGTTTCTATGATCAGTGCTACTTTCTGCATCTCTTTTTATCATTTGTACTTTAGCACAGACTTCCAGTTTTGATGCCAAGGGAAAGCACCAAGAATAGGTTTCTATAGTGTAGTGGTCTACACTTTTGCCACAAACACAGAAGGTCCCAAGTTGAAAACTGGCCAGTAACACCTTTTTCGCACTAGGGCAAAATCAAAGCTCTTGCTTTGCATTTCTCTTTACAGCTGTAAGTGGAATATGCCAATATCAGGCATAGTTTAGTTGCAATTCAAGTGAGTTCTCTTTCTCCTGGTTAGTGAGTTGACCAAGAGAAACCGAAGACCATTGCTTGAAGCTTTTAGGTGACCTGGTTCTCCGGTCCCACACAGCAGGGTGAAAGTAGACTTTCTTTCTGATGGTTAGTGAGTTGATTTGGAAAACATCAAGGACACATTATGCCTTTGGGGATGCTGGAAAGTTTTCCTTTCTTGCTTCTGTCCGCCAGAGGACAAAGAGCATACACATTGTCCCATCTTCCTAGGTAGTCCTCTTCCATTTCCTGCACTGCTATCTGACCTCATATAAACCAAGGAGATGAATATTCAATTGGTTGATGGACTGTGCTTGTCTTGAGAATCAGGCACCTCTTAGAGAAAAATGCCATCACAGTGTGTGCAGGAGAGTGGGGGTGCCAGCTAAAAAAAAAGCCTACACAAGAGTGCTCACAGCGGAGCTCACAACTGTTAATACTAACACAGGGTAAGAGAGGAGTGTCAGTATGTCAGGGATCTGCCACCTAAGGGTTATTGGTGCAGACTGATTTCAGTGAATGGCCACAGGCTGCCTTATTTAAACCCCTCAGCAGCACTGTCTTTGCTGTCTGATCTGCAGCTCATCTTGAGACCTGATCCTGAACCTGCACCTGATATCATACTGACCTGGCTTTCTGACTAGTGTTAAGCGGAATACGCCATATTCGATTTCGCGATATTGCGCGAATATATAGAAGAATATTCACGAATATTCGCTAATATCGAATATTCGTGATATTTTATCCCGCTAATGCGAAAATGATTGCGAAATTCTCATAAACGGAGATAATTTCCTGTATTACTAAACTAATATGCACCAAACACTAACTCTACACTAACTCTACTTAAAAGAAAGGAGAATAAGGGGGCAAAAGAAGGGCGGAGAAGATAATCGCGCAATATTCCTATTGCGCGATTATCTTCTCCGCCCTTCTTTTGCATCAGAGCCAATCAGAATAACTCGAATATTCGGCAAAAGGAATATCGCGCAATATTCCTTTTGCCGAATATTCGAGTTATTCTGATTGGCTCTGATGCAAAAGAAGGGCGGAGAAGAAAATCGCGCAATATTCCTTTTGCCGAATATTCGAGTTATTCTGATTGGCTCTGATGCAGCATCAGAGCCAATCAGAATAACTCGAATATTCGGCAAAAGGAATATCGTGCAATATTCCTTTTGCCGAATATTCGAGTTATTCTGATAGGCTCTGATGCAAAAGAAGGGCCGAGTAGCTGATGCGATTCTTTTATGTTGCCGAAAAGTCGCAATGCGAATTTTCGGCAACATGAAAGAGTCGCATCAGCTACTCGGCCCAGGGTCTCTCTCTAATCATACCAGCAATGCTTTTAGACGTCGATGGAGATCACTAGGATGTGATCTGTTTTAAAAATAAATTTGAAAAAATACGAATATTCGCCATAGCGAATATTCGCCGCAATATTCGAGTTATTCGCGAATACTCGAATATGCAATATTCGGAGCGAATATTCGCAATGCGAATATTCGTGAGCAACACTATTTCTGACTCCGCTGCCAACTCCAGTCGTGACCTTTGGCTTCCTTGACCCTGCTCTGTTTAGCTATCTACCAGATCCTCTATTGCCAAATCCAGCCTGAACTCTGACCATTCCTTGCCTGCTGCTTTTGCCTGAACTGATTCTCCGTGTATGACCTGGCTTGTCTGACTCTATTGCTGTCGTCTGCACTTGCGTGCGCCTGTTGCTCTCAGGCGCACCTCCATCCAGTGACCTGCATCCACCTAACCAGTAACCAGCTAACCAGCATCTGCTGGCCTGCATCCGCTAACCTGCATCCGGTGACCTGCATCCGGTGACCTGCATCCAGCTGACCTGCACCTACAGTGCTCCAGCCGGCACCAGCCTTTCTCATTGGCCTTCATTTCCAATCTCAGAGAACTCTGCAGGTACTCATACATCACTGTGCTCCTACGGTCACTGTCTCAACCCCAGGTCTCCCTCTGCACGTCAGGCTCATTCCCAAGGTATGTGTCACAGTATGAGGCTTCAGCTAAAACTTAGCGGTTCAAGAAAGAGGAGTTTCATTGTGTCGCACTTTTTTCACTTTCACACTTATTGAAGAAGAATGATTTTCTTTGCAAGTTAGAACAAGGCTCCTTTTACCCTTCACATTCACTAGGAAAAAGAGCATCATTCTGACACCCCTATAGCAGCAAAGTGACAGCTACAACACCTAAAGGCCATCTAGAGCTGCAAATGTGTGCAGTCAGAACAGGACTGAAAAAAACAAGACTACAATTGAAAAGGCTATGCTACAGGAATGCTTACTACACAGGGGGCAGTGGCAACAGAGCATTGCTACTTCTCAACAACTAACATGCCCACAAACAAGGCTTAGATGATGGGAGGAGCATAGAAGCAGGAGGAATGTGAGTAATATAAATGTGTGGTTTGTTTAGTTCCGAATAAATATTAAGACACATTTTTAATTATTCGGAGATTTGGAAGTATCTGAATACCCGAATTACAATATAAACAAAGTTTACCGAATGCTCTGAATAACGAAACAAAATTAGTCGAATTTGAACTATAAAAATGTTTCTGAAATCAAAGACTGTGTGTGTTATTAGAGTACCATTTCAAAATAATGCTGTTTTTGTTAAGCCAAAGGTGATTTAACCACTTCCCGACCAGGAAACATTTATCCACTTCCCGACCAGGCCATTATTTGCGATACGGCACTGCATCGCTATAACTGACAATTGTACGGTCATGCAACGTTTTACCTCAATTTGTTTTTCCCACAAATAGAGCTTTCTTTGACAGTATTTGATCACTTCTGCAATATTTTTTTTCTATATACAAAAAAAGAGTGACAATTTTAAAAAGAACCCAATATTGTTTACTTTTTGCTGTAATAAATATTCAAAAATAAAATAAAAAATGTCTTCATCAGTTTAGGCCAATATGTATACTTCTACATATTTTTGGTAAAGAAAATGCAATAAGCGTATATTGATTGGTTTGCACAAAGCGTCTACAAAATAGGGGATATATTTATGGCATTTTTAATATTATTTTTTTATTTTACTAGTAATGGCGATGATCAGCTATTTTTAGCGAAATTGTGGCGGACAGATCAGACACTTTTGACACTTTTTTGAGACCATTGACATTTATACAGCGATCAGAGCTAAAAATAGCCACTGATTACTGTATAGAGATCACTGGCAGGGAAGTGGTTAACACTGGGGGGTGACCAAGGGGTTAAGTGTTTCCTAGGGAGGTGTTTCTAACATTGGGGGATGGGACTGACTGGAGGAGGAGAGCGATTGCTGTTCCTGTTCACTAGGAACAGCAGATCTCTCCCTACTTCCCTGACAGAACAGGGATCTGTCTGTTTACATTGACAGATTCCCGTTCTGTCTCTGCGCGGAGCGATCGCGGGTCACCGGCAGACACTAATGATGAAGATTTTTCTTTTGTCTGTTCACTTTGGCACACTCAAATCGTAAACAAAAAAAATCTTATGTTTTTGATTTGTTTGTTTCAAAATGTATTGATTCGAATACTTTGATTCAAAAAAACTGTAAATTTGAAATTATTAATCCAATTGGTCACTTCCGGTCCTCTGAGCTTGCGTTCCACGCTGACACGCATTTTCAGTTTCCGGACGCCACAGAGAGGAACAGCGCGCTGCTTAGCCAGCCTTCCCGACACCTACATAGGCTTTACCACAGCTCTATCCCCTAGCGCCTTACCATTAACATTGGACACAGCTCCTTACAGTTCCTCATTACACGGACTGCATCAACGGACCAGGCAATTTAGAGAGAATTCATTCATAAAAAAAAAAAAAGTGTGGGGGTCCCCCCAAACTCAATTACCAGGCCCTTCAGGTCTGGTATGGATATTAAGGGGAACCCTGACGTCAATTTAAAAAAAAATACGTGGGGTTCCCCCTAAATATCCATTCCAGACCCTTCAGGACGAGAGAGCACCCCCCACCTTCTGAACCATACCAGGCCACATGCCCTCAGCATGGGGAGAATGTCCCCATCAACATGGGCCTCATCCTCACAACCCGTGCCCGGTGGTTGTGGGTGTCTGCGGGCGAGGGGCTTATTAGAATCTGGAAGACCCCTTTAACAAAGGGGACCCCCAGATCCTGGCCACCCACTATGTGAATTGGTAATGGGGCACATTGTACCCCTACCATTTCACTAAGGAATTGTAAATAATTGTAAGAAACACACACACCGTGGAAAAAAGTCCTTTATAAAAATAAAAAAAATCCAGGAGCCGACAATTTATTAATGACTTTTTTTTTTCAGAAATGACACTTTGTGCAGAGAAATAGAAAATAGGGATGCTGGACATATGCACACAACACTGAATAGCAAACAACAATTTTACTGAACATGTTAACACATCCAACCCAGATACATGACTGCTTAAGGACAGTACACACAGGCTGAAGATCAGGTGGCATTGGCCAGTTCAATAGAAACCAGCCGACATTCAGCCTGTGTGTACGGCAGCTGATTTGACAGGATCCAGACGTCCAACAACTTCTGAATGATTAAAAAAGATCTGGCAATCTGCATCCGATCAGCGCTTTCAGCCAATGGCTAAGAGCATTGACCAGTGTATTCTGGCGGGGGTGGGGGGGGGGCTGTACTTCTTATGTGGATCAGAGGTGTGCAGTTTGTTCTTTACTCCTGTGATCCGTTTTCAGCAGACAGAGGGCTGAGGCCCTCTGTCGACAGATGTCACTGAGCCGGTCCAGGTTTGGAAAAGATTGTGACCATATAGTCAGGATCCACCCAAATGCCTGGACTGGCACCCAGCTCAGCCTCTCAGTGAGCTGCTGAGAACCTGAGCTGGTCGCTCCCATCCCCTCCACAGCCCAGAGCTCCACTGAGCGCTGGAGTGGCAGAGCAGACAGCAGTGACTGGTAGTCACGAGATCTCTGCTCAGGGAGCTTTGAGAACCAAGTGATCGGCTGTTTATTCGGTTTTCAGTGTTAGAACCAGCAGGGGACAGATGCAGCATTAAACCAATGCTGCACCCACTGGGGTAAGTATGATTCTAAAATAAAATAAAAATTTCCATACTTCTCTTTTAATTTTTTATACTGGCTAATCCTCAACTTAAAGTGGGGTTCCGGGCAAAACATTTTTTTTTGTTTGCAAGCTACAATTAATCACATTAAATAGTCCCTAAAACATATTAATAGCTCCCCAATCATTCTAGAAATCATTGCAAACACTTGCTTTATATCCTCCAGCTCGTGTTGTGGCTGTATCCATCATATGTGTGGGCATGTGAAGCCCAGTTCCTTTTTATTTCCTGGTTTTCAGTGAGAGGTGCATGCTGGGCGATTTTTAGGCACAGAGACTCCTGGGAAAAGAGTGTCATTATTTCCCAGGAGGGGATGGGGTCTTAAGACAGGAAGTGGAACCACCTAGGACCAGGAACTAGTAACAGCCAGATAGAAGTGAGTATCTGCACTGATAATCAGTGCAGCCCCAACAGCGATGCCTGCCAGTGCCCACCAGTGATGCCAATCACTGGGTAACTTCATTCTCCTGACTGCACGTCATATGACGTGCAGTCATAGAAGTTGCTAGGGACCTGTCGCATCACTGGGACCCCCGTGCGTGTGCCCGGCAGCCGCGAAGGCCGCCGGGCACCCGCGATTGCCGTGTAACTGAGCTGAGACGTGGAGCTATGTGTGTAAACACAGACCTGCACGTCCCTGTCAGGGAGAGAGGCAACCGATTGTGTCCCTTGTACATAGGGACACAATCGGTCACCTCCCCAGTCACCCCCCCTCCCCCCACAGTTAGAACACAAACTAGGAGAAACATTTAACCCCTTCCCCGCCCCCTAGTGGTTAACCCCTTCCCTGCCAGTTACAGTTATACAGTTATCAATGCATATTTATAGCATTGTTCACTGTATAAATATAAATGATCCCAAAAATGTGTCAAAAGTGTCCGATGTGTCCGCTATAATGCCCCAGTCCCGGAAAAAAATCGCAGATCGCCGCCATTCCTAGAAATTTTTTTTTTTTTTTTTAAATCAGAATTATGTCCCGTATTTTGTAGGCAATATAACTTTTGCGCAAACCAGTCACTATACGGTTATTGCGATTTTATTTTTTACATTTTTTTACCAAAAATATGTAGAAGAATACGTATCGGCCTAAACTGAGATAAAAAATGTTTTTTTTTTTTTAAATGGGATATTTTTTATAGCAAAAAGCAAAAAATATTGTGTCTTTTTTCAAAATTGTCGTTTTTTTTTTGTTTATAGCGCAAAAAATAAAAACCGCACGGGCGATTAAATACCACCAAAAGAAAGCTCTATTTGTGGGGAAAAAAGGACGCCAATTTTGTTTGGGAGCCACGTCGCACGACCGCGCAATTGTCAGTTAAAGCGACGCAGTGCCGGAAGCTAAAATGTTGTCTGGGCAGGAAGGGGGTGTAGGTGCACAGTAGGCAAGTGGCTAAAGGCAAGCTGTTAACAGAAAGTACATTTTTAGGGTGGAACTCCACTTTAAGAAGTTATAGTATGGTATAGTACTACACAAGTTTGAGTACATATATTTCACATAACTGGGTACTGATGAGACTCTCCACCTGGGCTGACTCACAGGGGAAGGTTTACTAAAACAGGTTGCACACAAAAGCTGGTGCAGCAATGCATAGTAACCAATCAGCTTCCAGCTTTTATTGTCAACGCTTAAATGAACAAGCTGATTGGTTGCTATGCAGAGCTGCACCAGATTCTGCATGCACCAGCTTTAGTAAATCTACCCCACAGATTATATTCAGCTCAGTGGCCACAATTTTAAGAATAAACTTACTAAAATTGTTTTAAATTAAATCGACCTAGCGTCGCTATGATTTACCTTTAAGGGACCAGAGTTTAGTAAATGACCTACATGATAAGTCATGGAAGGAAATTCCCTACAATATACAATTAATTCCAGGGTGACATTAAAATAATTAGGCCCTGTTTATGAAGCCAAGAGAGATGTATGTCATGGAAAAAGTTTCTAGGAAGGTAAATCCCATTAAAAGAATATTCTAATGTTCATAAGCAATAAATGTTCTTTAATTTTAGAACCTGGGATATAAGATCATCTTTCAATTAGGGCTTGACTCAATATGTTTTACAGCTTTGACTCAATTTTTTTTAGCACCAGTTAAAAAAAATTACAGATTTTTACATACCTTACTTTCTAAAAAAAAAAAAAATCCTAGAGACTAATAGGGCCAGATTCAGGTAGGTGAGCAGATCTTTAATGTGGAGTAACGTTTCTCATTTACGTTACTCCACCGACACTTTAGGAGCAAGTACTGTATTCACATAGCACTTGCTCCTAAAGTTGCGGCGGCGTAGCGATAATGAGCCGGCGTTATTCAAATTGGGTGGGTAGGGGGCGTGTATTATTTAAACTAGGCGCGATCCCGCGGCGAACGTACTGCGCATGCGTCGACTGTCAGTGCGCATGCTCCAAATTCTGTCAGGGAACGTCAATGACGTCAATCCCCATTCACGGACGTTTTACGCAAACGACGTGAATTTTTTTTAAATTTGACGCGATGACGAAGGCCATACTTAACATAGGATACTCCACCTAGGGGTCATGTTTTTCTTTGCGCCTCGTATCGCTTACGGAAACGTCGGAAAGTCACTGCGTCGGGCCCGAGGACGATCGTGAATTTCCGATTCCCGCTGATTAACATATTCTCGGCGTTAATCAGCGGGAACACCCCGAGCGCCATTTTTAAAATTGAAGTTCCGATACGACGGCGAAATACAATTACGCCGCTCGTATAGGAACTCAAACCTGGCGTTTCTTGTTTTCTGCTTACTGAAAACAGAAACGCCGGCTCAAAGTGAGAGTTAGGCTGGAGTATCACTGATACTCCAGTCTAACTCTACCTGAATCTGGTCCATAAAGTTTATTTAAAGCTTTTTTGCAGATTTTATGCAACATTCCATCACATGGATGGAGGTTTAAAAAAGTCTCTAAATTGGTGATGAGTCACTGCTTGGCAAGGACAGCAGGATTTGAAAGTAAAATCGACCCACATTGTTTCTTTCCCTTTGTCACAAATGTGACAAATTCATTTTGCAACATACACTAAGTCCAAGTTATATTTATTATATTATACTTATACTCCAGAAATGTTTATATTATTTTGAGGTATGTACTTATACAAGTGTTTTTATCGGAGTTTCAGCACTTTGAAATACATTTTTTTTTCCTTAAATTTACATGAGCTGTACAGTTTAATCAGGGCCGGTACAAGAATTTTTGTCTGCATTGTGGCAGGAGGGCATTATGACAGGAGAGGGGTATCTGGCCAGTGTAACAGGAGGGGGGCAGTGTAATAGGGGGGCAGCGGGTCAAGAGGGGGCAGTGGGACAGGTTTGGGGCAGTGGGGGTGGGATGAGGGCAGTGAGGCAGGTGGGGGCAGTGGCACAAGTGGAGATCAATGGTACAGGAGTGGAGCAGTGGGACAAGGAGGATGTTGTATATGTGGGGGGGGCAGTAGGACAAGAGGGGGCAGTGGGACAGGTGGCGGGCACTGGAGTATGAGGGGGAAGTGTGGTTGGGAGTGGGACAGGTGGAGGGGCAGTGGGACAAGAGAGGAGCAGGTGGACAGGTGGGGGACAGTGGGACAAGGAAGGCAGTGGGACAGATGGGGGCAGTGGGACAAGATGGGGCAATGTGACAGAAGGGAGCAGTGGGACAGGTAGGGGGACTGAAGCAGTAGGGGGCAGTGGGACAGGTAGGGAGCCATGGGACAAGATGGGGGCAGTGTGAGAGGAGGGGGCAGTTGGACAAGATGGCAGCAGTGTGACAAGAGGTGGGCAGTGGGACAGGTGGTGGACACTAGAGCAGAGGGGGTAATATGGTTGGGAGTGAGACAGGTGTGGGGCATTGGGAAAAGAGGGGGGCATTGGGACAAGAGGGGATTAGAGGGTCATGTGGAGGTCAGTGAGACAGGTAGGGAGCAGTGGGACAAGATGGGAACAGTGGGACAGGTGGTAGGCACTGGAGCAGAAGGGGCAGTGTGGTTGGGTGTGGGACAGGTGGAAGAATGGGTAAGGAGTAGGGCATAGGGACAGGAGGAGATCAGTGGGACATGTGGGGCAGTGGGAAAGATGGGGAGCAGTGGAACAAGATGAGGGCAGTGGGGCAGGTGATGGGCACTGGAGCAGGAGGGTGGCAGCGTGATTGGGATTGGGAGTGGGGCAGGTGGGGGGACAGTGGGACAGAAGGGGGGACAGTGGGACAGAAGGGGAGCAGTGGGACAGATGGAGTTAGTTGGACAAAGGGGGCAGGAGGGGGCAGTGTTGTTGGGAGTGGGACAGTCAGGGGGCAATGGGACAGGGGTTAAGCAGTGGGACAGGGGTCATTAGGACAAGAGGGGGCAGTGGGACAGATGGGGGCAGTGGGACAGATGGCAGACACTAGAGAAGGAGGGGGCAGTGTGGTTGGGAGTGGAACAGGTGGGGGGCAGTGGGACAGGACGGGAGCAGTGGGACAGGCGGGGGGAAGTGGGACAAGAGGGGGCAGTGTAACAGGTGGGGACAGTGGGACAGGATGGGAGAGGTGGAACAGGTGGGGGCAGTGGGATAAGAGGGGGAAGTGGCACAGGTGGGGAGGAGTGGGACAAGAGAGGGGCAGTGGGGCAGATGGAGATGTGAGACAGGAAGGAGTGGGACAGGTGAGAGGCAATGGGGCAGGAGAGGACAGTGGGAAAGGAGGAAGGCAGCGGGACAGTGTGAGTGGAGGGGGAAATGGGACAGGTGGCGTCACTGGAGCAGAAGGGGGACAGTGTGGTTGGAAGTGGAACAAGTGGGGGGAGTGCGACAGGTGGGAGTCGGTGGGATAAGGGGGGCAGTGGGACAGGTGGAGGGTAGTGGGACAAGATGGGGGCATTGGGACAAGAGGGGGGCAGTGGAACAAAAAAGGGGGCAGAAGGACAGGTGGTGGAAACAGGAGCAGGAGGGGGGCAGTGTGGTTGGGAGGTTGACAGATAGGGGAGCTGTGGGGCAGGAAAGGGCAGTGGGACAATGAGACAGAAGGGGAGCAGTGGGACAGAAGGGGAGCAGTGGTACAAGAGGGGGACCAGGGCTCAAGTTCTGCGGGAACGTGTGGGAACGGAGTTCCTGCACTTTTTCACAGCAGGAACTCATTTCCCTTTGCAGGACTAGAGCAGCCGAGAGCAGCCGAGCCACCGGAGCCAATCCTTCACTAAGTGGCGATGCCCAGCTCGAGGGGCAGGCGAAGCTTAGTAATCCTTTATGTTACTGCCCGCTTCCTGTATATGGATTCATCGGGTAGTGTGCGGCCATTCCGTCACTTCCTCGATGCCGCAATGTCTCCTGGGAGCTTTTGTCATTGTTCCCAGAAGACATTGCGGAGGTCTGCCGCGAGTTATCGTGGGATTTGGAAAGAACTTGCTTCTATAAAAATCTGAATACCCAGCAAGTGGCTAGGGATTCACCCAACCCCCCTCCACTAAGGGCAGCTGCCTATGCTGTTTTATGCTGAAGCCGGCCTTGAGTTTAAAATCTACTCCTAAAAACACAGGGTCAGGTTTAAGCCTCTTCAAAGCTCAGATATTAACTAATTTAAATATTGGCTGCCTGGCTCTATTATTCTTAAAGGAGTTGTAAAGGAAAAAACATTTTTGCCTAAAATAATGTCTGCAAGGTAGACAGACAGAATAGTGTAATGATTCTGTTAACAAATGAGTAAATACCTATTAAATTCCTTCATCTATATCACCTCCGGCGTTCTAGTTTCTGTTCTCTCATTCGCTTCCTGGTTTGCGGCGCTCCCAGTATGAATTGCGGCACGCCCAGTAATTCTACGTGTCTCTAACAAGTAGAGAGCGTCCTGCCACACAGATGTAGTTCCCAGGAGGGGGCGAGCACGTTACTGACCACTGCAGTAAAGCCTCCCTTCACGGTGGTGAGTAACAATCAGACAAGCAGGAAGTGAACAGAACAAAGAAATAGAGCAACTTCTGAGCAAAAACAGACAATGAGGAAGTGAAAAGAGGAATGTCTGCGGGTAAATGATGCTTATTATGAAAAAAAAAATTCCTTTACAACCCGTTTAAGACGTCTGTGCAGGTGATTTCACATAAACTGATTTTGCTATAAAATTATGGATTTCCTACTCTTTTTTCTTTTTAGAGTTTTTAGTAGTTTTTGTAGTTTACTTTATTTTTAATTTTCTTACTTCGTGTTTTTGAACATTGATTTCATCACCCATACAGAGTGACATTTTTCCAACATCTGATGTCTATGGCCATCATCACTACTTTTCATTCACTGTAGATAATGTTGACATTATGGATTAAAATTCCACCATATTTGACAAAGCTTGTCATGGTTGACTTTCTGTAAATGTAATAAATTTGAATAGGAAAAGATAATGAGCATTTGTATTTAGTTCAGATAAGTGTAAGGTTGTGTTCTGTGCACAATAAACTGAGCTTGTTGAAGAAGAAGTACTTCAAAGTGATTGTCAACAACAATGTGTGCGCAATGTCATTTTTTTCTGTAGGAAAGGTCACTAAGATCTAATCATGCCTACAATTATGCTGTGTAATGAAAGCATTATTTTAACCCCATACAAGTCTTTGGAAGCAGTCTATCTAATATACTTTAACAGTTGTAATACATTGCACTACAGCTGGCATAATCATTCATTATTAACCGGTTCCTGACCGGCTCACGTGTATTTACAGGGGCAGAATGGCTCCCCTGTGTGAAACCCTGTACGGGGTTCCCTTAAGAGCTGCCAGAGGGTGCTGCATGGCGGGGGACCCCATACCGCTGGCCATGCGCGATCGCGTGCACGAGCACCAGCACAGGGATTTGTGTGTGTAAACACACAAAACCCTGTGCTGTCAGAGGAGAGGAGACATGTTGTTTGTTCCTAGTAAGTAGGAACAGCCATGTGTCTCCTCTCCTACTCAGTCCAATCCCCATACAGTTAGAACACACTGAGGGAACACACGTTTAACCCCTCGATCGCCCCTAGTGTTAACCCCTTCCCTACCAGTGTCATTTACACAGTAATCTGTGCATTTTTAAAGCACTGATCGCTGTATAAATGTCAATGGTGCCAAAAATGTGACAAAAGTGTTTAAACTGTCTTGTGTATAGAGCAAAAAATAAAAACCGCAAAGCTGATCAAATACCACCAAACAAAAGTTCTATTTGTGGGAAAAAAAGGACACAAATTTTGTTTGGGTACAGTATTGTGATACAGCGATACTGTGCCAAATTGTAAAAAAGTGCTTTGGTCAGGAAGGGTATAAAATCTTATTAATACATTTACCATAGTATAGATACAACCAGGATCACTGATTTACATGCAGAGCCAACACCTGTGTGTACCTGGACTTCTAAGACTTTTCAGTTTATTCCTGACAGCATTGTACGAGCTGTGTGCTCCACTTCCATTAATAAAACGTATTATCAACCTATATAGTTCTAAAATAATGAAGCTTAAAATACTGCAAATAAAGACCAAAAGTCATAAATCCAACATGCAGAAGATAAATTAATGCATCTTAAAATTTCCAAAAATACTGCTTATATAAGAATTTAGTAAAAACAAAGAGCCAGATTCAGATACACTTAATATTGCGCTGCGTAATCGAAATACTCTACGCTGCCGTATTTTAACAGGCTCTTCACCGAATTCTGGTAGATTTTTGACCGTACGCTACGGCAGCGTAGTCTATTTCTCGCCGCGTAATCGAAATACGCGATTAGGGGGCGTGAAGCATTTAAATTAAGCGCGTTCCCGCGGCGATCGAACTGCGCATGCTCCGTTCAGAAATTTCCCGCTGTGCATTGCGCGAAATCACATCGTTACGTCATTCGTTGTTTGAGTAGCGTCGTTTACGAACATTCCTATTGCCGGAAGACTTACGTAAAAAATAATAAAAGATGTCGGAAAACGTAGAAATTCGACGCGGGAACGACGGCCATACTTAACATGGGCTGTCTAATATTAGACCAGCAAAAAGCTGGTATAGTGTTACGCAAAAAAAAGATGACTAAAGGTGCCGTAAGAGATTGCGAATTTCGGGGTTTGCCGGCAAAAGCTCATTAGCATAACCTGATGCGGAAAACAACGGGAAGTCCACCCAGTGGCCGCAATTTTATTGCAGCGTAGATCCGAAGGCGTACGAACACGTAATCCAGTCGAATTGAAGCCCGCAGCCGTCTATTCATGGTTTGAGGTTTTCGACTAGCTAAAAAACGCGCGTAATTTGAAATTACTCCAGTCTAACACCAGTTAGACAGGAGTAAGGGCTCTGTGAATCTGGCCCAAAGTTTGCTGCTGCCAGACTAGTTTAGAGCAATAGATTCGAACTTAATTCAAATCTCAGATTTAGGTGTAGTTCACAGAATATAATTCTTTACCAGTAGTGTTGCTCACGAATATTCACATTGCAAATATTCGCTACGAATATTGCATATTCGAGTATTCGCGAATATTGCGGCGAATATTCGCTATGGCGAATATTCGTATTTTTTCAAATGTATTTTTAAAACAAAATGTTTGGGAAAAACTAATGCGCTACTGTGAGTAAACAGTGGTGAATGAATGGGTAGCAACCACACTTAAGAGGCAGCTCAATCTATAGTGTCCACAAAACACAAAATAACATATGAATAAAATAGGTGATAAGCGCTACAAATAGTGGTGCGTGAGCACTAAATTACACAATACATTAAATGTCAAAGACAAAAAACTCAAAACACTCAAAATTGCTATGTGAATACAAAGGCTCATATATGTGAATGGGAGCAAAAAACGAGTATAGTGGATAAAAAGAGTTCCATGTGTCAGACACTGCTGAAAACCAGGAGTGAGGTCCTTAGGGACCGGTGGGGGATGTGCTGGGCTGTGGACAATTGCGCCAGGTGGTATCTTGCTGGTAACAGCTGGCGGGCTAGATGATAATATGATGGATGACTTCACTCTAGATGCTGTTCAGTACTGGGAGTCGCCAACAGGTGATGTAGTTCCCTTACCTTCAAGATGCTATATATAGGCATATAGTTGGATTCATCAGGTATGGAGATCTCGCTGTCCCAGATGGATTCCCTCTGTTGTATCCAGGTGGTGTTGCTGCTCCAGGCTCAGCCGTCCACAGAGTTGATGTGGTGAATGTGGGATATAGAAGAGAGAATCTCCAATCGTGAAGTAGGTCGCCAAACGCACCCCAATCCTGGTCGAGCGCGGCTGTTGGCTTGAGGGGGGCCAATCAGAATAACTCGAATATTCGGCAAAAGGAATATTGCGTGATTATCTTCTCCGCCCCTCTTTTGCATCAGAGCCAATCAGAATAACTCGAATATTCGGCAAAAGGAATATTGCGCGATATTCCTTTTGCCGAATATTCGAGTTATTCTGATTGGCTCTGATGCAAAAGAGGGGCGGAGAAGATAATCGCGCAATATTCCGTTTGCCGAATATTCGAGTTATTCTGATTAGCTCTGATGCACGCATCAGAGCCAATCAGAATAACTCGAATATTCGGCAAAAGGAATATTGCGCGATATTCCTTTTGCCGAATATTCGAGTTATTCTGATTGGCTCTGATGCAAAAGAAGGGCGGAGAATATTATCTTCTCAGCCCTTCTTTTGCCCCCTTATTCTCCTTTCTTTTAAGTAAAGTTAGTGTAGAGTTAGTGTTTAGTGCATATTAGTTTAGTAATACAGGAAATGATCTCCGTTTATGAGAATTTCACAATCATTTTCGCATTAGCGAAATTTCGCAAATTTTTTTTTGGATAAAATATCACGAATATTCGATATTAGCGAATATTCGCGAATATTCTTCTATATATTCGCGAATATTCTTCTATATATTCGCGCAATATCGCGAAATCGAATATGGCGTATTCTGCTCAACACTATTTACCAGGTCTTTAGTAATGTATTTGTCACCAACAGAGAGACCTCAAACTATTCCTTGGGATTAAATTATCCGTATACACATGGAAGTTTCAGCCATGATTTGCCATTTTTTTTATTGGCCTGTCATGTAACCTCTGTAATCGATTAGCCAACTTAAAGTGGTGTTCCGGCCCAAAAAATAAATAATTAAAAGCCAGAAGCTACATATACTGCAGCTGCTGGCTTTCAATATTAAGACACTTACCTGTCCTGGAGTCCCTCAATGTCGTCATCCCAAAGGTGTTCTTTCGGGTTGAGGTCAAGATTATGTGCAGGCCAGTCAAGTTCCTCCACCCCAAATGTGCTCATCCATGTCTTTATGGACCTTGCTTTGTGCACTGATCCAAAGTCATGACTGCCCATTATCATTGCTTTCCAGCCCCATCTCATTCTGCAGAGCATATACAAGTATAACAGTCTCCTCCTCCCATTAGATCTAATGAAAATGCGGAAGCCGTGAAATGCATCATTACTACGAGCCCCTGTCTGACGTCACTTCTTGTCGCCGAGAGCCGTGTGCGCTCCAGGCTGAAACGCACACCGCCGAACAGGTACCTCCAGAATTCGATGTTCCCGCAGTGCTCTGCCTCGCTTCTTTCCTGGACAGCAACCAACAATATCTTTACCAGAGAAGCCACCATCATTAGCTGACTATCCACAGTGACTACACTTCCCTTCTTATGAGCGCATTTTGTGCTAATTTTGGGGGGTAGCCATTTGGCTGTTTTAATGAATTAATAAATTCCATATTATCAGACATACTGCACTTAGTAGGCGCATTTTTTCTTTTTGTTTCAACTCAATATTGAACCCTACGGACTAACTGGGATGCCATTAAAGTTCATGTGCGTGTAAAGGCAGGCATTCCAATACTTCAGATGATATAGTGTATGTATGAATACAGTATATAAATAGATATATTATATGCATGTATATAGAACATGCCTGAGGGAAAGAAATCATAAAATCATTCTCCCTTCGCCCTATGTCTTACTGTTTGGAGAGCGTTACAGTTAAATATACTTTGCTCCTCTTTTCCAAAGAGTTGGTATTTGCATATACATTTCGAGGTACTAGTACCGGTAGTTAAAATGTATTTGAACACAATCCTCTATAGATATTGAAAGTCATGGAATAATCCATTTCAGTGGACCTACTATATGACAGCAAACATATCTACGCGTGGATGTAATAGTAGTTGTCAGGTAATAAAATGTTGGTACATAAATATATACAGTACATGTAACATACTGTATATGCAGATAGGTATGCAAGTATGTGTACCTGGGGCAATATCTTACAGGGAGTGCAGAATTATTAGGCAAGTTGTATTTTTGAGGATTAATTTTATTATTGAACAACAACCATGTTCTCAATGTACCCAAAAAACTCATTAATATCAAAGCTGAATATTTTTGGAAGTAGTTTTTAGTTTGTTTTTAGTTTTAGCTATTTTAGGGGGATATCTGTGTGTGCAGGTGACTATTACTGTGCATAATTATTAGGCAACTTAAAAAAAAAAAACATATACCCATTTCAATTATTTATTTTTACCAGTGAAACCAATATAACGTCTCAACATTCACAAATATACATTTATAACATTCAAAAACAAAACAAAAACAAATCAGTGACCAATATAGCCACCTTTCTTTTCAAGGACACTCATGCAGCCTGCCATCCATGGATTCTGTCAGTGTTTTGATCTGTTCACCATCAACATTGCGTGCAGCAGCAACCGCAGCCTCCCAGACACTGTTCAGAGAGGTGTACTGTTTTCCCTCCTTGTAAATCTCACATTTGATGATGGACCACAGGTTCTCAATGGGGTTCAGATCAGGTGAACAAGGAGGCCATGTCATTAGTTTTTCTTCTTTTATACCCTTTCTTGCCAGCCACGCTGTGGAGTACTTGGACGCGTGTGATGGAGCATTGTCCTGCATGAAAATCATGTTTTTCTTGAAGGATGCAGACTTTTTCCTGTACCACTGCTTGAAGAAGGTGTCTTCCAGAAACTGGCAGTAGGACTGGGAGTTGAGCTTGACTCCATCCTCAACCCGAAAAGGCCCCACAAGCTCATCTTTGATGATACCAGCCCAAACCAGTACTCCACCTCCACCTTGCTGGCGTCTGAGTCGGACTGGAGCTCTCTGCCCTTTACCAATCCAGCCACGGGCCCATCCATCTGGCCCATCAAGACTCACTCTCATTTCAGCAGTCCATAAAACCTTAGAAAAATCTGTCTTGAGATATTTCTTGGCCCAGTCTTGACGTTTCAGCTTGTGTGTCTTGTTCAGTGGTGGTCGTCTTTCAGCCTTTCTTACCTTGGCCATGTCTCTGAGTATTGCACACCTTGTGCTTTTGGGCACTCCAGTGATGTTGCAGCTCTGAAATATGGCCAAACTGGTGGCAAGTGGCATCTTGGCAGCTGCACGCTTGACTTTTCTCAGTTCATGGGCAGTTATTTTGCGCCTTGGTTTTTCCACATGCTTCTTGCGACCCTGTTGACTATTTTGAATGAAACGCTTGATTGTTCGATGATCACGCTTCAGAAGCTTTGCAATTTTAAGAGTGCTGCATCCCTCTGCAAGATATCTCACTATTTTTGACTTTTCTGAGCCTGTCAAGTCCTTCTTTTGACCCATTTTGCCAAAGGAAAGGAAGTTGCCTAATAATTATGCACACCTGATATAGGGTGTTGATGTCATTAGACCACACCCCTTCTCATTACAGCGATGCACATCACCTAATATGCTTAATTGGTAGTAGGCTTTCGAGCCTATACAGCTTGGAGTAAGACAACATGCATAAAGAGGATGATGTGGTCAAAATACTCATTTGCCTAATAATTCTGCACTCCCTGTATTTAAATGCCGACTTCTACAGAGAAAGTCAGACTTCTGCTTGTCCTGTGCCATCCACAGCTCATCATAGGTAAGTGAGATTGGCAATCTTTCTTGCCATAGTTGAGTAAATAAAATGGGCATAAAGACAGTTTTTCATCCTTTCAAAGTCAATCCAGTACTGTGATAAACTGTAGTCCCCACCTAAAACTCAGTGGTGCCCCATAGCAGAGAAAAGGATCAAGCCCATTTAGTGATCAGATGTACCCATTGCACAGGGAGATTTTCCAACCAGATGAAAAATCTCCCTGTGCAATAATGGGTACATCTGATGACCAAATACACCCATTTTGCTTCTTAGCTGTACTGAAACATCTTATTTAGTAATACTCATAATCAGAAGGATAGTCTGTACCTATCAAATCATGTATGGTCAGCCAAGGTAATCCCATCTAACTAACAAGGTTGGCGTTGTGGGGAAACTTAGGACAGATATCAACTTTCTGTGCAAAAGAGTAAAAGTGCAAGCTTTCCAGGGCTCATGAACAAAATATACTAAATATGCAGAAACTGTACTTGTGGGTATGTGTTGTCTATTGATTGTGTCTGTTTACTGAGATGCAACACAATAGGGTTTCCAAAAATATATACTGCTGTATATGAAGATACTGTACTTGTAGGTACCTGCTGTACATTGAATGTGGCCATTTACTATGTGTAAACATAACAGGTGCACATTAAGTAGAAAGTACCGTATTTTAATGTAGATATTAAACAACCAAAATGTTGATCTAATGCACTACCTAAAACGAATACAGAGGACAGTTTGTAGGTATAAAATACATTCCAATACCAATTGGGCGCATGATGGATTCTGAAAACATTCTCCCATTCCTCGTTCTCCAGCATGCACAATTCCTCAGGGCTCCTATTAACACGCTCCATTTAATTAACACTTTGTTTGACATCAATTCCCAGCAGATTGACTTGAGATTTTGTTAAATAATGCACATGCATTACAAAATTCTTATTTTCACAAAAAAAAAAAAAAAAAACTTACTAAGCAGATAATTCTTATAAAGATATTGTCTATTAGTGTTAGGTGAAGCAGTTCGCGATTGGACCAACATTTTTGTGCCCCTATTAGTCCAAAGACACATTAGCAATCCTGTTGTTTCTATTGCTGCTGTGACTCTCCCTACTAGGGAGAGTCATGGGACCACAGGCATTATGCATAAACCACCCGAGCAAACATGCAATAGAGGAAAGTAACACACCAACCACCATTTCTTTCTTCAAAATTTTATTAAAGTAAACACATATATCATAACTTCCACATAACCATAACTTTATTGGAATTAAACTTGGCCACGGCCTGATTCATTGGTTTAAAATGTCCATTCAAATAATAATCATACGAAGATATTGTACTCATACCATAAATAATTCAACTGATTAAATTTCCATAACCATCACGCACAGCCCAGCCACTGAGACTCGAGCTGCATAATCATGAAACCAATTTTAAATCTCCCATCAGGCAACTTGCCTTTAAACCGTAAAATACTACCACATGAATCTGGCCGCGACGGGAGGGGGGGAAGGGTGGGGAGCTCCGCCGGCTGGGTCCTCTTGAAGTTAAACGGCCGCCTGCCTGTCACGGAACCGGGCCTATATAAAGGCCCGAACCGGTCTCTAGAATATTCCTCCTAGGTCACCTGACGCTCCCCGGCCAACCACTGCTCTCACCTGTCCTGACTCCTGGGCTACTTTAGCACAGCTGCTCCGCTTGATTGGGCCCCTTACCAACCTGCTCTGACCTGCAAATGACCCCTCCTGGATAAACCTTATCCTAGCTGCCCCTGCCGTGGACCCATAAGGAAAGGAGAGCCTAATTGGCCCTCTTTCCTTTCCCATTCTCTCTCGGTTCATCCTGCTGACCACTGTAAGTAGTACTAAATGTGATTGGGAATTTAAATGTTGTGCCCAGAACAGGAATAGAGGGGAAATCTTACAATGAGGCTAACTGTTCCATTGACAACTGTCTAGGAGCAGATTTCCTTTCACTTCCCATTAAGTGTATAAGCCTGGAAATGATGGACTATTTTCTTTTGAATGGGCTGCCTAAAGCAGCAAAAAAAGTGGATTATTTTTAGTTATAGTGCATTATTAGTTATATAGCATTACAGTGCACTGCAACACAGGTGCATTGGTAAGCTGTATGGGGGTGCCATTCAAAATGAATGGCACTCCCTAACACCAACATGCATAATGTACATTGCCCCATCCTGTGATAATGCATCAAGCTGTTCCTCTAAGTGCAGCATGGTGTAAGCAAAATTATGTAAAATACAAGGGCTAAACACTGAGACCCCGTACACACGTACACACAGCAGAGAACCTCGACGGGCGGAACACATAGTTCCGCCAGTCGAGGTTCTCTGCCGGCCGTCAGAATCGGCGACCCGCCCATCGGGAAAGGCAACCAGCCATTCATCCCGACGGGCCGTCGAGCAAATAGAGAACCTGTTCTCTATTTGCTCGACCGGTTTCCCGACGGGCGGGGCTCGTCGAGAGCGTACACACGGCCGAGGTTCTCGGCAGAATGCGGCTCCCAGCGAGGTTCTCGCTGGTTTCTGCCGAGAACCTCGGCCGTGTGTATGGGGCTTCAGATTGACAATTGCTAGCAGCTGGCATGCATGGATAATAACAAAGTGGCATGTGATTCCTTCCACGTGCCACAGTAAATTGGAGAAAGTCTGTAAGTACTGCAATGCAGCAGTGTAAATCCAGCCTAAAGGACTTATTATCTACTTTTCTAGAAGATCTCACCACTCCCCAACTTAATCAGAGCCAGCAGTCCATCCTTGGTCCATATAAGAGTGATCATCAAGCCTAGCAGTAAGTGTAGCTCCCTCTTGCGCCTCTCTGAAGAGAAACCCCAGATGGCAGAATCATTGCATTGAAAGGTATTGGGTGCCAGTAACTTTAGTACATTTAAAGCAGGAGTTTCAAACTGGTGGGCCCTCCACCTGTTGTGGAACGAAGTTCCATCATGTCTCTGTATGTGAGAGTCATGCTTGTAACTGTCAGCCTTGCAATGCTATATGGGACTTGTAGTTCTTCAACAGCTGGAGGGCTGCCAGTTTGAGACCCCTGATATAAAGAGATCATTAAAGCACCATGAACTCAAGGAGAGAGGGCTAGGGCACTAAGTACCCAAAAAATAGACAAGACTGACTCCAGACTTCTCCGCTAGCAATAGTCAATTCAGGCTACAGAGCTTTAGGCCAAGACTAGCAATCTGTATTTGTAGACTGTTAAGCACAACAAGGCAGCACCAGTATCCTCTGTGAAAAGCAACCAGAACTTCCTACAATGAAGGCCTCTTGAGCCCCTATAGGGAAAGAGAGCCTTGACTGATGGGGGCATGGCCAGCAGCTGGGCATAGGCAGTTGATGAGTGGTCATTCAAGTTGAGTTGAGTTATAGGGGATGGGCTGGGCCTGAGCTCAGTAAAAGTACTGCCCCAGGGAATTCTGAGCCTTTTGAAGAAATGTGGCTGGAAGAGCCGCCCACCCTCCCTCCCCTTTTTTTTCCTTGATGGTATGTCACAGCTTGTTGCGGTTTCTGGACATTGCCAGCATTAAAAGTTGCTGTAAAGGGCTATGCCATTCATTGGAAATTGAAAGTAGGCTGTCTGTCCAGCACTTAAGGACAGGCCCCTTTTGGAATTCAAATAGTTAAAGTTAAAGCTGCTCACAGTACCACTGAGACTGGCACTGGTTTCAAGTGTTCACAGGTTCTGTGTTAGAATTTAAATAAAGCTGTGGCATTTCCCTTTCCAACCTAATGGTTGTATGTGTGTTTTCTTATATGGGGTGAGGGCAAGGAGTGGTCTATTCCATTATGCCTTCAGTCGGTTTGTGCCTAGGCCCATTATCCCTCAGCAGCCAGGTCCACCTGCAGCAGTTGATGTTCTACTACATTTCATCTGTAAGTACATCATATAGAGTTACCTGCTATTTTGACTCTAGTACCAACTTCTACAAGTTCTCATATAACAAACAGGCTTATCAGCAGGCCCGGATTTACTCCCTTTGCTGCCCCAAGGCTGGTCCTTCAATGCCACCCCGCCTGCGCAGTACAGGGGGGACATTATCCGCCGTGGGACTTTTTCGGCAGGATACTGGGAAGCAGGGCGGGTTCTGCTGCCGAATATGACATTGAGAGGCGGGGGGGGGGTGCGGCTGCCGAAAATGACATTGAGAACCGGGGGGGGGGGGGGGGGGGGGGGATGTTGCTGTCAAAAATTACATTGATCATTGGGGGGTGCTGCTGCAGAAAATTACATTGAGAACCATCTCACCTCATCTTCCCTCTGTTTTCTCTCCTCTCACCCTCCGTGACATGACAGGGGGGAACCCCGAAATGAAAGTGTCCTCTCCTCTCAGCTGCAGTGCCGCCCCTGCACCCACTGCCGCCCCGAGGCCTGGCCTTGTCTGGAATCCGGCCCTGCTTATCAGCCCTGATATCTCTAAATACGTTTACTGATTTTCAGTATTTGCATTGCTCTTCAGCATTTTGTGCAACTAACCTGATGGAACTTGCTGTGATAGAGGACAGAGAGAGAAAAGCTCAGCAGTTTTTCTAAATTCCACATGTCAAAATGCACAGATTAGATAAATATATGCTATGAACTATGCAGAATGTAGAATAAACATTCTTAAAATTGTTTTTATTCTATAGAATACTAAAGGTAAATAGTATGGAAATGTATTGTTAGGTTTAAATGCGCCCTAATCCATTGTGTTGTATGCATTATACAGTATAATATTTCTCACCCTTTATAGACAACTAAATAGATAATGCTGACAGCAGGTACACTTGTCTGAAATGATTATTGCTGGATATATGCACCCATATAATTTAGCTACAGCTATTGTAAATCATATCCTATTTACTGTGGTGTGTGACAGGAATCATACATCACTTGTTATTACCCATGCACGCCAGCTACCTGTAAGTGTCCGCCTTTGTATTTTACATGATTTTGTTCACACCATGCTACACCTAGACTCTAGAGCAACAGCTGGATTTTATAGTATACAGTGCTGGTGGATATGTTTTATAATATTGTGTTTTTTAATGCATATAATCGTCAGTAAAATAATGTTTATCTAGTCTTGAGGTATGTCATTTATATGATTATGTGGCATATTATGCACTAACATCAGAGGTCTAATTTCACTAATCACTATTTATCGCAAATAAACAGTCCTCCTATAGTTGTTTAATAAGAAATAAAGAACATGCTGAATGTTTTCAAGAACACCATAAAAAAAATAGAAGTCTAATAAAAAGAGATGTTGTCTAGCTGGATTTATCATAGCAGATAGTGATGGATCCGTCTGCAGTCCTTCATCTACATTTTGCGGTCTACATAAATAACAGTGATTTCAGTTTTCAAAACAGCTTCTCCCTATATGGTCTGGATTTGAGGTTCCATTTGTAGCGGGGTCCTCCTGTCAGAGTCTAATGACAGGCTATTCCCGCTGGACCCTTGTTCACGTTTGTAAATATTAAGTTATTGTTAAGGAGCTATGCATTGTGGGACTACGAGTAGCGGGACATATGGACTCCATTGACTCTGTGGAGAAACAGACTATAATTCCCACAATGCCCTGCAAGATTTGAACACGTGACAACTCCGCACAGACTTGTGGGGGAGGTTACTTAAGGAGAGGGTGTGGTGCCTGTTCGCTCTCTCGGGACCAGCCTCTTCTCCTCTGCGGAGCTGCTGACAGAGACAGCCGTGCTGCTAGGCCCAGAAGCCTGGGTCTAAATTCATTGAGACCAGCCATCTGGAAGGAAGCAAGACTTCAGTATCCAGCCAGTGTACCCGGAGATCGTAGAGGAAACCCAGCTGACAACCGAAACACTGGAACGCCCTCATTCTGGACCCTTGTGCTGTGGAGCAGCGACTTACAGACGCACACTCTGAGAGGAATCCAGGCGGATCGGCCTGTCGGGTGAGAGAGCACATGCTCAACTTCTAACTCTCTATTTTTAGACAGACACTTTAGTGCCACCTCACAGGCCGCCCGCCTCTGTTTGGCCCCAGCTTAAACTTAGAGGCCTTTCACTGTTCATAGTGTTTACACAGACGTGACTGACGCTGGCCAGCGATCAGCTCACCAACGTTGATGTTCATCACACGTTACCAGATTAATTTCCCTTTATTACCTGTTCCTTGTGGATTACAAATTTAACGTGCACACCCGGCCGCAACGTGGACTTTAGCTGCTTGCAGAATCGCTCGCTAGAGGGAGCTCATGAGCACAGACTGTTTCACTTTAGTTTGGCTCAATGGTACCATTTTTTAGCATAGAACTGTTGGTATCCGTTAGTGTCATTTGTTGATTTCTGCGTTTCTTGTGTTGTTGCATAGCAACTATTCATTTGCTGATTTAAGCTTATGCTTGTTCTCTTTGAGTACTCATGAAGTAAACTCACCCTTTTTGATTTAAATATATTACTGTGTGAAGTCTGGAGGGACCATCCAAAATTAAATTATGTTTTTTATTTTCCTTGCATGTCCCCCTCAGATCTACAGCGACTGCACCTAAACTGCACTTTCAGAGCACTTTCAAGTTCACTTGTAGTCAAAGTGTATTTGATTTTCGTAAATAACCTCCTTAGTCTGGTACCAGCATAGTAAGGGGACTGCAATACATATACAAGAAATATTGTAGGAGGGTGGCTATGCTTTTTTTTTTTTTTTTTACTTGAGCAAATTTTTTTTAAATAACCATGAGAATACTGACTCTGTACAGGCAGTCCCTGAGTTACGAACCAGCTAGGGACTGTAGGCTTGTTCTTAAGTTGAATTTGTTAGTAAGTCAGAACAGTACCTTTTTTAAGTGTAACTCCAGCCTAGAGCTTCTGGCTGTGCAATGTGGGGTTTTCCGGGTGCTTCTGGGCATGCAGTCCTGTATGTGGGATGGGTCCCGTTCTGCAAGATGGCTACTCTGCGATTTCAGGGGACCAGCGTGGAGTGCAAGTTGTCGGCAGTGACGTCACGCCGCCTCCGTTCGTAAGTCGTTTGCAACTCGGATGTTGGAAACTCAGGGACTGACTATTGAAAGCACAGGTTCAGCACTCCCCATAGATATTCATTCAATTTACAGTAGAAAATCAAATGATTTGGCGCCTAATGCAAGGCAACTTTAGATAAAAACATCTTTAAAGAATGACCAGTAAAATAAGGAGTGAATGTTGCTGATCTCATGAAATTCTTTTTGAAAAACAGATACAGTACAGTTAGAGTGGGGGGAAAAAGTATTTAGTCAGCCAACAATTGTGCAAGTTCTCCCACTTAAAAAGATGAGAGGCCTCTAATTGTCATCATAGGTATACCTCAACCATGAGAGACAAAATGTGGAAACAAATCCAGACAATCACATTGTCTGATTTGGAAAGAATTTATTTGCAAATTATGGTGGAAAATAAGTATTTGGTCAATATCAAAAGTTCATCTCAATACTTTATTATATATCCTTTGTTGGCAATGACAGAGGTCAAACGTTTTCTGTAATCCCTCACAAGGTTGTCACACACTGTTGTTGGCATGTTGGCTCATTCCTCCATGCAGATCTCCTCTAGAGCAGTGATGTTTTGAAGCTGTCGCTGGGAAACACAGACTTTCAACTTCCTCCAAAGGTTTTCTATGGGGTTGAGATCTGGAGACTGGCTAGGCCACTCCAGGACCTTGAAATGCTTCTTACGAAGCCACTCCTTCGTTGCCCTGGGCAATGTGTTTGGGATTATTGTCAGGCTGAAAGACCCAGCCACGTTTCATCTTCAATGCCCTTGCTGATGGGAGGAGGTTTGCATTTAAAATCTCACGATACTTGGCCCCATTCATTCTTTCATATACACAGATCAGTCATCCTGTTCCCTTTGCAGAGAAACAGCCCCAAAGCATGATGTTGCCATCCCCATGCTTCACAGTAGGTATGGTGTTCTTTATTTGCAACTCAGCATTCTCTCTCCTCCAAACACGACGAGTTGTGTTTCTACCAAACAGTTCTACTTTGGTTTCATCTGACCATATGACATTCTCCCAACCCTCTTCTGGATCATCCAAATGCTCTCTAGCAAACCTCAGACGGGCCCGGACATGTACTGGCTTAAGCAGGGGGACACGTCTGGCACTGCAGTATTCCTGGCGGCGTAGTGTGTTACTGATGGTAGCCTTTGTTACGTTGGTCCCAGCTCTCTGCAGGTCATTCACTAGGTCCCCCCGTGTGGTTCTGGGATTTTTGCTCACCATTCTTTTGATAATTTTGACCCCACGGTGTGAGATCTTGCGTGGAGCCCCAGATCGAGGGAGATTATCAGTGGTCTTGTATGTCTTCCATTTTCTAATTATTGCTCCCACAATTGATTTCTTCACACCAAGCTGCTTGCCTGTTGCAGATTCAGTCTTCCCAGCCTGGTGCAGGTCTACAATTTTGTTTCTGGTGTCATTCGACAGTTCTTTGGTCTTCACCATAGTGGAGTTTGGAGTGTGACTGTTTGAGGTTGTGGACAGGTGTCTTTTATACTGATAACAAGTTCAAACAGGTGCCATTAATACAGGTAATGAGTGGAGGACAGAGGAGCCTCTGAAAGAAGAATATACAGGTCTGTGAGAGCCAGAAATCTTGCTTGTTTGTAGGTGACCAAATACTT
Source organism: Rana kukunoris (assembly GCA_029574335.1). Classification (NCBI taxonomy): domain Eukaryota; kingdom Metazoa; phylum Chordata; class Amphibia; order Anura; family Ranidae; genus Rana; species Rana kukunoris. Next base: position 136,232,651 of record CM056052.1, read on the forward strand.
ATTTTCCACTCGGTGGCTCAGATCCAACTATTCCTGGTTATAAGTGCCTGCCATTGCCTTATTTGGATCCCAAATGCTATATAAAAGGAAAAAGTAGAAAACATATATTTCTGTTCAGTGTTTTTACAATAATGATATTAGCCTCCCTGCTCATTCAAAAAGCTAGTGCTTATTTACTGAAAAATTATAAAAGAACGCTATATTTTTGGCCGATGCTTCGTTATCATCAACCACCGAGCTAGATCGAATTCCCATTTATAGGAGTAAAATCGGCTGCACACCACCATGTAGCTTGAATGAAATAAAGACCTTTATTTATACATGACACCATCAGATAGGATACAACAGGATACAATTGGTAGACGCGTTTTACACGAACACAGCGTGCGAGCCAGGGCCGGCACCCACACTGGATTGCTAATTATTCATTCCCCTGAGTGGTGTACACACTATTTAGCATTTTTAGATCTGTCAGCTTTGGATTTTATACTGAGACATAATTTCTCCTTTTTTCTCGATTCCCACTACCGCCAGGTTCAGGGCGTGGCTATGGGCACTTTCTCCCCCCTTCCTCGTTCGATCATATCGCATAGATGACGCACTAGACATGTGCATTCATTTTCGTTAGAATGCATTTTCGTCCAAAAAACTGGTATTTTCGTTATCGTTTTAACGAACGAAAACAAAAGCGCAAGAAACGAAAGCCGAAAGATCCGACATAAAAAATGCTTTATTTTCTTTTTCGCTCGAAAACGAAGATTTTCGATGCTTTGTCGAATTTTCGTCATTCAATTCGACAAAGCATCAAAAATCGTCGAATTTTCGTCGTTCAATTTCTACCTATTCACTGTATTCAGAACGACGATTTTCGATGCTTTGTCGAATTGAACGACGAAAATTCGACAAAGCATCGAAAATCTTCGTTTTCGAACGAAAACTTTCCCGAACAAAAACGACATAAATCAAAACGATTTTCAGGAGTAACTAAATAAATTTATTTTCCAAGTCTGCACATGTCTTTGACGCACTGCTCTGTCTCTCTCTCATGACCAATGCACATCTGGGGCGGTGGCATCAGTCTGTTTTGCTCCCTGCACGTGGGAGTCCCCCGCTAGTATCCCCATTGGTTGGGCGGGACGGCTCGGGACATCCCCGTTCTGGCAATTGGATCCCTTGTGGTGTCCACACCACTTGCGCTTCATCTTGAGGCGCAGGTGGAGCCACTCATGTGTCGGCGGCGTGATGAAGCATTACACAGTCTAGCCTTCTAGGGGGCGGGGCTGCGCCATCTAGCAGGGGGACTCAGGGAGGAAGCGTCTTTCTTCTCCTTTCCCCTTTCCCCTTTCTTTTTTTATTTCTTTTTTTCTCTGCATTTTCTTACTAAAAATCTAAGTGGGTGGATTTGGTGGGACAGCCAGTGAGCAGGCCCTGAGAAATGTTTGTGGTCAGGTCCAATTTCTGATGGCTGCCCTACTTGTAACTAGACATGTGCAGACTGGAATATTTTGTTTCGTTTTTTCGTTTGGAAAATAAATTTATTTAGTTACTCACGAAAATCGTTTTTAATTTATTTAGTTTTTCGCTGGGGAATAGCTTTCGTCCGAAAATCCAATAATACTTGGTTTCTGTCAAATGGTCAAAAGAATATTCGACGGAACGTCGAATCTTTTTGGTTGCTGGTGAATCTTTACGTCTCATAAATCGAAATCTATTCTCTGTAATGTCGAATCTATTATTTCTATAGTGTCGTATCTTTTCTCTGTAATGTTGAATCTATTATTTCTATAGTGTCGTATCTTTTCTCTATAACGTTGAATCTTTTCTCGATGATGTTGAATCTTTTCCCTATAATGTCGAATCTCTCTCTATCGAATTTTTACCGAATATAAAGCATTTTTTATGTCGGATCTTTCGGTTTTCATGACTTGCACTTTCGTTATCGTTTATTAAAACGATAATGAAAAAAACAGATTTTCGGACGAAAATGCATTCTAACGAAAACAAATGCACATGTCTACTAGTAACCCTGCACAAGGAGAAAGAGCAGTAGTGACCGGTCTTTATTACTGAAAGCTCCTGCATAATGGCAACGTTTTATGCTGGAATAATGCACAGATCTGGAAGAAAAACACAAAGCACACCAAGACTCAGGAAAGAATACACATGCTTATGCCAGAGTTCAGTTTTAAACCACTTCATGAGTGTGTACGAGACCAAGTATGAAGGCCTCTAAAGCGCAAACTGTGAAGCTTCCTTATGAGGTCAAGAGCTTGTCTTCCTCATACTGATGTAGCACCCTTGTAGTTCAGAGTAGGCTGCTTTGTAAATTTAGTTAGCTCCTTTGTAACAGTGATGTAGGGTTTGATTTGGGCTGTTCAGTGTCTTACAGTCTGCTGTTCTGCTACTCACCATCTTCTAGAGACTTCTAGAAATATAGTGGGAGGGAGAGCAGGACAGGCAGTCTGAATATTTATGAGACTCCAGCCAATCCCTGGGGATAATAAATGGGTGTGTTTCCGCGCCAAAATTAAAAAGGGTTACCAATAAACGTAATACTATACAAAGCTGCTCCTCTAAGACAGTAGATAACTGAAAATGGTGTTGTAAATGTGAGGTGGAGGGTGCTCACGTTCCTCTTGGAACAATACTGTGCTATGTGAATATCGATATTGCTACCCTAATTTTATGAGCTTGTTTTATCACTGCAAATTGTGAGTTTCTTTCTTTCTTTTAATACATTTTCGTGATTTTATACGGAATTATGCTATGTGCACTCCAATTTCTTCTTTTACATTGGGATATCTGATGTGTCGTCTCTGGGATTTGCTGTAACCTGGTGTGTACCCCTTGATTTCCCTGCCTGAGGTCTTATCAATGATTCCAGGTTTTGAGACATCTGTGACCAGGGGCGGACTGACAACTCATGGGGCCCCAGGGCAATAAAAGATTATGGGGCCCCCAGGCTTACAGATGGCCACCAAGCAGTACAGAGGTGGGGCAGCTAAAATCTCGGGATTTTCACATCAAAAGCATGTGGGTTTTGGACATATCAGGGACAGATGTAAAAAAAAATACAGATTTTTACATACTGTCCCTGGTTTTAATGAGCCTGGCAACCCTGATGGGGCCCCCTAGTGGCATGGGGCCCTCGGGCAGTGCCAAGTTCCTCAATGGTCAGTCCGCACCTGTCTGTGACATATCCTCCTAAGTGTATCGTATTTACAAGCTTGATTGGCCTAGAGGGTATATGCCCTTCTGGGTTCAATCTATCCGGTAAAGCCCCCTATCATTAGTGGTGGTGGATCTTCTGTCTCACAATCACCATTGGATTTTGTTTTATTCACCCAATCACTGGATTTGTCATATATGAACTTTATTATTGAACAGTTTCTATTCACTCCTATTTTTCTGGCTCCGTCCAGATTTCTGTCACTAGCATCCATTCACTGGAAATCTATTGACTAATATTAGTATTAATACTACCCATTCACATGTGGTGTTATTTATTTTTGTTCATTTTATATACTTATGAATTTTTCACAAGAAATTTAATCATTTTCAGCGCTACACTTTTTTCCACAATTCCAGAACACAAACCACCACCAGGCTCAACCAGGGTAAGTTAAATATTACCCAAGATGCAAATTGGGAATGGCTATCTATGGTATAGATTGCCAGGCATCACATACATAGAATTCAGGGGATATGCCCAAACCCAGAAGGACGAGGATATAAGGAAAAAATAAATGGATCTAAACTAATCATTGGCCAAAAAGCAGTTGAGATCTAATTCTATATTGAGGCCAAGCTGCTGCATCGTCCTGAGTCTGTGCACCCACTTGGTTTCATTTTGAGACACACTTCGTGTCATGTGTGTGCCATGCCAATGTTTCAAAACTTTGTCAATCCCATAAAATGTACACAATGTGGAATCGCCATCATGATGGCTAGTGAAATGGTGAGACACACTGTGGTTCGGAAATGTTTTCTTAATATTTGCTAAGTGTTCATTGATCCTTGTTTTTAATTTACGTGTTGTTCTTCCCACGTATTGGAGCGAACAGGGACACTCCAGCACGTAGGTGACATGGTCCGAGTCACATGTGATTAGGGGTTTGATCTTAAATTGTTCACCCATCACATGTGACTTGAACTGGGTATGTTTTTTTGGGTCTCCTGCTCCTGCACCTAGTACAATGATGGAAGCCTGATCCCAGGGGAGGTTTGCCCAGAAGGTGGAGGAAGAGCCCATAAATACTCTGAGGTCTGGCAGCCAAGGTGCAGTGTTCCTGGGTCTAGTCCTTCAGGAGGAGACCGTTGTGCAGGGTCTTCGCCTTTGGGGCAGAGAGAGATAGAAAAGAAGCCAGAGAAGCCTTCGAAGACATAGAGGTCCCAGCAAGGCTTGGCTGGGTTGGGGCTACTGAAGGGAGCAGTGTCCAGAGACTGAGCAGAGCCAGAAGGTGGGCGGAAGCCAAATCATTTTGGGACTGAGTGAGTAACTAATCCTGCTATACAGAGCAGAACTGACTCTGGGGTGGTCTAAACCCCCAAGCAAGTGCAGTGCAGCCAGGAGTTGTGGAATGGACACTACTGCTCAGAAGTTTGCCCAGTAAGAAAAAAAAGGTAAAATATTTAATTAATTAATGTGTTCAAAGGGGAATTGATTTCCCATTCTGTGAAAGTTTTTAATCTACTATTAAAGACATTTCTTTTCCAGAATTTTGTGCATGTTCAATGTGTAAAAAAAAAAAAAGGGAAGGGAAGGTTTTTTTTTTCTCGTTCTCCCTCGCTCCCCACCCCCCTCCCTGGGTGGATATATCTCTAAGGAGAAAATGCAGGAAGTATGGGAAAGGGTTTAAGATGGTTGGAGGTAAAGTCTAGTATTAGTAAGGGTAGAACTTTCTGTTTTTTGTTTTTTTATTTTCTTTTTCTCTTTTTGTAAGGGAGTACCTATTGAGACTATTTATGTTGTATGTATGTATGGTTATTGTGGTTTTGTACGTATTGTAATTGAAAACTAATAAAAAATAAATAAAAAAAAAGAAGTTTGCCCAGTACAGCTAGCACTTGTACAAGACAGCCAAAATAGAACAGTACATCCAGAGATTGTACAGTATAGCCTGCAGTACGTATTGTAATTGAAAACTAATAAAAGAGATATAAAAAAAAAAAGAGAAAAAAAAAGAAGTTTGTCCAGTACAGCCAGCACTTGTACAAGACAGCCAAAAGAGAACAGTACATCCAGAGATTTTGCAGTACAGCCTGCAGATTTGTGCAGTACAACCAGAAACTAATCAGTCCCCAAGTTGTTTTATAGTTCCTGGGTATCCCATGCTCCCCTTCCCTATCCTAGTTACTGCTCTAATAAAAACCTTAAAAGAAACCCCTGGACTGATCCTTGAGCCAGAGGAAGAATGCTAAAAATGCTGCGTGGCTGGCTTTGTATGCTGTGAGTGGGAGAAATGGCCCAAATTACCAGCAGCACATGCGGGAGTAGCGCTACACTAGCTTTAATATCTCCATATTGACCATTAGTATGGGATGTCCTTCCTGCCCATAATGAAGATACAGAGGGGTAAGTTAACTCTCAACATCTGTCCATTTTTTAGGACTTTCTAGAGAGGAAGATGTACCAAAGGATCTTCAGCGCAGCAATCTTATTGCTCCTACATAATTCATTCTTTGGATCTATGTGCCCTCCGCCTCAGTTTTTTTCCTTTTGAGGTCTCAATTTATTGTATGTAGGTGACTACAAATTACTATAAAAAAAAACAAAAAAAAAAAAACAAGCTATAACAAGAATCACTGATGAAGCACCTTGATTGTAAAAATCTGCATTAGTCATGTCTAAGTAAATAGTTGGTTTTAAATGATCTTCCAAAACCATATCGATAGTTGTGACTGAAATAATCCATTGTTGAGACATCATGCACATGAAAACTTATATAGCGCGGCACATGCGAACTGAATCGCCTCTGGGCGCTTGTTGTTCCTGTCTCCTTTGGTATCAAAAGAGATGAGTCTTGATCTTTCTCCTGAACGCTAAGTGATTCTCCTCCAGCCGAATGCTGGTTGGTAAAGCGTTCCATAGTCTGGGCCCTTGGATCGCGAATCGTCTTTCTCCTTTGGACTTGTAGTTGGCTGAAGGAATCTGGAGCAGGTTTTGATTGGTGGATCGCAGGATGCGATTGGGATTGTGAGCTTTTATTTTATCGCATAAATACTGGGGAGCATTCCCATGAATGCATCTATGCAATAGACAGAGTGCTTTAAAAGCAATTCTGTCTTTCACTGGCAGCCAATGAAGGGCTCTTAGCAAAGGTGAGATTGATTCCCAGGGTATTTTCCCTGTCACAAGTCTGGCGGCCGTATTCTGAACGACCTGCAGACGAGCGATTTGGTACTTGGGGAGTCCGTTGATTCATACGCTTGGCGTGAAACAGGAGAAGTTCTGTTTTCGCTCCGCTGAGTTTAAGATAACTCTTTGTCATCCAGTCCTCTATCAAAGAGAGACAAGTCTCTAGATTGAGGTGGTGATCCTTTTTGTTGCCAATGCGGAAATACAGTTGCGTGTCGTCTGCATATGAGTGGTAAAGCAGGTTTTGGCTGCTGATAATCTCAAAAAGAGGACTAAGATAGATGTTGAACAGCACCGGTGACACCGGGGACTTGAGGGACTCCGCATGATACTGTGCATTTCTCAGAAGTGAAAGGTCATAACCTCACTGTTTGCGATCGGTTTTCCAAAAAAGAGGAGAACCAAGATAGATCGCCTTCTGCGACTCTGGCTACTTTAGCTAGCCGAGTCAATAATAGTTTGTGGTCTACAGAGTCAAAAGCTGCGCTTAGGTCCAACAGAACCAGAAGACAAGATTCTCCTTTGTCTGCGGCCTCGAGAGCGTCGTCCCATATTTTGAGCAGTGCAGTTTCAGTTCCGTGTCCGGGACGGAAACCCAATTGAAATGGATCAAGTAGCTTGTGGGTATCTAGATGCTGTTGCAGCTGTTGTACCACGACTTTTCCATTACCTTTGATAGTACATTTAGGCCTGTTATGGGACGGCGGTGGAGTGGGTCCTTGGGGTCTAGGGTGGGTTTCTTCAGGATGGGCTGGATTATATCCTCTTTCAGCTGTGAGGGCACTATGCCTTCCTTGAAAGACTGGTTTATAAGCTGCATGATGGGAGGCGCCAGGATGTCGGCGCATTCCTTCAGCAGTTTAGTGGGGATGATATCATTTGGCGCTGTGCCATTATGCAAAGTACCAATGATACTTTTTGTGGCTTCGATGGAGATGGGTCCCAATGTGAACTTACCTCCTTGTGGTAAATTACTGTGGGTATTGTGTGAGAAATTGCGGGGGGGGGCTGAGGGGGGAATTGTTTTGCTGAATGCTTTCACGGATTCCCTCGATTTTATTAATGAAGTAATCCGACAATTCATTGCGAAATTCCTGAGTGTCTGAATTGGTGGCTTCAAGACATCCTGGATTCATGGTCTGAGTGACCATCTTGAAGAGTTCGCGTGGGCGGTTTAGGGCGCTGTTGATAGTCACAGAAAAATAATTTTTCTTGGCTTGAAAAATTTCTTTGTGATATTTCCTTGTTATCATCTTGTAGGTGGAGAGGTTTACCTCTGAAGAGCGTCTTTTCCAGGCAGCTTCTGCCCTTCTGCGCTCTTGCTTCAACAACGACAGCTGGTTGTTAAACCAGCTGCCGTTGTTTTTCCGGATGCAGGTTTTACGTTTCGGCGCTACTAAGTCAGCTGACTGTAGAAGAGCTGAATTTATGGCGTCCAGTGTCTCTACAGCTGTTCGATCCGGCTGAATTGTTTTATTTTTTTCCTTAATGTGGTTTTGAAGAGTTCCGAGTGGATCTTCTTCTGACATCTAGTCCAGTGAGTTGTCACTGGCCTAGATGTTTTTGTTGCGGGGGGGAGTTTGGAAATAATGAATTTAATTGCATGGTGATCAGTCCATGGCAGCGGTTCATTTTCCAAAATTTTTATTTCCAGATCTTGTCTGAAAATAAGATCGAGTATGTGACCTGAAGCATGTGTGGATCCACATACTAGTTGCTGTAGCCCTAATCCTTCCAGGTGGTCAATACAGGCATCGGCAACGGGGTCTAATGCGGAGTTGGCCCAGAGATTGAAATCCCCGAGCAGCAAAAGGTGTTTGCTGTTGAGGGTGTAAGTGGAGAAAAAGTCAGACAATGATGGTAGCAGCTGCGATTTTGGGCTGGGTGGCCTATAGCAGAAAAGAATGTGGACGGTCTCCTTTGAATTTGTTTGCAGTTGCAAAGTAAGGGTTTCCATGAAAGGAAGAGGGTTTTGAAGAACTGGTTTGGTGATCGCAAGGTGAATCTTGTGGATCACCGCCAGGCCTCCTCCTCTTTGCCCTATTCTATTTTCCGTTATAATACGGTAATTTTCTGGCACCAGTTCTCCTAGAATGGTGTTACAGTCGGCTGTGAACCAGCTCTCTGTGATAAAAAGGCAGTCTAGGTCGTGTTGTAGAATGAAATCGTGGATTTCTAGACGGTGTTTTACTGCCGATCTAGTGTTGATCAAAGCACATGATATGTGCTTAGGTTGGGGTAAATGACTAGGATTTCTGACAGTCGATAGATTCTCAATAATTGCTCAATTCTTAGGGCTTTTTTGGTGATGGCTGGCAGTATTGCGGCGAATCGCCTCAGACCCCAAATGGTATCTGCAGAATATTGCAGATTCCCCATGGTAGCCAACATCGGGTAGTGGGGGGGAGGGGGGGATAAAGGGTGATGGAGGGAAGATTAGCTAAATCTTCTCTCCAAGTTGGTCCAGAGGAAGGCAAAAAAAACCTGGCCGTGCAGTGCCAATATGCTACGGCAGGGAAAAAAATTACTTCCTGACCCCTATAGAGGCGATCGGACGAACCCTGGATCAAACCCTGATGGGAGCGGTGGTTGTTAGGGCAGAGTGAATGGGGGGGTATACTCTCTTTTGAGTATATTCAGTGGGAGCCACTGTGGTTGTGGGGTTGTGGGGGGTGGGGGGGGGGTTTTGTTTGCACAGGTGCACCCCAGATGGCCCCCGACCAAGGGCCCTCGTCAGGATGGCGAGCGACTGGATGGATGGCTCGAGCGGGAGAGAGGTGTCTAGAGAGGGTAAGGGAGGGGGTTGCTGTGGATTATCCTGGGGGTTGCAGGATGTCCGGAGTGGCGAGCCGCTAGGCCGCGGATGAAGCCGCGGCCTTTCCTAATCGCGACCGCCGCAAATTGCTCCACGAGGTGGGGGGGGGGGTACCTCAGGCTCCGGCTAGTAGTTGGGGGGGCCCGGAGATGGAGGATGAGGAACGAGGGGCGGGCGTTCCGCCGGTGGAAGGGATTAGGCCGCCGCCGCGGCTTGTCCCGAAAATGACAGCCGTCTACGGGTCCTGGGAAAGAGTGGGACGCTCTGAATAACAGGGGCTTACCTGCAGAAGGTGAGAGGCGGCCGGGGAGGCTGATGGATGGCCTGCTGAGGCGAGGAGGTGGAAACCCTGCCTATCTGGAGCCCAGGAGCCACACGTCCTACTGGTAGGTACGAGCGCCGATTACTACTGGGACAGTTCTCGCCCTGGGGAGGGTCACTCTTTCAGACCCAACAGGAAGAGCTCCTGGAACAGTTGGACAGTCAAGTGGGGATGCGGACACAGCTGAGGAGGTGGAGGAGGACAGTGGGGAGGCAGGTTAAAGGGGTTGTAAGGGTTTGTCTTTTTATTTTCTAAATTGGTTCCTTTAAGCTAGTGCATTGTTGGTTCACTTACCTTTTCCTTCGATTTCCCTTCTAAATGTTTGTATTCTTTGTCTGAATTTCTCACTTCCTGTTTCTCCTCGATAAGTTTTCCACCATCATCTGAGCGGTGGAAAGTCTTTAAGAACAGCTTACTGAGGATGAACAGGAAGTGAGAAATTCAGACAAAGAAAACAAAGAAAAAAACATTTAGAAGGGAAATCTAAGGAAAAGGTAAGTGAACCAACAATGCACTAGCTTAAAGTAACCTATTTAGAAAACAAAAAAACAAACCTTTACAACCCCTTTAAGTGAACAGAAGTGTCCTGATACCTGTGGTTACAAATAATACATTCTAACTTCCAGTAGGCACTCCATTGTAAGCAACATTTTATTTATCTTTGAATATATTTTCACTTAAGCTAATTTACTGTTCCCACTAGTCACATTGACATGGCATGTGCTTCCATTTCAGCCACTAAGTAAAAAAGAAATTATATTGAAATAAAAGATGTTCAGAACGCAATATGCTCCTTGCTGAGTAAAATAAAGGCATGCACATATACATACTGTTTAAGGATTATTGAAAAAGAAAAATCTAAAAACTTCCTGTAATGGTAATTATAATGTTTCTAGTTGGGTCACATTTTAGCTAAGGCCAGTGATAAGGTTTCATTCTATACAGTGCTCATAAACAAATTGTTTACAAAGGCACCAATGTTGAAATATATATATATATATATATATATATATATATATATATATATATATATATATATATATATACAGTATATATATATATATATTTTTTTTTTTACTATTATATCATAGGTTTAGGGCTGGAATTAGGCTTTCACAGAGGTCACCAATTTCCTGCACACACAAGAAGTTAATTGATAGAGAAAAAACCTGATAGATGTTCCCTCCAGTACAAACAGCTTACTTCCCAGTACGCACACTACCGGATTCTGATTCAGACACTTTATTAATCCCATGGGAAATTATTACTCTGAGTGAGATCTGCACTCCCGTACACACACTTTATCAATGCCACAAGTACACAGTATGCAGGACAGCACATAATGTACACCCCACTTACCCAGCATCCATGCCACAAATGAGATCTGCCATCTTCCCTCATCCAACATAAGCCAGCCTTGTCCTACTTTCATTTCCTCTTTCCATACAGAATTGCACTAGAAATGTTTTGCCCAGGGTCCAATCATCATTAAAGATGGCCATTTATATATGTAGCGGGGACAGTTTTTGCCTCTCCAAAGACATATTGATGTTTTACAATGTTATTCTATGGACTGGTGTTGTAAATAGGTGTTTGGCACCATCTAGTGGTGAAAATGTGGAATGGACTGCACCATCTTTTGTTTTTCCAAGAAGCATGGGAGGAGTGATGTGAAGGACTTACCCATGAACACTCGGGGCTGCAAGGCATGCTGGGAAGGTGATAAAAGGTTTGGTGGTGGCCATTTTTAGCTCTCTCTGGTTCCTGGGACATACGCCCTGGAGGAGCTCTCTCTCTCTCTCTCCCTCTTTCGGTGCGATCTACGGAATTCCGGCCTACTTTCTGCAGAAGCAAGCCATCGATCTCAAGAAGGGTGACGGAGGACTTCCGATCGGCTCTGGAGGAGAATCAGACAACCGGATGATTGCTAGAGACCGGACTGAGGCCGTGAGGAGTGAAGGCATCCATCCGCCTGGACCTCGTATGGAGTGAAGACATCCATCCGCCTGGACCTCGTGTGGTGAGAGGGCTCATGCCCAAAGTCTTGTACTGTTTGACACACATCTAGGCTGCCTTGGTAGTGTTGCTGGGACTGATAGTTCCACGCTGTCGCGGTGTGCCATAAACCCACACGTGCAAAGGCCTCAAGCCTAAACCAACTGTTGGTGCCGGTCATTGGAGTTGTGCTCCCAGGAGAGAGTGTACAGGTACCTCTCACAGTTAGACTACAGTTTCAGTTTATTTCACACCACTCATTAACCAGAGAGCCCTTGGATTACAAATCTTTCTCTTAAATTGCTAGCAGAAGAAAAGAAGATCAGAGACTAGACTGTTCTCATTGCAAGGCCTTGCAGTACTGCTACCATTTACCAGACACTGTCTGAGGTGGGAACATTAAGTCCATTACACGCTGTGATCTTATTCTTGTTAGATGTTGTACGTTGCATAGCGTGTTTACTGATTTTTGTATGGTGTGCTGGAAGTGGGAAGGTGCGCAGTGTTGAGTTGTGGCCTGCGCACTAGTCCCACTTGGAGACGCCAAAGTCCTGCTGATAGGGGAGGACATTAGGGGATTGCTGCCTATAATTTCCTGTAATATTTGTTGCCCACCAAATGTGTTCTCATGGTTAAGTACAGAATCTATTTCAGTAAAACTAACTGTTGTTTCAGCACAGCCTGTGTATGATTACTTTCCCCTTCAACACCAAAGCTTTATATCTGTATTGCACCACAGCTGTGTCAAGGGGAGTGAGACCAAAAATACTCGGGGGTGTCAAGGCAGAGTACAGGCCCAAATATACAATCAGCCGCTCCTTCGGGGGTCAGCGCTACTTATATATATATATATATATATATATATATATATATATATGGCCATCTTTAATGATGATAGGACCCTGGGCAAAACATTTCTTGCCTCCACCCCCCCCCCCATGCAATTTTTCTCTCCACCTTCTCTGAGACATACAATAAATATCAGCTAGACTTAAAATCAGTTTACTGTATCAGATCAGGCAGTGGTTGTGATTGGTTGCCAGAGGTTACAGCATATCATTGCCACTTACTGACTGATTGCTTGAGGTTACAGCACACATCACTGGTTAGTTGCTAGAGGTTACAGCACATGATTTCTTCTTGTTGATTGTTTGCTAGAGATTACTGTCTAGTAACTCTGCTCACTGATTGGTTGCTAGAGGTTACAGCACATCATCTCTTTACTGCAGAGGGGCATGATATACATACGAATGTCGCCTTTATTTACATATGAATGCCGCCGGCCACAGCTATTTACATATGAATCCAGACGCAATTTACAGATGACTGCTTCTATTATTTACATATGAATGAGGGTTATTTACTTGTAAACACAGGGTCTGAAGGTGAAGAAGGTGAGTCATCTGTACACAACAATAGGGCAGAGCTGGGCAGCATTAGTAGCAGCACTTCACACTAAGATATCAGGACACAGCACAGGACTAAAACTTCAAGGGACAAGGGATAGTTGGCAAGTCCCACATCAATGACAGGGCCCAGGGCAGATTCCCCTATTGCCCTGCCTTAAAGCCAGCCCAAGGGATAGTTGGCAAGCCCCACATCAATGACAGGGCCCAGGGCAGATTCCCCTATTGCCCTGCCTTAAAGCCAGCCCTATATATATCTATATATATATATATATATATATATATATATATATAGTGACCTAAAGTGGACCTTCAGTAATGTTTTCATCTATTAAATCCTTTTTTTTCTGCCAGTAAATACTAAATAGCCGAGGCTTATGACATAATGCCAAGCTCTCTCTCTCACTCTTGTGAGAGTTTGCCAGCAAAGGAGGGGGGGGGGTCATAAGAGGCCAATGGAAGCTGCAGAGCTGAAAGTGTGCCTCTGTGTGCCTGAGTCAGTCCAAAAAGTGAGCAGTCAGCAGCTTTGCCCACAGTTAAAATGGTTGCAGTCAGACTTAGTTTAGGGAGATTTCTGCAGAATATTTTGCAAGTACAGAATCAAAGTATATATAAAATAATATGCAAAGTGGTTGGAGGGAAGCTTCAGAATGGCAAAGATGTTTTTATTACACATTATGTGTCCTCTTTAAACATTCAACATTCTTCTCTGCACATTTTACCAGCATATATTGATCGGTATTCAGTCACTGCAAACTACAAATATGTGACTTTTTGTTTTATCTTTAGCTACTCTACGGTCTACCTCATCTCAAACAGAGCACAGCATGATGGTCTTCAGCCATAAAGGGCACAAATAAACTTTGTTCCACAATGCAAACAAATGAAAGATGCTAGCATTTTTGATTTTATTGTACTTTGTTCCCATCAGAATAGAGTGAAAATTGTTTGTTTTTAAAGTATAAAATTGGATTGGATGCTAATGTACTGACTGCTGAAAAGAACTCTGCTACGTGACCACTGGCTGATTATTATCGAGTACTGCAGGACTGGATTTTGGACTCAGCAGTGAGTTCTTTCAATCATAATCTCCTGCAGTGTATGCAGGAGAAACCAGTTAACTCATATTTAAAGGTCCAGTGTATGACTGAACACATTTTATAAGAAAACCTAAAAAACCTATGTATACAGTAAAAAAGCGTACAAAGCACTGAGTGTTCAGTCATGTCATATATCACAACATTATTTAAAGGGGTTGTAAAGGAAAAAGATTTTTCCCTAAATAGCTTTCTTTACCCTAGTGCAGTCCTCCTTCACTTTCCTCATCCTTCGATTTTGCTTTTAAATGTCCTTGTTTCTTCTGAGAAATCCTCACTTCCTGTTCTTCTGTCTGTAATTCACCACCGTAATGCAAGGCTTTCTCCCTGGTGTGGAGAAAAACCTCTTGAGGGGGGAGGGGGCGAGCAGGAGGGTCTACTTTGCAGATTAGAGAAATTAGCTCCCCTCCCACCTTAAGAGGCTTTCTCCACACCAGTGGTGAGTTACATACAGAAGAACAGGAAGTGAGCATTTCTCAGAAGAAATAAGGACATTTAAAAGCAAAATGGAAGTATGAGGTAAGTGAAGGAGGACTGCACTATTTAGGGAAAAACATTTTTTGCTTTACAACCCCTTTAATACAATCCTAAAGAGGAGCTGCATGCCCAAAATGGGAAAACAGAAGCCAAAGAACTAGTTACTAATACTGTGTTTCTGTGTTGGAGTAGCCATCTAGGTAGAGGAATGTGACTTTGCTTCCACATGTCAGAGTTGTCCTCCTCCCCCCGATGACTGGTGGGGTAATATTCAAGCAGTGGGGGAGGTGATGAAAGAGCAGGTCCACTGAATGAATAACACAGAAGCTAGGAGATGCATGCGGTGCAGATTCCCCTTCTACAGGTAACACAGCAGTAACATCACCAAATGTAACTTCAAATCTACTGAGTAGCAGCCAGAGACACCTGTGCCTCTCATAATGTACAGTTGTGCTCATAAGTTTACATACTTTGGCAGAATTTATGATTTCTTGGCCATTTTTCAGAGAATATGTATAACACAAAAACATTTCTTTCACTCATGGTTAGTGTTTGGCTGAAGCCATTTATTATAAATCAACTGTGTTTACTCTTTTTTAAATCATAATGACAACAGCAACTACTCAAATGACCCTGATCAAAAGTTTACATACCCTGGTGATTTTAGCGTGATAACATGCACACAAGTTGACACAAAAAGGTTTGAATGGCTCATAAAGGTAACCATTCTCACCTTTGATCTGTTTGCTTGTAATTAGTGTGTGTGTGTGTAAAAAAAAAAAGAAAACGAGTTTCTGGACTCCTGACAGACCCTTGCATCTTTCATCCAGTGCTGCACTGATGTTTCTGGATTCTGAGTCATGGGGAAAGCAAAATAATTGTCAAAGGATCTGCGGGAAAAGGTAGTTGAACTGTATAAAATAGGAAAGGGATATAAAAAGATATCCAAGTAATTGAGAATGCCAATAGACAGTGTTCAAACTCTAATCAAGAAGTGAAAAATTAGGGGTTTTATTGAAACCCAAACACGGTCAGGTAGATCAACTAAAATTTCAGCCACAACTGCCAGGAAAATTGTTCGGGATGCAAAGAAAAACACACAAATAACTTCAGGTGAAATACAGGACTGTCTGAAAACATGTGGAATGTCTGTTTCAAGATGCACAATAAGGAGGCACTTGAAGAAAGATGGGCTGCATGGTCAAGTCGTCAGAAGAAAGCCATTACTAGGCAAATGCCACAAAGTATTACAATACGCTAAACAGCACAGAGACAAGCCTTAAATCTTCTGGCACAACGTCATTTGGAGTGATGAGACCAATATTTAGCTTTTTGACCACAAGCATAAACGCTACATTTGGAGAGGAGTCAACAAGGCTGATGTTTTGGGGATGTGCGTGCTACAAAGGCACAGGAAATTTGGTCAAAATTGATGGCAAAATGAATGCAGTATGTTATCAAAAAATACTGGCGGAACATTTGCATCTATCAGCCAGGAAGCTACGCATGGGATGTATTTGGATATTCCAACATGACAATGATCCAAAACACAAGACCAAGTCGACCTGTCATTGGCTACAGCTGAAAAAAGTGAAGGTTCTGGAGTGGCCATCTTATGCCTCGTTTCCACTGAGCGGATCGGTTCGGGTTGTTTAGAATGGAACGGTTTAGAATGGTCCAGTCTATTCTGGTGAGCGTTTCCACTGCCAGTTGGACCACCAGGGCCATACAGGTTTTAGAAAAAATGCCTCTAGTGATGTCACACTAGTGCAACGAGAAACGTGATGCAAAAATGTATAGAGGAAAACCGGGACGACCGCACTCCAAAAAAATTGTTCCTTTTAATAAAACTGGTCACAACATGAACATATCACAGCAAAAAATCAGGACGAAAGCTGACGTGTTTCACACTATCATACAGTGCTTATTCATAGCTAGATGTGCATGGCAGAGAACAAGAAATTTATACTCTATTCAACATAGAAAACAATTGTGTAAACGCCCTTAAAGCCAATTGATTAATTGGCTAATGAGGGAAACAGGTAATCACAGATGTATCACACAAGTAGGGCTGAAAGTGCTTCCCACATGTCTATAGCCACGCACCCTTTCATCCATTGGCCATAGAGATCTCTAAAAGTGCAGAACTATAACGTGTAATAAGTGGATGAATGGGTTAATGCGTGATTTATATACGAATAATGCAGACAAGTATGAACGAAAAACCAGGACTGAAAGAGCTCATGAAAATGATGTGTGGACAAGTGTAGGGAAAAATGAAAAGGTTGATGAGTTAGTGTGTGTGTGAAAGGGGTGAGTGAATAAAAAGAAAAAGAAGAATATGAGTGGATGGGCATGAGGAAAGCCCGGAGTAACATGACAAAAAAGACAAATAACGGAGGGCTGGGCATGACTGTGTGAGGAGTAGTGCAACAAAGGGTTAAGGAAGGAAGGAGTGGCTGTAGGAGCTCTGGTGACTGGGTAGGAGGAACCCCCTTTATAAAGGGGGGTGGGGGCACACATGGGACATTCAAGGAAGTGTAGCACGCTGGGAGGCAGGTTTTTCCCTGCTCCCAGCTTTCATTGAGAAGACAGATTGGGGACTTTAAGGCTGGGTTCACAGTGCAGTGCAGTGTGTATTTCAGCTTTTTATCTCTGCAGATAGATAAGAGAAGTGTTCAGCAGATTAGCTCAGTTTTGCTGAGAATTTGGAGACCTGGGGGAAGTTCTGAGTGAGAGGAGAGTGGGGGAGAAGCGTATTGAGCTGAATGAGAGAAATTCCTGTAGAGAACTGAACACATCTGCGAATCAGCTGCGTACCTATAGAAGATAATGGGACTGAATTCGCACCTGAGCCGCACTGCAAGGCCTCCACAACGCAGAACAAAATGTTCTGCGTATTAGATGCGGTTTAAGCCGCAACCAATTCGCATAGGTGTGAACCCGGCCTTAGGCGGCGTCTGCTTCACAAACACCCCCGGAGGGCTTTATTCACAGGTGGGTGGCTGTATGGGACGAGGCGGCAGGGGGTCGGGTACAACCACGTTGGGGTCCCCACGCGCTCGGCGGCCGCGGGTTTTTATTGTTGCTTCCCAAGGCCCAGGCCACAAACACGGCGGATGTACAGGAGCCCCCAGGTGGATCCTCTGCCCCCGCCGGCCTAGCGTCTGGGTGCAGTGGGCGGGGCGTTGGGCAGTAATGGCGCCCGATCCTCGTCCGCATGGTTACAGCCTGTTGCAAACCCAACCCACCCCCCCCCCCCCCACGGGCAGAGGAACGCATTTTTCGGCCGGGGAGTATGGCGGACGCAATCCGCCGCTTAGTCTGAGCCCGGTGGGCGGGGCTTCGGGCCGGAATGGCGCCCGATCCTCGCCACGCGGAGGAACAGCCGGGGGGTCGTTCAGGATCGCGACCACCGGTTCCAGGGCAGTGGGGAGGCCGGAGTCCCCGGATCGGAGAAGGGAGGTCGAGCGGAGGTCCGTCGGTGGGAGCAGCGGAACGGAGACGTCCACGGCCGGGTCGAGTGGTAGAGGACGATCCGCCGGGAGGCTGGGATCTTCGGCCTCCAGGCCTTCCGTGCCTGGGAGGCAGATGTCAGCGAGGACGCCGGCCTCGGAAGATAGTTTGGAGGGGGAGGCATCAGGATCGTAGGAAGAGGGTCGCATGGATGAATCGCCTGCGGTGGAGTTGCCGGTGACGGCTGTGGGGGACGTTCCCGGCCAGCCTGGTGAGTCCACTAACAATACTTTTGGGGAATTTTTGTTACTGCAGGGTGTTCGCTGGTGGGGGGCGGGGGTCCCCCTGTAATTGGGGTAATGTGGGGGGGGGTAATGTTTGCCGACAACCAGGGGCCCCGGGGGGGCGGGAGTGTTGCCTGCTGCCCAGGGTTCCCCTGGGGGGGGGCTTACAGGATTTGTTGTGTGTTAATTTTTGGGACCTGGTACAGCGTTGCCAGGGGGGGGGGGACACCATCTCAGGCGGCACCCTGGGTTAGGGGATCGGCTTGGGGGGGTTCCTGTGGCTGTTGGGGTACCTCCCCCGGTGGGGGGGGGGGGGTACGTGGGTGGTGCAGGACAGTAGTTCCTGACGTGACACGGGGCGTGAGAAGACGGGGGGGGTCAGGACGGACGTGGTACGGATGGCTGATGCGGCCGAAGGTGAGTTTTATATATGTATGCTTGGGGGGGCCGCTGGGGGGCTCATCTGAAGCAGGAGGTCAGGGGAAAAATTTAAAAAGGTGAGTATGCGGAGATTCTTTCCCTGTTGCTTTTGGAGAAGTTTAATTTGAATAGGGTGAAGCCAGACAGTTTTTGGAAAAGGATGACGAGGTGAAGAGAAGGTAGGGGTGATTCCTAGTGCGTTCGGCGATTGGTTGCAACGTATTGGGGAGAAGAGCCCGGAGCACTGTTCTGCGCTTTTCTGCTATATGGACGCTATGTGGGAAGCTTATCGGGTATATGGGGGGTTAAAGTATGACGAGCAGTTTCATCAGCGGCGGGCTGGGCGCCCTATGCTGCGATGGGACCACAAAGATATCAGTTTGTGGATACGGATGATTTCCGCGCCCCAGTCTAATCCTCAGTTTTTCAGGGCGGGGCCAAGGGTACGCCCACTTCTGGATCGCCGGCCGGGAAAAAAATGGGGGGGTGTGTTGGGGGAACAACGCCAGTGAGGGGGGAAAGGAGGGGACCTTTTTCGCGTAGATACCCAGACAGGGCGGCGGCGCCGCTGCTCGTGGAGGAGTTTATCCGAGGGATTTGTCATTCCCTGTTCTTTGTCGAAGGTGCAGGGGGATCGTGATTCACTCGGGGGCAATGGAGGGTATGCTGCTGGGGGACAAGGTGGAGGACCTCCGGCTGGTGTTCCGGGGGGATGTTGGGGTGGAATGAGGTTCAGCTAAGGGAGTTGCAGTCACTGCTAGGTAAGTTGACCTTCGCCTGCCGTATCATTCCCATGGGCAGGGTGTTCTGCGGACGGCTGTCGGCAGCTACAGTGGGGACAGGGCCCCCGACGCCTTCCATTCGCTGGTCAGGGGAATGTAAGGTGGATCTGCAGGTGTGGCACACCTTCTGGGAAGAGTACAATGGGCGGGCGTTTTGTATGTCGGGGCCGGTGAGGAACTTTGATTGATAGATCGTCAGGGACGTGGCGGGCTCCATGGGTTATGGGGGCTTTCTTCAGGGGACAATGGAGCGGGGAGGCGTGACCGGAGTCCTGGGTGGCGGCGGGTTTTTAAAAGGAACCTGGTGCTGCTGGAGCTCTGTCATGTGGTGGTAGTGATCGAGCTGTGACAATATGGGGTTGGTGGAAGTTATCAACCGAGTTTCCGGATCCTCGTTGCCGGTGGTTCGGTTGCTGCGCCACCTCGTGTTGCGCTGTTTACACTGGAACATCTTTCTGTACGCTGGGCACATTCCGGGGTGTAGACAACAGACTCGCTAAAGCTCGGTTTTCCAGTGGGACAAGTCAGAGAGCTGGCTACGCAGAATGACAGAGGAGGGGCCCCAGGCCCTGGGGGGGATGTGGGGCATTGCGTTGGGGTCGCCACAAGCTGGCTCAGGAGGTCGGTGATTGGGCCGATATGGGCGGCGTACGCGAAGGTAAGGGACGAATGGTCTGTGTTAAAACGGCGGGTGGATGCCGAGCTGGGGGAGGTGGAGCTGGGTTGGTTGGTGGTGTATTTTGCGGCTGGACAGATGGAAAAAAGGGGGGGTAAAACAGGCGGGTAAGGATTACAGAAAAGTCACGTTCTTAGGGAACGGCGGGGACCGGTGAATTTTCGATTTTGCGGAAGATTTGTGGCGTTTTGGGGGACATCCAGTTATTTTTACTCCATACGGTTTTGTGGTGGCGTTTTTTTTTCAAATTTTTAGGGTGGGTGAGTTGGTTAGCCCTTCCAGATAGGTGGCGGGAGGTCTAATGGTAGAGGATGTGCAGTTGGTGGAGGACAGCGTGGTTTTCGTTTTTGTGGGTCCAAAACGGATCAGAGGGAAAAAGGGGGTGGATGCGTTTGTATCCTTTGCTGGGTTCGGGGGGTCTGCCCTCTGCGGACGGTGCAGGAGTTTTTTAACGATACTCCCTGGGTTGGAGGGGCCCTTCTTTATGCATGGGGATGGTTCGTTGGTGTCACGGTTTCAGTTGGGACAGGTTTGTAAGAAATGTCTGACAACGGCTGGGTTTGCTGAGTTACAATTTACCTCACACTCCTTCCGCATCGGGGCGGCCAGGTGCGGGTTGGATGAGGTGGCGGTCAAAAAGGATCGGGTGGTGGGGAATCTAGAAGATTTCGTTCTTGTGTGCGCCAACACATGGCGCTGGATTGAGGTGTGGTGGTGAGGTATGGACTGGAGGAGGTGGGTTCATGATATTCCGGAGGGTCGTGGCATGATTATCACTGTTGTTATTTGTTTTCAGAGGGAGGTCACTCACACCGCGTGTGGATCATGGGGCATTATTCTGTTTGCAAGGGGGGGCAAGGAGAGTGGATGCTAGGCCCGGATGTAGACAGTTGAGGATTTCCAGGCGGGAGGTGAGAATTCGTTGGCTGGCGGTTTCCTGGGATGAGGTAGGGCAGGGTGCTGCCGGAGGTGCAGCGCTATGCCCGGCTCGACCGGCTGCCCGACGTGTCAGTTTTACACGTGTGGGGCAATGACCTTGGGGGTTCGGTCCATGGGGGATTTTATCTCCGCTGTTAAGGCGGACATACTCATGTTCAGGGCAGCTTTTCCAGGGATGTTGCGGGTGTGGCCTGACATAGTAGCTCGGACCACATGGTGCATGGCAAGGTCAGTGGCTAGCAAGAGGAACAAGGTGGTGGGGAGGTTTGTGGCTAAGCACGGGGGGTTGGTTGTTCGTTACACGGAGTTGGAGGTTAATGTGGGTCTGTACCTGCTTGTAGATGGTGTTCACCTAACCGTTGTGGGTATGGATTTGTGGGTACTAGGTTACAGGAGGGGATCTAGAGGGCCCTGCGGGTGTGGAGGGGTCCGTAAGGGAAAGGGGGTTCCCCTTCCGGCCTGTGGCGGTGTCCTTTGGTCTTTGATGGTGACAGTTAACAGATGGAATGGAAATGGTGGGGGGGCTCATCGGTGGGATGGCCCCCGTATGGTGTTATTCCAGTGGAACGGTGTCCGCTGGAATACGGTTATGGTACACTGCGGTGTAAAAAGGGGGTGTCTCCGAGCTGGAGTCGGCTGGGGGCCGGATATGGTAATGGTAACGCAGTGTAATGGAAAATAAAAAGGTTTAAGTGGGGTTGCTGTCAAAGACCAAATTGGACGGGTGTTAATAAAGTTATTTGGGTTAAATGTTAATGAATAAAGTTTTGTTTACTTGGAATTAGTTAATTGGATTTAAATATTTAATTTGGTTTGAAAAAATAAATAGGCTGTCGTGGCCGAGTTTACTCCAACTCCTGTGTCTATCTCGTTAATGGGTAAATGGAAAAATGTTTAAAGAATTTGGGGGGTTCTAAAGGTGGGGAGTAAAAGGTTGGACTATCTAATCTACACTAGTCAAGGAAAGCCCGGAGTGACATGACAAAAAAGACAAATAACGGAGGGCTGGGCATGACTGTGTGAGGAGTAGTGCAACAAAGGGTTAAGGAAGGAAGGAGTGGCTGTAGGAGCTCTGGTGACTGGGTAGGAGGAACCCCCTTTATAAAGGGGGGTGGGGGCACACGTGGGACATTCAAGGAAGTGTAGCACGCTGGGAGGCAGGTTTTCCCACCCACCCTCCCTGTTTTTGTGGTATGTTTGGTGTTGTGCGTCTGTTTTCTTTTCTTTCAGATTCGGAAGAGGGGTCATCACGACAGTGTTGGCGGTGCCCTTCGGTCTTGGATGGTGGCGGTTAACAGATGAAATGGAAATGGTGGGGGGGGGGGGGGCTCATCGGTGGGATGGCCCCCTTTATGGTGTTATTCCAGTGGAACGGTGTCCGCTGGAATATGGTTATGGTACACTGGTAAAAAGGGGGTGTCTCCGAGCTGGAGTCGGCTGGGGGCCGGAGATGGTAATGATAACGCGGTGTAACGGAAAATAAAAAAAGGTTTACGTGGGGGTGCTACCCAACCTCCCGTTTTGTGGTATTTTGGTGTTGTGCGTCTGTTTTCTTTTCTTTCAGGTTCTGAAGAAAGGTTGTCATGACAGTGTTGGCGGTGTCCTTTGGTCTTTGATGGTGACAGTTAACAGATGGAATGGAAATGGTGGGGGGGCTCATCGGTGGGATGGCCCCCGTATGGTGTTATTCCAGTGGAACGGTGTCCGCTGGAATACGGTTATGGTACACTGCGGTGTAAAAAGGGGGTGTCTCTGAGCTGGAGTCGGCTGGGGGCCGGATATGGTAATGGTAACGCAGTGTAATGGAAAATAAAAAGGTTTAAGTGGAGTTGCTGTCAAAGACCAAATTGGACGGGTGTTAATAAAGTTATTTGGGTTAAATGTTAATGAATAAAGTTTTGTTTACTTGGAATTAGTTAATTGGATTTAAATATTTAATTTGGTTTGAAAAAATAAATAGGCTGTCGTGGCCGAGTTTACTCCAACTCCTGTGTCTATCTCGTTAATGGGTAAATGGAAAAATGTTTAAAGAATTTGGGGGGTTCTAAAGGTGGGGAGTAAAAGGTTGGACTATCTAATCTACACTAGTCATGAACTGAGGGTCCTGTAACTGTGAAAGCGTGTGTGAAAGTGAAGAAAAATGTGTGGAAAAATGAAAAGGTTGATGAGGTAGTGTGTGTGTGAAAGGGGTGAGTGAATAAAAAGAGAAAGAAAAAGAAGGATATGAGTGGATGGGCATGTGAACTGAGAGAAACGTGATGCAGTGTCACTCAGCGTCAACCAAACAACAAAAACAACAATGGAGGTCATTCAGCAGCTCGTGTTTTCTCTGCTAGCCTTTTGGTTCTTTATAGGCAAAATACATGCCGCATTGTATGGGAGAAGGTTGCGAGCGGCAATGAGAAACACAGTAGAAAAGAAAAGGAAACTTTTAGCTTGGATGTGTAGCTGGGAGGGACAAAGACGGCAGCGCTATAGGGTAAGCACAATTGACCGACTTACCTGAAACACACATATACACACACTGACACAAACACACACACTGACCCACCAATGTGACACACACACACACTATGACACACACACACTGACCCACACACACACTGGCCCGCACACACACACACTGACCCACCAATGTGACACACAGACACTGACACACACACACACACACTGACCCACCAATATGACACACACACACTGACACACACACACACCAACCTGACATACACATTGACTTGAATGATGTATATTTTTTGAGATATGTTACCATTTTTATTTTTTTTCAGATGCTTCTCCTTTTGGCAAAGCAGCGCCGCCGACCAGTGGTTTGGGCTTTCCCTCATGCCAATGATTGGTGGAATGTGACCGTCCCAGGATTTACACACAGACAGTGGGTGCAGAATTTTAGGATGTCAGAGGAAACCTTCTTATTCCTTTGTGCCAAGCTACGTCCAGTAATGGAAAAGAAAAACACAAACTTCAGAGCCAGTTTTCCTGTGAGGAAGAGAGTTGCCATTGCACTGTGGAAGCTGGCTACCAACAATGAATACAGGAGTATAGGCTATCTTTTTGGTGTCAGCAAATCATTAGTGTGCCGGTGTGTGCAGGACTTCTGTAAGGCTGTGTGCACATCCTGAAATTGTGCATTTTCCGGACAGGGAAAAGCTTAAAGACATGGCTGAGTACTTTGAGAACAGGTGGGGCCTTCCACAGTGTGTTGGTGCTATTGATGGCTCACACATACCAATAATAACACCACAAGAATACCACACCGACTACTTCAACCGAAAAGGCTGGCATTCCATCATCCTCCAGGCAGTAGTGGATGGCAAGGGACTATTCTGGAATGTGAATGTAGGAAAGCCTGGGAGTTTGCATGATGCTCGGGTTCTCCGATTGTCAACACTTTGGGATTGGGTTGGCCAGGGAGGACTCTACCCGGTGAGCACTAAGAACATTTGTGGGGTGAATGTTGGCTATTATGTGCTTGGAGACTCTGCCTACCCTTTACAAAATTGGCTTCTGAAACCATTTCCTGACAATGGGCGCCTAACAACAGAGCAGCAAACCTACAACAAGAAAACATCCAGAGTACATGTTGTAGTGGAAAATGCTTTTGGAAGACTTAAGGGTAGATGGAGGTGTCTTATGAAGAGGAATGACAGTGACATTCAACTTACCAAATCCATGGTCCTAACTAGGGATGAGCCGAACACCCCTGGGTTCGGTTCGCACCAGAAACTGCAAACAGATCAAAAGTTTGTGTGAACTTTAGAACCCTGTTAAAGTCTATGGGACTCGAAAGTTTGAAATCTAAAGTACTAATTTTAAAGGCTAATGTGCAAGTTATTGTCCTAAAAAGTGTTTGGGGACCCGGGTCCTGCCCCAGGGGACATGTATCAATGCAAAAAAAGTTTTAAAAAACGGCCGTTTTTTCAGGAGCAGTGATTTTAATAATGTTTAAAGTGAAACAATAAAATTGAAATATTCCTTTAAATTTCGCACCTAGGGGGGTGTATAGTATGCCTGTAAAGTAGCGCTTGTTTCCTGTGCTTAGAACTGTCCCTGCACAAAATGTAATTTCTGAAGGAAAAAAGTCATTTAAAATCACTCACCTTAGGGTCTGGTATGGATATTAAGGGGAACTCCACCCCAAATTTAAAAAAAAAATGCCGTGGACCCCCACACATTTTTTTTTTTTATGAATGACTTTTCTCTGTATTGCCGGGAGCCGACAATTCATTATAGCCGCAAGTGATTTTAAAATTACTTTTTTTCCTTCAGAAATTACACTTTGTGCAGGGACAGTTCTAAGCATTGGGAACAAGCGCTACTTTACAGGCATACTATACACCCCCCCCCCCCCCCAGGTACGAAAATGAGCACTTTAGATTTCAAACGTTCGAGTCCCATAGACTTTAACAGGGTTCTAAAGTTCACACAAACTTGCCACGAACATCCCTCATAGTTCGCTGTTCGACAAACAGGCAATGTTCTTACCGAACATGAGTTCTACTCGAACTCGAAGCTCATCCCTAGTCCTAACTTGCTGTACTCTTCACAATCTTTGTGAAACTCATGGAGAAGACTTTGACCAGGATTGGAATACATCTCCAGAAGAGCCAGTACCAGTAACAGCAGCACAGGATGTGGAAGAAGAGTGCAGTGAAATACGTGAGGCTCTGATGCGGCACCTTAACTTTTAATTTCTCATCGTTAATTATTAAAATGTTTAATTACTTTTTGCTATATGTTTAATAAAATGTGACAGAAAAGACATACTCGTAGAAGTCTATTTTGTTTTTTATTCAACAAAAAAATCATCTTCCTACATCTTTTTTAAAGTAAAAATTTTAAGAATGTAGAATCTTTTTAACCACTTAAGGACTGCCTACTGCACATATACGTCGGCAGAATGGCACGGCTGGGCATATCAACGTATATATACGTTGATTTTAGTACCCAGCAGTGGGTCACGGGCGCGTGCCCGCGGCGCGTGCCCATGACCCGGTCCGAAGCTCCAGGACTGGGACCGCGGGATTCGCGGACCCGATCGCCGCTGCAGTGCGGCGTTCCGTCCCTGGAGCTGAAGAACGGGGAGAGCCGTGTGTAAACACGGCTTCCCCGTGCTTCTCTGTGGCCGCAGCATCGATCGCGTCATCCCTGTAATAGGGGGACGCGATCGATGACGTCACACCTACAGCCACACCCCCCTACAGTTGTAAACACACACACAGGGAACATTAAAAGTCACAGCGCCCCCTGTGGTTAACTCCCAAACTGCAACTGTCATTTCCACAGTAAACAATGCAATTTAAATGCATTTTTTGCTGTGAAAATGACAATTGTCCCAAAAATGTGTCAAAATTGTCCGAAGTGTCCGCCATAATGTCGCAGTCACGAAAAAAATCGCTGATCGCATCTATTAGTAGTAAAAAAATAAAAATGCAATAAAACTATCCCTTATTTTGTAAACGCTATAAATTTTGCGAAAACCAACCGATAAACGCTTATTGCGATTTTTTTTACCAAAAATATGTAGAAGAATACGTATCGGCCTAAATTGAGGAAAAAATGATTTTTTTATATATTTTTGGGGGATATTTATTATAGCAAAAAGTAAAAAATATTGCATTTTTTTTTAAATTGTCGCTCTATTTTTGTTTATAGCGCAAAAAATAAAAACCGCAGAGGTGATCAAATACCACCAAAAGAAAGCTCTATTTGTGGGGAAAAAAGGACGCCAATTTTGTTTGGGAGCCATGTCGCACGACCGCGCAATTGTCAGTTAAAACGACGCAGTGCCGAATCGCAAAAAGGGGCAAGGTCCTTTACCTGCATTTTGGTCCGGGTCTTAAGTGGTTAACAATAACCTACAGAGGTTGTAAATCTTTTTTTTAGTAAGCCAGTGCATAGTTTGATTTTTTTTTCTTTTTCTTCAACTTTACACTGTACTTCTAAATGTTTTTTTTTCTTTGTCTGAATTTCTCACTTTCTGTTCCTCCTCAGTAAGCACAGCTTTGATGATGTTGTCAAGTTTACTGAGAAGGAACAGGAAGTGAGAAATTCAGACAAAGAAAAAAACATTTAGGAAATGTAAGGAAAAGCTGAACCAACAATGCCAAGTATATTCACAATTACATCTACACAAGCAAAAGTAAAAATAAATGAAGCGATCGGGGGGTGCCTTTTGCTGAAATCCAGGCTGCACCTTCCAAGGCGTATGTGATAATGCAAAGGAGGCAGAAGGGAATCAGAGCAGCACTACAACTAAAGCCATGTGCAGCAAGGAGGAAATGTGTCCAATCTTGTGTGATCGGTGCTGGCTCAAAAGTAGCCTATTAATAAAATAAAATATAACTTTTTAAACCCAAAATAATTACATTTTCTTTAAAAGTAAACATGGGTACAGGTCCTGTGCTGCATGAAAGGCACTACTGTCTGGGTGGTGACCTGGGTTGACGATTGGCTCCAATCACTTGAACAAGCTGACCAAGGACACCGAGGAAGGCCTGGTTGAAGGTAGCCAACTGCTCCATCTGCAGCCGGGCAATTTCTGCCTCCTGGCGCATAGCTTCCTGTGCATCCTGTGCTTGAAACCTTCTCTCAGAAAGGTTATCCATTCTTTCCAGCTGCCTTTCTTCTGCTGCCCGCATATCCTCCATGACTGTGCGCAGATCCAACTGCAACCTTCTTCTTTCACTTGTATTATACAAAAAAAATATTGTTTTTGGTAACATCTGTCCAACTAATACTGTAAGCCCCTTTCACATCTGCCCCACTAGACTGTACCACACTGATTAACTGGCCCACTTCTGTTCCCCCTGATCATCTGCTACACCAATACACAGTACTGCTCATCTGCCCCCCAGAGCTGAACCCCCCCTCTCATCTCTTCTACCACTGTACCTCCTGCACATCTCCTCCACAATTGATCCCCCCCCCTTCTCATCTATTCCACCACTGTACCTTCTGCATATCTGCCCCACTGCTGTTTGTTTAACTGCTTGCTGACCTGCCGCTGTCATTTTACTGAGGCAGGTCGGCTCTCCTGGGCGAGAGCCCGTAGCTATACGTCCGCTTTTAAGCGGCCACTAGGAGGCGCGTGTGCGCCGCCGCCGGCCGGCGCATGCGCCCCTGCTCGCCCCAAGTCCCGTGCGCGTGCCCGGCGGGCACGATCGCCGCCGGGCACGCGCGCTCGTTCGTTACAGAGCGGGGACTGGGAGCTATGTGTGTAAACACATAGCTCCCGGTCCTGTCAGCAGGGGAAACGCTGATCTTCTGTTCATACAATGTATGAACGGAAGATCAGTGATTTCCCCTGTGAGTCCACCCCCCCATACAGTTAGAACACACCCAGGAACACACTTAACCCCTTTCCTGCCCCCTAGTGTTAACCCCTTCACTGCCAATGGCATTTTTATAGTAATCCAATGCATTTTTATAGCATTGATCGCTAAAAAAATGCCAATGGTCCCAAAAATGTGTCAAAAGTGTCTGAAGTTCCCGTCATAATGTTGCAGTACTGAAAAAAAAATGCTGATCGCCGCCATTACTAGTAAAAAAAAGATTGAATTTTTTTCAAAATTGTCGCTCTATTTTTGTTTATAGAGCAAAAAATAAAAACCGCAGAGACAATCAAATACCACCAAAAGAAAGCTCTATTTGTGGGAAAAAAAGGACGCCAATTTTGTTTGGAAGCCACGTCGCACGACCGCGCAATTGTCAGTTAAATCGACGCAGTGCCGAATCACAAAAAGTGCTCTGGTCATTGGGCAGCAATATGGTCCGGGGGTTAAGTGGTTAAGACAATGCACAGTTAAAAATGTCTTTATTATCATCATGTCTTACCATTGTGCCGGGGTTCATTGGGAGTACTCTGTGGTTGGCTACTCTGTGGTTGGCTACTTTGTGGTTGGCTTGATGAAAAACTACTGTTGCTGCTGAAAGATGTTGAAGGTCCATCATCTGAAAAGTTTGATGCATCATTGGAGAGTCCATCAACTGTTTCTGAAAATAAACATATGGTTAGATATTTTATTTCAAATGGTTAGCAAAGCGATATCCTATGCGAAGTTTAAAAAAATTAACTTACCAAAGGGGTCTACCATGGATTCAAGAATTACAGTTGCAGAGTCCAGATCTCCCTCCCTGCCTTGGTTTGCTGGCCGATGACCGTAAATGGCGTCCATGGCGTCGTACCACCTCCAAGCAGTTGGACAATTTCCACTACGGCTGTTGGCGTCCTTAATTTTTTTTATATTGTGCTTTAAGCTTTTTAAGCTTTGCCCTACACTGGCCCGACGTCCGTTCAAATCCCTCGGCTGCCATCCGCTGAGAAATATCTTTATAGACCTTTTCATTTCTCACTGATCCATCAAGCTCACTCTGAATAACGCCATCACCAATAATTGCTAAGATAACCAGACCCTGCTGTTGTTTGCTGGCATCCTTCTCCTTTATATGGACTAGCGACGTGGTGATTGGTTGGCGCTTTGCTTTGATGTCAGCATAGCTGTTTTCTGTCCACCAATCAGTGGAATGTACCGTGTGACGCCAGTAGCTCCGCCCTAACCGTACCGTTCCATTTTTCTATGGACCCACATGAGAAGCAGGACCCTGAATGGTCCGGTACGGTTTGCTTTTATGGCACGCTTTCATAATGGAAACACCCAAAATAGCGAACCGTACCGAACCGTACCAAACCGATCCGCTCAGTGGAAACGAGGCATTAGTCTCCTGATCTCAATATCATTGAGCCACTCTGGGGAGATCTCAAAACATGCAGTTCATGCAAGACAGCCCAATAATTTACAGGAACTGGAGGCTTTTTACCAAGAGGAATGAGCAGCTTTACCATCTGAGAAGATGAAAAGCCTCATCTACAAATACCACAAAAGACTTCAAGCTGTCATTGATGTTAAAGGGGGCAATACACGGTATTAAGAACTGGGGTAAACTGTAAACTGTAAACTTTTGATCAGGGTCATTTGCGTAGTTTCTGTTTCCATTATGATTTAAAAAGCGAAAACACAGTTGGTTGATTAAAAATGGCTTCACCCAAACAGTAACCATGAGTGAAAGAAAAGTTTTTGTGTTATCATTCATATTCTCGGTAAAATGGCCAAGAAATCATCAACTCTGCCAGGGTATGTAAACTTATGAGCACAAATGTATACATACAGCTATGGTCTGTAGACACTAGAGTGCCTAGCAGTGGCGGTGCATCCATAAAGGGTGCAAGGACACCAACCCCTCTCTCCTTTATTTTAATCTATAGGTACAGTGGCTGTGTTTGATGGGCACAGTGGCTGCATTTGATGGCACAGTGGCAGCAATTTATGGCACAATGGCTGCGTTTGATGGCACAGTGGCTGCGTTTGATAGGCACAGTGGCTGCGTTTGATAGGCACAGTGGCGTCGAGTGATGGGCACAGTGTCAGCAATTGATGGGCACAGTGTCAGCAATTGATGGGCACAGTGGCTGTGTTTGATGGGCACAGTGGCTGCATTTGATGGCACAGTGACAGAAATTGATGGCACAGTGGCTGTGTTTGATGGCACAGTGTTTGTGATTGATGGGCACAGTGGCTGCATTTGATGGGCACAGTGGCTGCATTTAATGGCACAGGGGCGGCAATTGATGACATTTTTTTGCACCCCGTCACTGGCGCCTAGTCACACTGACGTTCCAGGAAGTGCACTGCTACCTATCAGAAGAAATTCAAGCAAAACATATAGGCCCGGATTCACATACATCGGCACACATTTATGCCGCCGTAGCGTATCTCTTTTACGCTACGCCGACGCAGCGCATAGAGGCAAGCATGGAATTCACAAAGCAAATGCTCCCAACTCTGCGCCGGCGTAGCGTATATTTCGTAGGCATAAGCTGGCATAAGTAGAAGTAGGTGGAAGTGGGCTGGAAGTGGGCGTGATCCATGTTAATGAAGCGTGACCCAATGCAAATGATAGGCCGGGCGCCAGACAAGTACTTAAAACGAACTGCGCATGCGTCGAAACTGCGCATGTGCACAACCACGTCAAAACAACTGCCTAAGATACGCCAGATCACTGTGTACACCGTGAACGTAACCTACGCCCAGTCAGACCCACGTCGGCCCATATTCACAGACGTCCAATGTACAATACGTAGGCTTGTGTTCCCTGGTCCATACCTTTTGCATGGGTTGCGCCTCATCTATGGGGAATAACTTTACGCCGGATGTAAAACTTACGCAAACCGCGTATATCATGCACCAAGGGTCCAGCGTCGTCCTCACCCAAACCAGTTCTTCACCAGTCTTCGGGTCCTCGCCTGCAGTGTGTTTACTGTGGGCCACCAGCTGTGATTCCTGGGATTCCTTGTCCAGCCCTCGAGCTGATGTTGTTTGTGTTTTGTTTTGATCCAGTTTATTTATTTTCAGTATACCTAATGGAACCGAGGTAGATAACAAGACAGCAAGAAAGCTCTATGTGTTAATACTTCATTCTCCACAGAACATACTGTGAGCACACAATGGGTAAATAAACTAAAGTATTAGTTATGCTTTGGACACTGCCCTCATGCAATTACTACCCTAGAATACAAACAATACCTGTACTTATCCCTCGCTCATGTCATGTCTATTTCACCTAGGGCCTAATAAAAAGGAACTATTCACAGGGAAAAAAACTGATGATCGAATTTGTTCCCCCAATCTGTACTAGAAGAAGGAATCTCGTTATTATAGATCTTCCTTCTAAGATGCTTTCTGCATCCTTTACTTTCTGCTATGAAACACATCCAATAAAAACACTATAAATACTCTTATTGCTACATAAATTTAGGCCAGTATGTATTCTGCTACATGGTTTTGGTAGAACCCCCCCCCCCCCCACACTAAGAGTATATTGATTGGTTTACACAAACATTATAGCATCTACAAACTATGAGATATATTTATGGATTTTTTTTATACTAGTAATGGTGGCAATCGGTAATATTGTGGTGGAATTTCGGACACTAACTGACACTTTTGACACTTTGTGGGAACC
Organism: Rana kukunoris; assembly: GCA_029574335.1. Lineage (NCBI taxonomy): Eukaryota > Metazoa > Chordata > Amphibia > Anura > Ranidae > Rana > Rana kukunoris. The sequence goes on from CM056052.1 coordinate 136,264,715, forward strand.
AGTGGCACTAATACAGTAATCAGTGCTAAAAATATGCACTGTCACCTTACTAATAACACTGATTGGGAAGGGGTTAAACATCTAGGGTGATCAAAGAGTTAACTGTGTGTCTAACCAGTAAGAAAGAAGAAGAAGGGGTCATGGGACTTTATATGTGTGTCTAACCAGTGTTTTTGTGTACACAGTGTGCTGCTTTCACAAAGTGAAGAGATCTATTCTAGTCTCTGTTGTACTAAAAGAAAGAATCTGACTTGTTATAGATCGTCAGACAGTTCACCCTTCTAAGATGGATGCGTTAAGCCCATTGTTACAAAGAACAGGCTAATTTATACTGGTTTTTTACATTTACAAATCCAACAATTTAAAAATTGGATGAAAGGTTTAGCACTGGGAAACACTTTTTGAAAGATAAAAAGTGCATTTTATATACAACTACAATGCTGTGAAAAAGTATTTGCCCCTTTCTGATTTTTTTCTTTTTTTGCATATTTGTCACACTTAAATTACTCAGATCATCAAACAAATTGTAATACTACACAAAGATAACCCAAGTTAATACAAAATGCATTTTTTAAATTATTTATTTTTCAAATGAAAAGCTGACCAAACCTGCCTGGCTTTATGTGAAAAAGTAATTGCCCCCTAAACCTAATAACTGGTTCTGCCACCCTTGGCGGCAACAACTGCAATCAAGTGTTTGCGATAACTGGCAATGAGTCTTTCACATTGCTGTGGAGCAATTGTGACCCACTCTTTGCAGACTTGTTTTAATTTAGCCACATTGGGCCAGATTCAGGTAGATGAGAGCATCTTTGCTCTGGAGTAACGCTGTTATTTGCTCTGGAGTTCTCTTAGGAGCAAGTGCTGTTATTCATGAAGCACTTGCTCCTAAAGTTGCGGCAGCGCATCGCAAATGAGCCGGCGGAATTCAAATTGGGCGGGTACGGGGCGTGTATTATTTAAACTATGCGCGATCCTGTGGAGAACATACTGCGCATGCGTCGAGTGTCAATGCATCAGAGTGCGCATGCTCCAAATTCTGTCAGTGAACGTCAATGACGTCACATCCCCATTCATGAACGTTTTACGCAAGCGACGCGATTTGTTTTTTTTCCGACGCGATGACGACGCCTATACTTAACATAGGATACTCCACTAGGGGGCTGCTTTATCTTTACGTCGCGTATCGCTTCCGGAAACGTCGTAAAGTCACTGCGTCGTGCCCGAAAAAGATCGTGAATTTCCGACTCCCGCTGATTAACATATTTTTTCAGCGTTAATCAGGGGGAACACCCCCGGCGCCATTTTTAAGTTGAAGTAACGATGCGATGGCGAAATTCAATTGCGCCGATCGCATCGGAACTCCAACCCGGCGTTTCTTGTTTTCTGGTTACAGAAAACAAAAACGCCGGCTTAAAGTGACAGTTAGGCTGGCGGATCAATGGATACTCCAGCCTAACTCTACCTGAATCTGGCCCATTGGAGGGGTTTCCAGCATGAACAGCCTGTGTAAGGTATCTCAATTGAATTTAAGTCCGGGCTTTGACTGGGTCACTCCAAAACCTGAATTTTGCTTTGTTTGAACCATTTGGAGGTGGACTTGCTGTTGTGTTTTGAATCATTGTCCTGCTGCAAAACCCAAGTACACTTGAACTTGAGGTCACAAACTGATGGCCGGACATTGTCCATTAGGATTTTCTGGTAGAGCTCAGAATTCATGGTTACAATTATGGTAAGTCGTCCAGGTCCTGAAGCTGCGAAGCAGCCCCAGAGAATCACGCTAGCACCACCATGTCTGACTGTTGGTATGATGTTCTTGTTATAAAATGCTGTATTTGTTGTATGACAGATGTAACGGGACGCACACCTTCCAAAAAGTTTAATTTATGTCTCATCAGTCCACAGAATATTTGGCTAAAAGTCTTGGGGATAATCAAGATGTTTTTTGGTAAATTTGAATTGAGCCTTTGTGTTCTTTCTGGTCAGCAGTGGATTTGGCCTTGGAACTCTACCATGGAGGCCATTTTTGCCCAGTCCCTTTTCTAATTGTTGAATCCTGAACACTAATCTTACCTGAGGCAAGTGAGGCCTGCAGTTCTTTAGATGTTGTTGCAGATTTTTTTATGACCTCCTGGATGAGTCGTCGTCATGCTCTTGGAGTCATTTTGGTTGGTCGGCCACTCCTGGGAAGGTTCACCACTGTTCCAACTTATCTCCATCTGTTGATAATGACTCTCCCCGTGGTTCCAAAGCCTTAGGCGGCGTACACACGAGGGGATATGTCCGCTGAAAACGGTCCAATGGACCGTTTCAGCAGACATCTCCGCTCGTGTGTATGGGCTAGCGGACAGATTTCTCCACCCGACAGATTTCAAAGCAAGCTTTGAAATCTATCCGGTGGTAATCTGTCCGCCCGACATGTCTGCTGGTTAGTACACTTACCAGCAGACATGTCGGCCCCCACCGCCGCCACGCCGCTGCCGAATGGATTCGGCGCATGCGCGGAAGTGTTTTACTTCCTGGTGCGGTGACGTGGCGGCGTCAACGTCACCGCCGCGTCACCGCCACATCAGAGATACACTACGCTGCCGTATTTTACCAGGCTGTACGACGAATCCTGGTAGATTTTGTCCCTTACTGTACGGCGGCGTAGTGTATTTCTCGCTGTGTAATTGAAATACGCGATTAGGGGGCGTGAAGCATTTAAATTAGGCGCTTCCCCGCGGCGATCGAACTGCGCATGCTCCGTTCAGAAATTTCCCACCGTGCATTGCGCGAAATAATGTCGATAGGTCATAGCGTCGTTTACGGACATTCCTATTCCCGGACGTTTTACGTCAAAAATAAAAAAAGACGTCGGAAAATGTTGACATTCGACGCGGGAACGACGGCCATACTTAACTTGGGCTGTCTAATATTAGACCAGCAAAAAGCTGGTATAGTTTTACGCATCAAAAAGATGACTAAAGATGCCGTAAGAGATTGCGATAGACGTTCGTAATTTTGTGGATAGTCGGCAAAAGCTCATTTGCATACCCCGACGCGAAAAACAACGGGAACTCCACCCAGCGGCCGCAATTTTATTGCAGCGTAGATCCGAAGGCGTACGAACACGTAAACCAGTCGGATTGAAGCCCGCAGCCGTAATTTCATGGTTTGAGGTTTCAGAGTAGTGAAAAAACGTGCGTAATTCGAAAGTACTCCAGTCTAATGCGAGATAGACAGGAGTAATCACTCTGTGAATCTGGCCCCTTCTATTTATGTGATGTCTTTATTTAACAACTCTGGCAGTAATCAGGCCTGAGTGTGGCAAGTAAAATGGAACTCAGCTTTCCAAAACATTGTTGTTAATCACAGTTCATTTGTGATTCAGCATGGGAGGGGGAAATTACTTTTTCACATAGGGCCAGGCAGGTTTGAACATCTTTCTTCCCTTAAACAAAAATAAAACAAATAAATAAACAAATAAAAAATCAGGAAGGGGGTAAATACTTTTTCACAGCACTGTATATACCAGTAGGTCAGACCAAAATGAGGAACAAATGAGAGAGAAAGAGGGACAGAAGGACTTCAATGTTCCAAATCAAATCAGGGACAGTCTCTCAAAATCAGGGACGGTTGGGAGCTATGTGTTTTTTGTCTGTGTTTTATATGAATGGTCATTTGTGGCCAATGTATTTTACGGTGACTTGTCATTAAGGTTCCCCTATCGAGATGATTCCTTGCAGGCGCAATCCTTGCCGACGGAAATCTCCGAACCTTGGCCATTATCCAGGCTCATTCCTTAACATCGCCGTGGATTGGAGGATGTTAAAAAAAGAGCCAGGAGGCCGAGCAAGTGGAGCGAGCCGTCCGAGCGAAGCCACGTCCGAGCGAAGTCCACGTCGCCCTGGATTTCTGTCGGCAAAGATTGCGCCTGCGCAGTCCTTGCAGGAACCATCTCAATGGCCGGAACCAGGGCTTTTTTTCAGGGGGAACTTGGGGGAACTCAGTTCCACCACCTCTGGCCCAGACCCTTTGGTGCCTGCTCACCACAATCACTTGTAAACACAGAAGTCTGGTTTCTGTGTTTACAAGTGACAGCTTTGTAACCCCCTAAACTCTGCACTCTGTATGTAATGCAATTCTGGTATTTAATGCCCCTTTAAGACCCTTCTACTGTTTGTGAAATCTGAACGGGTCGTGGTTGAGTTCCTGCACCTATTTTCTGAGAAAAAAAGCTCTGGCCGGAACCATATCGTCAGATCACCGGATTGACATTTTGCCCACATATTGTCACATGACCGCTGTTTAGAATACCGTTTCATGATTGCTTTTAGAAATAATCATGATATATAGTTGGTTTTAAACAGGGCTTTTTTTCAGGGGGAACTTGGGGGAACTCAGTTAAATCACCTCTGGCACAGACCCTTTGGTGCCTGCTCACCACAATCACTTGTAAACACCGAAGTCTGGTTTCTGTGTTTACAAGTGACAGCTCTGAACTCTGTGTGTAACTCCCTGAACTCCGCAATCTGTATGTAATGCAATCCTGGTATTTAATGCCCCTTTAAAACCCTCCTACTGTTTGTGAAATCTGAATGGGGTCATGGTTGAGTTCCTGCACCTATTTTCTGAGAAAAAAAGCTCTGGTTTTAAACAATAATCCACCTCTGGTTTCAAAATGTTAGCTATGCACCTATACTTCAGACAATTTCTAATTTAAATACATTGCATTTCTTTTTAACAAACCAGCTACAATAGTTGTAGCCTAAATACAACACTAATTGCAAATGCACTGTCACATGTATTTTTCCTTCGACTCATGCGCAGCAACATCTTCGCCTGTTCGTCTTTCAGGTTTGGAATTTTTGGCCGTCCTGATTGATTGCGTGGGGATGATGTAAATCCTGTCTGTGCATGTGCAACTCAGAAGATAGAAAACAGGCATGTAGGAACTTCTGTTGCAGTAGAGAAATATTACTATTCTCTTCTGCAATAAAAAAAACCTTGCAAATTTTTATTTAATTTTCCACTTTAAGGCAATTTGATTTCTATTTCTAGCGCTTCAGGTGTGTTCACAAAAATACTTGCATATAAGAAGCATAGGACAGTTGTTTACAGGTGACACCTTGTGGCTAAATTTAGAATTGCATCCTTCTTATAAATTAATTAAATTACCTACCTTGAGTCCTAACACTGGCTTAATCTCCTATTGGGATATGTGGAAATAAATTGCAGAGAACACATTCAGACAATCACTAAAAATTCACTGAAATAAAAGTTCCATAGCTGTTTTTGCAAAAAAAAAAAAAAAATGATAATCTAGCCAACAATCAGCAGAAGATTAAATCGATAATTTTATAAGAATCATGGGTTGGACCACTGGAAAGACTATCTTTCTGAATTATGCACGCTTTTCACACTCCCTCAAATTCCTAGGACTCTAGGTGAGATAATGATGTCCACTAAAGCCTTTATAGATAAAAAATGACCATTACCTGGCAATGGTTAGATTGAGAATTTACTATTGGTTTAGGGACTGACCTTAATTTGTGCAGACAGTATTGGACCAAAATATCCTAGTGGAAGGATAAGTTGTATGAGATGAATTTTTCTAGGTGATCACTACTGTTTAAACAAATATAGCGCCCTGCTCCCATTGAGTGGGCGCTATGTGTTAAATTATAGTTGTCTGAGCAGTAGGTTGGCTCAGAAGGATTATGCTAAATTGTTGGTTCTGTCTCAGTTCGGCTGGGTTGCACAATTTTCCCCTTGACGGTGGGTGTCACTGTTACCACAGGTCAAGGTTGGAGAGGCAGCAGGCTGGATGCATTGGGTATCTCTCTCTCAGAAGTGGCTAAGGGGGCGTGGTCAACACGCTGTGCATTCTGGGGAGGGGTACTTAATGGACAGACGTCGTTTGGTGGGGTTCGTCTTCCGATCCTGACCTGAGGGCCCTCCTGGCCTCAGGGATGTTTGAGCCGTTTTGTAGCCTCAGGGTCGGCTGGCCCGAGGCCTCGCAACTGAGAGTAGGCCCAGGAGTTTCTGGGGCCTACTAATCCAGGGATGGTCCTTTGCTACCTTATCTACAGAAGGAAGGTGAACCAGTGGGATTCAATTGATGGGCGTACAGTACCCTGTGTTGCCGGTCCGGCTGAAAGATTCTTGGCACCGTGAGTTGTGTAACTTTTGTTGAAACTATACCAAGTTTGCAGTCGGTTACATGATCTTGTGGCAGAAGATCATGGGACGGCCTGACGACACTTATCAAGTCTGTGGCAGAGACTTTGACGAGTTTCACACCAGCTGCTAGGCCAGTGAGAGTAGGCCTATCTGGTGGTAAAATCCAGTGTGGAGCTGAGTTAATCCTCTGGATCTAAGTTGTGCCCATGATCCGCAAAGCAAAAGTACCTGAGTCTTTCCCTATCCCTCTACCGCTCTGTTGGAGAACTTTGTTCAAATAAAACCCTTGAAAGAGACTTTGTGTTTGGTGCAGACATTCTTATGGACAACTCTTTAAAGGGGTTGTAAAGGAAAAAAATGTTTTCCCTAAATAGCTTCCTTTACCTTAGTGCAGTCCTCCTTCACTTACCTCATCCTTCCATTTTGCTTTTAAATGTCCTAATTTCTTCTGAGAAATTCTCACTTCCTGTTCTTCTGTCTGTAACTCCACACCGTAATGCAAGGCTTTCACCCTGGTGTGGAGAACCCCTCTTGAGGGGTGAGGGGGTGAGCAGGAGTGTCAGGACACTCACTAGCACACAGCTCATTTCTCTATCTGCAAAGTAGAGAGTGTCCTGACTTGCCTGCTCGCCCCCTCCCCCCTCAAGAGGCTTTCTCCACACCACATACATAAAATAATAATGGACAGATTAAGGGAAGGTATGCCTGGAAGGAGCCAACCTCTCCTAAAATATACAGGAACGCACTGGACACCAAGCAATAGGGCAATGGCAGCAAAGGTATCCAGTGTGTCCCATAACCAATAGACCAACAGTACAAACAAATGGCAGCCACCCCAGCCACTACTATTTCCCTGATATAAGGCAGAATATGGAGTTTGTAACATTAGATATAGAAAGTAGGATGATTTGTTCAGTGTACAGACAAACGTGGCGTCAGATTTGCATGTAAGGCTGGGTTCACACTACGATTTTCTATACAGTTTTTGGATACGTTTTTTTTTTTTTTTAAACGTATGCAACCGTACAGAAAACCGTGGCCATAGACTTTACATTAAAAACCGTATTTGCCATAAATCATACGGTTGTATCCGGTTTTCAAACCATACGGTTTTTAACTTTTTTTTTCCTGGAACCGTCTACCACGGTTTTTGGTCCGGTTCAAAAACCGTATTTCAACCGTATACGGTTATTTTAACATAGGACTCTATGAGAACTGTATGTCATTGCGGTTCGGTCCGTTTTTTTCTATACGGTTGTTAACCTTGCTTCCCTTGAAATTTCAATAGAACAACTGAAACTTTATTGAAAAAAAAAAAATTCAGTTTAAAAAACGGATGCAACCGTATAGCATACGGTTGAGTACGGTTGGGTCCGTTTTTTTTTTTTAAAAACTGTATCCAAAAACTGTATAGAAAATCGTAGTGTGAACCCAGGCTAACAGAATCTGAATAGACATCTATCAGACCTGTAAATTTGAGGTATTAATACCTCAGTGCTAATGAGTCTCTGACAGGATCCTGTAGGTTTGTTGCTATAGATAAAGCTAATCAGCTATTACCTCATAAACCATAAAAACAATCCTCCCAGGCTTTGCAACTGCAAATTAGAAAAGAGGGAATAGTCAGTCAACCCTGGGGCCCTGAGATCATTACTCATTCCCACAGATGGGAAGGAATATGTTTTATGCCTCATTAGATATAAAATATTAGTCATGGGAAGAGTTATTCCTTCTGTTGGAATAAATTATGAGCTGCATGCAGATATAACATGGCCTGTCCCAAAAACAACTAATAGGGACTGACTAAACAGTTCTATGGAACCTGCCCTTGGCAGCCAGGTTGTGTTTGGACTCGCTGCGACCAGCATTATGCAGTGGTTGAGGAATTTCTAACTGTACCATCAAACGCAGCCACTGTGCCATCAAACGCAGTCACTGTACCAATCAATTGCCACCACTGTACCATCAAATGCAGCCACTGTACCCATCAATTTCCACCACTGTGCCATCAAATGTAGCCACTGTGCCCTCGAATGCAGCCACTGTGCCCATCAATTCCTACCACTGTGCCATCAAACGCAGCCACTGTTCCATCAAACAGAGTCACTGTACCCATCAATTGCCACCACTGTGCCCATTAAACACAGCCACTGTGCCATCAAACGCAGCCACTGTGCCAGAGGTGTATTTAGGTTTTGTGCTGCCCTAGGCCTGACTAAACTTGTGCACCCCCTAATTTAACCACTTGACCACTGGGCACTTAAACACCCTTCCTAACCAGACCAATTTTCAGCTTTCGGTGCTCTCACAATATGAATGACAATTACTCAGTCATACAACATTCTACCCATTTGAAATTTTTGTCCTTTTTTTCACACAAATAGAGCTTTCTTTTGGTGGTATTTGATCACTTCTGGGTTTTTTATTTTTTGCGCTATAAAAGAAAAACGACTGAAAATTCTGTAAAAAAAAAAAAAAAAAAAACTTGTTTCTGTCATATTAGTGGGTTATTTCTCACACACAGCATATGCATACCACAAATTACACCCCAAAACACATTCTGCTATTCCTCCCGAGTATGGCGATACCACATGTGTGGGACTTTTACACAGCGTGGCCACATACAGAGGCCCAACATGCAGGGAGCGCCATCAGGCGTTCTGGAACACCCAGACCAATTCTGACATTTCTCTCCTACATGTAAAAATCAACACTTATTTGCTAGAAAATTACATAGAACCCCAAAACATTATATATGCTTTTTTAGCAAAGACCCTAAAGAATACAATGGCGGTTGTTGCAACTTTTTATCGCGCACGGTATTTTCACAGAAATTTATTGAACGCGTGTTTTTAAAAAAAACTGTTTTGTGCTAAAAAAAAAACAAAACAAAACAGTAAAGTTAGCCCAATTTTTTTTCATAATGTGAAAGATGAAGTTACACCGAGTAAATAGATACCCAACATGTCACCCTTCAAAATTGCGCACACTCGTGGAATGGCGCCAAACTTCGCTACTTAAAAATCTCCATAGGCGGTATTGCAGAGTATCGCGCAGGGTATTGCAGAGTATTGGGGTATTGCAAAGTATCATGCAGGGTATTGGGGTATTGCCGAGTATTGGGGTATTGCCGAGTATTGGGGTATTGCCGAGTATTGGGGTATTGCCGAGTATTGGGGTATTGCCGAGTATTGGGGTATTGCAAAGTATCATGCAGAGTATTGGGGTATTGCCGAGTATTGGGGTATTGCCGAGTATTGGGGTATTGCCGAGTGTCATGCAGAGTATTGGGGTATTGCCGAGTATTGGGGTATTGCCGAGTATTGGGGTATTGCCGAGTATTGGGGTATTGCCGAGTATCATGCAGAGTATTGGGGTATTGTTGAGTATTGGGGTATTGTTGAGTATTGGGGTATTGAGTATTGGGGTATTGTTGAGTATTGGGGTATTGTTGAGTATTGGGGTATTGTTGAGTATTGGGGTATTGTTGAGTATTGGGGTATTGTTGAGTATTGGGGTATTGTTGAGTATTGGGGTATTGTTGAGTATTGGGGTATTGTTGGGTATTGGGGTATTGTTGAGTATTGGGGTATTGTTGGGTATTGTGGGGTATTGTTGGGTATTGTGGGGTACTGGGGTATTGTGGGGTACTGTGGGGTACTGGGGGATTGCTGGGTACTGGGGGATTGCAGAGCTGGGATGTTTTGAGGGATGGCTGGATCTGTGACTGCATTTGTCACAGATCCAGCCACAGCTCAGCTGCTGACACCCCGCTCCCCCCCCCCTCTCCTCGCACACTGTACCGAACGGTACAGAGCGGAGAGCGAGGAGAGGGAGGAACCGGCGTCATCAAATGACGCCGGTTTGTTTACAAGTGATCGCGCCGTCATTCGACGGCGCGATCACGTGGTAAACGGCCGCTATCAGCGGCAATTTACCGTGATCCGTGATGCGCCGGGTCTTCTAGACCCGGCGAGCACGGACACTTTCGCGAGCGCGTCCCAGGGGACGCGCAATCGCGGAAGTGCACGAGGACGTCCCAGGGACGTCGTGTCAAAGCAACTCCACCGCGCCGTAGCAGTAAAATGCTTATGGCGCGGTGGGGAAGTGGTTAAACATCACCCACCCCTTCCTGTCACGGCCACACCCTGTGTTGTTTAAGACCCGCCCTGAAATTTTCGAGTGAGGACACTAGTTCTGAGGGCCTGGGGGGGGGGGGCAATTGATTCCCTTAATTTACTTAGATTTCCTCCTACTTCCTGGTTGCCCATAGAGCAGGAAGTGAAGGGAAATCTTCGCAATGGGACAGGGATGGTAAAAGTGTTGTCTATAGTTCTACTCTAAGTAGATGGTGCAGCAGAAACATATAGCACAGTGAGGAAGGTTTGTGCGCTACACTGATTTTCCTAACAGTGTAGCGCAAGCCGACGGGGACTCTTTTCGTGCTAACCCCCTGCAAAGTGCTGTCCTAGACCTGGGCCTTGTTGGCCTAGGCCAGGATACAGCTCTGAACTGTGCCCATAAATCGCAACCACTGTGCCATCAAACGCAGCCACTATACCATCAAACACAGCCACTGTGCCATTAAATGCTCCCACTGTGCCATCAAATGCTGACACTGTGCTATATTAAATGCTCCCACTGTGCCCCATCAAATGCTCCCACTGTGCCATATCAAATTCTGCCAATGTGCCTTATGTACTTATGTTTTTCTCCTGTTTTATCAAATAGCCAATATACAGTGTCTGTATGTAATTTTTTTTTTTTTTTTTATGTGTATTACTTTTATAGATATCTTCGTGGCAGTGTTCTGACTTTGGAATATTACAAATTAAAACAAATAAGTTGACTATCTGTGTAATAAGCAAAGAATGTACGATTGTATCGTGTAGCTGCTCCCTTGTATTCTCTGTAATTGCAGTGGTTGACTGACAGAGGACAAGACAGTCAATCTGATTGCATGCAGATTAGTGTCAATATGTGCATGATATTTTTGGTTGATTTGAGTTGTTGATAATATGGTGGTGGTGGCTGGTGAATTTCAAAGAAAGTGCGTCAGACAGCTATATCTTGTGCTTCGTCCAGTCTCCTTCGTCCTTGTATCCTCTGTAAACTTGATCTGTGACAAAGTTCTCCTCCAAAGGATATCTAATAGCATATACTGTAATTATTTAAATGTGAATGGAAAGCCTTTCTTTCTCAAAATGACATACCCAGCTATGTTTAGTAGAATTCAATAGTAAAGTGATTTATCAAGGAGAAGATCAAGGTCATGACTGTGAAGATAAATTGTCTTGTCGCAGTGTGGATATTTTTCAGGTATTCTGCATCAAACTTATTACAGTTTTAACAGGTTGAACTTGATATATCTTTTTGAGTACCGTACTTTCCAATGCATGTTTGGCAATGCTTAAAGCTGAACTCCAATGCACACGAGCAGAATGTCAGGAGACATTTGCTGGTGCAGTCAGGGCAGCCATCACAAAAAAATTGGGGCCCCTTACACAGCTTTAGGCAGGGCACCCCTGCAGCAGAGAACTGGGGGGGGGGGGGGTACTGGTGAAAAGAACAAGTGAAATCTCTTCTCTCCTGGCCCCTTACAGGTGTAATGCACAAAAAAAAATGGGAGGGGGGCTGGCCAGGCCTGTAAGGGGTCCTGGGGACCATTGGGCCCCTTACAGGTGTAATGCAAAAAAAATATGAGAGGGGGACCAGCCAGGCCTGTAAAAGGCCCTGGGGACCATCGGGCCCCTTACAGGTGTAATGCAAAAAATAAATAAAAAACGGGAGGGGGGGCAGCCGGGCCTGTAAGGGGCCCTGGGGACCATCGTGCCCCTTACAGGTGTAATGCAAAAAATAAAAATAAAAAATAATAATAAAAAAAAACAGGAGGGGGGCCAGCCAGGCCCCTGGGGACCATCGGGCCCCTTACAGGTGTAATGCCTGTACCCCCCTGATGGCGGCCCTGGGTGCAGTTAATGGGTATCTGAATTTGACCTGGTATTAGCTTCAGGAAGACCCTGTTCTGGCAGGCTGGGGTATGAGAGGAAGAAGCAGTACAAGGAGGCATTTAGTTCATGTGTTTACAAGAAGCATGTTGAAAGGAGGAAAAAGCAGAGTAGCAGAGGGATGACCTCATATTTGCTGGATCTCCTTTCACTGTCCAGTCACAGGCTGGCAGGGGCCCAGGACAACCTGGGCTCAGAGTAAATGGGTTGAATGATATGGCCATTAGACTGAAGACATCAAGCAGCAGAAAAAGAAAATGCTGCTGAGTAATTAAAGCTGTATATTGCAGCAAAAGTTGGTTTTATTATTTAATTTTTATTGGGTTATTAATTTATCATTGTTTTTTGGCTGGATTTCTGTTTTTTAAAAAATGAACAAACTGAGACTGTGATGTTTTCATGCTTTGCTATGAGCAAATATAATAATCAGAACCCCCTATCAGTTTTTTTTTTTTTTGCCCTTTGCCATCACTGAGGAGAATCGCCTCTCTCTTGGCAACCATTCTCAGCAAGAAAGAAAGTGATGGAAAAAAAATCATTTTAGAGTCTTAGCCAGAACAGAAGGTAAGGCTAAATCTTCTAATGTGTCTAATGCCCCGTACATACGATCGGAAATTCCACCAGCAAAAGTCCAATGTGAGCTTTTGAACGGAAATTCCGACCGTGTGTATGGTCCATCTGACTTTTGCTGGTGGAAAATCCGATCGTCTGTAGCAATTCGACGCATGCTCGGAATCATTGAACTTAATTTTATTGGCTCGTCGTAGTGTTGTATGTTACCACGTTCTTGACGGACAAAAGTTCAGAGAACTTTTGTGTGACCGTGTGTATGCAAGCCAAGCTTGAGCAGAATTCTGTCGGAACAACCATCCAAGGTTTTTCAGATGGAAAATCCGATCGTGTGTACAGGGCATTAGAGGAGAATTGCCCTAATTTCTCAGATATTTCCTCTCACTTCTTGTTATGTCCTAAGGACAGAAGTGAAGGAAAATCTCCCCAAAAGAACACGGACAACTAAAAAATGAACTTCTCTTTCCAAAACTAGTTTAGGCTAGTAGTTCTTCTATTGTAGTTCTTCTATTGGGTAAGAAGAAACGGACAAGTACTTGTCTCCTGTGTCTCCGGTGACCCGGAGCACCCTATGTCACAAATCCAAACACAATGTTCCCCACTCACAAGAAAAGGGGCTGTTCAGTGATGCTGGTTTTCTCTAAAGACCATAGGCTGGAAACCGTGGATAATCAAAGTGAAGAAAATGTCATCGGCACACCAAGGATTCCTCAAAAGGGTCCAAAGCTTTATTCAGTGGTCACATGATAAAACATACAGCAACTTTTCGGAGCCATGCTGGGTCCCTTCGTCAGACAAGTGACATCATGTTCCCTTTCGAGGTATCCTTGATGTGCTGATCACATTTTTTTTTTTTAATTGATATTTTTTATTGAGAAAAAGTTTAGATTTACAAGACATTTTCTTCACTGTGTCACTCAGTGCCTGCTAAAGGCCAGAACACACGATCAGAAAATCATATGAAAGATCATGCTTTTGAAGCGATTGTACGATAATCTGATCATTAGTACACAGCTTTCGGGAGTCGATCATGACAGTTCATGCAAAATTATCCAATGGGACAAGCACGAAAATTTCTTGTATGATTACAGATCGTACGGTTTTCATTTAATCAGTACATTTGTCATCCGCAAATACAATATAAATATATAACAATACAGTACACCACTTCAGAATTTTTATTCTGTTGTACAGGAATTTTCGTAACTTTAGTAACCTCTTTTAATTTCAATCCGAGACTAGCAAGCAAAAAAAAAAAAAAACAGACGATCATTTAGTTAATAATCTTATTGTGTGTACCAGGCATTAGCATCAGTGGTCGGTGGTTCTCAGTATCCTCCCATGACTCCTTTGATCTATAGGTACCTCTATAACACCGGTGTCCGCACGCTGCCCCTGGGAGAATTGACTGAATTTATTTTGATGATAAAACACACCAGGTGCTGTGTATCTGTGGCAATCTCTTTCAATAAACAACGCAAACAATATACGGTTGTAATGTAGATAAAGACTCCCCCAAGCTCTACTGCACAATTAGTAATGAGCTGAATACCGGTGCTCAGGCTTGTTGTGTCCCATGAACATCAAAATAACAAGAAATGCCAGCGACATGATTTCTTCTTTCTTACAAATCTTTATTGGGCACTAACAGCAGTGCTACATCTATAATGCTAACACGTTTGCTATGAGGAAGGCTCTGGCCGAAACGCGTTAGCATTCTAGATGTAGCACTGCTTTTAGTGCCCAATAAAGATTTGTAAGAAGAAGCAATTGTGTTGTCGGAATCACTTGCCAACATACAGTAGTGCTGTTAGGCCGCGTACACACGATCTAATTTGTCCGCTCAAACTGGTCCGACGCACCAGTTAAGTGGACAAATCCGATCGTGTGTATGGGCTAGCCGTCATGTCTGACAAATTTTAAAACATGCTTTAAAATTTGTCCGCCGGGGACATGTCCGTCGGATATGTCCGCTGGTCAGTACACTTACCAGCGGACATATCCTCCCGCACAAGCGTCGTATGAATGCGACGCATGCGTGGAAGTTGTTAACTTACTAGTGCGGTGATGTGGCGGTGTCAACGGCACCGCCACGTCACCGCGCTGTCTGCCGGCAGGGATTTTGATCCGATGGTGTACACGCCATCGGACCGAAATCCGGAGGAGACATGTCCGCTGGAAACGGTCCGTCGGACCGTTTCAGCGGACATGTCCCTCCATGTGTACGCGGCCTTAGCACTTAAGAAATGTGAGTGTAATGTATATGTATATTTGTTTTAGCAAACCAATTAAACTATATTCTTTTTATGAGACATGGGTTGGAGAACCATTTATGAGACAATATTGAATAAGAAAGGGAGGAAAGAATGGTGGATTGTTGGAATACTCTCGCTTTTCTGTAGTAGAGGGGAGAAAGAGAGAAAAAAAATGGAATGTTGTTATAAATGATAACCAAAGGAGATACCTAAAAAGCTGAGGTACCTTTCTGCAATGGTGGGGTATAGTCGGCAGCATTGATTGTATGGCAACAAAAATGACAGGGTTTTTGTACAAAAGTTAATAGATAAATCAACTTCTGTACAACCGGGGTGCCCATACATGGGTCGAAATTTGTCCGGTCCCTGCTACATTGGCCTGAATTTCTATACATGTATGGCCACCTTTAGTTTCCTGGCTTGCATTAGTTGTGAATTTCAAATTATTACCTACTTTTTGGTATTTAAGGAGGAGAAACAAAATCATAAATAAAAGCCACAACATAATTAGGTTTGTAGTTTGTGATGCTGGCACTTTAATAAGTAATTAACAGTTTACTTATTTTAGTTTAATCTCTTATGTTTCTCATAGGGAGTTATATCTAAAACAATATAGAAATTGCATAAAAGTGTCATAAAAGTATACAGTACATTTAAACATGTTAGATTATAATGAGAAGCATACAGAGTCTGGAAGACCAATATATCAATGCCCTGAATTGTTGTTAATAGGTTTGCATAGTTGCATGCGGAGATTCAATATATTAATGTTCACAACTAAACAATATTTCAAGGACTGATGAGCACATTATGAGCTTGTTATTGTCTAAACAGAATTAGAATTGCTATGTACCAAGGATAATTTTAGCAGGGACAATAGAATATCTAAATCAATCATTATTATTTCACAGAGATAAGGGAGTTTACATTAGAAAGATAGGTCTAAGGAATAAATAAGTAACCTAAAATAGAAGAGGATATATGGGGAAAGAAAATGTGTATGGGGTAAAGCCTGGTAAACATTACAGTTTTTTTTGTGCAAGCACAAAAAAAAAAAAAACTGACAGCTCCGGTCGGGAGCCGCCGTACTAACCATGCAGGGTTGGTCCAGCGATTTCTCCCATTGAGCTGTTATGTTTAGCCCCTGCCAGAACAATCCGATCAACGCTCTCTGCCACAGCACAGCAGTCAGCAGAGGGGGAGCTAAGGAGGGGTGAGGAGATTGACACTGACAGTGTGCGGGGGATAGCAAAAGGGGGCAGAGGAAGATATTACTGGGGCGGGGCAGGTGAAGCCATGCAGGGAACAGAGGAGAACACTGATGTGCTGCCCTGTGGAGAAGTGAAAGAAGCACAGGAGGAGGACACACTGATGTGGAGAGGTAAAGGTGGACAGAGGAGAAAGCTACTGTGAGGGGTTGAGGAGGACACTACCATGTTAACAGCCTCTGTCCACCTCCTGTATTATGTCTGGAGACTCTGTCCACCTCCTGTATCATGTCCACAGCCTCTGTCCACCTCCTGTACCACTTCCACAGCCTCTGTCCACCTCCTGTACCACATCCACAGCCTCTGTCCACCTCCTGTACCACATCCACAGCCTTTGTTCACCTCCTGTACCATGTCCACAGCCTCTGTTCATCTGCTGTATCAAGTATGCAACCTCTGTTCACCTCCTGTATCATGTCCACAGCCTCTGTCCACCTCCTGTACCATGTCCACAACCTCTGTCCACCTCCTGTACTACGTCCACAGCCTCTGTCCACCTCCTGTACCATGTCCACAGCCTCTGTCCACCTCCTGTACCACGTCCACAGCCTCTGTCCACCTCCTGTATCACATCCACAGCCTTTGTCCACCTCCTTTACCATGTCCACAGCCTCTGTTTATCTGCTGTATCAAGTATGCAGCCTCTGTTCACCTCCTGTATCATGTCTGCAGCCTCTGTTCACCTCCTGTATCATGTCCGCAGCTTCTCACCATCTCTTGTCTTTTATCATGTCTGCAGTCTCTGAGGGGGAGTCTGGAGAGGAGAGCACCGCAGGGATGGGAGTCATGCCGCATACATACGACTGTTTTTCCTGTCATGCAAAAAACAACGTTTTTCTCGACGTGATTCCTCCCAAGCCTGCCTTGCATACACACGTTCATGGAAAAAAAAACGCTTGAGCAAAGCACGGTGACGTACAACACGTACGACAACACATACGATGGCACTATAAAGTTCCATTCGAATGGCGCCATCCTTTGGGATGGTTTTTCTAATTTCGTGTTACCGCAAAGTTTGGTGAGAGACGATTCACGCTTTTCAGTCTTTGTGATTTTCAGTCTGTTACAGCATGAAGAATGTGCTATCTCCATTAAGAACGCTAGTTTTACCAGAACGAGTGCTCCCATCTCATACTTGATTCTGAGCATACACGTTTTTTCCCTTCAGAAAAGCATACACACTAACGATTTTTCTTGCGATGAGAAAAATAATGACGGGAAAAAGAACGAGGAAAAATAGAGCAGGTTCTAATTTTTTTTGCGGGAAGTTTTCTCGTTGAGAAAACTGCTATGAAGCATATACACGACCAATCTGAAAAATGGCAGTTTTCTCGTCATTAAAAATGGTCGTGTGTAGGCGGCATCAGACATGTGTGGACTGTGGAGAGGACACTATAGGATAAAACCAGAGCCACCAAGTTGCAGCCGTCTGACTGAGCCCTGCACGGTGCACCTGAGAGGAGGTCAGTGACAGCACCGCCATGCCAGCCTGAGGGCGGGTTGCTGATGTAACGGGGAAGTGAATACAATAATGTGAAGGGGCACTGATATAAAGGTTCCCCCCTATATTAGTAACCCCCCTTACCTTAGTGCATTCACTCTGCGGAAGGTGGTCTCTAGTCACCAGAACCCCACTCCTCTTACATCACAGTTCCCCCTTAGATCATGATCTGCAGCATTTCCCTTTACATAAGAGTTTCCTTTCACTGTAATGGGAAATCCTTCAGACTCTGATGTAAGGGGGGACTCTGTGCTGGCTGGGTTATAGTAACCTGACCTTCATATCAATGGAGAAATATGTTTTTTGACTTTTGTTTAACTTAACCACTTGCCGACCAGCTCACACACTTTTACGTTGGCAGGATGGCACAGACAGGCAAGTCCCTTTAAATTTGCTGCTGTGTGGGCACGCGTGCAAGCTTTGTGACTGTGCCCATGGGACTCGATGTCCACTAGTGTCCCGCGATCATGTCATTGAGCTGCAGAACGGGGGGATGCCTGTGTAAACAAGAATGTTCTGTTCTGCCCAGTGAGAGGACACTG
Source organism: Rana kukunoris (assembly GCA_029574335.1). NCBI lineage: Eukaryota > Metazoa > Chordata > Amphibia > Anura > Ranidae > Rana > Rana kukunoris. Next base: position 136,283,024 of record CM056052.1, read on the forward strand.
ATCTTCTGCTCCCTCTCATTGGGAGCAGCGATCAGTGTCTTGTCACAGTAAGTCCCTTCCCCTACAGTTAGGTGTGTCCTAGGGAGTGATTCTAACACATTCCTTGCCCCCTAGTGGTTAATCCCTTCCCCTCCAGTTACATTTATACAGTAATAAGTGCATTTTTATAGAACTGATCGCTGTATAAATGTGAATGGTCCCAAAATAGCATCAAAAGTGTCCGATGTGTCCGCCATAATGTCGCAGTCACGATAAAAATCACTGATCGCCGCCATTACTAATAAAAAAAATAACAATAAAAATGCCATGAAACTATCCCCTATTTTGTAGACAATATAACTTTTGCGCAAACCAATCAATAAACACCTATTGCGTTTTTTTTACCGAAAAGATTTAGAAGAATACTTATCTGCCTAAACTGAGAAAAAAATAATTTTTTGTATACATTTTTGGGGGATATTTATTATAGCCAATAGTAAAAAGTATTGCTTTTTCTTATTAAAATTGCCGCTTTATTTTTGTTAATAGCGCAAAAAATAAAACACGCAGAGATGATTAAATACCACCAAAAGAAAGGTCTATTGGTGGGGGAAAAAAAGGACGTAAATTTTGTTTGGGAGCCACATCACACACCCACGCAATTGTCAGTTAAAAGTGATGCAGTGCCTAATCACAAAAAGTGCCCCGGCCTTTTGGCAGCCAAATCCCCTGGTAAAGGGATTAAACACAATGCTAATAGCACTACTGTAGCTATGTGTTTATAGTTTAAATATTGATATTTGCACTGAAAATTTTCATTTTAGGTACCTTTTTGCAGTACCAGTAAAAAAAATGTGGCTCCGACAGGAAAATTTCCTGATTTTTGCCAGTGAAAAATCAGCGCCGTTTGTCAATTTTGGTGTCCTGCTAGTAAATTTCACTTCGTGGGACACCTGTACCAGTAGGATAAAATCATATTAATATTATTTTGAAGAAATGAACACCATGGCCTTTAACATGACAACTACAGTCAAAGTAAATCCTCCTATCAGGAGATGACCTTGTGCGTACAGCTGCACAGAGTAGACAATAGCTGATGATTGCATCTCATACTATGTTGGTGGCACACTTGACTCTGGGGTGCTGCGACAAATACAGTATAGGCCCTTCTCAATGCCCCAGAAGACCTCTAACTACCGTTACTACTGTAACAGGAAAATATTTACATAATTTCTCATTCTAATTCCCCGCAATGTTTTCTCATAGACACATTAATCAATGTTACAAGTTATACAATCAAGTAAAGACCAAACAAATATTATCTTAGCATAATAGAAGGCAGTATAAATTATGCATGTGGAGTCATAAAGCCATGTTCCAAGTGTATATTCTCATTAATCACTATTAAAGGGAGTATTAAAAAGGGAAGTCACATTCAGTTAGTTAATTTGACATTGTTCAGGCCCTTGTGTACAATGTGTTAAATAATGTTTTCTTTCAGTTTTAATTACAGTGAAAATGTTCCATTTCAAAACAATGTCTTTTACTGGAAACATATGTAGCGCCTGTGTACTTTCAGTCCAGGTGCTGTCTTAAATTTAGAGGAGGATGAGAGAGTTATGTAACTCTCATCCATGGGTAGCTCTCATCCAAGGGTACTTCTACTTAGGCGCCATGTTGGGCAGCGGAGTTTGAGGTTGGATCCGGGTGCGGCACCCACCTTTAGGGTGTGGGCCCATCACGGGCCCCGGTGATATGGCCTACCAGGCCCGGGCACGCGTGCTACGTGTTGTCTTTGGTTCCAGGGGCCATGTTGGCCCGAAGTAACCGAAGCGGTGATGGGACCCAGTGACTTATTGGGTCCCCCATCTTTTGAAAGAAGATCCCAAGCGAGTTGTGCTGTTCGGTGGGGAGTAAGTCTGAGGAGAGCCCGGAGGCAGGCAATCCAATAGGGTTTGGACAAACCATCGGGGATCGAGGTGGCCGGACACTGGAAGATTGTCTGATGGCAACCTGTCAGTCGGTGACCGAAAACCAACTACCTGAAGGAAATTCAGGCAACTATTTTCATTGAACATTGAACTATTTCCATTAAACTGCGTTCCAGAGCCTGTGGCAGAGGTTCCACTCCTATTTTCATTTGAGCCAAGTCTGTGGCAGAGACTTGTTCTCCTTCTCAAGGGTCTGAGTGATACTCTGGCTGCCAGTTCTGTGAGAGAGACTGTCTAGGTACACTATACCCACTCCAGCTGGAGAGGCAACGAAGCAAAGGTATCGTTGAAGCAGGACTGCTTCTACATGGTTAAGGCCTGAATCTGCAATTCTCCTTTCACCAATCTTTCTCTGTCTATTTCAAGTTAACCGTTTGGCGTATTTGGCAAGAGAATAAAAGCACAGAAAACAACACCCTGCTGTTTGGACATTCCATCATTGCTCACATTGTCATCATCATATCCCTAGACGCATCACAAAGGTAAGACGCCGTCCCAAATCTATCCAGCAGCTCCTGAGGGGGTAGTGCTGCAGTTGGTTGGTTTTAACAATGGTTCTGAGCATATGTGTTTGTACTTTGGACAAAAGTCCAATGGACTTCTATAGAAACGATAGGACTTTGCACCGTAGGACCGTAGGACTTTTGTTGTCGAAAAGTTTGTCCGTTTGCTGATGAAAAAGTTAGAACTCTTGTCCGATGAAAACCAAAAAAGTTTGTCCGATGGAGCGTACACACGGTCTGATTTTTCTGAAAACCTGCATTTTGAAGTTTGTTGTCAAAAATTCAGACCGTGTGTATGGGGCTTTATACACACGGGTTGCTATCATCCATAGAAGGGGCTTTTTAGTTTGGATATTTACGATAATTTTGCAACTTTGAGGAAAAAACCTGTTCTAAAGGTATTAAAGGGAGTATTGGTTGAACATTAACCACTTGTTGTACACACATCCATTGCTGACTGGCTCCCAGTAAGAGCGACTCGAACACCAACTCGCTCTTCCTAGTTGGCATGCAGCAACGGACTTCACCTGACACCACTATTTTGTAAAACGTTTTCTTTGAAGGTTCATTACCAGATTGGATATAATCACCCACGTGCAGATGGTTGTTATTAATAACACTATTATAAATTAACTTACGGCAGCACTTAACCATTTCTCTACCCATGCCATGATTTTAGTGGTGGGCAGCACCACACACCCCAACATCATATACGTTTTACACAATTTAGATCCCTTCTTTAGGGACCTCCAGGGGAGGCAGAAGCCTAGGAATATTTCCTATGTGCTAGTCTAACACGTTCCTAGATGAGCTCTCGAATTTCGGTGCTGCAGCAACAACTAGCTGGATACTGGTTCAAGTCACAGTAAAGATATTTGCCAACACACCAAAGAACAACATAAATAGCGTCCAAACGAATAATTTATTACATGATCACAACACAAGGAGAGTGCAACGTTTCGGAGTCACGCAGGACCCCTTCATCAGGCATATGAAGGTGGCTCCAGCATACATATGTTGCCACTTTGCCACAAATCCAAACAAATTAGGCACAAAAAATATTTATAATATAAACAAATAAAGATATATTTTATATACCAAGACTGAATCATGTTTCAAATATCACACTTCTTTTCACTATAACACTATAACAATACAAAGATTTCCTTACCTGTTTGATGGCAAACAACAGTCTTCCATAGCAGTATACAATGACGATGAAAGGCAACGCCAAGCAGAATACAAATAAGCACACAATGTAAGATGTGTTTGTGGCATTGCGGGAGTGCCAGTTCACTGAGCACGTGGTACCTGGTCCTTCTGGGCCATAGTTGCTCCACCCAAAAAGTGGCGGTAGAGTCCAAAAAAGGGAGTATACCCAAGAAACTAAAATTCCAAACCAAGCTTTCCTATAGTTTGTCACGTCCGCTTCTGTGCTCCTGAGCATGGTGCAGTAACGCTCATAAGACAGTACAGCCAGAGAAACCAGAGATACTGTTCCTATAAAATAAAAGTGGAGGAAACCATCATATTAAAGGTATGTACCATTTTTGTGTTTCTATTTCATAATTATGTATATAATCTTAAGTTGATCGTAGCTGTACTAACAAACAACAAGTACTGTTTGGACCTTAAAGAAGGGTACACCTCCAAGTATAACTAAAGGCAATGGAAACGTGAAATTCAGCGCCAAAAAAATTAATAATTAAACACAAATAAAATGCTGCTCCTCATCTACAATACTGATTGCAATTAATGAAAGAAAAAAGATAGAGGGCGCTAGACCACAAATCAAAAAATTCATTTAATAACCGTGATCATAAAATGTGGAAATAAATAAAATAAATTAATATCAAAAAATGAATAAAATAAATTAATGTCTCTTTTTGTTGCATCTCATTGCATTCCATCAGCGAATTCTAAATGTTGACTATTATGTATTTATGTCCATATATATCTTTTATCGAAGTGGTTTTTGGCTACTGTGTAGCGATGTGTAATTGTTTTAAACCTAAACAGCACCAAGGCTGCTTTTTTAAATTTTTCCCCATACGGACCTATCAGTAGTCTCACAAGACTACATATACCATGATGCTTCAGTGACCGGACACCCTGAAGACGTTCAACAAACGAAACGTACGTCGGAGGCTGTACCCGGTTACGTGACGTGTCTCCCAACCTGTGGAGCCAGCAGCGGGGATTACGAGGTTGTGCTGCGGCGGTAGCTAACGATCCCGGATGACCCCAACATTCGAACCGCCTAACGGCGCCGATACGTCTGCAGCCCCAGTGCCGGGTAGGCACCATTACAGTAAGAGGTCATTTGGCTTTCCTTTGTTTTTAAACTGATTTTATTAAAGCAATATTAGGCTATTGGCCTTTCTATTGGCTTTTTTCACATATCCATATCTGAAATCCTGGTGATGAGGTGCGTATCAATTATTCCTGTCGGCATGTGTGCAGGCACAATCCTGCTTAAGCTGTTTTGACTAACTTTTTCAGTAAATGTATATTCTGGTAAGGGCATCCATTTTTATCAGTACACTTTGGGTGTAGAAAGACTTAAGTTTGGTGGTGGTATTTTACTTCACTTAAATAAGATACAGCAAAATAAGAAGACTCCAAAATCATCGTTGTTGTCACACTTTAATGTTGGGACTTTATGTCATGACACAGAGACATTAATTTATTTTATTAATTTTTTGATATTAATTTATTTTATTTATTTCCACATTTTATGATCACGGTTATTTAATGAATTTTTTGATTTGTGGTCTAGCGCCCTCTATCTTTTTCTTTCATAACTAAAAGCAAAACGTTTGTTAGTTTTGGATAGAGTGGATTAGAATGTTTGTCAGTTATTATTGCTGTCTGTGCCCCTATTAAGCCTTGTACACACGCTCGGTTTGTCTGATGAAAACGGACCGATGGACTGTTTTCATCGGACAAAGTGATCGTGTGTGGGCCCCATTGGTTAGTTTTCCATCGGTGAAAAAAAAATAGAACATGTTTTAAAATTTTCCTATGGATAAAAAGGCGATAGAAAAAAATGATCGTCTGTGTGGAAATCCACGCATGCTCAGAATCAAGTCGACGCATGCTCGGAAGCATTGAACTTCATTTTTCTCAGCACTTTGTAGTGTTTTACGTCACCGCGTTGGACACGGTCGGATTTTTGACCGATAGTGTGTAGGCAAGACTGATGAAAGTCAGCTTCATCGGATATCCAACGAAAAATCCATCGGATTAGATTCCGTCAGATATCCGATCGTGTGTACAGGGCTTTACAATTTGGGTTGTCCCCAGAAAGGTAATAGAAGGGAAATCTTCCAATGGGGACATTCAATCTGGTGACATGGGATTCCCCAAGGAATTCCTTTAATTTGCAAAAATGTCCTCTTATTTCCTGTTTGGCTATGGAACAGGAAGTGAAGGGACATCCACATTGGGACACAAATGGCGAAAAAAATCCTTCCCTGCTCTATCCAAATTGAAAAGAAAAAATCCTATAGCTCGAATGTATGAGTAAAAATTCTATCAAAGAACAAGTGGACTTTGTGGGCATAACATGAGATGGTATTTGTCTAAAAAATGTACAAGACTTTATTAACAAAATATACTAATTAAAAAAAAAAACATTTAAACATACAAAGCACCATACTGACTGACAGGATCAACAAGTACCCAATACATTTATTGAAGTATATCAAGTCCATGTGGACACGTATACTGTACTGTACACATTATATGAATTATATGAGTCCATAGGCTTCTCCATGCACTCTTGTTTGTCTGGATTTGATGTAAGCATAGTGAGCTACTCGTGGAATGAGGACAAACTTTTACCCTTATAAATCTCCATACGTTTAAAAAAAATCTACAGGTTGCATGTTTTGAGTTACAGAGGAGGTCTAGGGCTATAGTTATTGCTCTTACTCTATTGATCACGGTAATACCTCACATGTGTGGCTTGAACACCGCTTTCATATGCAGGCGCTGCTCACGTATGCGTTTGCTTCTTTTTTTGGGGTCACTTTTATTCCTATTACAAGGGATGTAAATATCCCTTGTAATAGAAAAAAACATGACAGAGAGCGGCCGGAGGGGGGCCCCTCCCGCCTGAGATAAAAGTGATCTTGCGGCAAATCTGCCGCAGAGACCACTTTTATCTGAAAGAGGACCGCCCGCTGAAGAAGAGGATACCGGGGTTATGGTAGTTATCTGCTACCATAACAACGGTATTCCTCATCAAAGTACCAATATATAACGATACAATCAAGGAACAACATTAACTTGTCTCAATAAATGCCTAATGCCACGTACACACGGTCGTTTTTTGTGATGAATAAAACAACGTTTTAAAAAACGTTATTTAAAATGATCGTGTGTGGGCAAAATGTAGTTTTATGTCTTCAAAAAAACAACCAAAAAAAATTCGAACATGCTTGAATTTTTTATGTCGTTTTTCTGAATGTCGTGTATGGGAAAAATGACGTTTAAAACTACATTTTTAAACCCGCGCATGCTCAGAAGCAAGACGGGAGCTTCAATGGAACAGAGTGCCATCGAACGTGGTGTACGTAACCGCGCTTTGCAAGAGCATTTTCAGAAAACGATGGTGTGTAGGCAACGTCGTTTTTTAAAATGAAGTTTGAAAAAATAAGCCTTGCTCAGGCAACAAAATTAAATTAAAAGTTGTGGGGATTTCGGCAGGTCAGGTGAAACACAGCTAAAACAATGAATCAGCTATTTCAAACTTGAAAAAATGTAAAGTTCATTTGAATAAATCTTTGTGTAATCACAGAAAAAATATGCAGATGGTTTATAGCTTATCTGCTTTAAACACAGATGCCATAATTCAAACAGCCATAAGATTGCATTTTATATGTATATAGAGATATTTCGTAAAGCATCTTTTTGAGCAAGAACATGGTATAAAGATAACAATATTCAGACATTCATATAAAGCATTTGGGGAGGTCAAAAAAAAATGAAAGGTGTCATCACTAAAGGAACAGTCACTCACAGCGGTATAGATAAGCGACTAAAGGCACCATATGCACAAAAAGAATCGCAATGGCAAGGGATGTTATGTGTTAGTGAAAAGGTCAAAGATAAGGACAGCCAGACTGCAAACTGTATAGATTTTGCAAGACCTAGAAGAACAATACGTACAGTAGGTGTTTTACTGGCTTCTATATTGCCATGATCAATAAAGTGAATGAAACACTTCTCACATATGATAGCTATAGGAGTTATATGACAAATTATACAGACCTCTAAAAGATAAGTGGATATGTATTCATTTGTGTTATTGAGAAAGATATAGATGTGGTGGCAAGTTTCATAAAACGATATTGCAATCAAAATTCCTGAAACCCTCCTGTTATATATATTCAAAGAGATCCTATAAAGATTGGGGGAACAAAAAGTATTCACTGCAAGTTGAAAAAATATAACCTGGTAGCAATGCTGTATCCTGGCCTAGGCCAACAAGGCCCAGGCCTAGGGCAGCATTTTACAGGGGGGCAGCATAGAAAGAGTCCCAGCCGGCTTGTGCAACACTTTATGAGGTAGACTGGGCTGAGAAGCAAATTGGTCTAGCGCCCCCTAAAGCGACCGCACTGCTTCCAGTATGCGGGCGGTCGGCATTCTGCAACTGTGGGGGCTTCTAATTTTGACTGTCCTGTCATCCTGGACCACAAACCATCCTCAATGTGACGAGCGCACGCGTGGCTGTGCGGCAACCATCTGAAGTGAATTTGTGATGTATCAAGGCCGATCAAGGAAGAGAGGGGAGGTGGTGAGCGATCAGTTGACACCTTGGGTCTGCTGTGACCAATATAATTAGTTTTCGGTTCATCTCTGAACGAGTGTTTGCTGTGCAGTGTATTGCTCTATTTTTTGAGATTCATATGAGTGCTATATTTGAAGATTCAAGTGCGTTATTAAGGTCTGCTGATTTTTCAACTTCTTCTACCCTTTCCAGCATCTTACTGAGATTTCTATGTATATTCTTCATTTCACCTTTTAGCGATTTTTCCAAAGCCGCTAACATCAATTGCATTTCTTGCAAATCTTGATGTTGGGGACCTTCAGCATACTTGTGTGCATAATCAATGCCCACCTCTTGCTCCAGTCTAGACTCAGATAAGACATCAGTCTCAGTACTTTTATTTTGACCCTTTTTCTTTTCCTTCTTCTTCTCCTTACTCTCCACTTGGCTACTCATGGGCACTTGCTGTTTTTCAGTTGTTTGTTTATCACCGTTTAAACTATGTGTAACATATTTATTCATTGGTCCCGGGCTGGGTACCAGACTAGGTGTCAGGCTTGAACGAGGTGATTTTGGGGTTGCACCTCCTCTTCCCGACCTTCCCCTCATCTTTTTCCCGCTACTCTTATTCCTCTCTTCCTCCTCCTCTCCCTCTGCCCTTTTTATAATCTGCTGTCCTCTTAGCCCTAAGGTACTTTTAAAAGTTATTTTTCTTTCCTTTTTTGGTTATATGCAGTCCTATTTATGTCCCTTTATATCCGCCAGTCATGTACTGATGAGGAGGTGAGTATGATCTTTAAATATAAGTCCCACTACGTTCTGTATTTTCTTTATGATTTTATTTTATTTTATTATTTTTCAACAGTATCGACAGTATCAACCTTGGGAAGGTAAAAAAATCAACCATATACCTGTGCTTATGCAAATACTATTCAGACCAAACCACAGCAGTTGACACACATAGCAGGAAAATCAAAGAAGTCTTCTTTAGGCACTTATATTATATCAGTCCAATATGTTCCTTCACTTTTTATAGCTTTTCCTTATACATAGTTTAAATTATTTTATTTCCTACTCACCACCTCCACATGCACCGTTGGCTGGATGTCTTTCACTGTGTCTTCGTAGAAATTTGTACTATTTGTATTGCTGGAGGGAAGGAGCGAAGAAAGTCAGTATATTCACCGAGGAGAGAGCCTGGAGTATCCAGGGAGACACACAGAGTCCGGGGGGAAGGGGGGAGTCCGTCAGCGGCAAAAACAGCAAGGCGACGATAGTCTCCCTCAGCCCTCTCCAATCTCCTCACAGCTCCTCTTCGGGCACCCCCGCCGTCGCAGCCAAGCTCACCGGCAACAGCAGCCCGCGAGAGGGAGCGGGTCACAAGCCGCCTCGGCTCCACATGCCGTCCACGCTCGGCTGGATCCACTCGCCCCACTCGCAGACACCGCACCACCTGACAGGAATAGCCTGAGCATGGGATAGACACTTCTCCTCCCAACAACCAACACCCCTCTGTAGACTTAGTGGGCTTGGTTTCCTGCTCACTCTTTTCCTCCTGTACCTTTGGGGGGGGTGGGAGTGCCCACACACCACAGCTCTCTCGGCTCACTGTTTCCCACTCCTTCAGTGCTTTTCGACAGCTCCAGCTGTTTCCGACCTCTCCACCACTCTGGAGCTTAGGGCATGCGACTATGCCCAGACTATGACAGGGGCAGGGGGGAGACACTAAGCAGGGCGGCGGGATCAGTAGTCTATCATCCTCCACATAATGCGGGCAGGGAGCTCAAACTTTCCCACTACATGTCCCGAACTTCCAGCACCACTACTAGACTCCTCCCTCCAGTCAAAACATCCAAATTACACCCTGCATATTACCTCAAGTGTGTTATTAAACTGATTTTACGGTATCACGCTATTTTGAGCACTTCTTTTATTTTCATGCAAAGCTTTCTGGCAATGAATTGGTTGGAACTGGAATTATCTGCTATACCTACTAGTGAGGTCTCTATGAACATGTTTACACGCCGAACACGAGAGTGTAAGGCAATTTGAGTTTTTGAGTTTTGCATCTGACGGGAGAGGATTCACTGACACAGGGTGTGGTGGAAGATTGGAAGCTATTATCATTATTTTTTCACAAACCTACTTGATGTGTTTTATGGACTTATATTTAATTACTGTATTTATTGGCATATAACACTATTTTTTTTACCCTGAAAATAGAGGGTGAACTGTGCCTGCGTGTTATACGCAGGGGGCTGTGGAAGTTTTTTTCCTGAAACTTCCCTCTTAAAGTTAGGGTGCGTGTTATATGCCTGTGCGTGTTATACACCGATAAATACGGTAATATTTAAACACATTCATATATATTTTTGGGAATTTGTGCACATATTCACCTTTGTCACATGGTGATGTTTATAGACATAGGGCCAGATTCAGCAAAGAAGTACGCCGGCGTATCATGGGCGCATAGTTACGCTGGACGCAAATGAGTAAGATACGTCAATTCACGAGCGTAGATGCGCCCGTTATATACACGATTTGCGTAAGCCTTACGTCGTAAAGTTACTCCTGCTATAGCAGGCGCAGCTAATGCAAAGGTAGGAGCCAGGGAATGACGCCATCAAATTTTACGTCGTGTAGGCCGTTTACGTACTACTATGTGAATAGGGCTGTACGTAAGTTACGTTCACCTCATAGGCATTTACTCCGATGTATCTTAGGGAGTTTATGCAACGTGATTCTGAGCATGCGTGTGCATGCCCAGTTCGACCGGCCATTCATTAGCATTGGGTCATGCTTAATTTAAATAGATGCCGCCCACCTCCTTTCTACTTTGAATTAGGCGGGCTTACGCCGGCCAATTTACATCAGTGCACTACAAGGCAACTATCAACTAAACAGGTAGGAGATATTTTCAGTACATAGGTAAGCCTTATTATAGGCTTACCTTTATGTAGCAAGGTCCCAGGCCTCCAGAAGCCTAATGGTGACCTCCTGTCAGGAGAGTACTTACCGAGGCCGAGATGCCAAGAGCGGTTCTCCCTTGCGACTAGGCGCACTCCGCCCCCTGGAGGTGAGACAGGGAGAGGATGGCACAAAGAGGCACAGGCTACCATGGAAGGAAGACTTGTGTAGAGGTCATCTGTAGAGAAGGACAGCTGTGCGATGACTGGGAGGATCAAACACAGGAGGCCAAAGGCAGATCTGAGTACATGCCCAGGGTCAAGGACTAGAGACAAGAGGCAGGTCTGGGTCACAGGCAGGAGGTCAAGCACTGGAGACAGGGGACAGGTTTGGGTCAAAGGCAGAGGGTCAAACACTGAAGACAGGGCGGAGTCCGTAGGAAAGCCAGAGGTCGGTGCAGGAGAAGAGCAGAATGGTCAAGGTCAATCCGGGTCACAACAGGTAATCAAATGCAGGAGACAGGAAGCAGAACACAACAGGAAGCTGAAGACAAACCAGCAATTCCTCTGAGCACTTGCTCAGCTTTTACAGGCAGCCAGGAAGTCATGTGATGCATGCACTAAGCAGCTGACAGCTTCTCACTGTCAACTTTGCTGCCATCTAGTGTTCAATGTATAACATGCTTCTCTGACACCTCCAGGGCCAGGGATAGCTGGCATTCTTCTGTGTAGAGTGGGTTACGAGGCATGGTGGGTGTAATGTAAGGTAGAATCATGGGCACCAGACACTTCTTGAATGCAAAGAGATTTATTGTCTCTTAAACAGAACTGTGAGAGGGAGGGTTTAAAGCCAGGACATCTTTTAGTAGGGTGCCAGATCAGCTGTCCAAGGTCTTAGCCATAAAGCTCGTTAGTGCAGCATTGAGTTGGCCGGACAATCAATCGTGTCAATCGCAGCTTCTCCTACGAAATCCGCCACCAACTTCTCCTCCAGAGCTTTGATTATGTCGTCCTTGGGGACGTCTTGGTGCAGGGCTGTCTCAACATTTTCTGTCCACGACCTGATGGCATTGGAAACAGATGTCAGCATAATGGCTGGCCTACAAGCTGACCCTGCAGCTAGATAGCTTCTTTTGAGGTCTAGATCAATTTGTCTATCCAGGAGATACTTGAATGATGTTGAATCCTCCATTGGCAAAGTTACGTTTTTTGCCAGACGCACTACTGACGCATCAACCACAGGCATTAAACTTAAAGCAGATGTCTTTTTTTTTTTTTTTACAGTCATTTAGATACTTTCCCTCTTGTCCATTTTCATATGGAAGAAGTTATACAATGTTCTCCCGGCCATTTCCATCTTGCTTGTGGGCATGTGAATCCCGCAAGCATTGTTTTCCGGGATCTGGTGAATGCTGAACTCCCAGCATTCACCACCCCCAGTTGGTATGCCATTGTTGTGGTGTCAAAAGAACATGTAGAAATAAATTTGACTGATGCATTGTGAAGGTCGGCTGCTCAGCACAGGCACCATTCAGAGGATGCATTGCATTGAATAGATGTGATGGAGAGGGGAGGCGGTGACCTCACACTCTACATCCACTCAGCAGGGGACACAGAAACAACTGGAAATCACTAGAGTAGCTGTGTTGATTTCACTGATTTCCAGCTTCATGGGGCATTGGCCAAATATAGCATATACAGTATTGATTCAAGCTGGACCAATAGAACTACGTATAAAATATCCATATTTGGAATTCTTCTTTAACCCTTCTCTGACCACACTGGAACCCCCTTAAAAAGTTATGAACACTGGAGGTTAAGAAAAATCAGCCAATCACGTGGCAACTGTGATTAGCTGTCACAGCTGACCCTGCCGGCTACCAATATTTAAAGGGACCAAGAGCTGTCTTTTCACAGCTCAGTCTCTGTGCTGGGAACATGAAAACAGCACAAAATCATCGGCCGGCTGTGCACAATGGAAAACTTTGTTTTTTTTGTTTTGTTTCATTCATGAAATACAGAAATTCGTTCTGTTATATTCGTTATGTGGTGTTAATTGGTTTTCGAATAATGTGTTATCCTGTAGAGCAGGGGTGTCCAAACTTTTTTCAAAGAGGGACAGATTTGATGAAGTGAACATGCGTGATGGCTGACCATTTTGCCTGACATTCTGTGAACCATTAAAATTTGGTTCTAAGTGTGTTTGTTCGAGCACTAATACACTGCCCTACAAGAATTCTCTTGCTTTTGTGGCTGTGTGTGGTGAAAAGATGAGCTCAGGCGTTGAAACGGAATGACCCGTGATACTCTAAGGCCGCGTACACACGACCGAGGAACTCGCGTAGAGAAACACATAGTTTTCCTCGTCGAGTTCCTTGTTCGGCTGTCGAGGAACTCGATAAGCCAATTTTCTCCGTTGCCGTCGAGGAAAAAGAAGACATGCTCTCTTTTTGGCTCGTCGAGTTCCTCGACAGTTTCCTCGATGAAAAACGTACACACGACCGGTTTCCTTCGGCAGAATACGTCTCCCAACAAGTTTCTTGCTAGATTCTGCCGAGGAAACCGGTCGTGTGTACGCGGTCTGAGACTTTTGAAGGATGCGTGTACTCCTGTGCCAGCTTCACCAATGACTCTTGGGTCTAGGGTCATCCTATGTCCGATAGGGGCATAGGATGACTAAGGAATGATATCATGAATTAACTGAGATGGGACATTAATGATAATTCATGTATTGCAGGATATCTTTAAATATTACAAGTTGTTTCTTATGAACAGGTCAATAGACTGTTGAGGTGTTAATTGTGTCGGGCTCCTAAGATATTTCATTGTCCATTGTGTGATGCTAATACTGTTTTGTGTCTATTGTACTAATTAAGTCTGTAAAGGTCAGATGTCTAACTTTAAGGCCTCGTACACACGATCAAATCTGTCCGCTGGAAACGGTCTGCTGGACCGTTTCAGCAGACAGATTCGATCGTGTGTACGGCCGAGCCGACGGATTTGGCCACCCGACAGATTTCAAAGCATGCTTTGAAATCTATCGGGTGGGAATCCGTCCGCCCGACATGTCTGCTGGTTAGTACACTTACCAGCAGACATGTCGTCCTGCACCACCGCCGCCGAATGGATTCGGCGCATGCGCGGAAGTGTTTTACTTCCTGGTGCGGTGACGTGGCTGCGTCAACGTCACCGCCACGTCACCGACACGTCAGCGCGCTGTCTGCTGGCGGGGATTTTGGTTTGCTCGTGTGTACACGCGAGCAAACCAAAATCCTAGCAGACAGATTTGTTCAAATCTGTCGGACAGACAGATTTGAACAAATCTGTCTGCTCGTGTGTACGAGGCCTAAGGTGTTAATTGAGCCTGGCTTTTGAAAGACCTTTCATTGTGGATGCTAATGACACTGTATGGTGTGAAAATACTATTGATGATAATATGTGATGTGAATAGCAGGTGAGAGTCATAACATCTGACGTGTCACCTGTAGTAATCAGTTCATGTTAATTATGTCAGATTCGGTGTCAGAACGTCTGACATAGGAATGTGTATTATGCAGGTGAATAACTTGTCGCGGAGTCGGAATGTCTGGGTAATGACAAGTAATCTGAATGTCATTATCTAAAAGAATGTGTAATGTGGTGGGTGGAGTTGATTCATTGTTCACTTGGTTTCTAAAACTGTATATAACCAGCTGAGTGTACCATTAAAGTATTCATTCATTTTGGAACCAGAACCAGAGCTTGTGTCTCGGTTATTCTGGGGAAATGGAATGGGTCATGTCTGCCGGATTGTGGAGTGTCGGATAAGCTGTCTTGGGGGAATGGAATGGAAATCGTAAATGGTGGTGACCGTTACAGGCGTGTTATTTGGATATACCGTATTTATCTGCGTATAACATGTACCTTCACTTTAAAAAATCTTACATTTTAAATAAAGAACTGTGAATCAAAATAAGGGTCACTATCCATCAATACAGCCTCACAAGTGCCATAAATGCAGCACCCCCTTGCCCTAAATGCAGAACTCCCCTTGCCATGAATGAAGCACCCCCCTTGCCATGAATGCAGCACCCCCTTGCCATGAATGCAACACTCCCCTTGCCATGAATGCAAAACCCCCTTGCCCTGAATGAAGCACCCCCTTGCCCTGAATGCAGCACCCCCTTGCCATGAATGCAGCATCCCCTTGCCATGAATGCAGACTCACCATTGCAGCCTGATTCATTCATCTGCAGCATTGGAGGAGACAGGGAGGGGGCGGGACGAGCACCGACAGACATACAGGAGAATTTCCTGTTTTATCAGCGGCCTCTTTAATCAAAAGTCCTGCCTCCTGTGATGGACCAAACAGTTGTCCAATGGCAGCACAGGAGATGGGACTTCCTTTTACACAGGTCGCCGTGTAAACAGGAAGTACTCCTTGATGCACAGCGCTTGTCCTGCCTCCTCCAAAGCAGCCAGCGTGTATTTCTTTTGTGGCCCCCAGGGCTCTGGGATTCATTGGGGGCTACAACAGACATACATGTCAAAATGACCAGGCAGGCCGGACTTTGGACATGCCTGCTGTAGAGTGTCGATATTCATTATACTGAATCTATTTGTTTAGTATGTATATCGATTCAATTTGATATTTATGTATGTATATATATTTGTGATACCGATTCGTAGTTTGGAAAGTTGTTTGTTTATTGAATCCATTAACACACACAATGACAATATCTCTTCTCTGTTTAAATACAATACAACACCCTTCTCACTCACTTTTTAAGAATGCATTTTGTCCCAGTAATCCAACCTCCAGCACAAAATGAATCCGCTGATTGGACTGTAATGCCGCGTACACACATTCATTTTTCAGGAAGAAAAAAAAAAATGTTTTTCGGCATGTAGAAAAAACGTTTTCCAACTTCATCATTAAAATGACATTGCCCACACACGATCGTTTTAAAAAAATGCTCTAGCAAAGCGCAGTGACGTACAACGCGTACAACGGCACTATAAAGGGGAAGTTCCATGCGGATGACGCCACCCTTTGGGGCTGCTTTAGCTGATTTCCTGTTAGTAAAAGACGATTTGCGCTTTTCTGTCTGTTACAGCTTGATGAATGTGCTTACTCCATTACGAATGGTAGTTTTACCAGAAGGAGCACTGCCGTCTCATAACTTGCTTCTAAACATGCGCAGGTTTTTAACGTCATTTTAGCCCACACACGATCATTTTTTACAACCCAAAAAATTACACTGTTTAAAACTTAGTTAAAAATGCAGCATGTTCGGAATTTTTTTTTTTTGTTTTTCAGAACCTGAAAAATGATGTAAAGCCCACACACGATCATTTTAAATGACATTTTTTTTTAAAACGTTGTTTTTTTCATGCCGAAAAATGATCGTGTGTACGTGGCATAAGTGCAAGTTCACACAGGGGCGGCTTCAACGTCGTCCAAATCTGAAGCTGTCCCACACAGCGCGACTGTATAGAAGTCAATGCAAGCCACTCCTAAGTCGCCCCAAAGTAGTACAGGAAACTTTTTCTAAGTTGGAGGGACTTGAGTCGCTCCTATTAGAACGGTTCCATTGCAATTCATGGAGTGCGACTTGTCAGGTGGCTAAGTTGCCTGACTGGTCGCCCCTGTGTGAACCGGCACTAAGATTTACTCTGAGTTGGCCTGTTGTTTCATTAGAACTTTAACAAATTAACAAATCATGTCAAATTCATTTGTTTTTTCGCAATAATTTCTTTTGTATTCCTTTCGTATTTAGTTGACATTTGTTATTTTTTTCTTTGGACATTCATGTGCAAAATTCAGACAAATTTTGATTCTTTGTGAAAAGAATTGCACATGTCTATTGGCTGCCCAGTTATGCATATGTACGGAGTGAGGAGTGTGGACATTAAATCCCCTCCTTTTGACTCCACACATATGTGTAAGGCTGGCCATGCATTATACAGTTTTCTTATTCAATTTTACTTTAACTTTCACCTTCAACTATGTAGTACAAAGACCTGCCTGATTGCACACAAATTGAATGTGTTTAGATTTGACCTCAAATGATATGGTTTTGGTAAATCTAAAAGAAAGTTGAACAATAAAATTATAATGTATGACCAGCCTCACACAGACAGCAACCAATATTATATTCACAGGAAGGGACCTGCAATACCAGATCCCACCTGCAGATGGCATGGCATTAAAACTTAGAATCATGGGACCAGGGGATCTCAAAACTACGGCTCTCCAGCTGTTGCGGAACTACATGTCCCATGAGGCATTGTAAAACTCTGACATTCACACACATGACTAGGCATTAGGGTTGTCCCGATACCACTTTTTTGAAAATGAGTACAAGTACCGATACTTTTTTTCAAGTACCAATATTTTTTTTAATGTCATGTGACTTTTTTTTATTTATTTTTTACACAATTTTTCTTTTTTACAATTTTTTTTTCTTTACAGTGATTTTTTTTTTTAAAAGGGGGGGGGGTAGTGGATTGTCAGTGTGTTTTTATTATTATTATTATTATTATTAATTACATTTTATTATTATTATTGTTTACATTTTTTTTTTATTATTTATTACATTTTTTTTTTTTTAATCAGCCCTGTTGGAGGGGCTTTGGTGAGATATCAGGGGTCTTAACAGACCTCTGACATCTCCCCTTTAAGACAGAGAAAGGGACTAGTGACACAGATTCCCCAGTCCCTTCCTCACAGCCTCAGCTAAAATGAATGGAGAGAAGCTCCTCTCCATTCATAAACTGACGGCGTGGGGGAGCGCTGCACGAAGGGGAGAGCTGCACAGAGGGGAGATCTGCACGGGGGACACGATGGCACGGGGGGAGAGCGGCACGGAGGGGGACAAGACGGCGGGAGGAGCGATGCACAGAGGTAAGAGCTGCACGGAGGGGAGAGCTGCATGGAGGGGAGAGCGGCACGGAGGGGGACAAGACGGCGGGGGGGGGGGTCGCTGCACGAAGGGGAGTACTGCACGGAGGGGAGAGCTGCACGGAGGGGAGAGCGGCACTGGGGAACAAGACGGCACAGGGGGAGAGCAGCACAGGGGGAGAGCAACACTGGGGAACAAGATGGCATGGGGGAACAAGGCGGCATGGTGGGGGAGAAGACAACACAGAAAAGACTAGCAATTACCCCCACCACCCGATACCTGACTGCCCAGGTATCGGGTGAAGCACCGGAGCATTTCCCCCCGAGTACAAGTACTTGGGAAATGCTCGGTATCGGTACCGATACTAGTATCGGTATCGGGACATCCCTACTAGGCATGATGGAAATTGTAGTTCCTGAACAAGTGGATGGCCATAGTCCAGAGACCCCAGGAACCTGAGATTCGGGTAAGTTAACGTATCTTGGGAAAACATGCAAACTTCCTTTAAAAAAGGACCAGTTCTGACAGCAACTAATTGTACCATTGTCAGCAGAAAAAAAGCTGAATAATTAAATGACCTTTAAATTCTTTAACTGTCTTTCAGTTAATTGACATGTGCTGCGTGTCCACCTGTCCTCATTCTTTAAATAAGGCTGAACGCTGCATCTCACAACAATGTGCTCAGCATTGTTATTTTAATAGGAATTATAATCTACCTAATTAGTATAATAGCGGGATCTGGGGAGCAAAATAAAAGGTTGTATCACAAGAGCCGGCGGTAACATAATTAAGAGAAAGACAATAGGGGCTCCTAACTGTCTGTGTGACTCCTATACAACAATTGCTTTTTAATAAAGCAATGTGAAGCAGAAAAGTTTATAAAAGGCTGAGAAAAGTTTGTGATATGATCAGATTACCTGTCGTCTGTCACCAATCTTCTACAGCAGGAATCAGCAGTTGTGCAGGATAATAAAGACAAGTAAGTGAATAACGCATCTCCTGGCACTGTCAGTTCAAACTCCCATTCCCGATTACAGTGACGCGTTCTTACTATCACACAGCATCCTGCTACATGCTGCATAACAAACATCCAGCCAGTGCAATCCTGTCTGACTTGTTAAACTCTGCAAATAGGTTTTTCATACTGTGAGATATGTGTGTGAATGCGATTAGCTTGTTGCAGAAAAAATCTTAAGTTTACGGCTCATACACAGGGAGGATTAGGGCCATACCAGGACCGTCTTAATAGCATTATGGCCCCCTGGGCAAAGTAATGCTCTGGGGCCCCTACAATGGAGACAGTGCAGGTAAACAGAAATCAAGTAGGTAAGAGGTATGGGATATCTAGGGTGAAGAGTAGGGTGATCAGACATCCCCAGTTTCAGGGGACAGTCCCCTGATTGAGGACACTGTCCCTGGACCAAGTCTGTCCCTGGTTTTGTCCCCAGATTGGATTTAATAGGGGGCTGGGGCAATTTCAAAGACAAATTCAAAAGACAATTTCAAAGGCAAATTTCAAGTGCTAGTCGGAGCGGAGGGAATATTTCTTCAGTTTCGGGCACATGCCCATTCAGCTTCGCTCGCATGTTCTTCTGCCTTGGCTCAAATCCTAGCCAGCCACCTGCCTATCTCCTTGCCTTTGCCTGGTGGAGGGATCTTCCTCCGCCCCCCATCCAGTAGTAGACAGGGCCCGAAGAGTAAGACTTGAGAGGCTGTGAGGTGGGCGGCGACGGGCAGAGAGAATTGTTGCCATTACTAGTAAAGAAAAAATTTGTCCCCGGATTTAATTTTAAAAATCTGGTCACCTTAGTGAAGAGGGTCAGAATGCTGGGGGGACATCTGGGATGTAGAGGGCCAGCCCGGGCTCAAGGACAAGCTGCTTTGGGGAAAGGGCAGGGCCCCCCCCATGCAGCTTGGGCCCCTGGGCAGTACCCAGGTGTGCCCTCTCATTAAGACAGCCCTGAGCCATACACCACCCGATAAACACATTTCTGCAGCAGGTACGGCCAAAGGTTTCTGATTAGCTACGGACAGGAAGCCTGTACAAAACAATGACAAGGTGACACAGTCCACGGCTGTCTGCATGTAATCACACATGGAGCTGTTATGGATGTGCTCCCTTAGATGCAGCAGTTCACATCCTGGAGAGTACAGCTGTCTCTAACCACAGGTAATCGTTCTATGTCTCAAAAGTATTGGGGCGCCTGCCTTTACACACACAGAACTATAATGGCATCCCAGTCTTAGTCCGGAGGGTTCAATACTGAGTTGATAAATAAAAGAAACGATAGAGGGCGCCACTGGGACTATATAAGAAAATATTCACTCGTGGTGACTATGTGATTAATTATATAGCATAAGTATTAAACAATGGAACAACAATAATAGGGTCTATGTGTCTAACAATAATTAGTAGGTGATAGTAATAAATGAACAATGGTACGTCCACCTAGAATCCCAAACACATACATAAAACAAATAATAATAATAGGATGTCAGGAAAATCTTCTTATGAAACAATAGTTGGAAAGAGTCCGTGCACAATTATAGCAGGATTGTGATGTGCTGATTCTGGGATGTGCAAGAGCCTTCACCAATTGAATAATTCGTGTTCCACCTCAGGTGCTGGGGAAGTGCTAGATGCTTACCAGATGATTAGACCTCTCTTTTAAAAGTAGGTCTGATGGGCAGGTCAGGATAAGTGCCTGAACACTAGGGGCATGCTGGATCACGTAGTTCCACAATACTAGCAGGTATGCTCATAGATGCATGGAAATATGAATGAAAAATATCATGGTACAATAACGTTTTATTAAAATCAAAATAAAAATGCACACACAGCCGAATGGCCTCCTACCCCAACTAGTGCCTGCCTGGCACTGGGAGTATAACGTGTCACAGCTCCTATCTCCAATGAACCACCGAAGGTTGTAGGTAGCAGACAGGTCCGGGCTTGGTAGGCTCAGGTAGGCTCAGACGGAGGGCTTGTAAGCCGTGCAGGATGCCAGAGAAAAAGCCGCCGACATATGTTTCGCACGTTGTGCGTCTTCAGGGGGGCGTGTCTGGCTGCTAAGGTTTGTGGGATTTGTAGGCTGCGATGGACTCTGCGTGCTGCGTGTTTCTGGAGCGGAGCGTGACTAGCGCTGTCATTCCCAGGGCCACGCTCGTGCACAAAACAGATTGCTTTTCTACACAAAAGATTTTCTTGTTTTTTACAAAATCACAGCTAAGATTACTCTAACTGCCTTATAATCAGACAAATAGATTACGGACTGCAAGGCCATGTAGACTTATACTGCTTGTGAAAATAATATATAAAATCAATATAGGTAAAACAACCAATATAGGTAAAAAAACCTGGATATATAAAGGGATGATATAAATACATCCCCTATTTGTACCTCAACTTAATCAAAAAAATATATATACCAGATATAACTGAATTGTGTAAAAAATACTGAGTTGGCCCACCCTTTGCAGCTATAACAGCTTCAACTCTTCCGGGAAGGCTGTCCACAGGGTTTAGGAGTGTGTCTATGAGAATGTATGACCATTCTTCCAGAAGAGCATTTGTGAGGTCAGACGCTGATGTGGACAAGAAGGCCTGGCTCGCAGTTTCCGCTCTAAATAATCCCAAAGGTGTTCTAGCTGGTTGAGGTCAGGACTTTGTGGAGGCCAGTCATGTTCCTCCACCCCAAACTCGCTCATCCATGTCTATGGACCTTGCTTTGTGTACTGGTGCACAGTCATGTTGGAACAGGAAGGGGCCATTCCCAAACTGTTTCCACAAAGTTGGGAGCATGAGATTGAAAGAGTTCCCTTCACTGGAACTAGGGAGCCAAGCCCAACCACTGAAAAACAACCCCACACCATAATCCCCCTTCAACAAATCATTTGAACCAGTGTACAAAACAAGGTCCACACCTTTGGGGTGAATTAGAGTGGAAACTGCAAGCCAGACCTTCTTGTCCAACATCAGTGTCTGACCTCACAAATGCGCTTCTGGAAGAATGGTCAAACATCCCCATTCCCCTACGGACTAATGCCTTGTACACACGATCGGAATTGTCGATGGAAAAAGTCAGACGGAATTTTTTCATCGGATATTCTGACCGTGTGTGCCCCATCTAAGTTTTTCCATCGGAAATTCCGACGGACTTAGAAAGAGAACATGGAAATTCTGTTCGTCTGTATGGAACTGCGTTTTGGACAGTCGGAATTTGGTGTAACAGTGTGAATGCAAGACAGCTTGAACGGAATTCTGTCAGAAAAATCAGTTGGAGTTTATCCCGATGGAAATTCCGATCGTGTGTACGGGGCAAAAGACTTGGATGCCATTAAAGTTCATATGTGTGTAAAGGCAGGCATCCCAATACTTTTAGTAATCTAGTGTATACAGTGGGGCAAAAAAGTATTTAGTCAGCCACCAATTGTGCAAGTTCTCCCACTTAAAAAGATGAGAGAGGCCTGTAATTGTCATCATAGGTATACCTCAACTATGAGAGACAAAATGTGGAAACAAATCCAGACAATCATATGATTTGCAAAGAATGTATTTGCAAATTATGGTGGAAAATAAGTATTTGTTCAATATCAAATGTTCTTCTCACTACTTTGTTATATATCCTTTGTTGGCAATGACAGAGGTCAAACGTTTTCTGTAATGCCGCGTACACACGGTCGTTTTTTGCGATGAAAAAAAAACGACGTTTTTTAAAACGTCATTTAAATTGATCGTGTGTGGGCAAAACGTCGTTTTTTGTCTTAAAAAAAACGACCAAAAAAAAATTCCAACATGCTTGAATTTTTTGTGTCGTTTTTCAAAACGTCGTTTTTTGTTTCACAAAAAGTCACCGTGTGTAGCAAAAACGTCGTTTAAAACGACGTTTTTCAACCCGCGCATGCCCAGAAGCTAGTTATGAAGCGAGCTTCAATGGAAAAGTGTGGTGAACGTAACCTCGTTTTTTGTGAAAAAAACGATGGTGTGTATGCAACATCGTCTTTGAAAGAGACGTTTCAAAAACGTTGTTTTTTACTTCACAGAAAACGCCGTTTTTTTTTTCATCGCAAAAAACGATCGTGTGTACGCGGCATTAGTCTTCACAAGGTTGTCACAGTTTGAATAACAATTGCACGGTCATGCAACACTGTAGCCATAAGAAATGTTTTGTTTTTCTTTCACACAAGTAGAACTTTATTTTGGTGGTATTTAATCACAACAGTGTTTTTTAGTTTTTGCTAAATAAACGAAAAAAGACAACAATTTGACAGAAAAAAATATTTTGTCTTTGTTTCTGTTATTAACTTGTTCAAATAAATAACCTTTCTTCATAAAGTTAGGTCAAAATGTATTCTGCTACATTTCTTTGGTAAAGATAACCCAAATCAGTGTATATTATATAGTCTATAGAGTCCACAAACTATGGTATATATATATCTGAAAATGTGAAGAAAAGGAGCTTTGAGATTGATATTGGCCAACATCCTTAAATTACAATTCTAGCAAGGGTTGAATCCCCCCATTGAATTGGACTTTAAATGGCTCAAAACAATATTATCATAAAATGTATACATTTTAATATAATTCCATTAAAAGACAAGGTTGTACATAAAACATTAAAAGCAATAAAATGGGCAATTCAACCCTTGTTATAAATATATCTGAAAGGGTATCTCATTTCTCGAGGCCCTAAGATGTCAGGACAGTACAAATACCCCCCACAGAGCGGTTGGGAGGTGGTAAAAACATGGCTCAACTTCATTTTTACAACAACACATCTAAACTTAACCTACAAGTGATTTTTCCAGTCCCCTAGACCTAAACAAGCATTTAACCCTTGCAGTGTAAGACGGCTATACTGCAAGGGAGGATTTTTACCTTCTTTTGAGTCTAGCTCACAAAGAAACTTTAAACCCAACTGAAGCGTTTTGTTTTGGATAAAATGGAGAAGGGTTAGAGCCCCTGTTAACTGCATATTTCTGTCTTTTTCCCCGCTGGGTGGAAACACCCTCTCTATTTCTTTGGTTCTAAAGATGGCCATACATGCAGTTTTTTTATCCGATCATATATATATAAATATATATAAGTGCAGCGTAATAAAGTCCATATGAAAGTTACTGAAGATGGCACCCAGTGATACAGCAAAAACTCTTATTATCTGCCCTGCTGGCCCCTGTCCTATTCCCAGCTGGCTCCTGTCCTATTCCCTGCTGGTCCCTGTCCTATTTCCTGCTGGCCCATGTCCTGTTCCCTGCTCCCCCTGTCCTGTTCCCTGCTGGCCCCTGTCCTGTTCCCTGCTCCCCCTGTCCTGTTCCCTGCTGGCCCCTGTTCTGTTCCCTGCTGGCCCCTGTCCTGTTCCCTGCTGGCCCCTGTCCTGTTCCCTGCTGGCCCCTGTCCTGTTCCCTGCTGGCCCCTGTCCTGTTCCCTGCTGGCCCCTGTCCTGTTCCCTGCTGGCCCCTGTCCTGTTCCCTGCTGGCCCCTGTCCTGTTCCCTGCTGGCCCCTGTCCTGTTCCCTGCTGGCCCCTGTCCTGTTCCCTGCTGGCCCCTGTCCTGTTCCCTGCTGGCTCCTGTCCTGTTCCCTGCTGGCCCCTGTCCTGTTCCCTGCTGGCCCCTGTCCTGTTCCCTGCTGGCCCCTGTCCTGTTCCCTGCTGGCCCCTGTTCTGTTCCCTACTGGCCCCTGTACTGTTCCCCGCTGGCCCCTGTACTGTTCCCTGCTGGCCCCTGTCCTGTTCCCTGCTGCCCCCTGTCCTGTTCCCTGCTGCCCCCTGTCCTGTTCCCTGCTGGCCTCTGTCCTGTTCCCTGCTGGCCCCTGTCCTGTTCCCTGCTGGCCCCTGTACACTGCTCTGCTATTCCCTGTCCTCTGCTCTGCTGGCCCCTGTCCAATGATGTGCTAACCTCTGTACATTGCCCTGCTGACCTGCCATTCTCTGCCCTGCTTTCTAGACGTGCACAACAATCTCGTTCCGTAGATTCGTAAAGATTTGTAATTTCGTAAGATGCAAGTTTTCCTATTCGGACCCGTTCATATTTTCGTAACAGTTTTATTGTCGTTGATACTGAACGATTCATAATTCTGTCTAATTTATTTTCGTTGATTCAATTTTGTTAGATAATAATTTTCATTTATTCGGTACACTATTCGTAATTTAGTAATTGTTACTTATGTGAGATTGCCTTTTCCATGGATTCGCAACATTGTTTTGTTTTGTTTTCGTTGATTCGTGTCTATTACCGTGCTTCGAATGGATTCATAATTTTGTACTTTCGCAATCTCGTATTTTAGTTTAATTTTCAACATGCGGCTAATCCATATTAAGATAGACTTTCTCTTAAGCCCCGTACACACGGTCTGACTTTTTGCCAACAAACTTCAAAATGAGCAAGTTTTCCAAAAAAATCCGACCGTGTGTACGCTCCATCGGACAAACTTTTTTGGTTTTCATCGGACAAAAGTTCGCTCTGCAAACGGACAAACTTTTCGGCAACAAAAGTCTGATGGTGCAAAGTCCGATCCGTGTGTACAGAAATCCATCCATGTTTGAAGTCTGATCGTGTGTACGAGGCTTTACACTGTCCAATGTGACTCAGCACAAAAGAGATAAGCTGATTGGCTAAGATATTAACCCCCCTGCCGGTATCCCCGAGCGTGACTCGGGGTGGATTTGTTATGTAAAAATCGATATCCCTGAGTCGCGCTCGGGGTGAATATGCAGAGCCTGCAGCGCGCTGACTTACCTTGTATCCAGGCTGGGTATACTGTACTTACCTTGTCACTGGATCCAGCGATGCATCCCCGCTGTGTGAGCGAGTGGCGTCCTCCATTCGACTCACACAGTGCCTGCGCGCCGCCGATCTCCGTTCCCTGCGACGTAACGGCGCACGGGGGCGGAGACCGGCGGCAAATTCAAAAAAGTAAACAAACACATTACATACAGAATACTGTAATCTTATAGATTACAGTACTGTATGTAAAACGTACACACCCCCCTTGTCCCTAGTGGTCTGCCCAGTGCCCTGCATGTTCTTTTACATAATAAAAACATTTTTTTTGTGCCTGCTAACTGTAGATTGTCCATAGCAACCAAAAGTGTCCCTTTATGTCAAAAGTGATTTTAGAGCAGCTAGAAAACAGCGAAAATAAATGATAATCACTTGCAGAATTGAGCAATAGCGATTTGTGGGGAAATTCGTCATAAAAAAATAAAAGTAATGACAGCGACAATTCTGCAACTGAGCACATTTCAGTGATTTTGATTTGATTACATTAGTGAATAATTTTTATTATAATTACATTATTATTTGTTATAATTATTTATAGTTATTTATTATATTATAATTTTATGATTTTGTGTTTCAAACTTTATCATACCCGGGATGTCTACTAGACTCTGGTTTGGACAAATTTAAGTGAGTTATTCCTAAAAATTGCAGGCCTACAGTATAAAACGCAGAATTTCCATGCAAAATAATTGTACCGCTTTTGGTACGTAATTCCAGACAGAATCATACCGCCAGGGAGGTTAAGTAAGATACATCACTGACACTCACTAACTACACTGCCCAGTGCCCATTCGAAAGAACGATTCAAGTACACAAATTTACGAACAGACAAATAAACGGATTTACAACACACACAAATGAAAATAGGAATATACTAAATTACGAACAGACCAAGGATTTAAAATACGGAATGCAAATCATTCATTATCGATGTAATTTTCATTCTTTTGCTGTTTTGGTGTTTTGTATTGTAGTAAGTTTATCCAATCGTAAGTTCGTATTTTCGCTTATTCGTAATTCCGTAATTTTGGTATTTTAGTACTTTCAGCTATTCGGATGTTCGGATGTTCGAATTGATCCGAATGTAAGAATACTAACAAATTAGTACGAAAATCCATTCATTACGAACCAAATCGCACATGTCTACTGCTTTCCCCTGTCCCTCATCCTGTTGACCCCATCATCTGCCTTGCTGGCCCCTGTCCTCTACCCTGCTGACCCTTGTCCTATGCCCTGCAGATCTCTGTGCACTGACCCCATCCACTACCCTACTGACTCCTCTACATTGCCCTGTTGGCCCCTGTCATTCACCCTCTTGGCCCCTGTCCTATGCCCTGATTGTCCCTGTCCTCCACCCGGCTGACCCCTATCCACTGCCCTGCTTACCCCTGCACATTGCCCTGCAAACTGCTGACACTGTCTTCTTCCCTGCTGACCTCAGACATTTTTTCCTGCACCCTCACATCAGAAAGGCTAGATCCAACCCTGGTAATTAAATGAAATAGGGTTTGATCTGAAATGTGAAGGTGCAGGAATTGGGATGATCTGAGGTGTGAAGGTGCAGGAATTGGGGTGATCTGAGGTGTAAAGGTGCAGGAATTGGGGAGATCTAACGTGGGAAGGTGCAGGAATTGGGGCTGATCTGAGGTGGGAAGGTGCAGGAATTGGGGAGACCTGAGGTGGGAAGGTGCAGGAATTGGGGCTGATCTGAGGTGGGAAGGTGCAGAAATTGGGGAGATCTGAGGTGAGAAGGTGCAGAAATTGGGGAGATCTGAGGTGGGAAGGTGCAGGAATTGGGGCTGATCTGAGGTGGGAAGGTGCAGGAATTGGGGAGATCTGAGGTGGGAAGGTGCAGGAATTGGGGCTGATCTGAGGTGGGAAGGTGCAGGAATTGGGGAGATCTGAGGTGGGAAGGTGCAGGAATTGGGGCTGATCTGAGGTGGAAAGGTGCAGGAATTGGGGAGATCTGAGGTGGGAAGTTGCAGGAATTGGGGCTGATCTGAGGTGGGAAGGTGCAGGAATTGGGGCTGATCTGTGGTGGGAAGGTGCAGGAATTGGGGAGATCTGAGGTGGGAAGGTGCAGGAATTGGGCAGATCTGAGGTAGGAAGGTGCAGGAATTGGGGCTGATCTGAGGTGGGAAGGTGCAAGAATTGGGGCTGATCTGAGGTGGGAAGGTGCATGAATTGGGGCTGATCTGAGGTGGGAAGGTACAGGAATTGGGGAGATCTGAGGTGGGAAGGTGCAGGAATTGAGGCTGATCTGAGGTGGGAAGGTGCAGGAATTGGGGAAATCTGAGGTGGGAAGGTGCAGGAATTGGGGCTGATCTGAGGTGGGAAGGTGCAAGAATTGGGGTGATCTGAGGTGGGAAGGTGCAGGAATTGGGGAGATCTGAGGTGGGAAGGTGCAGGAATTGGGGAGATCTGAGGTGGGAAGGTGCAGGAATTGGGGAGATCTGAGGTGGGAAGGTGCAGGAATTGGGGATATTTGAGGTGGGAAGGTGCAGAAATTGGGGAGATCTGAGGTGGGAAGGTGCAGGAATTGGGGAGATCTGAGGTGGGAAGGTGCAGGAATTGGGGAGATCTGAGGTGGGAAGGTGCAGGAATTGGGGCTGGTCTGAGGTGGGAAGGTGCAGGAATTGGGGCTGATCTGAGGTGGGAAGGTGCATGAATTGGGGCTGATCTGAGGTGGGAAGGTGCAGGAATTGGGGCTGATCTGAGGTGGGAAGGTGCAGGAATTGGGGCTGATCTGAGGTGGGAAGGTGCAGGAATTGGGGCTGATCTGAGGTGGGAAGGTGCGGAATTGGGCTGATCTCAGGTGGGAAGGTGCAGAAATTGGGGAGATCTGAGGTGGGAAGGTGCAGGAATTGGGGCTGATCTGAGGTGGGTAGGTGCAGGAATTGGGGCTGATCTGAGGTGGGAAGGTGCAGGAATTGGGGCTGATCTGAGGTGGGAAGGTGCAGGAATTGGGGCTGATCTGAGGTGGGAAGGTGCAGGAATTGGGGAGATCTGAGGTGGGAAGGTGCAGGAATTGGGGCTGATCTGAGGTGGGAAGGTGCAGGAATTGGGAAGATCTGAGGTGGGAAGGTGCAGGAATTGGGGCTGATCTGAGGTGGGAAGGTGCAGGAATTGGGGCTGATCTGAGGTGGGAAGGTGCAGGAATTGGGGCTGATCTGAGGTGGGAAGGTGCAGGAATTGGGGCTGATCTAAGGTGGGAAGGTGCAGGAATTGGGGCTGATCTGAGGTGGGAAGGTGCAGGAATTGGGGAGATCTGAGGTGGGAAGGTGCAGGAATTCGGGAGATCTGAGGTGGGAAGGTGCAGGAATTGGGGCTGGTCTGAGGTGGGAAGGTGCAGGAATTGGGGCTGATCTGAGGTGGGAAGGTGCATGAATTGGGGCTGATCTGAGGTGGGAAGGTGCAGGAATTGGGGCTGATCTGAGGTGGGAAGGTGCAGGAATTGGGGCTGATCTGAGGTGGGAAGGTGCAGGAATTGGGGCTGATCTGAGGTGGGAAGGTGCGGAATTGGGCTGATCTGAGGTAGGAAGGTGCAGAAATTGGGGAGATCTGAGGTGGGAAGGTGCAGGAATTGGGGCTGATCTGAGGTGGGAAGGTGCAGGAATTGGGGCTGATCTGAGGTGGGAAGGTGCAGGAATTGGGGCTGATCTGAGGTGGGAAGGTGCAGGAATTGGGGCTGATCTGAGGTGGGAAGGTGCAGGAATTGGGGAGATCTGAGGTGGGAAGGTGCAGGAATTGGGGTGATCTGAGGTTGGAAGGTAGAGGAATTGGGGTGATCTGAGGTTGGAAGGTAGAGGAATTGGGATGATCTGAGGTTGGAAGGTAGAGGAATTGGGATGATCTGAGGTTGGAAGGTAGAGGAATTGGGGATGATCTGAGGTGGGAAGGTGCAGGAATTGGGGCTGATCTGAGGTGGGAAGGTGCAGGAATTGGGGAGATCTGAGGTGGGAAGGTGCAGGAATTGGGGCTGATCTGAGGTGGGAAGGTGCAGGAATTGGGAAGATCTGAGGTGGGAAGGTGCAGGAATTGGGGCTGATCTGAGGTGGGAAGGTGCAGGAATTGGACTGATCTGAGGTGGGAAGGTGCAGGAATTGGGGAGATCTGAGGTGGGAAGGTGCAGGAATTGGGGCTGATCTGAGGTGGGAAGGTGCAGGAATTGGGGCTGAGATCTGAGGTGGGAAGGTGCAGGAATTGGGGCTGATCTGAGGTGGGAAGGTGCAGGAATTGGGGCTGATCTGAGGTGGGAAGGTGCAGGAATTGGGGAGATCTGAGGTGGGATGGTGCAGGAATTGGGGCTGATCTGAGGTGGGAAGGTGCAGGAATTGGGGCTGATCTGAGGTGGAAAGCTGCAGGAATTGGGGCTGATCTGAGGTGGGAAGGTGTAGGAATTGGGGCTGATCTGAGGTGGGAAGGTGCAGGAATTGGGGCTGATCTGAGGTGGGAAGGTGCAGGAATTGGGGCTGATCTGAGGTGGAAAGGTGGAAAGGTGCAGGAATTGGGGCTGATCTGAGGTGGGAAGGTGCAGGAATTGGGGCTGATCTGAGGTGGGAAGGTGCAGGAATTGGGGACTGATCTGAGGTGGGAAGGTGCAGGAATTGGGGCTGATCTGAGGTGGGAAGGTGCAGGAATTGGGGAGATCTGAGGTGGGAAGGTGCAGGAATTGGGGCTGATCTGAGGTGGGAAGGTGCAGGAATTGGGGCTGATCTGAGGTGGGAAGGTGCAGGAATTGGGGCTGATCTGAGGTGGGAAGGTGCAGGAATTGGGGCTGATCTGAGGTGGGAAGGTGCAGGAATTGGGGCTGATCTGAGGTGGGAAGGTGCAGGAATTGGGGCTGATGATCTGAGGTGGGAAGGTGCAGAAATTGGGGAGATCTGAGGTGGGAAGGTGCAGGAATTGGGGATATTTGAGGTGGGAAGGTGCAGAAATTGGGGCTGATCTGAGGTGGGAAGGTGCATGAATTGGGGCTGATCTGAGGTGGGAAGGTGCAGGAATTGGGGCTGATCTGAGGTGGGAAGGTGCATGGAATTGGGGCTGATCTGAGGTGGGAAGGTGCAGGAATTGGGGCTGATCTGAGGTGGGAAGGTGCAGGAATTGGGGCTGATCTGAGGTGGGAAGGTGCAGGAATTGGGGCTGATCTGAGGTGGGAAGGTGCAGGAATTGGGGGCTGATCTGAGGTGGGAAGGTGCAGGAATTGGGGCTGATCTGAGGTGGGAAGGTGCAGGAATTGGGGCTGATCTGAGGTGGGAAGGTGCAGGAATTGGGGCTGATCTGAGGTGGGAAGGTGCAGGAATTGGGGCTGATCTGAGGTGGGAAGGTGCAGGAATTGGGGCTGATCTGAGGTGGGAAGGTGCAGGAATTGGGGAGATCTGAGGTGGGAAGGTGCAGGAATTGGGGCTGATCTGAGGTGGGAAGGTGCAGGAATTGGGAAGATCTGAGGTGGGAAGGTGCAGGAATTGGGGCTGATCTGAGGTGGGAAGGTGCAGGAATTGGGGCTGATCTGAGGTGGGAAGGTGCAGGAATTGGGGCTGATCTGAGGTGGGAAGGTGCAGGAATTGGGGCTGATCTAAGGTGGGAAGGTGCAGGAATTGGGGCTGATCTGAGGTGGGAAGGTGCAGGAAATTGGGGAGATCTGAGGTGGGAAGGTGCAGGAATTCGGGAGATCTGAGGTGGGAAGGTGCAGGAATTGGGGCTGGTCTGAGGTGGGAAGGTGCAGGAATTGGGGCTGATCTGAGGTGGGAAGGTGCATGAATTGGGGCTGATCTGAGGTGGGAAGGTGCAGGAATTGGGGCTGATCTGAGGTGGGAAGGTGCAGGAATTGGGGCTGATCTGAGGTGGGAAGGTGCAGGAATTGGGGCTGATCTGAGGTGGGAAGGTGCGGAGGGCTGATCTGAGGTAGGAAGGTGCAGAAATTGGGGAGATCTGAGGTGGGAAGGTGCTGGGGCTGATCTGAGGTGGGAAGGTGCAGGAATTGGGGCTGATCTGAGGTGGGAAGGTGCAAGAATTGGGGCTGATCTGAGGTGGGAAGGTGCAAGAATTGGGGTGATCTGAGGTGGGAAGGTGCAGGAATTGGGGCTGATCTGAGGTGGGAAGGTGCAGGAATTGGGGCTGATCTGAGGTGGGAAGGTGCAGGAATTGGGGGATGGGAAGGTGCAGGAATTGGGGAGGTGGGAAGGTGCAGGAATTGGGGAGATCTGAGGTGGGAAGGTGCAGGAATTGGGGCATCTGAGGTGGGAAGGTGCAGGAATTGGGGAGATCTGAGGTGGGAAGGTGCAGGAATTGGGGAGATCTGAGGTGGGAAGGTGCAGGAATTGGGGCTGGTCTGAGGTGGGAAGGTGCAGGAATTGGGGCTGATCTGAGGTGGGAAGGTGCATGAATTGGGGCTGATCTGAGGTGGGAAGGTGCAGGAATTGGGGCTGATCTGAGGTGGGAAGGTGCAGGAATTGGGGCTGATCTGAGGTGGGAAGGTGCAGGAATTGGGGCTGATCTGAGGTGGGAAGGTGCGGAATTGGGCTGATCTCAGGTGGGAAGGTGCAGAAAAGAGGAAATTGGGGAGATCTGAGGTGGGAAGGTGCAGGAATTGGGGCTGATCTGAGGTGGGAAGGTGCAGGAATTGGGGCTGATCTGAGGTGGGAAGGTGCAGGAATTGGGGCTGATCTGAGGTGGGAAGGTGCAGGAATTGGGGCTGATCTGAGGTGGGAAGGTGCAGGAATTGGGGAGATCTGAGGTGGGAAGGTGCAGGAATTGGGGCTGATCTGAGGTGGGAAGGTGCAGGAATTGGGAAGATCTGAGGTGGGAAGGTGCAGGAATTGGGGCTGATCTGAGGTGGGAAGGTGCAGGAATTGGGGCTGATCTGGGTGGGAAGGTGCAGGAATTGGGGCTGATCTGAGGTGGGAAGGTGCAGGAATTGGGGCTGATCTGAGGTGGGAAGGTGCAGGAATTGGGGCTGATCTGAGGTGGGAAGGTGCAGGAATTGGGGAGATCTGAGGTGGGAAGGTGCAGGAATGGGAGATCTGAGGTGGGAAGGTGCAGGAATTGGGGCTGATCTGAGGTGGGAAGGTGCAGGAATTGGGGCTGATCTGAGGTGGGAAGGTGCAGAATTGGGGCTGATCTGAGGTGGGAAGGTGCAGGAATTGGGGCTGATCTGAGGTGGGAAGGTGCAGGAATTGGGGCTGATCTGAGGTGGGAAGGTGCAGGAATTGGGGCTGATCTGAGGTGGGAAGGTGCAGGAATTGGGGCTGATCTGAGGTGGGAAGGTGCAGGAATTGGGGAGATCTGAGGTGGGAAGGTGCAGGAATTGGGGCTGATCTGAGGTGGGAAGGTGCAGGAATTGGGGCTGATCTGAGGTGGGAAGGTGCAGGAATTGGGGCTGATCTGAGGTGGGAAGGTGCAGGAATTGGGGCTGATCTGAGGTGGGAAGGTGCAGGAATTGGGGAGATCTGAGGTGGGAAGGTGCAGGAATTGGGGCTGATCTGAGGTGGGAAGGTGCAGGAATTGGGGCTGATCTGAGGTGGGAAGGTGCAGGAATTGGGGCTGATCTGAGGTGGGAAGGTGCAGGAATTGGGGCTGATCTGGTGGGTGGGAAGGTGCAGGAATTGGGGATCTGATCTGAGGTGGGAAGGTGCAGGAATTGGGGCTGATCTGAGGTGGGAAGGTGCAGGAATTGGGGAGATCTGAGGTGGGAAGGTGCAGGAATTGGGGCTGATCTGAGGTGGGAAGGTGCAGGAATTGGGGCTGATCTGAGGTGGGAAGGTGCAGGAATTGGGGCTGATCTGAGGTGGGAAGGTGCAGGAATTGGGGCTGATCTGAGGTGGGAAGGTGCAGGAATTGGGGAGATCTGAGGTGGGAAGGTGCAGGAATTGGGGCTGATCTGAGGTGGGAAGGTGCAGGAATTGGGGAGATCTGAGGTGGGAAGGTGCAGGAATTGGGGCTGATCTGAGGTGGGAAGGTGCAGGAATTGGGGCTGATCTGAGGTGGGAAGGTGCAGGAATTGGGGCTGATCTGAGGTGGGAAGGTGCAGGAATTGGGGCTGATCTGAGGTGGGAAGGTGCAGGAATTGGGGCTGATCTGAGGTGGGAAGGTGCAGGAATTGGGGCTGATCTGAGGTGGGAAGGTGCAGGAATTGGGGCTGATCTGAGGTGGGAAGGTGCAGGAATTGGGGCTGATCTGAGGTGGGAAGGTGCAGGAATTGGGGCTGATCTGAGGTGGGAAGGTGCAGGAATTGGGGCTGATCTGAGGTGGGAAGGTGCAGGAATTGGGGCTGATCTGAGGTGGGAAGGTGCAGGAATTGGGGCTGATCTGAGGTGGGAAGGTGCAGGAATTGGGGCTGATCTGAGGTGGGAAGGTGCAGGAATTGGGGCTGATCTGAGGTGGGAAGGTGCAGGAATTGGGGCTGATCTGAGGTGGGAAGGTGCAGGAATTGGGGAGATCTGATCTGAGGTGGGAAGGTGCAGGAATTGGGGCTGATCTGAGGTGGGAAGGTGCAGGAATTGGGGCTGATCTGAGGTGGGAAGGTGCAGGAATTGGGGCTGATCTGAGGTGGGAAGGTGCAGGAATTGGGGAATCTGAAGGTGGGAAGGTGCAGGAATTGGGGCTGATCTGAGGTGGGAAGGTGCAGGAATTGGGGCTGATCTGAGGTGGGAAGGTGCAGGAATTGGGGCTGATCTGAGGTGGGAAGGTGCAGGAATTGGGGCTGATCTGAGGTGGGAAGGTGCAGGAATTGGGGAGATCTGAGGTGGGAAGGTGCAGGAATTGGGGCTGATCTGAGGTGGGAAGGTGCAGGAATTGGGGCTGATCTGAGGTGGGAAGGTGCAGGAATTGGGGCTGATCTGAGGTGGGAAGGTGCAGGAATTGGACTGATCTGAGGTGGGAAGGTGCAGGAATT
This sequence comes from Rana kukunoris, assembly GCA_029574335.1. Classification (NCBI taxonomy): domain Eukaryota; kingdom Metazoa; phylum Chordata; class Amphibia; order Anura; family Ranidae; genus Rana; species Rana kukunoris. The sequence goes on from CM056052.1 coordinate 136,317,736, forward strand.
GGGGATGATCTGAGGTGGGAAGGTGCAGGAATTGGGGAGATCTGAGGTGGGAAGGTGCAGGAATTGGGGAGATCTGAGGTGGGAAGGTGCAGGAATTGGGGCTGATCTGAGGTGGGAAGCTGCAGGAATTGGGGCTGATCTGAGGTGGGAAGGTGCGGGAATTGGACTGATCTGAGGTGGGAAGGTGCAGGAATTGGGGCTGATCTGAGGTGGGAAGGTGTGCAGGAATTGGGGAGATCTGAGGTGGGAAGGTGCAGGAATTGGGGCTGATCTGAGGTGGGAAGGTGCAGGAATGGACTGATCTGAGGTGGGAAGGTGCAGGAATTGGGGCTGATCTGAGGTGGGAAGGTGCAGGAATTGGGGTGATCTGAGGTGGGAAGGTGCAGGAATTGGGGAGATCTGAGGTGGGAAGGTGCAGGAATTGGGGCTGATCTGAGGTGGGAAGGTGCAGGAATTGGGGCTGATCTGAGGTGGGAAGGTGCAGGAATTGGGGCTGAGATCTGAGGTGGGAAGGTGCAGGAATTGGGGCTGATCTGAGGTGGGAAGGTGCAGGAATTGGGGAGATCTGAGGTGGGAAGGTGCAGGAATTGGGGCTGATCTGAGGTGGGAAGGTGCAGGAATTGGACTGATCTGAGGTGGGAAGGTGCAGGAATTGGGGAGATCTGAGGTGGGAAGGTGCAGGAATGGGGCTGATCTGAGGTGGGAAGGTGCAGGAATTTCTGAGGTGGGAAGGTGCAGGAATTGGCTGAGGTGGGAAGGTGCAGGAATTGGACTGGAGGTGGGAAGGTGCAGGAATTGGGGAGATCTGAGGTGGGAAGGTGCAGGAATTGGGGCTGATCTGAGGTGGGAAGGTGCAGGAATTGGGGAGATCTGAGGTGCTGAAGGTGAAGGTGCAGGAATTGGGGCTGATCTGAGGTGGGAAGGTGCAGGAATTGGGAGATCTGAGGTGGGAAGGTGCTTGGTGATCTGAGGTGGGAAGGTGCAGGAATTGGGGCTGATCTGAGGTGGGAAGGTGCAGGAATTGGGGAGAGGTGGGAAGGTGCAGGAATTGGGGCTGAGGTGGGAAGGTGCAGGAATTGGGGAGATCTGAGGTGGGAAGGTGCGGGAATTGGGGCTGATCTGAGGTGGGAAGGTGCAGGAATTGGTCTGAGGTGGGAAGGTGCAGGAATTGGGGCTGATCTGAGGTGGGAAGGTGCAGGAATTGGGGCTGATCTGAGGTGGGAAGGTGCAGGAATTGGGGCTGATCTGAGGTGGGAAGGTGTAGGAATTGGGGCTGATCTGAGGTGGAAAGGTGGAAAGGTGCAGGAATTGGGGCTGATCTGAGGTGGGAAGGTGCAGGAATTGGGGCTGATCTGAGGTGGGAAGGTGCAGGAATTGGACTGATCTGAGGTGGGAAGGTGCAGGAATTGGGGCTGATCTGAGGTGGGAAGGTGCAGGAATTGGGGAGATCTGAGGTGGGAAGGTGCAGGAATTGGGGCTGATCTGAGGTGGGAAGGTGCAGGAATTGGGGCTGATCTGAGGTGGGAAGGTGCAGGAATTGGGGCTGATCTGAGGTGGGAAGGTGCAGGAATTGGACTGATCTGAGGTGGGAAGGTGCAGGAATTGGGGCTGATCTGATCTGATCTGGTGGGAAGGTGCAGGAATTGGGGCTGATCTGAGGTGGGAAGGTGCAGGAATTGGACTGATCTGAGGTGGGAAGGTGCAGGAATTGGGGAGATCTGAGGTGGGAAGGTGCAGGAATTGGGGCTGATCTGAGGTGGGAAGGTGCAGGAATTGGGGAGATCTGAGGTGGGAAGGTGCAGGAATTGGGGAGATCTGAGGTGGGAAGGTGCAGGAATTGGACTGATCTGAGGTGGGAAGGTGCAGGAATGACTGATCTGAGGTGGGAAGGTGCAGGAATTGGGGAGATCTGAGGTGGGAAGGTGCAGGAATTGGGGCTGATCTGAGGTGGGAAGGTGCAGGAATTGGGGAGATCTGAGGTGGGAAGGTGTAGGAATTGGACTGATCTGAGGTGGGAAGGTGCAGGAATTGGGGAGATCTGAGGTGGGAAGGTGCAGGAATTGGGGCTGATCTGAGGTGGGAAGGTGCAGGAATTGGGGAGATCTGAGGTGGGAAGGTGTAGGAATTGGGGAGATCTGAGGTGGGAAGGTGCAGGAATTGGACTGATCTGAGGTGGGAAGGTGCAGGAATTGGGGCTGATCTGAGGTGGGAAGGTGCAGGAATTGGACTGATCTGAGGTGTGAAGGTGCAGGAATTGGGGAGATCTGAGGTGGGAAGGTGCAGGAATTGGGGCTGATCTGAGGTGGGAAGGTGCAGGAATTGGGGAGATCTGAGGTGGGAAGGTGCAGGAATTGGGGCTGATCTGAGGTGGGAAGGTGCGGGAATTGGGGCTGATCTGAGGTGGGAAGGTGCAGGAATTGGGGAGATCTGAGGTGTGAAGCTGCAGGAATTGGGGCTGATCTGAGGTGGGAAGGTGCAGGAATCTGGGTAATTAAAAAAAACGGACAGCAGTATTTTTATTACCCTACTTTATCTAGAAAAAATAAATAAATATTTTGATTTTACATTTTGTATTCTTTCATGTAAAAAAGTGGAGGTGAAAAGGTACGCTTCACAGCAAACACTTTTAGGCAGCCCATTGATGATTCATATTTTTTAATTCAACCAGTGAGTGGAATGAAAAAATATGACTCGATTCCCCTGTCCACACATTTGAGGAGGATGGGGAAATCCTCCCTGCTGTGTCATTGTATTCTGACAGTGGGGAGCCTACAGCGCTGCAGGCTATAGCTGTACAATCACCCTGGATTAAAATGTGCCCGATTCAGCAAGGACTGTGATCCATGTATGGCTGGCTTTAGTCTATAGAAACCCTAAAAACGAACTTCTTTTGCCTGTTCCCTTTTTGGTCAGTTAAATATGAGATAGGAAGCATTTTGTTATATTGTTTTAAGAGTAATAAAGACCTGTTGATCTTGCCAGAAATCTTGTCAGCTAATACCTTCCTGCCTTCGCTGCCTGTACTGACTTTTATCAATCACATTGTTTCAGCTATCTCTGAAAACTACAGAACCACCTCCTTTCTATGAGAGGTGAAGGTGTTCTGTAGTTCCTGGGTCCTAGGGTAACGACATTGCTTCCCCAGTATAATGAATGTGTGAGCGGTGTAACCCTAGAATGGGATGTGTGTTACCAGCTAGATCACCAGGTGAACATGAAGTAAAAATGTTGCAGCCTGCGGACTGGTAGTATGTTTGCATTCTTGAGTTTTAATGGGCGTTACATTAAAAATGTTAAATTCAATCTTAAACTATATTTAAAGTTAGGAACTTACTTTTGGATAGAGAAGGGGAGGGTAACATTGCTGTGCAGTTTTTTCTTTGCCATCTGACTTTTATTAGGTAGATCTCCCTTTGCTTCCTATCCTGTAAAGAGAGAGGATAGCTTTCCAATGTGAGGGATATTCCTCCTTAAGCCGGCCATACATGGAGCAAATTTCTTTCCTGCAACCATTGATTGTAAGCAGGGCTATTTTTCAGGGGGAACTTAGGGAAACTCCGTTCCACCACCTCTGGCTCAGACCCTTTGGTGCCTGCTCACCACAATCACGTGTAAGCACAGAAGTCTGGTTTCTGTGTTTACAAGTGACAGCTTTGTATCCCCCTGGACTCCGCACTCTGTATGTAATGCAATTCTGGTATAATGCCCCTTAAAGACCCTTCTACTGTTTGTGAAATCTGAACGGGGTTGTGGTTGGTTCCTGCACCTATTTTCTGAGAAAAAAATTCTGATTGTAAGAAAGAAATGTACTCATTCAATTCTCCCTTCAACACAGACAGTGTTCATGTGGGAATCCCTCCTGCCCAGTGAGTGGAAATCCTTCCGCAGTGAGGGAAACCCTTGTTGTCACTGGGGTCCCTGTTGGAAGAATCCCCTTCTGTTCCTGTTCTGGTAACAACCCAAAATGTGGACTTTGTTTCATTTTCACTCTCGGTCATAACAGTTAACAGGAAAAAAAGAAAAGGCAGATTTCCCTAATGAGGGGCGCATTAAGCAATAAAAAGCCAATAGATTTTCTAATTTCTCTCCACTCTATCCAAAACTAAAAAATATGTATTTTTTTCTGTTTTTATATATATTATTTTTATCAAATACTTTTTATTGAATTTAAAGTTATTTTTTTTCTTACACATATACAAACAAAGAACATCACAAATACATTATACGGAACGAACCAAAACAAAAATAAATAAATACAAATATAAAATAAAATATAGTTAAACCTTAGTTTGAGAGTAACTTGGTTTGAGAGTGTTTTGCAAGACAAGCAAAATGTTCTAATACATTTTGCCTTGGTATACAAGCGATGTCTTGATATAAGAGTAGCGTCATGTCACAGCTGAGTATAAAAAAGAAGAGAGGAGCCTCTAAGTGTAACAATATGGTTACATTTAATAAAGGTACAACATTTAGCAAGTTATTGCTACACTTAGAGGTGCCTCTCTTCTCTTTTATATCCTGTAAAAAATGCTTTGATATACAAGTGCTTTGGATTACAAGCATGTTTCTGGAACAAATTAGGTCCCTTTCACACTTGTATGACTTTAAAGTCGCGCTATTTTACCGCGATTTTGCGGCCGTGATCTTACCGCGATTTTGCCGCGATTCGCGGCCGCGATTTCAATAAATGCCTGTGTAAGTGGCATCAAAATCAGACCAAAGTAGTGCAAGGACTACTTTGAAGTCGGCACTACTTAAAGTCGTGCCAGTATGAATGGTAGTCATTGAAAATCATGGAGATTGACTTGTCATACGATTTTGCAGTCCAAAATCGTGGGACAAGTCGTATAAGTGTGAAAGGGGATTTATGCTTGCAAACCAAGGTTTTACTGTAATACATAAAAAAGATGCCTTTAGTTATACTTTAAACTGACACTAAGAGCCCTTTCACACTTACACGACTTGTCCCACGATTTTGGACTGCAAAATCCTATGACAAGTCATTCTCCATGATTTTCAATGAACGCCATTCATACTGGCACGACTTTAAGTAGTGCCGACTTCAAAGTAGTCCCTGCACTACTTTGGTCCGATTTTAATGCCACTTACACAGGCATTCATTGAAATCGCGGCCGCGAATCGCAGTAAAATCCCGCGACTTTGAAGTCGTACAAGTGTGAAAGGGACCTAAGGCCCCTTTCACACTTACACGACTTGTCCCACGATTTTGGACTGCAAAATCGTATGACAAGTCATTCTCCATGATTTTCAATGAACACCATTTATACTGGCACGACTTTAAGTAGTGCCGACTTCAAAGTAGTCCTTGCACTACTTTGGTCCAATTTTGATGCCACTTACACAGGCATTCATTGAAATCGCGGCCGCGAATCGCGGCAAAATCGCGGTAAAATCGCGGCAAAATCGCGCAACTTTGAAGTCGTACAAGTGTGAAAGGGACCTAAACATTATCCGTATTCTCCAAAAAGAATCCACACACATCCTTTACTTAATAGAATTTGTATTTTTTTTTTTTTTTCATGAAATCATTTCTATTGTGCTTTTCTGCTTCCTTGTAACATCAACTGTGTGCTGCCTAACCTTTCATTTTTCCCCTCACTCTTGTTTGTTTGGAATGAGCAGTGTATGTTAGTTGCAGTCATGTGCACACTACAGATCCCCTAGAACAGTGATGGTGAACCTTGGCACCCCAGATGTTTTGGAACTACATTTCCCATGATGCTCCAGCACTCTGCAGTGTAGTTGAGCATCATGGGAAATGTAGTTCCAAAACATCTGGGGTGTCAAGGTTCACCATCACTGCCCTAGAACCTAGTCCATCTCTGGAGTAAGCAAGAGAGGGTGTCTACGTTCCTACATGCAGTGGGACCATGGAGAACAAATGTAGCCAGCCTCTAACAGGAAGTCAGATCACAGCAGCAAAAAATAAATAAAAGGGATTAGAAGAAGGCTGAGAAGGATAGAATATACTTTTCGATTTAAGAATGCATTTTCTTTTCTTGTGAGCCAGAGTTTAGTGTCACTTTAAGTGGAAATTCCCTTGCAAAGTGAACATGCTCTAGTTCTTTCGGAGCCCGATGCATTTCACACCTTCGCTCCCACCAGTCCAGCCCAATTAGAGGTGACATGAGAGGGAAGATTGCGTTCGTTATGAGTAAACGGCTCGGCAATGAAGGATGATCACAGCACAGCGGTGATTAGGAGGGAGACTCACCAAAAAGTGTGTTGATGAATCCGTACCAGACGCATCCGGCTTCTCCGATGAGCCAACGTCCCTGGGTGCTGGCGGCGAAGCTGAACGGGGTGCCCAGGATACACACCATCAGGTCACTCAGAGAGATATTCATCAGCAACATGTTAATGGGGGACCGCAGCATCTTGTACTGGCAGAAGAGGACAAGTACCAGCAAGTTGCTGAAGAAGCCCAAACTTCCAATGATTCCCAGAAACACAGCTACCAGCAGGTGGCCTGTCGGTGACAAGTTTGCATGCTCCGTCCCATACTGGTGGCTGCTGCTTCTGCAGGTGACACTGCTGCTGTCACTACAGCTGGGACTGAAACTTGGGAAAGCCATGATGGGAGTCTGCAGGATAATGCAAGCAGCTGCTTGCTGCTCTCTGTACTTTTTTTTTTTGCTGCCTGCGATGGCTCAATAGCACGTGTGAAGTGGAAAGGGTTAATGGCAGCGGTGTAAGAGGGAGCAGTGCCTGCGAGGCTCCATCGTGTGGCCATTTGTCAGCTGGCAGCCTGCCTTTTTATGTGTGCTGGATTTAAAGGGGGTGCGGCGTGCACCTTTCTTAGGTAGGGGGGTTTACACGCGTAGTGAGAGCGAGGGGGGGGGGGGGGAGTCTTAGCTGTGTCACTCGGATGCAGCAAGCATCCTCATCATTAATCCTTTTCCATGCTGCAGTTTGTATCTTTGCACATGAGGATTCCTCGGCAAAGAAGAATTTAAACAGGTTTGTAATGTCATCGACTCCCCTGTAATAACACACACCGGGGATGTAGCTGCCTTATCTTGAAGTGTATGTCCGCCTTTGCAGTCAAATTTGAGAAAACCTCACTATATGTTTGTTATGTGTTCCCATTCACACAGCATACCTAAAAATAAAAAATAAAATTATTTTTTACATAGTTAGAAAAATATTTCTTACCTTTCTAATTGTTTCTTCAGTGAAGGATTGTACACACTGTCAGCTATTCTGAACAATTTCAGACAACAATGACATACAATGCAGAATTTAAGCAGTATTAATCCAATAAGCAAACATTATATATACATTATATATTTTTTCTTTAGGCTTACTTTTGTTTTCATCTGGTGATTGGAGATGGGCCAAACACCCATCCCCCCCGGTTTGGTTTGCACCAGAACTCTCAAACATCGCAAACGTTCAGACCTGAACTCCGAACCCTATTAAAGTCTATCTCACCTGAACTTTAAAAATCAAAATGCCAATTTTGAAGGCTACAAGTTACTGGCTATAAAAAGGGAATGTGGGCTCAGGTACTGCCTGGAGGACATGCATCAATGCAAACTTTTTTTTTTTTTTTAAATATCGTTTTTACAGGATATCATTGCCGGCAATAAAAAAATGTTTAAAAAAATGGTGTGTGGGTCCCCTCAATCCATACTAAGCTCTTTGGGACTGGTGTGTTTTTTAAGAACTCCATGCTAAAAAAAAAAAAAAAATTACGTGGGGTCCCCCCAAAATCCATACCAGACCCTTATCCGAGCATGCAGCCTGGCAGGCCAGGAAAGGGGGGCAAGAGAGCCCCCACTTCCTTAACCATACCAGGCTAAATTCCCTCAACATGGGGGGACATGCAGGATGGTCTCTGCTGTTGTTGGGGACAATGGCCTCTTCCCATGGCCTCAACCCAGGGCTATGGTTGAGTGTCTGCAGGCAGAGGGCTTATCAGAATCTCAAAGCCCCTTTTAACAAGGTGGCCCCAAGGTCCTGCCCCCCCCCCCATGTAAATGAATATACCCCTATCCATTCACCAATAAAGTGTCAAAAACAAATAGAAACACACACAGAGTTTTTGACAATTCTTTTATTAACCACTTAAGACCAGGACCATTATGCGTCGCTTTAACTGACAATTGCGCGGTGGTACGACATGGCTCCCAAACAAAATTGGCGTCCTTTTTTTCCCACAAATAGAGCTTTCTTTTGGTTGTATTTGATCACCTCTGCGGTTTTTATTTTTTGCGCTATAAACAAAAATAGAGCAACAATTTTGAAAAAAATTTGATATTTTTTTACTTTTTGCTATAATAAATATCCCACAAAAATATATCAAAAAACAATATTTTTCCTCAGTTTAGGCCAATACGTATTCTTCTACCTATTTGTGGTAAAAACAAGCGTTCATCTATTGGTTTGCGCACAATGTATAACGTTTACAAAATAGGGGATAGTTTTATTGCAATTTTATTAATATATATTTTTTTAATACTAATGGCAGCGATCAGCGATTTTTTACATTACTGTGACATTATGGCAGACACATCAGACAATTTTGACACATTTTTGGGACCATTGGCATTTTCACAGCGAAAAGTGCTGTAAAAATGCACTGATTACTGTGAAAATTACAATTGCAGTTTAGGAGTTAACCACTAGGGGGCTTTGAAGGGGTTAAGTGTGACCTCATATGTGTTTCTAACTGTAGGGGATGGGGATGGGGCTGGACGTGTGATGTCAGTGATCGTCTTTCCCTATATCAGGGAACAGGCGATCACTGCCACTGCCACAATGAAGAATGGGAAAGGTGTGTTTACCTCAACATTTATCTTTTAGACACATGCTCCCTTCTATGACAGTGCAGCGAGTGGCGTGCCTCCACTGCAGCATTTTTATTGGACAGCTGTGGCTAATGGAACTTAATTATTGGTCCAAGGCTCTGAGCTCAGTACCTCTAGACAAGAAGTGAGAGGCCCTGTGATCTCATCCTCTCAGTCTGCTACAAACAGAGTGTGTCAGCTTGTATTTAAACTGACCGCTCTGTATTTGGCTTCTGACAGGCTGCACAAACCTCAGGTCGCTCTGCCTCACCTGCCTCCCCTGACTGCTCGTTCCTTCTCCTCTGTAGTGCTGGTTGCTGTCCCATACCAGGTGATACCAACTGTACTCTACCTCTTATGCCAGGTAGCAGTCCCCAGAGTGGTGCCAGCAGCAGGAAAGAAAAGATATAGTAAAAAGAGAAAATGGTGGGACTTTACATGAGGCATGTCTGTGCGTTTGATTATTCAAAATAAATAAATGTGCAACCCGATAAAGATTAAAGTAGATATAGTATGATGCAGTGATTTTCACAAAATATACCACTGCACACATTTGATCAATGCATGAATGTCATTTGATAGTGATGTAGTCAAAATTGATAACAATAATGATGACAACAGTACATTAACAGTAATAATGTTAATGATAGTAATGATAATAATAATAACAACATTAATCTAATAATGTATATGCTTTAATCATAAAAGATAACGCATCAATTGACAGTCAAGTAGTAAACATGATTGATACAGAAGTAAAAAGTTAATAATTGAAATAAAAATAATAAGTAATGTAGCGCCCCCTTACTTTCTGTAGGCGCGTTACACTAAAGTTAGTGGGGAATGGGAGAGTTACGCAGCTCCCATTCAAAATTTGCCAAATTTCAGGCTGCTGTCATTTCAGAACTGTCCTGTAGGTCAGTCTGCGCTCCAGAGGTGTGTTCCCACCCCTGGGCGGCAGCTGGCGCTAGAGGGGTTCCGGCAGACTTGTTTCCTCAGCAGCCAAACAGAGGGGTTGGTTCCCTCGCTAGGGCATGCTGGGGGAGGCTATATCTGTGGCAGCCGCCTTTTTTTCTTTTCTGCGGGGTCCAAGTTCCAGGTGCAGCATCCACCTTCAGGGTGCGCGCATCCATGGACCCCGCAGCCGTGGCCTACCTGGCCGAAGTTGCGCACCATGCGGAGCTTCACCCTGACATAGAGAGGGGTCCCAGTAGCTGCTGGGTCCCAAACCTTTCCTAAAATGATCCCAAACTGGGAGCTGTATGACGGGGGATTGGCTTGTGGAGAACCCGGAGGCGCAGGTGATCCAATAGGGCTTGAACGAACCATCAGGGATCTGGTGATCGGGAGATTGACAGGTACACTTCAACTGTCAACCGGTGACCCTGACTAAATTCACTGGGAGGACTCGCTCATTACGGATCACGCTCATTCAAGTACTAGGCTTGTGGCAGAGGCCCGAGCCAGGCCTGTGGCAGACGTCTGGTCCTCCCAGCGTTTGCAAGTGATGCCTCGGCTGCCAGGCCTGTGGCAAAGGTCTGTCCAGGGGCACTTTACCCACTCTGACTAGAGTGGTGACGAACTGAGCTCATCATTGCTGAGAGCAGGATTGCTCTCTCTTCTTCATATCCAAGGCCTGATAGTGAAGCTCTCTCTCTCTGCTCATCAACCTTTCCTGTCCTGTACCATGTTGATGTAGGCCATGTTGGGCCTTGGAATAAAGCATTGAAGAAAACCCAACTAAAGACTGGACATTCGCTCTCTATTTGAACTCACAAGTATCACCCCTAGACTAGGGTGACCAGACATCCCCAGTTTCAGGGGACAATCCCCCGATTGAGGACACTGTCCCCGGACCAAGTCTGTCCCTGGTTCTGTCCCCAGATTGGATTTAATAGGGGCAGGGGCAATTTCAAAGACAGTCAGTGCAAAATTAAAATAAAAAAATTAGAATTACACACCCCTCTCCGCCGTGCCTACTAGCATGGGGGGTTGTATTTTTCCCATTATCTGTGCCCCTTTCTAATGATGCCCCTTCAGTTTTGGGTGCATGCCCATTCAGTTTTGCGCGCATGTTCTGCTTTGGCTCAAATCCCGGCCAGGCTCCTGCCTTTGCCTTCCCTGGCGGAGTGATCTTCCTCTGCTCCCCATCCAGTAGTGGCCGGGGCCCGGAGAGTAAGACTTGAGAGGCTGTGAGGCGGCCGGCGACGGGCAGAGAGTCGCTGATTGCCGCCATTACTAGTAAAGAAAAAATATGTCCCTGGATTTAATTTTAAAAATCTGGTCACCTTACCCTAGACACATGCAAGGTAACTCAGCACGCCGATCCCACTTATAATCAGCGGCTTCTCCAGGGGTAGCGCTACAGTAATCAAACATGATCAACAAAGCAAATCCAAAATGACGTAATGCATCCAAAATACACCTCCATACATAACAAAGAATAAGAATAAAATGTTAAAATGCAATTATAAGGGTAATGTTATTATCATTATTATTATTATTATCATTACTATCATTAACATTATTACTGTTAGTGTACTTTTGTCATCATTATTGTTATCAATTTTGACTACATCACTATCAAAATACATTCATGTATTGATTAAATGTGTGCAGTGGTCTGGCAATATTTTGTGAAAAATCACTGCATCACACTATATCTACATTAATCTTTATTGCCGCTGCTGAATGCAACTAAGGGCTCATTCGAGTGCTGCTCCTTTGAAAAGAGACCCGAGTGTGTGTTAATAGATAGTGAGGAGGCAATATGTTGCCTCCTCACCTGATTTAACCCCATAATTGCCATGCAATGCACACATTTGCGATACGGTAGTACTGCAATTAGAGGTTTAAATCAGGTGTGGAGGCGACACTGTGCCCGGTGATCTTTGACTTCTCCCATGTTGTTCAGGTAGATCTCCACCACTTTAAGGTTACCTACGGTACCCCTGCCCTAGAGAATAAAATAGTGGTAGTTCTTTATGTCACATGATATTACCTCAAAGGTCTAGGAAACACAACATTTCAGTAAACAAAAAAAACACATTCAAAGTTCATTTTAGGGGGCACAAAAATGCAATAAACCATTGTTTGTAAAACATAAAAGCCAAGGTTGCACCAAATAAATAGACACCCAACATGTCAAACCTTAAACACGTTAGTACCCTATATTTTCCATAGGCGATGCTTTAAAAGTCTCCTATGGGTCATCAGTTTAGTCGTGTCCTGTATTTGAAAATATATTCATTCTGAAGTTGTAATTTTTTTATCACATTTTTTTTTTAAACAAAAAAAAAAGGAATGCAATTTTTTTTTCATTTTTTTTTTTCATAGTGTCACCAGTGTAGTACAGCATCATCATATGACTGATGTGGCAGTGATCAGGGACAGTGATCGATGACAGTATGTTTAAAAAAAAAAAGTTTTTTTTATTCAAATATTTTAACTTTTTTATTTTTTAACATTTTCTTTAAAAACTAATTTAATCAGAACAGTAACTTTACTACTTTTTTTTACACTTTGCTGTTACAATAAAGATCATAGTAACAGCAACAGCAAACATAGTTTTCAACTGAATGGATTACACATCACTAGTAATCTGTGATTGGCTACAGCTAATCTCATGGTACAGGGTGCTGTGATTGACCCAGTTACCATTTGATAGGTGTGGGCCAATCACAGTATAGGAAACACTGCTGTTATAAATGAATGTTGACATTGTGATCACCGGGCCCCGAGTACCAGTATTGTGCCTGCACATTCTGCCCCTCTGCAGTGTATGTACTGTGGCAGGTCGGCAAGTGGTTAAAGTGATTTTAAACCCTCCAGTTTAAACTGGTGCCATGACTGCTGCCCCAGGTTTTCTTGTTTCAGGGTCCCTTCCACCACCCTATAGAGCCACTTTTGTAGGCAGGGGCTAGTGTTGCTTCTCCCCATTCTGTGTGTATCAAACACATATTGAAACACAGATGCCTCGTAGACATGACCGGTTTCCTTGGCAGAATCTAGCAAGAAACTTGTTTGGAGACGTGTTTTGCAGAGGAAACTCGACGAGCCAAAAAGAGAGGATGTTTCCTCGACGGGAATGAAGAAAATTGGCTCGTCGAGTTCCTTGACAGCCGAACAAGGAACTCGACGAGGAAAATGATGTGTTTCGTCTGACGAGTTCCTCGGCCGTGTGTACGAGGCCATAGGCTCAGGCCTGGGATTACAAGGCACTTCCCTGCCTAACAGACTTTCTCTGGATGGCCTAACAGACTTTCTCTAGATGGCATTGGCCACTGTTAACTCTTTCCTGTGAAGGCCAGAAGTTCAGAGAAGCAGCACTAAGTGACCAACAGTCAGCAGCATAGGGGTTGTAAACTGCACGTGCTGGGGTAAGAATTTTTAAAACTAATCATTTTTACTGGGGAATGTTTATTACATAGTTACATCACTTAGTCAGGTTGAAAAAAGACACAAGTCTATCTCCTCTGCTTCTATCCTGCCCTATTTCTAAACACTTGACCTTGATGCCGCTCTGATACATTGCGCCCTCTGACTTGGCCCGGGTAGGGTGCCTCACGCTTCCCCCCCTCTTCTTCAGCTGATGGGGGGGTGTGGGGGGAGGGGAACATTGAAAGTCACGATCCTCCGCCCCGACCCTGCTTCTTTATACCTCCTGTGCCCTGCCTACGGTCTTAAAAGGTCACTGGATGCATTTTTGCTGTAATGTGTAGCTTGTTCTACCTATGGTCCTGTGTTATTTTCTGATACCTTATGTATATCTTGATATGTATTTCATGCTACGTTTTGATTCAATAAAATCTTTTATGGAAAAAAAAAAAAGAACACATGGTCATATAATAGATTGAATGTCACCATTGGTAGATTCTTATAGTATTATATACAGTAGGTCCAACATGTTTCGCCCTCGGGCTTCCTCAGGGACGTGTATGTATATAAATCTCAATCTATGAGTAAATAAATAGGAATATAATGAGAAATTATGGTATTTGAACAGTATGTGATTAATGTCATAAACATAGATACAATGAATATTCTGATTAAAAAGAATATGTATACCGGAAATAATCACAAATTAAAAAGAAAAAATTAAGAAGAAAAATATATATATATATATCACACAATCCCGTATATATAATTCTATACCCACAGTATTTATTGTGTTTAACATGTTAAACAAAAAAAAAAGGCTGATGCCACGTACACACGATAATTTTTCGGCATGAAAAAAACGTTTTTAATTTTTTTTATTTAAAATGATCGTGTGTGGGCTTCACATAATTTTTCTGATTCTGAAAAACGACAATTTTTTTTTTCCGAACATGCTGCATTTTTCAACAACGTTTTAAACAATGACGTTTTTCGGGTTGTAAAAAATGATCGTGTGTGCACTAAAACGACGTTAAAAACCTGTGCATGCTAAGAAGCAAGTTATGAGACGGGAGCGCTCGTTCTGGTAAAACTATCATTCATAATGGAGTAAGCACATTCATCATGCTGTAAAAGACTGAAAGGCATGAATCGTCTTTTACTAACACGGAATCAGCTAAAGCAGCCCAAATGCGAATGGAACTTCCCATTTATAGTGCCGTCGTACGTGTTGTTGTACGTCACCGCACTTTGCAAGAGCATTTTTATAAAACGATGGTGTATGAGCAACATCATTTCAATGATGAAGTTGGAAAAACTTAGTTTTTTCTACATGCCGAAAAATGATCCTGTGGGTTTAATTCTACTTTAGCATTGCAAAAAAGGGAGATCGAGGTAGCTTTAGGAAAGTAAAAAGCACTTTAAAAGGTAAGCAACAATTTTTTTATTTTATTTTTATATAAAGATGTTTCCCAGTTTGGCTGCAACAGTGTTATTAAACCCAAATTATAAACACCTACATTCTATAGCCACACTTACATGTAACCCGGTTTGATAATTCATGTTTAACTGTCCTTGATTTTGAGGAACTGTCCCTGATTAGGAGCAATGTCCCTCTGTCCCTCATTTCTCCTCATGTGTCCCTCATTATGGTCTGATCTATATAGATGTATATAAAATGCACTTTTTATCTTTCAAAAAGTGTTTTCCAGTGCTAAACATTTCATCCAATTTCTAAATGGCTACATTTGTAAATGTCAAGAGCCAAAATAAAGGAATAGTAGTGGTAAAAAAAACAAAAAAACAACACTTGCGGGTTTAACTAATCTTTTTTTATTTATATATATATATTTATATATATATATATATATATATATATATATATATATATATATAATTCACCTTTAAAGGGGGTGTGTCCTATGCCTATATACTTTTCTAATAGGTGCCCCTCGTTCCCATCTTAAAAAGTTGTGAGGTATGGCTAACAGTGGCAGTGTTGCTATGGAGTTATGCATGTGCATTACCAATACACACATGAATACGGGGTGCCATGGCCAGCCCATCACACAAGGTGCAGGCACTTTTTTTTGTATCACACCACAATGCATGGCAATTAGTTACCATGTGGAGTGGAGTGATTCAGGGCATATGTGTTGGTTGGTGCACTTAGGGTGACATTTCGAATCAATAGCACCGTATTGCATCTACCAGAATATATATAACAGTTTTGCATTGCATAAATGTAAATGGAGACATATTCGTTTGTTAAATGTCTGTGTATCAGTACTGCTTCGACCAAGAAGAGGGTGAACCTGCAAAGCTTCTCAAAGATGCACCATTAGTGCAGATACAAAGGCCCAGATTCACAGGGCAATTACGCCTGTCTAACTGGTGTTAGACCGGAGTAATTTCAAATTTTGCACGCCGTATCACTAGTTTGAATCCTCAAACCATGATACGGCGGCTTCGGGCTTCGATCCGAGAGGCTTACGTCTTCGTAAGCCTTCGGATCTACGCTGCGATATTTTTGCGGCCGCTGGGAGGAGTTTGCGTCGTTTTGATGCGTCGGGATATGCAAATGTGTTTTTACGGCGATCCACAAAGGTACGAGTGTCCCTCGCAATCGCCTACGTCATTTTTTGGCTACGTAATGTTAGAGGAGCTTTTTGCTGGTCTAACAGTGCGTAACCCATGTAAAGTATGGCCGTCGTTCCCGTGTCGATTTGAAATTATTTTTATTTTTTTAACGTAACTCGTTCGGGAATAGGAATGTACGTAAACGACGCTACTACGACGTAACGACGTGATTTCGCGCAATGCACGGCGGGAAATTTACGAACGGAGCATGCGCAGTTCGATCGCCGCGGGAACTCGCCTATTTTAAATGCTTCACGCCCCCTACCCGCGCAGATGGATTGCGACGGGAGAAATACACTACGCCACCATCGTTTACTGGACAAAATCTACCTGGATTCCACGTAGAGCCAGGTAAAAAACGGCGGCGTAGTGTATTTCTGATACGCTACGAGAATCTAATTCTCTATGAATCTGGGCCAAAGTATCATATACAGTACTCAACTGTGCCTAATTAAAGAAACATTGTAATAAAGATGCTCAACCTTATGCTTAGTTTACAAGAGAAGATGGTAGTGTACACAAGTAGGGATGAGCCGAACACCCCCCAGTTTGGTTTGCTTTAGAACATGCAAACAGGCTGCGGCAACGATATTCCCGGGGTGTCTCCGGTGGAGACCGGATGCGCTGCGCTGGACATCTCACCGCTGGAGCCTGCACCTGGATGGAGACGAGATCATCCATCGCTGAACCCCGGAGAGGAGAGCATCTATCGACAGCATTGGAGTGGAGACCGAGAGTGGATTACCACTGCTGGAATCTTTTTTTTTTTTTTTAATAAAGGACTTATTCCAACGGTGTCTGTGTTTTTTTAATTATTTATTTTTTTAACACTTTCTTGTACCGCATTACCAATTCACATGGGGGGTCGGGATCTGGGGGTCCCTTTTGTTAAAGGGGTCTTCCAGTTTCCGATAACCCCCAGCCCGCAGAACCCCACAACCACCGGGCAAGGGTTGTGGGGATAGGCCCTTGTCCCCATCAACATGGGGACATGGTGCTTTGAGGGGTCACAGACCCCCAAAGCATCCTCCCCATGTTGAAGGCATGTGGCCTGGTATGGTTCAGGAGGGAAGGGGCACTATCTCACCCCCCCTCTTTTCCTGCGGTCTGACAGGTTGCATGCTCGGATAAAGAATCTGATATGGATTTTTGGGGGAACTCCATGTCATTTTTTTTTTTTTTTTTACAATAGTTTGTATTGAAAATTTTCAAAGTATAAACACACGAAATATAAATATAAAGATACACACCAGCTTTCCCAGAGACAGCAGGGAAGATTGCATAATGGTAGCATCTCCATAAACATAATGAGATTCATAAGTTGTGGACAGGAACAACAACAATATGTCAACATATAAGAGCAGGAGGGCGACGAGCCCGTCTCTCCCTCCTGCCAGATTCCAAACAAAATAATAGGGGAGTGCAATGGGAAGGTCAAGTGCTGAGGAGGAGGGAGAAGAAAAGGGAGAGGGGGGAGGGGGCAGGGGCATAGGGGAAGGATGGATACCTGTGAGACCACTATAAATACAAACCTACATAGGTATTTGCTTAAAACACATCAGAAGAACATAACGTGAAGAAGACAGTTCCATTCTATTGTAGTCGAAACCATACTGTCCAAGGCTTCCATTGAATATCAAACTTCGCTCTCCTACCTTCCCTGTTCGCCAACAAAGACTCAAACGTGTAGTTAGTCCGTGTGAGCTCAAGGACCTCCGTTACGTTTGGTACCGTGTTGGATTTCCAACTTCTAGTCAACAGCAGTCTAGCAGCTAGCAACATATGAGTGACTACAATTCGGAACTCCGGGGGGAAACCCTCTATTCCTAGGTTCAGAAGCGCCAGTTCAGGAGTAGGGGGTGTCAATATGCCTGTCATACGTGAGATACAGCGGAATATACCCCTCCAATAGCTAGTAAGGCTCTTGCAGAGCCAAAAAATTTGGAAAATGTTGCCCACCTCCCCACAACCTCTCCAGCATAGTGAGGAGGCCGAGGGGTAGAATTGAGCTATGCGGTACGGAGTAAGGTACCACCTCAGAGCTATCTTTTGGGAGAGCTCCCAGTGATTAACGCACCTGGAGGCTTTGTATATAAGTTTAAACGAGTATTGCCATTGGACCGGAGAGAATGTTTTACCCAAATCTATTTCCCACTTACGAAAGGGGGGGAGGATGCCTTGAAAAGTAGTTTATCCTGGAAGAGGTTATAGAAGAGGGAGATACCCTTAGGGGAGGGGGTCACTTTGGTGTA
This sequence comes from Rana kukunoris, assembly GCA_029574335.1. Lineage (NCBI taxonomy): Eukaryota > Metazoa > Chordata > Amphibia > Anura > Ranidae > Rana > Rana kukunoris. The sequence continues at coordinate 136,335,818 of CM056052.1, forward strand.
GAATTGCCAAATGGCATCGTGAATCAGTAAGTGGCGGGATTGTAAGGTTTTGAGGAAATGGGAGGCCTGTGCATGTTTAAAACAATCTGCATGTGTCAGATCATACTCCGCAGCAAGCGTATCAAACGGCTTGAGTACATTGTAGCAGAATAGATCTTCAATCCAAGTAATGCCTTTAGCTGCCCAATTGGAGTAGGAGGTATATGGTATAACACACGAGAGAGCTTCAATGGGAATCGGGACAGGAGTAGTGTTAGAGGACTTACGGGCCAGACTACGTAAGTCCCTCCAAGCCTACAAAGAGGCCTGGAACGTTAGGGGTAGTTGGTGCAGAGAAAGGGGCCGCCAAGCATCAAGTATCAGGACACTGTAGAGATCCCTGGTCGGGCAAAGGGCCTGTTCTATACCGCACCACAGGGTGTCAGGAGTGGGGGATATCCAACGTCTAAGTTGGGTGAGTATGGCTGCTCTATGGTAGTCCTTGATATCAATTAGGCCCATGCCCCCTACAGATCTATGTTTAATCAAAAGGATTAACAGTGAAAAATTCCTCCAAATGGGTGGATAGATAAGCCATGTGGGAGGGCTGCTGAAGTAGATAGGGGTCTGCCCTCCATACAAAGGGTGAGGAAACTGGGGGCCCCCCGTCCACCACCACCGAAACCGGGGCGTGGTCAGACCACGTGATGTCGTGGATGGCGGACGAGGACACCCTCTGCAACAAAACTTTGTCCACCAATATCAAGTCTATACGTGAGTAAGAGTTATGCCTGGAGGAATGGAAGGTGTAGTCCCTTTCACATGCGTGTTGGCATCTCCAGACGTCAAACATACCCTCAGCATGTAGCAGGGAGTGTAAAGCAGGCTGGGAGTGTTTGGCTCTAGAGATAGTGTCCATCTCAAAGTCAACCGTCAGGTTGTAGTCCCCACACATGATCAGAGCACCCTTCCGTATCTTAATAATTTTGCAAAAGAGTTTCCTCAGGAAGCGAAGCTGGTGAGTGTTGGGCGCGTAGAGGTTGACCAGTGTGTATAATTTGTTGTTAAAGGACCCAACTAATACCAAGAACCTGCCATCAGGGTCGACCAGTGAGTCCTGGAGAGAGAAGTTAACAGTGTCTTTGATGGCAATGAGAACCCCCTTTTGCTTTTTAGGGGCAGGTGTTTGGAAGATGTGGGGGAATCTGGTGTGGGAGAGAGAAGGCGCGCCAGACGCCATGAGGTGAGTCTCTTGAAGGCAGAGGACGTCTGAGCGTAGCTTCAGAGCCTCTCTCCACACTGAAGCCCGTTTGACCGGATGGTTCAGGCCTCGGACATTAAAAGAAGTAACCGTTAGGGCCATATTTGGTCATGCAGGAGAATGATAACAGTACCTTGTGACACCACAGCAGGTCCTCCATATTCAGCCAGGTCCAGAAGGCGAGTTTGGACAGTGAGCGGGACGTCTTTGTTGAAAACAGGATAGGATCCATCTCAAGGGAAGCGGGGAAAGGGAGAAAAGTCATGAAAATTGAAAAGAGGCAGGGTATAACACAGGCAAAAAACAGTAGGGGTAAAAAGGAAGATCCTATCCGGGATCCGGATGCAGGGTAGCTGCACATAATTCAAGGAGGGGATGTTCGTGGGAAGGAGCTCCAGTAAGGTCAGGGAGTCAATGTAGTAAACAGAGTAGCAAGATTCCTGAGGCACAGGGGCTTTAAGATTTCTTCTTCTTGTTGCGTTTGTGCGACACCAGCGTCCATTCGTCATGGGTCTGAACCCTGGGGGAGGAGGAGGAGGAGGGGGCCGTTTCCAGTGGGGAATGCTCAGGAAGAATATCCCATGTGCGCAGGAGTGCTAGTCCCTCTTCCAGGTTCATGACTACACTTGAAGCACCGTCCTTAGTTATAATGAGTTTGGCCCCACTTGTAAATGATGTTGTGATTGCGGAGAGCTTTCGTCACTGGGGTAAGGGACCTGCGTCTCTGCATTGTGTGCTGTGAGAGGTCTGCATACACTTGTAGATTGGCATAACGATCAGATGAGTGGGGGCGTTTGCGGAAAGCCAGCATAAATTGATCTTTCACGTGGTAAAAATGTACCCGCATCAAAACGTCCCTAGGAATATTGTCTGGGAGGTGTGCAGGTTTGGGCAGGCGGTGTATCCGATCGACTACTAGCTCAGATTCAGGCAAGGAAGGCAGAAGTGACCCCATAAGCTCACGAGCATATTGCTGGAGCTGAGCAGGCAGGACAGTCTCGGGGACACCCCATAACTTGACGTTGTTCCTTCGAGATCTATCTTCGAGATCTGCGACTTTAGCCCTGAGCCATGCGACTTCATCAGCCTGGTCATTGTGAGAGTCTACCAGGGAGTTGTAGGAGGAGGCGTATTCCCCCATTTTCTTTTCTACATGATCCATTCTGCCACCCAGTTCCCCCATCTCCATCCTGAAGCTCCTCATGTCCATGTCATTTTTTTTTATTTGACGCAGGGTTCCCCTTAATATCCATACCAGACCTAAAGGCCCTGGTAATTAAATTTGGGGGAACCCAACGCATTTATTTTTATATTAATGACTTTTCTCTGTATTGCCGGGAGCCGACAATTCATTATAGCCGCGAGTACTTTTAAATGACTTTTTTTCCTTCAGAAATTACACTTTTTGCAGGAACAGTTCTAAGCACGAGAAACAAGCGCTAATTTACAGGCATACTATACACACCCCCTAGGTAAGAAATTTAAAGGAATATTTCATTTTTATTGTTTCACTTTAAGCATTATTAAAATCACTGCTCCTGAAAAAACTGCAGTTTTTAAAACTTTTTTTTGCATTGATACATGTCCCCTGGGGCAGGACCCGGGTCCCCAAACACTTTTTATGATAATAACTTGCATATACGTTTTTAAAATTAGCACTTTAGATTTCTCCCATAGACTTTTACAGGGTGTTCCACAGCTTTTTAAATTTGTTAATAACACCCCAAATTTTTTCGATGTTCGGCAAATGGGCGAAAAGGCAATGTTAGAGTGGAACATGAGTTTGACTCGAACTTGAAGCTCATCCCTATACACAAGCAGTACCTCCTGCTAAACATGTCCCACTCAACTGAATAGGGCTGTGCTGCAACTGTGTGTAATGGACGTGTTTGTAGTGCAGTGACGCAGGTTTTTCTGTAACATAATGTCTCCTCACGACCTGTCAAACACCCTCTGAAAAGTGATCCATTAAAGCATGCTCTTCAGAGGTTAAAGTCTATGTAAAAGGGACCAATTTATAAAAGCTCAGAGTGGATGTAAATTGTATCTATTCTTATTTGGTTTTAATTTATTATTTATTTTGCACTTCAGTTCTTAAGGCCACTTTCACACTGAGGCGCTTCTAAACTGCCATTAAAAACACTGAGTGCTTTTGAAGAGCTTTCTATTCATTTCAATGGAGAGGGGAGTTTTTCACAGCCCTGCCAGCACACTGCCCCAGTGTAAAAGCATTCATTTATTTTAATGAAAATTGGATTTTCGTGAGCTTTTTAGGCGCTGTTTTTAGCGTGAAAGCGCCTCAGTGTGAAAGTGGTCTTATTTCGCAAAGAATGTAGTACAGAACAACAAAAATTGTGTGCCAAACATGGCAGATCAGAAACCTACATAAAGCATTTAAAAGTAATAAACAATGAAATATGTCAACTCAAATTTGGAATCTGTTCTTATTTTAACACTTTGTATTTTGCTTGCTGAAATATACATTAAAAGAGAAAGTTTTCAGCCATCATTGCATACTCAGTTTTTAGGTCTCCTGGTTCCTAGGGTTTGTGAGTCACCCTTAGGGCATAGCGCACCCTCTGACACACCAAGACTAAAGGAAAAGATGTTTACTTAGGCAGATGGCCCAGCAGAGCAAATAACCTTTGACAAGAACTGTAAACAATGGCAAATAGCAGTTACAACAATAACACATTACAAATGGGATATTATCAAAACTAATTCCACAGGGTACATGAAACCCAGCTCAATGGGGGTAATATCTGCACCTGACTTGGGAGCCCTAAATACAGGAAATATACTCTCAAGGGCTAAATTTCTCAGTTCCTCCTTATCTCTTATGGCCAGTGGTAAACCGGTTGGTGGCTGGTGTTGGGGCCCAAATTGCACTGGAGTGCTCCTAAACAGTTTTTGTAATTCCAATGGAAAGTGTAGTGGGGTGGTGTTGTCTATTTAAAAAGAGAGTAACAAAGATGATAGCCATTATCCATGGAGTGTCCTCCTTCTCTTGTGTGTCCAGTACACTGGGCACATGATCAAGCTGCCTCCTGAGGTCCCAGAGAGAAGATGTAGCAGCTCTGAATCCTGTTGCAATTCTGAGTAAAGCTTCAAAGTTTCCGGGCACAGATGGTCTTTTGCACAGCTCGCTGAGTCCCTCCCCTCCTCTGCAAACACTTAGCGGGGTCCCCCTGTTGTGGTCTCTGGCAGGTACGACAAGATAGTTCTGATCTAATAACACAGGGAGAACTGACACTCAGCAGCATTGCCAGCCTCAGAAGTTCTACAGCAACTTCTTCCTGGTTCTTCACCCGAGGCTGCCCCAGAGCCCAAGCTTTCCAGTACTATTCCTCCTGCTCCCAAGCTCAGTTCTCCTCTAGAACTTGTAGTCCCAGGGGCTGCCTCCAGGCGACTACATTCTTTACCATTCTATACAGCTCCCAGCAGAACACTCCCCTCCTAAGGTTTTCAGACACCCTACATCGATGACACCTGAAGTGTACAACGGAACAACGGAACTGTGATGCACCACTATGGAGACAATAGCTGGATACTTGAACTGCATGTGCATGAAAGTAATTATAAACATCCGAAATCCAAACTACTAAGCATGTACGACAATACTATAATGCACTAAAAATAATACATCACAATATATATATATATATATATATATATATATATATATATATATATATATACACACTGCTCAAAAGGAACACTTTGAAAACATATCAGATATCAACGGGCAAAAATCTCATGCTGGATATCTATACTGATATGGACTAATGTGTTAGGAATGAAAGGATGGCACATTATTTGATGTAAATGAAAATTATCCACCTACAGAGGGCTGAATTCAAAGACACCCCAAAAATCAAAGTGAAAAAATTATGCAGCAAGCTAGTCCATTTTGCTGAAATTTCATTGCAACAACTCAAAATGGTCCTCAGTAGTTTGTATGCCCCCCAAGTGCTTGTATGCATGCCTGGCAACATCAGGGCATGCTCCTAATGAGATGATGGATGGTGTCCTGGGGTATTTCCTCCCAGATCTGGACCAGAGCATCACTGAGCTCCTGAACAGACTGAGGTGCAACCTGGCGCCTCCGGATGACCGAAAAATAATGTCCCAGAGGTGTTCTTTTGGATTTAGGTCAGACGAGCGTAGGGGCCATTCAATGGTATCAATTTCTTCATCCTCCAGGAACTGGCTGCATGCTCTCGCCACATGAGGTCGGGCATTGTCATGCACCAGGAGGAACCCAGGACCCACTGCACCAACGTAGGGTCTGACAATGGGTCCAAGGATTTCATCCCGATACCTAATGGCAGTCAGGGTGCAATTGTGTAGCCTGTAGAGGTCTGTGCATCTCTCCATGGATATGCCTCCCCAGACCATCACTGACCCACCACCAAACTAGTCATGCTGAACGATGTTACAGGCAGCATAAAGTTCTCTGTGGCTTCTCCAGACCCTTTCGTGTCTGTCACATATGCTCAGGGTGAACCTGCTCTCATCTGTGAAAAGCATGGGGCACCAGTGGCGGACCTGGCAATTCTGGAGTTCAATGGAAAATGCCAATCGAGCTCCACAGTGTCTGGCAGTGAGCACAGAGCACACTCGAGGACGTTGGGCCCTCAGGCCACCCCCATGAAGTCTGTTTCTGATTGTTTGGTCAGAGACATTCACACCAGTGGCTTGCTTGAGGTCATTTTGTAGGGCTCTGGCAGTGCTCATCCTGTTCCTCCTTGCACAAAGGAGCAGATACCGGTCCTGCTGATGGCTTAAGGACCTTCTACAGCCCTGTCCAGCTCTCCTAGAGTAACTGCCTGTCTCCTGGAATCGCCTTCATGATCTTGAGACTGTGCTGGGAGACACCGCAAACCTTCTGGCAATGACACTTATTAATGTGCCATCCTGGAGGAGTTGGACTGCCTGTGCAACCTTTATAGGGTCAATGTATCGCCTCGTGCTACCAGTAGTGACACTGACCCTAGCCAAATGCAAAACTAGTGAAAAACAGTCAGAAAAGATGAATAGGGAAAAAAAAATTCAGACACCTCCACCATTCCTGTTTTGGAGGTCGTCTCATTGTTGCCCATCTAGTGTACCTGTTGTTAATCAGTTTCAGCTGCTTTGCTGTTAATTGAAATTAACAACCCCCTCTGTATACACCCCTCCACCTCTGCTACTTAACTGACCAGATCAATATCCCAGGAGTTCTGATTAATTTTTTTGAGCAGTTTGTGTGTGTGTGTGTATATATATATATATATATATATATATATATATATATACAGGGAGTGCAGAATTATTAGGCAAATTAGTATTTTGACCACATCATCCTCTTTATGCATGTTGTCTTACTCCAAGCTGTATAGGCTCGAAAGCCTACTACCAATTAAGCATATTAGGTGATGTGCATCTCTGTAATGAGAAGGGGTGTGGTCTAATGACATCAACACCCTATATCAGGTGTGCATAATTATTAGGCAACTTCCTTTCCTTTGGCAAAATGGGTCAAAAGAAGGACTTGACAGGCTCAGAAAAGTCAAAAATAGTGAGATATCTTGCAGAGGGATGCAGCACTTTTAAAATTGCAAAGCTTCTGAAGCGTGATCATCGAACAATCAAGCGTTTCATTCAAAATAGTTAACAGGGTCGCAAGAAGCGTGTGGAAAAACCAAGGTGCAAAATAACTGCCCATGAACTGAGAAAAGTCAAGCGTGCAGCTGCCAAGATGCCACTTGCCACCAGTTTGGCCATATTTCAGAGCTGCAACATCACTGGAGTGCCCAAAAGCACAAGGTGTGCAATACTCAGAGACATGGCCAAGGTAAGAAAGGCTGAAAGACGACCACCACTGAACAAGACACACAAGCTGAAACGTCAAGACTGGGCCAAGAAATATCTCAAGACTGATTTTTCTAAGGTTATTGGACTGATGAAATGAGAGTGAGTCTTGATGGGCCAGATGGATTGGTAAAGGGCAGAGAGCTCCAGTCCGACTCAGACGCCAGCAAGGTGGAGGTGGAGTACTGGTTTGGGCTGGTATCATCAAAGATGAGCTTGTGGGGCCTTTTTTCGGGTTGAGGATGGAGTCAAGCTCAACTCCCAGTCCTACTGCCAGTTTCTGGAAGACACCTTCTTTAAGCAGTGGTACAGGAAGAAGTCTGCATCCTTCAAGAAAAACATGATTTTCATGCAGGACAATGCTCCATCACACGCGTCCAAGTACTCCACAGCGTGGCGGGCAAGAAAGGGTATAAAAGAAGAAAAACTAATGACATGGCCTCCTTGTTCACCTGATCTGAACCCCATTGAGAACCTGTGGTCCATCATCAAATGTGAGATTTACAAGGAGGGAAAACAGTACACCTCTCTGAACAGTGTCTGGGAGGCTGTGGTTGGTGCTGCACGCAATGTTGATGGTGAACAGATCAAAACACTGACAGAATCCATGGATGGCAGGCTGCATGAGTGTCCTTGCAAAGAAAGGTGGCTATATTGGTCACTGATTTGTTTTTGTTTTGTTTTCGAATGTCAGAAATGTATATTTGTGAATGTTGAGATGTTATATTGGTTTCACTGGTAAAAATAAATAATTGAAATGGGTATATATTTGTTTTTTGTTAAGTTGCCTAATAATTATGCACAGTAATAGTCACCTGCACACACAGATATCCCCCTAAAATAGCTAAAACTAAAAACAAACTAAAAACTACTTCCAAAAATATTCAGCTTTGATATTATTGAGTTTTTTGGGTTCATTGAGAACATGGTTGTTGTTCAATAATAAAATTATCCTCAAAAATACAACTTGCCTAATAATTCTGCACTCCCTGTATATATATATATACACACATAAAAAAAAATCAACATTGGTAGTTAATCAAACTGTTAATTACATTTTTTATTTGAAAGTGGTTGTATACCCCCGGATATAGCATTATTTAAAAAGATAGCACATATTACGTTTTGATGACGTCACCGCGCATGCGCATTGTAGCCCCGCAAAATTGGCATCTAAAGTTTGCCGGTTTTCATTTTCATTCTTTCCGGCAAGGAATGTGTGCGAGCTTTGTGAGCGAGCTTCCCCTCTGTCCGCAGAGGAGAAGTCTCGTGATGTTATAGTCCTCCTGTTCCTGATACTCCCCCTCCCGTGTGACTGAATAATCATTGCCGTGTATCATGGTTGCTGCGGTAACAGCAATCCACATCGAGGCTTGGTTACAGCATGCTCGAGATTTAGAACAGGGAGTGAGGAAGGGCGGAAGTGTCGTCAGAAAAGGATTCAACCAGCAGCACTAACAATGGGGATTTCTATGCCCGGAAGGAGTGAAAAAAACAGCGGTTGATATTGTATTTGCGGGCCTCATTTTTCACAATCTTATATTTAGTATGCATTGCCATGCCCTTGTGCACCATACTATATAAAAAATAGAAAAATCGGCCAGGGTTTACTTCCTCTTTAATTATAATTATTTTAATGTGTGTGTGTATATATATATATATATTTTTTTACGTTTTGGATACAGCGGAGAGGCATTAGAAGAACACCTGTCTGTGCCCCGTTAAAGAGATTCACCCTCTCTATTTGTCCTGTTTAAAGGGGTTGTAAAGGTAAAAGTTTTTTTACCTTAATGCATCCTATGCATTAAGGTAAAAAAAACATCTGAAAGCAAAAAACATCTGACAGCACCGTCCGTCCGTCCGTCGTCGTCCCCCCCCCCGAGCCTCCGTTTTACTTACTTGACCGTTCGAAATTGCCGGGCGCGTCCACGTCATCCTGTTCGGTTCCCAGCCTGGCCGTTGATTGGCTAGGCTGGGTGGATTAATAGCAGCGCAGCCATTGGCTGGCGCTGCTGTCAATCACAGCGGGTGACACGGCGCGCCGGGGGTGGGGACGAGTGATACAGTCGGTGGCTATGGCTGCCGCTGTTTCAGGGGAGCGCGCTCGCAAAAGCTTTCCACCGTGCGAGCTCACTCGCATGAAGGTAGAATGCTTTTGCGAGGAGGAGCCGAGACAGCCACTGAGGGAACCCAGAAGACAGCTTTCTGGGACACTCTGTGCAAAATGAGATGCACAGTGAAGGTAAGTATAACATGTTTGTTATTTAAAAAAAAAAAATATTCCTGACTTTTGTGTTCCTTTAACAATCATTGGAAGTGAAAGTAAAATAAAATACCAAATTTTGGGTTGTCCCCAAAAAGTATTAGAGGGGAAATCTACCAATGGGAACACTAGTTGTGGTGACCTGGGGGTCCCCAAGGAATTTGCTTAATTTGTAGAGATTTCCTCTCACTTCCTGTTTGGCAAAGGGAAAGGAAATCTCTGCAATGAGACACAGATGGCAACATTTTTTTTACAGTATCTGACAGTGGTTATAACCCTCCCCTACTCTATCCAAAATGATAAAAAAAAAGTTTTGCCTAAAGTTCTACTTTAATAATAATTATTATTATTATTATACAGGATTTATATAGTGCCAACAGTTTGTGCAGTGCTCTACAACATGGGGCAGACAGTACAGTTACAATACAATTCAATAGGAGGGATTAGAGGGCCCTTCTCATTAGACCTTACAATCTAGAAGGGAGGGTCAAGTGGAGCAAAAGGTAATAGCTGTGGCGGATGATCAGATGGAGGAAATTAAAATATAGGGCCAGATTCTCGCAGAATCCGCGGCGACGTAGCGTAAGCCATTTACACTATGCAGCCGCAACTTACTGGAGCAAGTGCCATATTCTCAAAGCACTTGCTCCGTAATTTCCGACGGCGTAGTGTAAATGGCCCCGTCGTAAGGCCGCGTAATTCAAAGGGGGCGGCTTGTATTTAAATTAAGCGCACCCCCACGCCGATCGAACTGCGCACGCACTGGCTGTAAAAATAGCCCAGTGCGCATGCTCCAGCTCACGTCGGAAAATGTAAATGAAGCCGACGTGAGCGTCATTTACGTAAAGCCCTATTCGCGAACGACTTAGTAAAACGACGGAAACAACGGAAAAAAACGACGCTTTCCCGACGCCATACTTAACATGGCATACGACGGACCTTCGTAAACGTACCCCTCATATAGCAGGGGTAAGTTTACGCTTACGGAAACAACGAAGCGAAGATGAGGCGGCGCAAAAACGTTCGGGAATCGGTGTATCAGGCTCATTTGCATAGTCAAATGAGAAATCAATGTAAACGCCACCTAGCGGCCAGCGTAGAATTACATCTAAGATCCGACGGTGTAAGTGACTTATGCCAGTCGGATCTACGCCGTATCTATGCATAAATGATTCTAGGAATCAGACGCATAGATACACAGGGACAAAAACAGAGATACGACGGTGTATCTGGAGATACACCGTGGTATCTCAGCTGAGAATCTGGCACATAGTTGTTAGTTGTGGGTTAGATAGGATTCTCTGAAGTAGAGGGTTTTCAGGGATCGTCTAAAAGCTAATAGAGTAGGAGATTATCTAACAGATTGGGGTAAGGCGTTCCATAGGATTGGAGAGGCTCTGGAAAAGTCCTGGAGACAAGCATGGGAGGAGATGATGAGGGAGCTAGAGATCAGGAGGTTTCGAGAGGAATGAAGAGAATGATTAGGTTGGTATTTTGAGACTAGGTCAGTGATGTAGCTGGAGGCAGAGTTGTGGATGGCTTTGTAAGTAGTTGTTAGTATTTTGAATTTAATTTGTTGGGTGAGCAGAAGCCAGTGGAGGGATTGACAGAGAGGAGTAGCAGACACATACATATAAATGTACTTCCTTCTAAAAGAATAGTGTGTAAATAATTTACTATACGTTCATGTAGCAGTAAATATGATACATAAAAACACACAAAGCTTACACTCACAGTCCCAGTAGTATCAATAAAACACCCCTGTTAATTATCCTTGGAATATCAAAAGCAATGTCCACATTCAATAAGTGTCCATTCTGTGAATGCTGAAAATATAACTTCCAAAGGTGCTTAATTTACCACGCTACAGTATTCAAAAATACCAATCCACCAAATAAGTGCAATGCCTGCTCACCTTATACTTAGACCTATAAAATATTTCACTTATGCATGTATTAGATTATTTCTGTAACTCCATCTCTAAGGCCGTGTACACACGAGGAGACATGTCCTCTGAAACTGGTCCGCAGACATGTTCGATCGTGTGTACGACCTAGCGGACAGGTTTCCAGTGGACAAAAGTTTCTAAACATGCTTAGAAACTTGTCCGCTGGAAAACTGTCCGTCGGACATGTCCGATGGTTAGTACGCTCAACCATCGGACTGAAATCCCGCGCATGCGTCAAATTGATTCGACGCATGCGTGGAAGCATTGAACTTCCTTGTTTCAGCACGTCGGTGTGTTATACGTCAGCGCGTTCTCTGTCCGCGGGGATTTTGGTCTGATGGTGTGTACATACATCAGACCAAAAGATCCCTTCAGACATGTCCGATGAAAACGGTCCGTCGGACCTGTCTCATCGGACATGTCTCCTTGTGTGTACGCGGCCTAACTGTTAGCACCTTCTTCATTGGTACTGTCCCCTTAAGGGCTTGGTCCTATAATAAATAAATGAATAGGTTAACAATATTCCTCTTGTAGAACCATGCCTATTTTCATACCTCCCAACTTCAGAACTTCAGAATGACCCGGCCGGGACACTTTAAGGAGATAGTGACCTGTGTCGCGCTATGCGTGCCGTGGCATCAAGTGGGTGTAATCAAACTGTTAACAGTAGGAGGGGCTAAAGAGGCACAATTAAACAAAACCTGGGTTTTCTTGTACCTGTAAAATATGCTTTGATTGCTGTGCCACAAGCAAGAGTCTCACAGACACCTACCCACTCCTACATAACACCAGACCCCCCTCTACCCCCTGTACTCATAGATCACATCAGACCCCCCCACCATGGCTGGAGTCTGTAGGGACTCCCACCACCACACCAATATAAGCATGGCAACACAAGGTCATGGAGACCGGAACACTGCATCATCCATTCATGACTGCATGAGACTCCCACCACGCTATTGTGAGCACAGTCATACTGAGTCCCAGAAACTGGACCCCTGCAACATCCATCCATGGCTGCTATCTATGTGATGTTCACACTTGAGGACTGAAGAGGCAAAGCAGTTACCAGACAAGAGCTGCAGTGCCTGGTGAGATTTTTTTTTTTTCTCAAACAAAGGTTTTTATTAAACAAAAAAATAACAATACAGGCGATGAGTTCCAGAGCAGACATATACCGTCAGGAGAGTGTGGCGCAGCACACCCAAAAACAGAAGGATAATCAAAAGACGAGGTAAAACTGTACATACAAATGTGTGTCCCCGACTCGTCCCCCCGACATCTCACATATATTAACTCCAGCACAAGCCTCCACCCCCCTTCGCCCAAATGTGATACCCCACATAATCAGCATTCTGTATAGTGTTATGGCTCTGGGGCCCACTCCCATCCCACAGCTCTAGAACAGCCGATCATATACTAAATCAATCGGGGCCAGACCCGGGACGTCAAGCCAAGGGGCCCATACTTTCTCAAATTTAGTGTCAGTGCCTCTATGTTGGAATATTACTTTTTCCAGCCTCAATGTGACCCACATCTGTTTGATCCATTCGTGCACAGTGGGGGGTTCGGTGTCCTTCCAGTGCCTTAGTATCATCAGGCGGGCCTGAAACAGGGCTCTGCAGATCGCCTGCCCGGAGCCACCCTCCACCTCCAAGGTGTCACAGATTCCCAGCAGGCAGATCTTGGGGTCTAGCGGTATCTGTGTCTGAAAAGCCCCGTTAAGGGTATCGATGACCTTCGCCCAGTAGAGATGCAGTTTCGGGCATCTCCATAGTAGGTGAATAAGATCGCCATGATCCCTGCAGCACCGAACGCAGATGGGGTCAACCCCCAGCCCCATCCGTGCCAGTCTAGCTGGTGTGTAGTGTACTCTCAGGAGAATGTAAAGTTGCGACAGTCTGTGTGCTACGTTCAAGGAGCACCCAGGAACTGCCTGCATCGCCTCCCCCCACTGTCCCTCCTCAAATGCCCCCACGTCTTGTTCCCACCGGGCCATTGCCCTCAAAGGGACGTCCGGTAGGAAGAGACTCAGAAGCATAGCGTAGCAACTTGATATAAAGCCCTTGTATGTGTCCACCCCAGATAGATAGTTGAAGACAGGTGCCGGGTCCAGGGACCAGACATCTGCCTCTCCCTGAGCGGCCACTGCATGCTTAAGTTGAAGGTAATAAAATTGCATAGAGGCCGGCAAACGGTAGTCTGCGCTAAGCTCTTGGAATGGCCTAAGCTTACCATCCCTAATCACATGGGTCATAAGGGTAATGCCATATTGTTTCCATCTAGAGCCATAAGGTATTTTAGCCAGTTCTCTGTAATAGTGATTGTCCCAAATAGGGCTATACTTAGTGAATCCCGTCACCCCCTGTAGCATTCTAACCTTATTCCATGTCTTCTGCATTAGTGCATACGTGGGGAAAAGTTTGTTAGACTTAGTGTATCGTAGGGCCTCTAGACCCTCCGCCACCCCCCCTCCAGTGGTGAAGCTGAGCAGCTGGACAGAGGAGTCCCTCAGATTCAGTTCCCGGTCCCTTTCGGGCCTCACGAGTCGTGCAATATGCTGCATTTGGGAGGCTAAATAGTAGATCCAGGGATTGGGCAATGCCAACCCGCCAGCATCCTTCGGCCGCTGGAGCTGTTCAAGCCTAACCCTCGGGGGCTTAGCAAGCCATATAAGTGAACGGAAGACAGAGTTAATAATTCTGAATTTCTTAAGGGGAATGACCATTGGGGAGTTGTGAAGGACATATAACAACTGTGGCATGAGGATCATCTTTATCAAGTTTACTCTACCCACAGGGGACAGCCTGAGCCTACTCCACACCTTAACCCGGTCGCGGCATCTGTTAATCAGGGGGGTGAGATTAAGACTAACGTAATCCAGCAAGCGTGCAGTAACCTGAACACCAAGGTATCGAAATGACCTGGAGACAGGAATGTCCTGCACAGTCGCTGGGGATAGGGAGGGGTCCCGATCTAGTAACAGGAGGGAGGATTTCATCCAGTTAATAACCAATCCCGAGTATTCTCCAAAGATCCGAACGACCCTCATGGCCTCCGACAGCGAAACCGAGGTATCACCTAGGAGAAGCATGGTGTCGTCCGCATATAGCATGATCTTTTCATGTAAATCACCGTACTGGAATCCCCGGATCGAGGGGCTCGTTCTGATTATTGCAGCCAGGGGCTCTATGGCTAAGGCGAACAGGAGGGGGGACAGAGGGCACCCCTGTCGCGTACCCCTGTGCAAGGGAAAGGTGTGTGATACCCTTCCCCCCTCCCGTATAGCAGCAATGGGGGATGAGTACAAGAGCTGTACCCACGCAATGAAATTGTCGCCAAACCCGAATTTCCGCATCACCGCCCACAGGAAATCCCATTCGATACTATCAAATGCCTTATGGGCATCTAGGGACAATAAGCCTCTGTCTCCCATGTTATCCGCTCTGGACTGGATATTCAAAAAGAGTCGCCGCAGGTTTATTGCCGTCGATTTTTGGGGCATGAAACCGGATTGGTCGGAGTGAATTATGGTAGAGATGGCACTGTTTAGTCTGACCGCCAGCACTTTGGCAAGGATCTTAACGTCATTTTGTAGTAATGAAATCGGCCTGTATGAGCCTGGGTCAAGAGGGTCCTTATCTGGCTTCAGAATTAACACTATATTGGCTCTAGACATAGATCTTGGTAGTGTACTAGTCCTTTTTGCCTCATTAAACACCTTTAAGAGGTGCGGGAGTATTGTTTCCCCATATTGCTTGTACACCTCCGCTGGGAGGCCATCATCCCCCGGGGCCTTCGAGTTAGGGAACAAACTGGTCGCCGCCTGCAGTTCCCCCAAAGAGAGGGGGGCGTCAAGCATCTTCCTGTTTGAGGCTGACAAAACTGGGAGTTGGACCGGGTCCAGGTATTCAGCTAGGGAGTCCAGCGAGTACGCTTGACGGGACTCATATAGAGATGAATAAAAGCTCACAAGTTCGGATAGTACATGGTCTGGGGAACTAGTCAACCCACCGGCCCGGGTGCGCAATGCCCCAATAGAAGGGGACATCTGTTGAGAACGGGCAATAGTTGCCAGCATGCGACCAGTGTGCTCACCCTCCTCATAGAATGCCGCCTTCTGAAAGAAGCGCTTCTTCTCTGCCCCTGAGGTCGTGACTCGGTACAGCGCGTCCTGCGCCGAGAGCCACGCCTCCCTACTGGTATCAGATGGGTCAGCAATAAATGCGTCCTCCAGCCTCCCGGCCATCACCTCTATATCCTCCCTCTGAGCATTGGTCTGTCTTTTAATGGCTTGGATCTCTGTAATAAACAGGCCCCTGAGAACCGCCTTAAAGGCCACCCAGGTTACTGTTATGTCTTCCGATACAGCATGAACATGCCAGAACTCCGAAATGCAGGATTCTATACGCTCATGCGAAGGGAAGAGATTCAGCCAAAAGGCGTTCATCTTCCACGGGGCCCTGGCCCCCGCAGAAGGGGGACGCACATCCAAGGAAGTCACCAATGGGGAATGATCCGATACACTCCTAGGAGCGTACACCAAATCACCAATATATCGCTCAGCTGCGTGTGAGCAGAGACACAGATCAATCCTAGACAAAGAGGAGTAACTCTTGGAAAAGCAGGAAAACTGTTTCACACCCGGGTTCCTGGCTCTCCACGGGTCACGCCACCCCACCTCCTCTATGAATCTACCCAGAGCAGAGCGGGTCACTTTCCTCCCTCCTCCCCCCTGTGGGTGTCTGTCCAACTGAGGGTCCGTGCAGCAGTTGAAGTCCCCAAAGGCGTACAATGGCACCTCCGGAAACCGCACCTGGAACTCCACCAATGCCCTCAGTACCTGGTTGTTATACGGGGGTGGTATATACACAAAGGCAAGAATACATTTGAAATCAAACAGCTTACATAGTAAAAACACATATCTACCGTCAGTGTCAATCTCAGAGCACAGTTCCTCGTATTTGATCGAGCAATGTATCAGCACACTCACACCCCTAGAATATGAGGTGTGAGTGGAGTGGTAACTCTGACCCACCCATCGGTATTTCAAGCATGACAATGAGTCAGCAGTGAGATGGGTCTCTTGTAAGGCACATATGGCCGGCAGCCTGGCTCTCAGTAAGGTCGAGACCATAGTGCGTTTAAGAGGGTCTTGCAGCCCCCTGACGTTCCAGGAGAGTATCTTAACCGCTGCCATCAGGGGGGGTCAAACACACATCCATCAGGGGGATAAACGCCACCCACAACCCACCCCACCTCCCTCTCAGTGGCCGTGAATATCACAACATATTGGGGTGCAAGTAGGGACAGAGCAGTTCGCTGGGCAAAAAAGGAATTTGGGAAGCCACTCCGCAAGTAGTAGGAAGTATCCGCTCCGGGGAAGTCCATCGCATAACAGGAACTGTAATTGCACAACGGTGCTTCGGTGGAACACGCAGAGCCCTGTCGCATAGGGGCTTGTCGTCGTACCAACCTCTGGGGAGCCAACGGGCAGTCCCTCCTCAACTGGGACAACTGATCCCACACACCTTCAACTGGGCCATCAAACGTGGCAGTACATTCACTGGCCAACTTCACGGGGTGGAGTGGCATCATTAATCACATTTCCGAACTCGCATTTAGTAGGAAGAATCATTATACGTTTCCGGCAGGTTTCTCAAACAGGGAAAGCTCAATGCAGCTCAACTAGCTTACATCTTGTGGTTTAGTCATCATGTTCAGGAGATCTCTGGGCCTGGCGCAGCGCGCCCGCATTAGCATCTAGCCAATCTGAGGCTTCAGCAGGATGTTCAAAGAAATGGGCCTGACCCCGTAATATAATCCTGAGTTTCGCCGGGTACAGCATTGCATATGGAGCTTGTAGTTTCTGCAGGCGTTTTTTAACTTCAGTGAAGCGCGCCCGGCTCTTCTGGACTGCAGCGGAGAAGTCAGGATAAAATGAGACCCGGGTGCCATTAAACTGAATATTTCTCTTTTCCCTAGCCAGCCTCAGTATTATTTCTCTGTCCCTGTAGTTCAGCAACCGGGCCAGCACCGGGCGGGGGGGATTCCCAGGTGGAAGAGGCCTGGTCGGTACTCTGTGAGCCCTCTCAACCGCATATAGGGGGGTAAAAGCATCCTTGCCGAACACATCCGCCATCCATTGCTCCACAAACCGCGTGGGGTCCCGGCCCTCCACCTTCTCCGGTAACCCCACTATGCGCACATTGTTGCGTCTGAGCCTGTTCTCAAAATCTTCTGCTCTCATATCCACTGCCCTGGCCATCCTCGCAGCAGATTGAGCTTCCCTGATCAGCGGGGGTAATTTATCCTCTATGTCACTTATTCTGCTTTCAGCTGCGGTGGTTCTCTCCCTCATCTTTTGCATGTCCTGTCTGATTAGGCAGACCTCCTCCTCCAGGCCCCCAAAGCGAGCCCTCAGACAGTTCACAGAGGCTGTACATTTATTCACAGCCTTCAGTATGGCAGCCAACGTGGGTTGTTCTCCCCCCTCAAGCTCAGGGTCCTCATCTTCCTCCTGAATGTCTGGGCTGCCCTGACTCTGTGCCATCATGGCGCCGGCCCCCAGCATTTCCTCCCCCTCCTCCATGTCACTAATGGCGCCATCATCATCCCGGGGCTGCGCTGCAGGCAAGTCTGCTTTCCCAGCTAGTTTCAGGGCATAGTACCTCATATCTTTGGGGGGCTCTCCAGAGGTCTTCTCAGGGTGTTTGGGCTGTTTACTCACCCCCTCCTTGGCCTTGTCTCCCGTTCGCGCCTTCTGCGCTGATGGTGGAGCGGCGCCATGTTGGGGATCCTGCTTCGAGCTCTCTCCCTTCTGTCCTCGGGTCATCATGCCCTCCAATGGCAGCTGAGTATCGGCCGGGTGTTGAGGGAGTGTTCTCAGGGCTGATCGGTGGAAAAACGAGCAGGTTAGTGTGCCGGAAACCGGATCAATGAAGGATCAAGACGGGAGCTCTGTGAAGACGCGTCTGCTCACATGCCGCGCTGGCCACGCCCCCCCGCCTGGTGAGATTTTAAATAATAACAGATGTCCATCATGTCCACAATCTCTGGCTATCCCCTGAGTCATGTTTGCATCCTTTAACCACCTCCTGTATCCTGTCTACATCCTCTAACCGAGTGTTTCTCAACCTTTTTCCAGTCGGGGCGCCCTTGAAAAGTATTTTCAGTCTTGAGGCACCCCTGTCCAAGACTTAGTTCACGTCGCTGTGTGTTGCGGAACACGCGCAAAATCGCGCTCGTTCTTGACACACAGACAAATGCTCTGCTCTTTAGGGTGCCATTAATTGTTAATTATGCCCCATCCATTGGCAAACATGGGTTGCTTTTGTTGTGGCACAATTTTAAAAAAAGGGTCGGGGACTTCTTTCCCCGCATTACTGCGGGTAGGGAAATGAATGGGCTGCCCTACACGCAGCACGCATCCACACAGAGCTTGTTCACATGTCAGGCTGGAGGGGCAGTATAACCACATGGTTGAGCTGTTTTTACCACCCCCAACTTTTGCCCCTTTAGCTGCAGAGGCAACAGCTGGGGGTGTAAACATGCTGTGGCTGCAGCTGGAGGTATACCCAGGGATAATGAGGCTGCACTGCAACTACCCCGCAACTGTGTACATTGCATTTACGGGCTTAAAACAGGTGGTGAGGAGGCAAGATGTGCCTCTTTACTGGCTGACAAATGCCCCTGAAAAGCGATATGAACACAAATTGCTTTTCAGAGGAGCAGCAGTCCTTGCTATCTCGAACCCTACAAAAGTAGTTCTGATGGTACAGGAATAGGGGGGGTCAGGATTAAAAGTAACATACATACAGACAGATGCGCACGCACACAAACAGACACACGTACAAACACACACACAGTGTGTGTGTTTGTACGTGTGTGTGTGTTTGTACATGTGTCTGTTTGTGTGCATGCACATCTGTCTGTATGTATGTTACTTTTAATCCTGACCCCCCTATTCCTGTACCATCAGAAGTACTTTTGTCACACACACACTAACAGACATGTGTACACATACACTGAAAGAAGAACAGTCAGAGCTGCACAACAACCAATCAGATCAAGAGTGCTGTAGCCATGAATGGAGGATGTGGGGTGTCAGTGACCGAGACAGCTGGTTATTCATAGCAGAGCCCCCCTCACCAACTTACCCTTGGCCTCGCAGTCAGCGCAGTACTTGTTGTCCTCCTCCCTCAGCATACGAGACAGGATGGCCTGGTGCTGCTCATTCAGCTTCAGGGCCTTCTCCCTCTCTGAGCAGGTGGCAATGTCTGCGGGCAGGGGAGCAGTGTTGGTCACGGTGACTCTACTCTTTCTTCTTCCCCCTCAAGAAAAAGCGTGCCAGGCAGAGTTCAGGACGGTACCCGCGGCTCTCACGTCACAGAAGCAGTGCATGCCTCCGACCCTCTCATAGCAACCGATGATGTATTCGGTTGGCAAGACGCGGTCGGGAGGCCCGCACAGCTTCCTGAGTGCCGGGAAATGAGTTTTAAACGGCAGACCGATACCGCTGTAAAGTCAAATGATAACGAAGTGCCCAGCAGTAGTGTTACATTAGATAGCAGCCATAGCTGCCAATATTTGGGGTCATTTTGCCGCGGCACAACTGGGGACTCTTCGCAGCACACCAGTGTGCTGCGGCACACTGGTTGAAAAACGTTGCTCTAACCACCTCCTGTGGTGGTAATAGACTAGGCTGATGCTCCTTAGTTTTCTTTAATCACCTCCTGTATTCTGCCCCCATCCTCTAACCATCTCCGGTATACTGTCTTCATCCTTTAACCACCTTCTGTATCATGTTCGCATCCTCTAACCACCTCAGGTATCATGTCCGCACCCTCTAACAACCTCCTGTATCCCGTCCGCATCCTCCAACCATCTCTTGTATTATGTCTGCATTTTCTAACCACCTCCTGTATCCTGTCTGAGAGGAGTCAAGAGTGAGAGCACCACAGGGATGGAGGTTACAGGAGGAGTCAGATGTGTGTGGACCTTGGAGAGGGGACTATAGGATAAAACCAGACTTGCCAAGCCGGAGCCTGGAGAGGACCATTTGACTAAGCCCTGCCAGCTGCACCTAAGAGGAGGTCAATTACAGCCGCCAGACCAGTCTGAGGGGGGTCACTGGTGTAAGGGGGAGTGAATAGAAAAATGTAAAGGGGCACTGATGTAAAGGTTCCCCCTTATATCAGTAACCCCCCCTTACCTTAGTGTATTCACTGTGCTGAAGGTGGTCTCTGGTCATCAGAGTCCCTCCCCCCTCAACTTAAGAGTTCCTGTCATTCTCCTTTACATCAGAACCTGCAGGATTCCCCCTCAAGTGCAAGGGGGAGCTCTGCGAACCCTCATGTAAAGGGGAACTCTGGTGTAAAGGGCAATACTGTAGACCCCGATCTATTCACCAGAACCCCCCTTACATCAGAGTTCCCCCTTAGATTAGTTGAGTTAAAATAGATAAAAAAAACTGGAGAACTTAATCGCAAATTACTTTTGTCTTTTATTGCAAAAAATAAATACATTTATGGAAAAGCAGTAAAGAAAAATGGAACTATTGAACAGACATTTATTACCATGCTTACTAAACAATGAGGAAATTATTGCTAAACGTTTCAGTACTCTGTCACATGCTGTCTCATTTATCCCTGTCCAATTGTAATGGAAGCTGTGTTCTAAATGTAGCAGCTTGCTCTTTTTGAGCCGGTGCTGTTGTAAATTTAGAGGGAAGTTTGAGAGTGATGCCGCGTACACACGGTCGTTTTTTGCGATGAAAAAAAACGTTGTTTTTTAAAACGTCATTTAAATTGATCGTGTGTGGGCAAAACGTCGTTTTTTGTCTTAAAAAAAACGACCAAAAAAAAATTCCAACATGCTTGAATTTTTTGTGTCGTTTTTCAAAACGTCGTTTTTTGTTTCACAAAAAGTCACCGTGTGTAGCAAAAACGTCGTTTAAAACGACGTTTTTCAACCCGCGCATGCCCAGAAGCTAGTTATGAAGCGAGCTTCAATGGAAAAGTGTTGTGAACGTAACCTCGTTTTTTGTGAAAAAAACGATGGTGTGTATGCAACATCGTCTTTGAAAGTGACGTTTCAAAAACGTCGTTTCTTACTTCACAAAAAACGTTGTTTTTTTTTTCATCGCAAAAAACGACCGTGTGTACGCGGCATTAGTTTACTCGAACATGTGGGATTTTGAGCAAATTTGGCTTCTGTTCCAGCCATGGCTGTGCTGTGAGTTACCACTATTGTTCGCCTGGGTGTAGTTGTTACTCCAGGCCAAGGGTGGCAGCAGCTAGGTCAAGGTGATTTGAGTATTCTCCCTCGGCAGCCAATCAGTGGGGTTGACCGTCCCACTGTACATGCTGGGGAGGGGTACTTAAGGGATCCTGAGTCTGTTGTCCCAGGACCTCCCGTGCGTGGCCCTCCTAGCCAGGGGTGCGTGTTCCTGTAATCCTGGCTCCGGGACCACGTTGGTCCGGGGTTGTGATCTTCTGAGTAGTCCCAGTAGGCAAATTGGGTCTACGCATTGGAAGGTGATCCTGTGCTGTCCGTCCTGAGGGAGGAAGCCGTTTGATGATGGACCTTTCTTGGAGAGGACCGAGCACAAGGCTGGTGTCTCAAGAGAGGCCTTGAACTTCATCAAAGGATGTACCGTTTACTAAAATGCTTGATGGTGATCGGCTGTCAGTTTCAAGTTCTACAAGAAGTTACTCTGGACATGCCGTCCGAAAATATCCAGCAGCTCCTTCGGGGTAGTGCTACAAAAATAAACCTTAAAGTGGTTCTAAAGTCTTAAAGGGGATGTAAACCCGATTTTTTTTTTGTTTTGCTGTCACAATGTAGAGTATACAATTTCCCCTATCATCTGTGCCCAGTCTTGTCATAAAGAGTTAATCCAACTCTGAGCAATCCTCTTATTTTTTCAGTGAGATAAACAGACAAACAGGAAAAACTTTTATCTGTTCTTCCCCCTTGCTGTGAATGACAGGTTATTTACATATCTCATGCACAAGCCCGAGACAGGGCATTATTTTTTATTTAATTCCCACCCCCACTCCTTTTCTGAAGTAATGTGGTTATTTTCTGGATTTTGACTGGATGTTAGTGATCATAGCAGAATTTAGTGTAAGGAATACACAGGAAAAAATGCATGTTGACAAGGGGAGTGTAGAGGTGGGCGGGGAGTCTACTGACATCACGATTCCACCCACCGAGCTCCAGACAACAGACCCACCCACAGAATCAGCAGTTTTTCAGTTCTTATAGGAGACAGAGGGGAGACATTTGACAGGCAAGGATACATGCAGGAGGCATCTATATCCTTATAGATCAGCACTATGGCAGTAGTTTAGAAAGGATGAGAGTGGGTTTACATCCACTTTAAGGTTTTTCACCTGAATGCATTCTATGCATTCAGGTAAAAAAACGTTTGTGCTGCAGCTTCACCACCGCCCCCCCCCCCCCTCCTTTCCTTATCTGAGCCCAATACGATCCAGCGATGTGCAGGGGCTTCCACATTGGATAGATTGATAGCTGCTGTCAATCAAATCCTGTAATGCAGGGGGTGGGGCAGAGTCTTGATGTCTGTGTCAATGGGGATCAGGAGCAAGCATGCACAGATGTGGCTTTCCATGGGGGCACCCAACGAAGAATAGGGGCCTGAAGCGCCAGCACCCAACGAAAAAGAGGATCAGGGCTGCTCTGTGCAAATGCATTGCACTGAGCAGGTACGTATAGAAATGTTTGTTATTTGAATACAAAAAAAGCTTTAGAACCACTTTGATACCAAAGATCCCTCTGGTAGTCACCTTAAGGCGTAATGCCGCGTACACACGGTCGTTTTTTGTCTTGTAAAAAAACGAATTTTTTTCTCATGAAAAAAAAATGACGTTTTTCAAACTTCATTTTAAAAAACTACGTTGCCTACACACCATTGTTTTCTGAAAATGCTCTTGCAAAGCGTGGTTACAACGGCACTCTGTTCCATTCAAGCTTCGGTCATAACTTGCTTCTGAGCATGAACGGGTTTAAAAACTTTGTTTTAAGCGTAGTTTTGCCCACACACGATCATTTTTTATGACACAAAAAAACAAATTCTGAAAAACGACATAAAAAATTGAAGCATGTTTGAATTTTTTTGTTGTCGTTTTTCAGAAGACATAAAACTACGTGCCCACACACGATCATTTTAAATGAAGTTTTTTAAAACGTTGTTTTATTTCATCACAAAAAACGCCTGTGTGTACGCGGCATAAGGGTTGTAAGAAGATCCTCAAAAAAGGTTGGTAAATAAAAATGTAGTGTACAGTGAACGTAGGTAACATGAAAATGAATTATAACATTTGCTCAGAGACATATTGTTCACAGCAATTACACAGTGAAAGGAAGTAGGAGAAAAAGGTGTGTAGAGGGTATGTGTTTGGAGATAATAGGGAGAATCCAATATATCATTTCCAGAGAATAAGACCAAGGCAATGCAGTAACAATTGAGTCACCAAAAAATAAATCCACTGACATCCGCAATCTCATAGGGACCAATGTATGTCCCTTTTTCATCCGCAAACGGATCACTACCAGTACCCACTCAGGGCACTTATTTTATTTTATCTCCCTCCCGGGTTCACACCCTTATTTAAGTGTTAGCGCTTATCACTTACTTTCATCATTTTATATTTGTGCTTTCAGTGAACACTTTTAGATTGAGCAGCTTTCACGCTCCCATTGGGCCTGCTCATTGCCCTTTCACACTTCACTACTCACAGTAGCGCATTAGATCCCCCACTACATTATTTGGTGTGTTCCATTGCCGCCATGATGCTGTTTGTTCACTAAGGTTCTCTAACAACTTCTGAGGGCTTCACAGAACAGCTGTATTTATACTAAGATTAAATTACACACAGGTGGACTCTATTTACTAATTAGGTGACTTCTGAAGGCAATTGGTTCCACTAGATTTTAGTTAGGTGTATCAGAGTAAAGGGGGCTGAATACAAATGCATGCCACACGTTTCAGATATGTATTTGTAAAACATTTTGAAAACCATTTATCGTTTTCCTTCCACTTCACAATTATGTGCCACTTTTTGTTGGCCTATCACATAACATTCCAATATATAACATTTACGTTTTTTGGTTGTAACCTGACAAAATGTGGAACATTTCAAGGGGTATGAATTCTTTTTTAAGTCACTGTAAAAGCTCACTAAAGGGTACATGAAAACTGATGTAAATGTGTGCCTCTGCAAGTGAATTCTTTTTTTCCATCAGTTTTTGCGCACATATGGTGTGAGGCGGCATACACACGACCGAGGTTCTCGCTGGAAACCAGCGAGAACCTCGCTGGAAGCTGCATTCCAGCGAGGACCTCGGCCGTGTGTGCGCTCTCGGCGAGCTTCCCGTCGGGAAGCCCGTCGAGCAGAAATAGAGAGCACGCTCTCTATTTGCTCGACGGCCCGCCTGGAAGAATGGCTGGTTGCCATTCCCGACGGGCGGGTCGCCGATTTCGACGGCCGGCAGGGAACCTCGACGGGCGGAACGATGTGTTCTGCCCGTCGAGGTTCCCTGCCGTGTGTACGCGGCCTGAATGAGTCCTTAGAAAAAGATGCTCTTAGCTTGCTGCAAGCTTTTTAAAGGCTTGCTGAAAATGTTATAAAAGCTTGCTGTTCACACTGCTCTTTTAGAAACTGAAGTAAAACAGGCTTTATACCCCTTTTATACTGGGGCCGCAGCCAAGTTCACGGTTAAGCACCACTCGTTTTAGCAGGGCTTTACCGCTGTTTAACCGCTTAAGGACCGCCCACTGTATATACAGGTTGGCAGAATGGCACGGACAGGCATAATCACGTACCTGTACGTGGCCCTTTAAATGCCTGATGTAGTTGCTCACGACCCTGCCGCCTTCCCCGTGAGTCAGCCCGCGGGTCCCGTGGACTCGATCGCCGCGGGGATCCCCGCAATCGTCTCACGGAGGTATAGAGCAGGGAGATGCTTGTGTAAACTGACTAGTGACAATGAAACTGGCAGAAGGCAGAAGACGTCACAGAAGAGCGGACTGGCCGCCGCTAGTAATTGAGCTAACACAAAGATAGCGGCGGCCAGTCCTGAAGAAGAAGGCACCGGAGAGCGCCGAGACAACAGCGGAGAGCGGAGAAGATGGAAGAAGACCCCCGCAAAGTGGAGAAGACCCCCGGAGAGCGGAGAAGACCCCCGGAGAGTGGAAGAAGACCCCCGGAGAGCGCCGAGACAACAGCGGAGAGTGGAGAAGATGGAAGAAAACCCCCGCAGATTGGAGAAGACCCCCAAAGAGCGGAGAAGACCCCCGGAGAGCGGAAGAAGAAGGCCCCCCCTGGTAATAGAGCTAAAGAAGAGAGGGGGGCCCCCGGAGCTGACTAATAAATTACTTTAAAAACCTGTGTTTATTTACTTTTACAGGTTGCCTCCAGGTGAATAGGTAGGGGTACGATGTACCCAATATTCATTCACCTAGGGTGGGGGGCCGGTATCTGGGGGCCCCCTTATTAAAGGGCGCTCCCAGATTCCGATAAGCCCCCTGCCTGCAGACACAACCAACAGCCAGGGTTGTCGGGAAGAGGCCCTGTCCTTATCAACATGGGGACAGGGTGCTCTGGGGTGGGGGGGCCGCAGTGCGCCCCCCCTGCCCCAGAGCACCCAACCCCCCCATGTTGAGGGCATGCGGCCTGGTACGGCTCAGGAGGGGGGGGCGCTTGCTCGTCCCCACTCCTTTCCTGACCGGCCGGGCAGCGTGCTTTGGATACGGGTCTGGTATGGATTGTGGGGGGACCCCCATGCCGGTTTTTCGGCGTAGGGGGGTTCTCCTTACAACCCATACCCGACCTAAGGGCCTGGTATGCCCCTGGGGGGGAACCCATGCCATTTTTTTATTTAAAATTTGGCGTGGAGTTTCCCCTCAGGATTCATACCAAACGCCGCAGCTAGATTTGGCGGGAATCCAAGTCAGATCCCCATCGCTTCTATGACGCGCTCGCTGGAATGTGCTTTGTCTATTTCAGCGATTGCGAGATGTCGGCACCCTGTCGCAGAGAATCAGCGCGATGCTGTCATGCTGGAAACACATTCTCGGCAACAGGTACAGTAGTGGTTAACCCCTTCACTGGCAGTGTCATTTTCACAATAACCAGTGCATTTTATAAAAATGTGTCAAAAGTGTCCGATGTGTCCGCCATAATGTCGCAGTCAAAATGCCATAAAACTATCCCCTATTTTGTAAGCGCTATAATTTTTTCGCAAATCAATCAATAAACGCTAATTGCGATTTTTTTTGCCAAAAATATGTATACGTATCGGCCTAAACTGAGGAAAACTTTTATTTATTTTTTGATATTTTTTGAGGATATTTATTATAGCAAAAAGTAAAAAATATTGCTTTTTTTCAAAATTTTGCCCTATTTTTGTTTATAGTGCAAAAAATAAAAACCGCAGAGGAACTCAAATACAACCAAAAGAAAGCTCTATTTGTGGGAAAAAAAGGATGTCAATTTTGTTTGGGAGCCAAGTCGCACGACCGCGCAATTTTCAGTTAAAGCGACGCAGTGCCGAATCGCAAAAAGTCTTTGACCACCCATATGGTCCGGGCTGAAGTCGTTAAGCGGCACGTTATGGCTGCTAGAAGGGGTTAAAAACTCCCCCCGTGTTGCGTTACTTCCTAAGTGCTTTCTTTAAGGCACTTTGGAAGCGCTGCCCGTTAATTTTAATGTGCAGGGCATTTTGGCATCGCTAAATACAGCGCTCCTAACCCGTCCCAAAGATGCTGCTAGCAGAACTTTTTGGAACGTCCCGCAAGCGCACCACTCCAGTGTGAAAAGTCATACTGGAATGAATAGGAGCCGGTTTTCAGGTGCTTAGCAGAGGCTATTTCCAGCACATAAGCGCCTGAAAACGACCCAGTGTGAAAGAGTCCACAGGCACAAGTTACTTACCTTGTCTATGGATCCTGCGATGCCGCCACGCTGTGTGATCGAGCGGTGTCCTCCTTGCTCGATTCACAGTGCCGTGTGCCGCCGAGCTCTGTTCCCTGCGACGTTACGGCGCATGGGGGGGCGGAGATCGGTGCCAAATTTAAAGAAGTAAATAAACACAATACATACAGTATACTGTAATCTTATAGATTACAGTACTGTATGTAAAAAATACACACCCCCTTTGTCCCTAGTGGTCTACCCAGTGCCCCACATGCACTTTTGTATAAAATAATGTTCTTTCTGCCTGGAAACTGGAGATTGTCCATAGCAACCCAAAGTGTCCCTTTATGTCAAAAGTGGTTTTAGACCAGCTAGAAAACAGCGATAATAAATTAGAATCACTTGCAGAATTGAGCGATAGTGATTTGTGGGGAAATTTGTCATCAAAAAATTAAAAGTAATAATTTTTATTATTATTATATTATTTGCTATAATTATTTATATTTATTTATTGTATTATAATTCATGACTTTGTGTTTCAAATTTTATTATACCGCGGATGTCTACTAGACTCTTGTTTGGACAGATTTATGTGAGTTATTTCTAAGAATTACAGGCCCACAATATAAAACACAAAATTTCCATGCAAAATAATGGTACCGCTTTCAGCACCTAAAATCTGAATTAATCATACCGCCAGGGAGGTTAATAAATATGAAGTTAGTGAAATCATAACATACCACCCCACATAACATTAACATTTTTCTGTTTAGAATGAACAGAATCTCATCTCTCCAATTACATAGAGCATATAAGTACCTAGAATGTAACATTTATAGAGAGAATTTCCAACTAAATACCTGCAGCTTAAGGCTGCATTCACACTGTAACCGCGCGTCCTGAGCCGCGAATTGCCGCAAATTGCGGCAACAAATGTGAGGCGTTTTGTACCGCGATTTGCAGCTACAAAACGCCTCGTTTTTAACCCCCTTTTTGAAGAGGTCCACTATCTCCTATGCCGAACACCGAAGCCACCGGAAAAAAAGGGTCCGGGACTTGTTTTGAGCTTCAGGCGTCCGGCGTTTCGGCGTGGAGATGTGAACCATCTCCATAGAGGGGAATGTTAAATTTATGCACCATGGAGATCCTTGCATCCTGCAAGTTCTATGCGGATTTGGCAGTGTTATGTACATGACGTTTTCTCTGGAACTGTAATTTGTTTGCTCTCGATAAACACTCTTTTGCTGATTTAAACATACCTGCATCTTCTTCCTACGATTAAACTGAATAGTTATTTTTGGAACATCGTTTTTCATTGTAGACCTGTGCTGTAAACTTTTGGTTCAGACACTAAGGATGCAAGCTACACAAAAAAGATGGCAACCACCCCAAGTTATAACTAGTCTTTACAGTAAGGTGCATTGGAAGGGATTTGAACATCAAAAATTTCCCAGCACACATAGCAACAAAAAAACAAAAACAAATTAACTGTGTAGAACAATTCACAACAGAGGGTTTGGAAATATATGTGGAAGCCATGCCCATAGTGCCTTGTCAAGTCACCTCTGTATACTGCGGTCCTAGCTCCTATATATAAAGTGATTGTAAAGGTTCCCGTTTTTTTTAAAATAACAAACATGTCATACTTGCCTCCACTGTGCAGTTCATTTTGCATATAGTGGCCCGAATCCACCTGTTCTGAGGTCCTACGGCGGCTCTCACGGCTCCTCCCCGCATAAGATAACCCCCTCTGGGAAGCTCTCTCCCGAGGGTGCTGTTATATAATCGTTCCCTGTTTTACTGGGGAACAAAAAGGAGGGGGGGGTCATGGACATTGTTTGTTGACCACTAATGTAAGGGGAGCATCCTCCAAGGGGAGTCCTTTGGCAATACAGGACACAGTAATGATGTAGGGCCCAACAATGGGCACGACAGAGTACAGCAGAGGGACAGGACAGCCTAGCAGCACACTTGACCCACAAGTTCCCATATGTAATATTTAACATGCACATGCTTTTAGGGAGCTACAAGTCCCATCATACTAAATTTCCATTTTACGTGCCTCTGTAAGGTAGTAAAGCACAATTTTCAGTTACCGTATGTAATTTATTTTTAATGCTAAAAAATGCTTAAAGTTGGATCCATGATAAATGTGTGTAACTGTTTTTCCATTTAGCCAAAACCCTTTGCTTGGAATTGGACACACTTTTGCTAGCATGCAGTATATGTTTGAGATAAAAAAGCGAGTTCCACTTCTGCAAGCTTTAATTAAAAGATGGAAGCAATCTCCTATTTGGTGTAGCTGGAATTGTACAGAAATGTAGTTTTGGAGGGGGGAATAGGGAATCTGTGAGGATCAATAACTGGAAATATAGCAAATGCAAATCATCTTTATAGGCTACACAAGAACTTGTATATTCGCTTATGTTTTTGTTTTTGTCATAGTTCTCTGTAGGGTTGGTAAGAGTTAGGCCGCGTACACACGACCGGTTTCCTCGGCAGAATTCAGCAAGAAACTCGATGGGAGACGTATTCTGCTGAGGAAACCGGTCGTGAGTACACTTTTCGCCGAGAAACCCGTTGAGGAACTCGTCGAGACAAAAAGAGAGCATGTTCTCTATTTCCTCGACGGGCAATGGGAAAATTTGGCTCGACGAGTTTTTTGACTGCTGAACAAGGAACTCGACGGGGAAAACGATGTGTTTCGCCCGACGAGTTTCTCGATCGTGTGTACGCGGCTTTAGAGCCACTGTCAGGTTTTTATTGCTATATATGCATTGAGGAGATGTCTGCTCAGCTCTTCTCTTGATGACCAGGCAAGAAGTGGAGAGAAAGGGTAGGTAATAAAAATGTGACAAAGGTTTAAACTTTTCCTTACCCTACAAAATTTTTTTTTATTACTGTCTATGTCCACAGCGGAGAGCATTGCGCTCGCTTCCTGCCAGGCACAGACAGCAATAAACACACTCCAAAGTACTAAAAGTGATTTTATTCCTGTATGTCTTTACTCATGTGTCCTCTAAAGGACTATGAAGGAAGTGAGGTAACAATCTCTAAGGGCCCATTAGCTCACGTTAATTAATCTGCATTATTCCACACCTTAATGTGCATTGATTTGAACTTACCAAAATAGGTGCATGCAGCATTATTGCCAGCATACAATAACACAGGTTAGTTACTGTATTATGCACTGAGGAGACGTTTTTCCAGTAAGGGGGGGGGAAACGCATTAGGGGGAGGATCCCTTGTACAGTGTCTGTGCTTGTTTGGAACAATAAAGCTATTGTGTTACATTTTGTAGATCATGTTTAATGAAAGCGCTAGTTTGAGAAGGTGCATTAGGGCGCTATTTAGAATGAATGGCACTACAAGGCACCAAAGCCTATTACCATGTGTTCCCGTAACACAAGCATTAACGCATGTATTACCACAGTATGATGGGGTGAACAGGCCCTGAATGTCACAGACAGTAAATAAATAAATGAAGGGCTAGCCAGGGAGAGGACGGCGCTCAATCACTGGACAGGTAAGTGTCCTGTTATTAAAAGTTAGCAGCTACAACATACAGTATGTAGTTACTGAATTTTTTTTTTTTTTTTTCCAGCGTGGAGAACTGCTTTAACCACTTGCTTACTGGCACTTATACCTTCCTGACTAGGCCAATTTTTAGCTTTCAGCCCTCTTACAGTTTGAATGAGAATTGCGCATTCATTCAGCACTGTACTCTTATTACATGTTTTTCACACAAATAGAGCTTTCTTTTAGTGGTAATTAATCACCACTGGGTTTTTTATTTGTTGCTAAACAAACAAAACGTTTTTTATATTTTGTTATAAAAGTTTGCAAACAGGAAATTTTTCTCCTTCACTGATAGGCACTGATGAGGTGGCACTGATAGGCTGCACTGATGAGGCTGCACTGACAGGCACTGATAGGGCGGCACTGACAGGCACCGATGGGCACTGATGAGGTGGCACAAGTTGACACTGATCAGGAGGCACTGATGAGGCTGCACTTATAGGCAGCACAGAGAGGTGGCACTGATGGGCACTGATAGGGGGTACAGATGGGCACTGATAGGTGGCACTGATAAGTGACACTGATGTAGGGGCACTCATGGGCACTTATTGGCAGCACTGATATGTGGCACTGGTAGGCACCGATTAGCAGTACTGATGGGCACTGATTAGCAGCACTGGTTGGCACTAAGGGGACCGATGTCCTTCTAACAGTAGTAATTTAATAGCTTTCTTCTTTACTTCATTTTCACACAGAGCCCTCTGCAGGGAAGCTAAGGGTGGGAGGCAACTGCTGCAACACAATGACATTGGGAGAGGTAAATCAAAGGAGAGAGACACATGCAGTCAGCTGCACACCCAGCTGCACTAAACAAAAATTGAGAAAGTTGATCTTGGAGTTTAGCTTTAATTAAAAAACAAGGAATAATGACACGGCTAAAAATGTGTCTGGGAAATGAACATTAAGTGTTCATATATTGTAGTTCCTTTATATAATATAACAGATATTTGATCAGTCAGTACATTGTGACACTTCTGGGGTACAGTATGTATTGTATTAAACATAGACTTAATACTTCAATGATGTCAAGAAGAAGTTGGGTAATTTGGTACATTATGAGTTTGAAATTTCAATTTGAATATAATTCTTTGATATGTTTATTAAAGTTGGAAGGTCTTTCATAGCTTTGCAACTGTATGAATATAAGAGCAACAGAATT
This sequence comes from Rana kukunoris, assembly GCA_029574335.1. NCBI lineage: Eukaryota > Metazoa > Chordata > Amphibia > Anura > Ranidae > Rana > Rana kukunoris. The sequence continues at coordinate 136,367,804 of CM056052.1, forward strand.
TAGCACATCAAGGTTGTCTACTTTGTCATTAAAATATACGTAGATCAAAATGTACCAATAAAAGGCTGTTAGTAATTTGCAGCCATCTCTTCTACTCAACCTTTAACATTAGCCAGGAAATAATGGCACATTTCCGCACTAAAATCTGTAATCATTTTGAATAGAAGAGTGCATGTCTGATTTTTTTATTTTATTGTAAAGGCACATCAGTAATGTCACTGATTATCTACGAATGTTCTATTATCCATGAATTCTGATGTATACCAGAATTGATTGGAATAATGTCAAATCACAAAGCATGGTGTACTAAAGAGCTAATCTTACTTTCCACTTTTATTATTTCAGCTGCTCTTTTGTACTTGTTTGGCTCCTATTTTGGATCGTTGATATGCCGCTAGCTTCAGAACTTTCTGAATTATTACTAAGCTGAAAAAAATGCACAAATCAGAAAAGTGAAAGAAAAATTAGAAGTCCTTCTATGCATACTAATTCCAAGTCAGTGACTCAGGCCCCGTACACACGGCAGAGAACCTCGACGGGCGGAACACATCGTTCCGCCCGTCGAGGTTCTCTGCCGGCCGTCAGAATCGGCGACCCAGCCATTCATCCCGACGGGCCGTCGAGCAAATAGAGAACCTGTTCTCTATTTGCTCGATGGGTTTCCCGACGGGCGGGGCTCGCCGAGAGCGTACACACGGCCGAGGTTCTCGGCAGAATGCGGCTCCCAGCGAGGTTCTCGCTGGTTTCTGCCGAGAACCTCGGCCGTGTGTACGGGGCTTTAAAGCAAAATGGTGTGAATGACAGCCAGACAACCAGCATTTTCAGAATGGGAGATCAGTAATGGTAGCCTCAATGTTCTTCTCATGAGAAGTTTCCTTGCAGACAGAGCGGACTTTACCTGCTCAGCAAGGGATCTGTCCGCTGATCCCTGCTGAGCAGGTAGATGATGACAGATCCATGTCGGCTTCACAGTGTATGTCCTTTTCCATCCGACTGTAAACTGATACGAATCTGCCGGACAAATGGGAAACGTCCCCATCCATCTGTTTTTAGCAGAATAAGTGCTGGCGGGTGTCAGGGGACACATACTAGCGGACATCCACCGCTCCATAGGGAGCTATGGATGGTCTGATCAAGCCTGTCTGAAAAACTGACAGGCTGACCCGATCGGTTCATCCGTGTGAAAGGGGCCTTATAGTCCATTCACACTTGTGCAACTTAAAAATTGTGCAATTTTCATTGTCACATTACCCTGCGATTTATTTAGATTTTTATGTGACTTTGGATGAGTGCGGCTTTATTACAACTTTGGCTTTGACGCATAATGTGAGCTGGCATGAGATGGGGTCATGAGATGGGGTCCCAGTGCATATGCAGAGTCACCTTGAAGGGAAAAGACAGGAGGATGTTAGTAGTGCATGTGCCCCTTGTGATGTCTGCATCATGGGGGGGGACAGTCATGCCTGCCACCCATGTCACTCACCAACCAGCCAGCTGTCCCCATACATGTTCTGTTCGCAATCTGTGGGGATGGGGCTCTGATTGTATATGTAGCTGTCATGGGTGTCATGGGTGGTGTCATGTGTTGGGCTGGTGATGTCCTCCTGCAGGGTTGTGGTTAATTCCATGATGGCATATGAGGGGTGAATCTGAAGATGCGAGACACCTCAGAATCACTCATGCCATAGATGCGTGTGTGATATATCAAGTCAAGAGTGAGGGGCTTGTATCAGATAAGAATATTGTATTAGATTAGATTAAATGGTAAAGTTTATATAAGCAAAAAAAAAAGATAAAAAAAAAAAAATCCTGTGCTCTCCTCAGTGCCCTCCTCAGTGCCCTCCTCCTTCTTTGCTCATCTAAAGTCAGTAGTATAGCTATGCGCGACGATGCCCCTGGCATGTTGGCATACAGATTGTTGTGCAACACGTGTGACTGCTGAGCTCCTCACTAACAGTGTTGCTTTATCTGACATGTAGACGATTTTTCTCTTTTTAGACCAGCTTTTATATGGTCTAATTTTAGACAGGACATTTTGCTGTTGCGCACACTGCGTAGCCTGCGCTGCCCCAACGTTCTTTTGTGGATCCCCGTAAGTCCCTCATTAGCATATTTGACTAGCAAATCAATGGTCTGTCTAGCGCAGTTTTGCGCGGACGGATGTGCCTGTCTAACGAAATTACGCTGGACAAAAAAAAGTAGATTTCTTGTGTATCTCGTTTTGGGGATGCCGTGCATCGAAACGCACGCGCACATTTAGACTTACGCACGCGCATCTCCTGTTGCGCAGGCGTAATCGCTCTGTGAATCTGGCCCATTATTTTTTTCATGGCTGTGTTCTTAGTCAAAATTGTAGTGAGAGCACTCACTTGGATGACAATCAACCCTACACATAAATGGTCTCGGGATGCTTTACTGTTGGCATGACGCAGGACTGATGGTAGCGCTCACCTTTTCTTCTCCAGGTAAGGTTTTTTCTGGATGCCCCAAACAATCAGAAAGGTTGATTTATCAGAAAAAAATGACTGTACCCCAGTCTTCAGCATATGTAGAATATGTAGAAAATGGTCCGGGGCTAAAGTGGTTAAACAAAGCATGGAGATATGCATACCTCCCAACATTTTGAGATAGGAATGAGGGACACCTACTAATAAACGTATGTAGGCATAAGAAACGCCCCCTGCCACACCCCCTTAAAGGAGAATGAACAAAAAAAGTTTAATTAAATCCCAAAAAACTTTTTACTACTTTTACTACTACTATTCCTTTTATATTGGCTTTTAAAATGTACAAATGCAGCAATTTAGAAATTGGATAAAAGGTTTAGCACTGGAAAACACTTTTTGATAGATAAAAAGTGCATTTTATATACAACTATATAGATCAGACCAAAATGAGGGACGAATGAGTGGGCAAGAGGGGCAGAGGGATATTGCTCCAAATCAAGAACAGTCCTTCAAAATCATTTTGGGAGCTATGGACATGGATGAATGGGTGAGTTTGCTTTAATTCTTAAAAATTAATTAACCACTTGAGGACTGGCTAACGCCGGTATACGTTGGCAGAATGGCACGGCTGGGCACAAGCACGTACAGGTACGTTGCCCTTTAAGTGCCCAGCCATGGGTCGCGTGCACGTGCTGGCGGCGGCACGCTCATGACCTGATCCGAAGCTCCGTGACCGCGCCCACAGGACCCGCGGACCATCACAGGAGCTGAAGAACGGGGAGAGTTGAGTGTAAACAAACCTTCCCCATTCTTCTCTTTGGCTTGTCACTAATCGTCTGTTCCCTGTCATAGGGAACGACTATCAGTGATGTCACATGTCCAGCCACGCCCCCCTACAGTAAGAAACACAAATCAGGGCACACTTAACCCCTTTAGCGCCCCCTAGTGGTTGACAACCTCATTGCCATTATAATTTTCACATTAATCAGACCTTTTTTTAATCAGACCGCACTTTTCGCTGTGAAAATGGTCCCAAAAATGTTTCAAAAGTGTCCGATGTGTCCGCCAAAATGTCGCAGTCATGTAAAAAATCTCTGATCGCCGCCATTACTAGTAAAAAATTAATAAATAATAAAATGCCATAAAACTATCCCCTATTTTGTAAACACCATGGGCCAGATTCTCATAGAATTTCGCTTGCGTATCGTAAGCCATTTACACTACGCCGCCGCATCGTACTAGAGCAAGTGCCGTATTCTCTAACCATTTGCTCTGTAGTTTGCGTTGGCGTAGCAAAAATGGCCCAGCGTAAGCCCGCGTAATTCAAATGAGGCGGCTTGTATTTAAATGAAGCGCGCTCCCACGTCGAACAAACTGTGCATGCGCCGGCCAGGGAAAAAGCCCAGTGTGCATGCTCCAGCTCACGACGGAAAGTGTCGTTGAAACCGACGTCAAAACGACATGAGCGTCACTACGCAATGCCCCTATTCGCGAACGAGTTAGTAAAACGACGTAAGCGACGGAAAAAGCCGACGCTGACCCGACGCCATACTTAACATGGCATCCGACGGCACCCGACGGCATCCGACGGTACTTCATAAGGTTACTCCACATAGAAGCTGGGGTAACCTTACGCGGACAAAAACGATGTACGCGACGACGGGCGGCGTAAAAGCGATCGGGAATCGGCGTACTAGCCTCATTTGCATATGCAAATGAGAAAACAACGTAAAGGCCACCTAGTGGCCGGAGTTGTCATTACAACTACGATCCGCAAGTGTAATGGTTTTACACTTGTCGGATGTTGAAGCGTATCTATGCAAAAGTGATGCTAAGCATCACGCGCATAGATACGAGACAAAAAAAACGGCGATACAACGGGGTATCTGAGATACTCCGTCGTATCGCCGCTGAGAATCTGGCCCTATGACTTTTACGCAAACCAATAAATAATTGCGATTTTTTTTTTTTTTTTTACCAAAAATATGTAGAAGAATACGTATCGGCCTAAACTGAGGAAAAAAATAGGGTTTTTTTTTACATATTTTTGTGGGATATTTATTATAGCAAAAATTAAAAAATATTGAATTTTTTTCAAAATTGTCTCTCTATTTTTGTTTATAGCGCAAAAAAAAAAAAACCAAAAAGGTGATCAAATACCACCAAAAGAAAGCTCTATTTGTGGGGAAAAAAATGGCGCCAATTTTGTTTGGGAGCCATGTCGCATGTCAGTTAAAACGACGCAGTGCCGAATCGCAAAAAGGGGCCAGGTCCTTTACCTGCATAATGGTCCGGGTCTTAAGTGGTTAAATAGAAAGTTACGTTTGTGGTGCTCAGATACAGTTTTTAGTTCCTCTATGACAATGTTATTTCCAGGCATAATGAAGCAAACTACCATTTATAAGCTTTATCATCCCACTGCTCTCATATATTATCAACACTGTTACGCTCTAATATATAGAGTTAAGCAAACACAACAGCTTACTTGTGGAACTACAGATCTCAGCATGCCTGTGTTCTGTAACAGAGAAGCACAGGTTATGCTGTTTTGAATGTTTTCCCAGCACCTGGTGGATGGAATATTCTTAGACTCTCCACATGACAACCAGCTTGTGCTGTGAATAGCTCTAGCACTGTGGCTAGTGAACGGATACATTCTAATAAAAGCTCCTGTCTGGTAGCCTGTAATCAGCTTTGCTCTCCAGCTGTTCTATGTGAACTGCTGGCTGCTGATACTTGGGGTCACTGAGCTAAGCACTTCTCGCCCAGTGTGCCGCAACCAACAACAGCACCTGTAGCTACTGCTGCAAAGACAAACATCTTTCATTCAAGGGTTTTCAATATCTGTTTTCTCCCCAGGGTGGTCATCTCAAAGCAGAACTTCCGCTTCTTCATCCTATAATGACCATGCAGGCCCCTATTGGCATCTTTTTCATCCTGCTATATTCCATCCACATCAAACAATTTTCTGTCTTTTTGCCAGCGCTGTCCTTTTTCTAGGTTACAGAGAGATCTGCAGTTTAAAAGATTAATTCCTGCTAATGACAAAATAACAAAATCATCTTTTTTTTTAGAGCAGTTAAACAAGCCTAACTTGCAGCTACCATTCTGATATACAAAGATTTCTTACCACTGCATACATTTACAAAAGGTGAAGACTTTAGCTGTGAGGTTAAGGGAAGTTTCCAACATTGTCTTTTAACCTTTCTCACCCTAGAGTAAGAAAAGATGGAAAAAAGTGACCTTCATAGTGATTGTTGACATGGACATAACTACTCACTGGGCTCACCTAACCACATCAATACTGGGCACTTTCACCCCCTTCCTTCCCAGACCAATTTTCAGCTTTCAGCGCTCTCGCACTTTCATTGACAATTGTGCTGTCATGCAACGCTGTACCCAAATTTTTATCATTTTGTTCGCACAAATAGAGCTTTCTTTTGGTTGTATTTATCCACAACTTTTTTTTGCGATATAAGCAAAAAAAGGCTGAAATTTAGAATTTTTGCTTTTTTCTATTTTAAAATAAATCAAATGTTGTCATAAATTTAAGCCAAAATGTATTCTGCTACATGTTTTTGGTGAAAAAAAAAAAAATCTCGTTAAGTGTATGATAATTGGTTTGTGTGATCACGGACAGATGTGCCCAGATAATCATGATGATCATGTACATATGTGTATAATAGAGTTGAGCGGACACCTGGATGTTCGGGTTCGAACCTGAACTTTAAAAAAAAAGTTCGGGTTCGGGAACCCGAACCCGGACTCCGAACCCCATTGAAGTCAATGGGACACAGACTTTTAGTAAAAGAAAAAAAATGCTTGGGGGTCCCCCCCAAATTCAATAACCAGATTCTTTAGGTCTGGTATGGATATTAAGGGGAACCAGGGCCGTCTTAATGGCATCATGGGCCCCTGGGCAAAGTAATGATCTGGGGCCCCTACAATGATGACAGTGCAGGTAAACAGACATAAAGTAGGTAGGAGGCAGACTGCCGCTCCTGTGTATCTATCACTCTCAGTGCCATCATGGGACCCCCAATTTTGGGGAAGCATGGGCTCAAGGACCAGTAGCTTTGGGGAAAGTGCAGGGGCCCCCCATGCAGCTGGGGCCCCTGGGCAGTGCCCAGGTGTGCCCTCTCATTAAGACAGCACTGAGGGGAACCCCAACGTCAATTTAAAAAAAAAATGACGTGGGGTTCCCGCCAAATATTCATAACCAGACCCTTTAGGTCTGGTGTGGATTTTTTTTTTTTTTTTTTTTAATATTTTTTTTATTAAAGATTTGCAATAATACAAAGTAAAGTAAATATAGACCATAGCAAGTATAAAACAATGAATTACCAAATCCATAGCAACATATATGAGCAAGCAAGATTGTAGCAGACCAAGGAGTTTGGAACTCCCGCCCCACCCTCTCCCCGTGCCCCCATAGGGATCAAGCTGCTCCAGGGGTGGGCAGTGCGGGGCAACCACAGTATAGCACTTGCTCCAAGTAGAGTACTTGATTCGTGGATAGGCGGGCTAAATTGTAAGGCGCTTTGGTCTAGAAAACATTCTAATAAAGTGTTATGGTCAAAAACTCATATGGGCCAGGAGAGGGGAAGTAACCCTCGTCACTCCTGGTTCTAGCTAGTGACATGCTGTAAACCTTTAACCGAAATGCAGAACAATAATCAAACAAGGGAAATTCCCAATAGGACCTTTATGGTCCAGGGCTGCCACGATAGCTAAGATGATTCAACTAAAGAAAGCAGAGTGGTGAGTAGAAGGAAGATAGAAAAGAAGAAGACAGCGGGGAGAGAAGAGGGGACAGAGGGGTGGGAGGTACACGGAAGGCCAAACACTCAGCAAATTCATATATATAAAAAAATAAAAATAAATTAAAAATAAATTTAGGGCCAAAAACCCAGGACATCAAAACCAAATCAAAGGAGGATACCAACATAGGAAGCCCATGGTTCCCAGATGAGCTTGAAGCCCTCCACATTATCAAGAATAATGTTGGAAATCTTCTCATTGGTCATTATCCAGGAAATTTTCCTTTTGGCCATTGGGTAGGAGACTGACGGGGACTTCCAGGCCTTGGTAATAGTCATTTTAGCTCCCAATAGGATAAAAAAAATCAGTGCTTGTGTGCTCTTGGAAATTTTAGGGACTGGATTGTTGAGTAATGCTATGGTGGGGTCGTGGGCTACCCCCACTCCCGTGATTTTCCTGATAAGGCGGAAGATTTTATGCCAAAAAGACCGGATTCTGGGGCATTCCCACATTATGTGAAGTAAGGAGCCCGTAAGCCCACAGCCCCTAAAACACAAGGGGGAGGATTGCGGGTAGAATTTGGCAATGATGGTGGGTACCAAGTACCAACGGGACATGACCTTGAGGCTCGCTTCAACCAGTGAGACATTCAAAATGCCCTTAAAGGAACGAGCAAAATTAGTGTGCCAACGTTCTAATGTCCAGTCAAGGGCAAGGTCACGGTCCCAGCTCGTCATGTAGAGTGCCTTCTCCATAGGCTCGGCCAGAGCTGAGTAAATTAAGGATATACCACCTCTTGTGTCCATGGCTGATGAGCACCACTGTTCATAGGGTGTTACCGAAGGTGATTCTATGCTGGCTCTCTTAATCTGGTTTAGGAAGTGGGAGAGTTGATAAAATCTGAATTTCTCAGATGGGGGCATTTTAAGTTTAGAGGTGCAATAGCCTAGAGTTATGGGTCCATTTGAGTTGAAGAAGTGGCCTATTCTGTATAGGCCTTTGTCAAGCCACCATTTGAAGGCAACTATATCCAACCCAGGCGGGAATCGGGGGTTGTGGAAGATATGGGCCAGTGGGTGCCAATGGGATATCAGGGATTTCAGTTTGTATAAGGAGTCACACAAAGACATAGAGTGGGATAGTGTAGGGGCCAGGATTGGGGGTCGGGTTTTGGGGTGGCTGCATAAGAGGAAGTCTAGGGTAAACCCTGGGGTTGCGGCTCTCTCCATGGAGACCCAGTCTGGTTTGGGACCTCTCAGATAGATTATCGAGAACTGGCTGAGTTGGGCCGCACGGTAGTACCACCACAGATTAGGTAATCCAAGGCCCCCCTTCAATCTGGGCCTAAAAAGGACGGTCTTAGATAGGCGATGTCCAGTTTTATCCCAAATGAAGCGGGTTATGGCCAATTGAAGAGTGTCAATATAAGATTTTGTGACTGGGATGGGTAGGGATCTAAATAGATATAATATTTTAGGTAGAAGGGTCATCTTGACTGCGTTAACCCGGCCCAGCCAAGATAATTTATACAGAGACCATTGACGAAGGTCTTCCGTTAGCTTTTTAATCATAGGGGGGTAGTTGTGCTTGTGGAGAAGGTCATGTCGTGAGGTGAGATTGATGCCTAAGTAGGGGATGGAGGTGGAGTTCCAGGAGAAGGGGAAGTGTTTTTTCAAGCTGTCTATGTGGGATTGGGGCGTTGAGACATTGAGGGCCATAGATTTGGACATGTTAACTGTGAGACCTGATATACTGCCAAACTCGTTAAGTAGTCGGATCACATTAGGTGTTGAAGTAAGGGGGGATGTGATAAAGAGGAGGACATCATCTGCGAACATGGCGCATTTGTGTATCGATTGGCCACAGTGAACCCCCTGGATACCCGGATGATTTCTAGTCGCGATAGCCAGAGTCTCAATGGCTATCGCGAAGAGGAGGGGGGAGAGGGGGCAGCCTTGTCTTGTACCCTTCCTGATGGGGAATTGTTCCGAGAAGTGACCCTGGAATCTAACTTGCGCAGTCGGTTGGGAATAGAGAGCCTCCAAAGTTTTAAGAAAGTCAGGGCCAAAGCCCCATTTACGGAGCAAGGCAAAGAGGTAGGGCCATTCAACCGTGTCAAACGCCTTTTGCAGATCGATGGAAAGTAGGTAGCCTTCCTGGGGTAACCCGCCATCCCAACTCGACCTCATAAGTGAAATGATGTCTATCGCCCTCCGAATCTGGTCCGGTCCCTGCCTCCCCGGTATAAACCCCACCTGGTCCTTGCTGATATAGGAACCAATAAAGGACGCCAATCTGTTCGCTAAAATTTTTGTCATTATCTTCAAATCGTTGTTAATCAACGAGATTGGTCTATAGTTGCTTACTTCGCTAGGGTCTTTCCCCGGTTTGGGAATTACTGAAATGAAGGCTAAGTTTGCCGAGGGGTCCGTAAGGGAATCTCTGCGCAAGGAGTTAAAGAACCGGACCAGATAAGGGGCCAAAATCTCTGAAAAGGTCTTATAGTAGTGGTTTGAAAACCCGTCAGGGCCTGGGGCTGAGTCCTTTTTAAGATCCTTTATGACTGCACGAATTTCTGCTACCTGAAACGGAGATTCTAGGATAGAGCGATGGGAGTCCGACAGTCTGGGGAGGGGGACGTTCTGCAGAAAGGTGTCAAGATCAGCATGGGGGCGTTGGGCGTCAGAGGAGTACAAGGTGGAGTAGAATGATTGGAAAGTCTTGAGTATCGTCTCCGGGTTTTGGGTTAGGGTGCCGTTCAAAGCCTTAATCTTGGGGATGGCATACGTCCGTAACTTGGGGGTAAGTTTGGCCGCCAGCTGCGGACCAAACTTGTTTGCCCGCATGTAGTGTTTACTTTTCTGCCATTGCAGGTGTTTGTCCGCAGATGAGGTGAGTGCCATATTGAGGGCCAACCTAGCCGAATCAAGTCTGGCGAGGGAAGCCTGAGAAGGGTTTCGCTTGTGGTTCTCACTCAATGTTTTGAAATCCTTCTCAAGGTTCGCTATGTCTACCTTTCGTTCCCGCTTCAGTTGCGATGATAGTTGAATGATTTTACCCCTCAACACTGCTTTGTGGGCTCCCCAAAGAGAACCGGGGGAGATATAATTTTTGTCATTGTTCTCAAAGTATTCCCGAATCTCCCTCTCCAACATAGTGCAGTGTACCGGGTTGGAGAGAAGAGAGGCGTTTAAGCTCCATGGACGATGCCCAGGGGAGGATATAGTATTAGAAAGCTTAATGAGCACCAAGGAGTGGTCAGACCACGGGACTATGTGAATGGAAGCATGAGAGGCAGTGTGAATGTCAGAGACAGGCAAAAAGATATGGTCAATTCTGGCGTAGGTTTTATGTGGGGCCGAATAGTGTGTGTAATCTTTCGCCGAAGGGTTGAGTTCCCTCCAAGTGTCAATGAGTCCTAAAGAGTGTAGTAGACGTGCAATATGAAGGCTCTGTTTAGGAGATCTTTTGAGGCGGGGGGTCCCTACTGCAGATTTATCTAGAATGTTGTCAAAGGTGATATTGGAATCCCCCCCCAAAATCACCCTTCCTTCGAAGTGAGGTGTAAGAGTGTTAAGCAAAGTGGAGAAAAAGTGAGCCTGTCCCCGGTTGGGAGCATAGTAGGATACTATAGTGTGAACCCTTCCTTCTATCGAGCCCTTAACTAGGATGTAACGTCCCTCCTTGTCCGTGACAGTTAGGGAGTGTTCAAAGTGGGTTTTTTTCGAGAAAAGAACTGCTACCCCTCTTTTTTTAGTGTCGGCGCTTGCTAAAAAAAAAAGTGGGGTATCCACGGTGAAGAAAGGGGGGGTTATAGTTGCTAGGAAAGTGGGTCTCCTGGAGTAGGACTATGTCAAGGCCCCTTGAGTGATAACTCTGGAAAGCCTTGCGTCTTTTGGTCGGGGAGTTCAGGCCTTGGGTATTGTGTGAAGCCACCCTAAGGGCATCTCGTCTGGGTGGTGTGTCAGCCATGGACAAGAGAGGGAGAGCACGAGCATACAGGAGAGAGGCCTACCTTGAACCACAAGAGACTGGGATTACACCGCGGAGAGTTAGGTGGGAGTTGCAGCTGAGTTCTGGAGGATGTGATGGCCTTCCGTGTCAGTTCCTGGGGAATAGAATGAGTACAGAAAAAAAAACAATGTGAGTAAAACTCAGACATGGGGGTAAATAAACAAAGATAGAAGAGAGAGAAGATGGAGAAGGAGACCTAGGCAAGAATGACTAGGTGTGTGTATAAACAGGACTGTATGACCTAGTCCCGGACTGAGACCCAAAACGGGGTTGGGCTCAGAAAGGTGACAACCCCTATGGGGGTTGTATGCCTGCAATCACAAGAGGAGCAAGCTCCTTCCTGGTACCGCAGAAAAAGTGGCATGCTTGGCCGCCCCAGCCCATCGGCCCACAGTATTATAACGTAACTACAGTATATGTGGGAGACCTCTAGGCTCAGGGGCCCAACTAAAAGCAGACAAAGAATGCAATCACTGAATAAGATAGGAGCACAAACAATATGGCAAACAGAAAAACCAATATCTAGCAGACCTTGATGCTGAATATATATATAAAAAAAAAAAAAAAAAAAAAAAAAAAGGGGGGAAAAATAAAAATAAATAAATGAATATATAAAATAATATATATAAAAAAAAAAAAAAAAAGGGGGGGGGGAACAGAAGGATATGGGAAGGTAGGGTGGGGAGGGGGAAAGGCTGGGAAGTGTGCGAGGGAAGATTAGGGAGGGGAGGCTAGGATGGGGAGCATAGGGGAGGGTAGTGTCCACCCCAAGTCACATGTCAAACATAAACTAAGAGTCAGCAATGTAAATAGGACAGTGGGCAGGGTCCTTCCTCTGTTGGACCCGTAAACGTCTTTTACATTTACCTCCCCCCTACCCCTCTTGCATGAGAGGGCAAATAAGACATAGCAAATGAAAACAATAAAAAAAAAAAAAAAAAAGGTGGAAAAAAATACTTAGTGAGTTAATGTCCCGCCGTCCCCAGTGGGGAGGGCTGGGTCAGCATGGCGGGTCAAACCCGGTGAGAAGGTGAGTTCTGAGATTCTTAAAGAAGATGTGGGAAGCGAGTAACACAAACTCGGTGGGTATAGTGAGCAACACTATACAGGCGTGGGATTAAGATACCCAAAATAATGCACAGTGGTCTCCAAGAGGCGGTTCAGGGGTGCACAGTCATCTAGGGGGGCGAGAGTCTCGTTGCCTCTTTGGTTGTTGCTTGTTCCACAACGGAGTGATGGGGCTGCCGGTGGAAGGCCTCTTAGACGAATTGGGTCGAGGAGAGGGATCCTGAGGGGGAAGTTCTTGATTGATGAATCCAAGACGTAGTAGCAGCTGTTCACCTTCCCTGAAGCTAGAGAAGCCGTAGGATTTGCCCTTGTAGTCAAACTGGAGGCGAAATGGGAAGGACCACCTATACTTGATGGATTTCTGCGAGAGAACTCCCGAAAGGGGCTTCAGGGTCCTCCTCTTCTGAATTGTGGTCGGTGAGATGTCTGCGAAGATTTGTATTTTGTTCCCTTGAAAGCTGAGGTCATCAGTATTGCGGGATCTCCGCATGATTTCCTCCTTTACACTATAATAGTGGGGCTTAACCAGTACATCCCGCGGGAGCCCGTCTTGGCGAGGAGGTTGTAGAGCCCTGTGGGCCCTGTCCAGTTCGAGCTTGTGGTCAGGGATATCGGGAATGACGTTTTTAATGAACAATTTCACTGCATCAGGAATATTGACTACCTCCTCAGGGAGACCCCTAATGCGAAAATTATATCTCCTGCTGCGGTTCTCTAAATCGTCAATTTTAGCGAGTGCGATTTCAAGTTGGTCCTGCAATGTCTGTATGCAGTTAGTGTTTTGGTTGGTACGGGCTGCAGTATTGTCCACCACCTGTTCAATAGCATCTATGCGAGTCCCAATGCTTTGCAGGTCTGCTTTGATGGAGGATGTGATCTGTGCTGCGGTTTGCGTCAGCCCTGCCGCAAGCATGTCAGAAAAGCAGTTGAGGAGTTGTGTCATATCAGACTGAGGGGGCTGAGAGATGGGGGAAGGCATCTGGAAGCCAGCATGGTTCATGGGGGATTGCATCATGGGGGTGCTCAGTATGTCTGCCATAGTGCGGCTAAGGAGCGATTCTGTGGAGGCCGGTGATGCTAGGTAATGGGGAGCGGTACTCACTGGAGTTGCCAGCAGGGGAGGAACGTGCTGGATTGGGGATGATGGGTCCGCTATAGTGTCCAGGCCTGCCATGTCATCACGAGGAGAGGCTGCGGCCGCCATCTTGGGGGCTAAGGGAGCCGCTAGGCCAAAGTCCAGCTGTCGGCTAAATCCCTTCTTTTCGTCGGAGCCTGACATCCAGGGATGTGCTCCACACCTCCCGCTCCCCTATTTGATCGTCCTCGGAATCGATCTCCTAGCGATTCCTGCACTGTGAGCCTCGGTGTGCTGGGGCGGCTCGGAGCTCCCGTTCAGAGCGTCTTCCCGGAAGTCCCGCGCATGCCCTGGTGTGGATTTTAATGGGAACTCCACCCCAAATGTAAAAAAAAATGGCGTGGAGTTCCCCCTAAAATCCACACCAGACCCCTAATCCGAGCACGTTGACCTGGTCGGCCGCAGAAAAGAGGGGGGGACAGAGTGTGCCCCCCTCTCCTGAACCGCACCAGACCACATGCCCTCAACATTGGGGGGGTGCTTTGGGGTGCCCCCCAAAACACCTTGTCCCCATGTTGATGGGGACAAGATTCTCATTCCCACAACCCTTGCCTGGTGGTTGTGGGGGTATGTGGGCAGGGGGCTGATCAGAATCTGGAAGACCCCTTTAACAAAAGGGACCCCCAGATCCTGCCCCCCCCCCTGTGTGAAATGGTAATGGGGTACACTGTACCCCTACCATTTCACGAAGGATGTGTAAATAGTCGTTTTCAGGAAAAAAACACACACACCGTAGAACAAATTACTTTATTAATTGAACCAAATAAAAATCCAGCGGTGAAAATAGATGATTGATGCTGCTTCCTGCTCCAAAGTTGTCTTCTATCCAGCGCTGGGTGATCTCTCCAGCAACGGATGATCAGTCCAGCGATGAGAAGATCCATCCATTCAGAGCACAGCTCAGCGAATGACATTTCTTTTATAGGGGAGGCGGGCCACGCGTCACGTGACCCTGTCCCGCTCTGACGTAAGTGACATGTCTGGGCTGTCCCAGTGACATAGCAGAGTGTGAGTCAGAGGGGGACGGGGTCACGTGACGCGTGGCCCGCCTCCCCTATAAAAGAAATGTCAAAGCTCTGGCGCATCATTCGCTGAGCTGTGCTCTGAATGGATGGATCTTCTCATTGCTGGACCAACCGGCAGTCACTGGAGAGATCACCCGGCACTGGATAGAAGACAACGTTGGTTCGGGGAGCAGCATCGATCGTCTATTTTCACCACTGGATTTTTATTTGGTTTAATTAATAAAGTAATTTGTTCTACGGTGTGTGTGTGTTTTTTTTCCTGAAAACTACTATTTACACTTCCTTCATGAAATGGTAGGGGTACAGTGTACCCCTTACCATTTCACACAGGGGGGGGGCAGGATCTTTGGGTCATTTTTTGGTGGCACCCCTCTCAAAGCAACCTCAATGCTAAAGCATATGTGGGTTGGTTTTCAAATAGCTTGGGTCTGCAATCTCAATGCTTCAATGTTATGGGGGTTCCAGGCTCTATTCCTGGCATGCTGGGCTGGTTATCTTTGATTAGGTGGGAACAGGTGCCATTAAAAAAATGATAAAAGAAACAAAAAAGAAAAACAAAAAAATGCATTTTAGCACCATGGACAGTAATCTCAACAGATAAGTGAAATGATTCCTGTTTTCTAAAATGTATCCAAAGGTTCCCACATAGATTCAACTGTATAATCAATGAGTGATCAGTTGGTGACTTGTCCAGTGAATATTTGTAAATATGCACCTTAATCTTTACATATCACAGCAGGCAAATGAAAGAGGAATTTAATTGGATTGTATTGGTAATGCTTATGTATTTTCCTTAAATGAAACCTGTGCTACTGTTCTCCTGAAAATGTTAGTGGACTGGCTCTCTCTGAATTCAGTACTGACTTTGTAGCAAGCATACATATCAGGGAAATCAGAACATCACCTTATTTTTAAACTTATTTTGTGTTGGGGACGAAAAGTGATCCTTTCCTTTTCCAATTAGGGCAAAGTAAAAGATTAATAGACATCTATGGTGACAGCATACATACAACTTCACTTTATAACATCAGTATTGTGATAACAATGCAGACAGTCGTTATTTTTAGATATGTGCATTCCCGTTCGTACGAATGTTATTTTTGTACGAAAATGTTCATTTTCGTACCCGCGGGATAATGTGTACATACGAAAACGGTAAAGCACCAAAATACGAAAACGACGGGATAACGGATGAGCCGCATAACGAACGACCGCAAATACGAACGAACGATCCGATGGGAAAAAACGACAAAAAATAGTATTGTTAAGCCCCATACACTTGGTCAGACTATTTTAACAACAAACATAAAAACGATCATTTTCCGATCGTTCTCAGAAAAATTTGTTTGTTTTTAAACTGCATCAGAAAACCAATTTTGGGTTCAAAAGTCTGGCCAACTGATCTCCCTTCAGATGAAAATCCACAGAAAAGTTTATTAGGCTTTACTGTACAAGTGTACTTACTATTCTGCACAAAAGAGAAGCTGCTTTCAGTCACTGAGGCTGGCCATACATGTTCAATTTTCTTGTACAATTTTCTTTTAGATTTACCAAAAACCATATATGAGGTCAAACTAAACAACACTTTCAATTGTATGCAATCAGGCAGGCCCTTGCACTACATAGTTGAAGGTAAATCTAAAGAAAATTGCACAGAAAATTGTATCATGTATGGCCAGCCTAACTCTCTGGCCATTCAAAAAAAACATAAACAAAAGATTTGCATTTGAACCTGTTTCTTTTGTTATTTGCGTATGTTGATATGACACCTATAACAAAAAATTTGCCTTCAGTATTTTGAATACACAGAAAACAGAAAAAGGAATTCATTCAATATACATAATGAAATTCTTTTGTTATAGATGTCATTGAACAATGAACATACAACTGACACTAACAAAAGAAAAGCATTCAAGATACACAGAATGCAAATTGACGAAAATTCACGATAATTATTGTCTAACAAGAAACGAACATGAATTAAACAGAATAACGAATCATCCCGTATGTACGAAAATAAAACGGTAACGGAAATACGAAACGATCGGAATATGAAAAAATCACGTCGTACGACAAACGAATGGGAACGAACGGGAAAACGGGCGTCTTACGAAAAACGAACAGAAACGAACAGACGGGACCATACGAAACGGAACAAAAAAAAAAGATTTTTTTTTCTGTGCACATGTCTAGTTATTTTTGATAAACCAATATAAACTTGTTTTTAATGTCTAAGGACTACACATCCGACGTTACCTTGTTGCCTGCAAGCTGTGATTCATATACTGACCCTGCCTCCTGAAAATCCTCTCAGAAATTCCGTGGTTTAAAAGGCAGACTTTGTTAAATAGTGTGACACAGCAATACCTACGTACAGGACATAATGAAAAGGTTTACAGGATTTAAGGAAGTACATTTTGACCATAGATAGACTAACTCAAAGTACAGGCATACTTTTAATAAATGGCCTTGTATGAGTTCTCCTTATACCAAAAATCAAACCTCAGATGCAGCACAGACCCACTGGATGGACATAAGAAAATATGACTTTTGAAAGTCGTGGTACCCATTGTATAAAACTGCTTATGGACCGCCGCATGTACATTTACGTCGGCAGAATGGCACAGGCAGGCACATCAACGTATATATACGTTGCTGCCTTGACGTGGGTCGGGGGTCCGATCGGGACCCCCCGGTACATGCAGCGGTCCCCGCGGCTGTACGAGCGATCCGGGATGAGGGGGCGGCTATTTGTTTTTGTCCGCCCCCTCAGGATCGCTCCCAGCCAATGCGCACGCTCCCCTGCTCTGCACATCCTCCTCCTGTGTAAACACAGGAAGGGGGAAGTGATGTGATCTCTGCTCTCGGCGTTTTTTTCAACCACCGCTGAGGAGAGATCACATCTCACAGTAAGTCTGCACAACACTACACTGACACACACTACACATAGGCACATTAACCCCTTGCGATCACCCCCCCTCCCCCTTGTCACAGTGTCATCATACATGTAGGATTGATGTATTTAGTGTCAGTGTGACAATCAGTTAGTGTTAGGTCCAGGGTAGCCCCCGTACCCCCCCTAATAAAGTTTTAACCCCTTGATTACCGCCCTAGTTAACCCTTTCACTCCCTATTGTCAGCGTCACTAAGCGATCATTTTTCTGATCGCTGTATTAGTGTCGCTGTTCCCGCTAGGTAGCTATTTTTTTTATTGCGATTTTTTTTTACTAAAGACATGTGGCTAAATAAATTTTGGCCTAAATGTTTGACTAAAATTTAGTTTATTTGATTTCTCTTATAACAAAAAGTAAAAAATATTGTTTTTTTTCAAAAATGTCGCTCTATTTTTGTATATAGCGCAAAAAATAAAAATCGCAGAGGCGATAAAATATCACCAAAAGAAAGCTCTATTTGTGGGAAGAAAAGGACGCAAATTTTGTTTGGGAGCCACGTCGCACGACCGCGCAATTGTCAGTTAAAGCGACGCAGTGCCGAATCGCAAAAAGGGGCCTGGTCATTTATCTGCATTTTTGTCTGGGTCTTAAGTGGTTAACATGGAACAAGGAATTTCGAAGGTCAACCTCAGTGCTGTCTTAGCACAGGTTTCCTGAAAATAAGGGCCACTCTGAAGCGAAAATAGCATTGTCCATAGCCAACCATCTGCTGGATTTACTTTGTAGGCAGAAAAATTTAAACTTTTTCCTGCAAATACAATTGATTTACTTTTAGACTTTTTAATACTTTTTTTTCAGATTTGCTTAAAACTTCACTTACCGCCAATACATTTCTCTTCTAATGATATAATTAGAAAATTACAGTACTTATTTAGGGCTTCGTTACATCAGCCCTAAAAAGGATATACTTCCAATATTTGTTTAATGTATAAACATTAGAAATCAAAGTAACAAAACATGGTTTATAGTAAATTAGCTTGATAAAAGAAAAATGTTGAAAGAACAAAGCATTCTCAGCTGTCACATTATATTCCCTTGTCTAACTCTGAGCTCACCATTATATAGACATTAACTAATAGAAAAAGCTACAGGAGCTCCTATGTGTCCTCCTTTATTTACAGTTTCTTTAGCATATTTTTGTGTCCTTGAACAAATATATGAATACTTTTTTCTGTTCAAACTTTATGTTGTAAAATTCATAACTGCCAATGAGTAGCCTCCATTGTTCGTGGGAATTAGGGATGAATGGAACACCACTCGGTTCACAGCAGAACATCCCAAAAGGTAAAAATTGTTTACAAACACGTAAACACCATTAAACTCTATGGACACGAACATGAAAAATCAAAAGTGCTATTTTTAAAGGTTAATATGCAAGTTATTGCCATAAAAAGTGTTTGGGGACCTGGGTCCTGCCTAAGGGGACATATATCAATGCAAGAAAAAGTTTTAAAAATGTCAGTTTTTCAGGAGCAGTGATTTTAATAATGCTTAAAGTGAAACAATATAAGTGACCCCGCCCTCGGTTATAAAAGAGCTGTCAAACAGCTTGCGCATCATTCAGCCAGGTGCCTCCCATGGAGGTGGTATCATTCGTAGCGGCGGTTCCGGGACCGGGATCGTAGAAGGATTACGGTGCTGGAGTTTTTTTTTTTTATTAAAGGATTTGTCACAACTTGGGGTGTGTGTGTTTTTTTAACATTTTGACACATTTTTTTTGTGAAATGGGGGCTTCCAGATTCCGTCAAGCCCCTGCTCGCAGACCCCCACAACCACCAGGCAAGAGTTGTGCGGATGAGGCCCTTGTCCCCATCAAAATGGGGACATCCTCTCCATGTTGAGGGCATGTGGCCTGGTATGGTTCAGGAGGGGGTGCTCTCTTGCCCCCCCCCTCTTTTCCTGCGGCCTGCCAGGTTGCGTGCTCGGATGTATGTATGTATGAAAGAAGGGTCTGGTATTGATTTTTGGGGGGAACCCCACGCCATTTTGGCGCAGGGTTCCTCTTAATGTCCATACCAGACATTAAGGGCCTGGTAATTTAATTTGAGGGACCCCCACGCTTTTTTTTCCCCAATGACTTTCAATGATTTTATCTGTATTGCCGGGACCCGACAATTCATTAAAGCCACAAGTAGTTTTAACCACTTAAGGACCGCCTCCTGCACATATACGTCAGCAGAATGGCACGGCTGGGCACATGTACGTACAGGTACGTCCTTTACTAGTACCCAGCCGTGTGTCGGCGCGCGCCCGCGACCCGGTCCGAAGCTCTGGGACCGTGACCGTGGGACTCATTGACCCGATCGCCGCTGGAGTCTGGCGATCGGTCACCCGAGCTGTGGAACGGTGAGAGCCATGTGTAAACACGGCTTTCCCGTTCTTTTCTGTGGCGGCGTCATCGATCGCGTGATCCCTTTTATAGGGAGACACAATCGATGACGTCACACCTACAGCCACACCCCCCTACAGTTGTTAACACACATTAGGGAACACATAACACCTTCAGCACCCCCTTGTGGTTAACTCCCAAACTGCAAATGTAATTTTCACAAAAAACAATGCAATTTAAATGCATTTTTTGCTGTGAAAAATACAATTGTCCCAAAAATGTGTCAAAATTGTCCGAAGTGTCCGCCATAATATTGCAATCACGAAAAAAATCGTAAAAAAAAATGCAATAAAACTATCCCCTATTTTCTAAACGCTATACATTTTGCGCAAACCAACCAATAAACGCTTATTGCAATTTTTTTCACCAAAAATAGGTAGAATAATACGTATCAGAGCCCAGTTTATTTTCTTACAGGAAACGCATTTCCGTTCAGACTCAATACCTAAGCTTACTAACCCTTTGTTTCCTACGGTGTTACATTCCACGAACCCCTCCGCAAAAACCAAGGGAGTTTCTGTGTTGATGTCCAAGCATGCCCCCTTCCTGTTGTCGGACTCCTTGGTTGATCCGGATGGTAGGTACTTGTTTATCAAAGGTACATATGCCTCCAGACCCCTTACATTGGCAAATATATATGCTCCGAACGACCACCAGGTTTCCTTTTTCAGGAAGATTACTGATCTTTTACTTACATTTAAGGAGGGTATGGTCCTTCTGGGAGGGGACTTCAATGTCCCGTTGACCCCGGAGCTGGATACCTCTTCGGGTTCCACTGCATTTCCCTATCGAGCACTGCGCCAAATCAAGTTACAACTCCAGTCCCTTACGTTACATGATACCTGGCGCACTTTATTTCCTTCGACCAAGGACTTTACCTTCTTTTCCACCCCGTTCCAAAAGTACTCGCGGATTGATTACTTTTTTCTTTCCCAATCTGACTTAACCTATCTTACTCAAGCGTCAATAGACCCGATGTTCTTGTCTGACCATCACCCCATCTCAGTTACCCTGACTTTCCCTGACTTGATCTCCAGGACTAAATCCTGGCGACTAAACTCATCACTGCTTAAAGACACTGCATTTGTGGCCCATCTCGAGTCCGTACTCCGCAATTATTTTCTGGAAAATGTCTCGTCAGATGTATCCCCACTCACTCTGTGGGAAGCCCACAAATGCGTGATCCGAGGTGAACTTATTGCACAAGCGGCGAGAGTTAAGCAGCAAAGCCAGGAGCTGGTGTTAAACCTGACAAATAAAATTAGGCAACTGGAAGCCGCTCATAAAGCCTCCCTATCGCGACAATCCTTGCAAGAACTCTCTCATACTCAGTCCCTACTTCTGGAGGAATTGGGCAAACGTACGAGACGGCGCTATGTCCTACACCAAAGGGTCTTCTATGAGCAGGGCAATAAAAGTGGGAGATTACTGGCCAGAGCAATTCGAGCCTCCAGACCTTCCAACACGATCCATCAGATCCAGGACCACCGTGGCGTAACTGTATCCAAAAATGAAGACATAGCGAAATGTTTTGAACGTTATTATAAAAAACTCTATAATCTGGCGCCTCCGAACCTCGATCCTTCCCAAATTACTGAGAGGGCTGAGGCTATTGGGAATTTTTTATCCCAACACTGTCCGAAGCAAATCCGGGAAGGACAGGCGTTGGAATTGGAACGTCCCCTCTCCGTTGAGGAACTTCGTATTGCAGTGAAACAAATGAAGCCGGGTAAGAGTCATGGGCCTGATGGATTCACGTTACAATATTATAAGTTCTTTCTGGACATTATCTCTTCTAAGATGATAGATACCTTCAACACTTTGGCATCCCCCTCTGCTATGGTGGGCCGTTTGTTAGAGGCCCATATAACAGTCATACCGAAGGAAGGTAAAGATGCCATGCAGGTCCAGAACTACAGACCGATATCACTCCTAAATGTCGATATCAAATTGTACGCTACGATCCTGGCTAACAGGTTATCCCCACTGCTGCCTGGCCTGGTCTCACAAGATCAGGTAGGTTTTGTCCCTGGTCGAGAAGCCAGGGACAACACCATCAGGGCATTGAATCTCCACCACTGGCTCACTTCCTCCAGGACCCAAGGATTTTTCCTGTCCTTAGACGCTGAGAAGGCGTTCGACAGGGTGGCCTGGGACTACATGCGGGAGGTCTTGAAAGCGATTGGCCTCCATCCCCGCATGCTGGCCCACATTTCAGCACTATACTCCGCACCTAGTGCGCGGGTGCGGGCTAACGGTCACCTGTCGGACGCCTTCGATATTAGTAATGGTACACGTCAGGGCTGCCCCTTATCCCCCTTAATCTTTGTCTTGGCCTTAGAACCCTTCCTAAACAAATTACGCAATAACCCCGACATCAGGGGCCTGTTCGTGAATGATAGGGAATACAAAGTTGCGGCTTTCGCCGATGATATCCTTCTCTCCTTGTCATCCCCAAAGAATTTCCCTACCGAACTTGTTAAAAGACATTGAACACTTCGGGACCCTATCCCATTTTAAGATTAATTACTCTAAATCCCATGCCTTGAATGTCTCGCTCTCAAAAAACGAGGTGGACTGTTGCAAGAGCTCCTTTCCATTTCTTTGAAACGCGAAGGCTATCACGTACTTGGGGGTGCAGATCACAATGGACTTTGCCCACTTATATGAGGAGAATTTCCTAGCAGCCTTGAAAAAGACCCAGCATAATCTAAAGGATTGGGGGGTCCTCAATGTATCCTGGTTTGGCCGTTCTTCCCTGTTGAAGATGATTATTTTATATATATCTTATACGTCTCCCGATCCATCTGCCGCCGTCTTTTTTTGCGGCGTACAAAAGGGCATCCTCCCTGTTCATTTGGAGAGGTTCACCTCCCCGTATTAAATATTCCCGGCTTACCCGCTCGAAGCTCAAGGGTGGCATTGGGCCGGACCTTTTACGATATAACCTGGCAAATCACCTTATGCTGATAGTGGACTGGAACATCCATGCAGACAGGAAGGCTTGGGCGGTCCTGGAAAGGTCGTTCACGCAGTCCCCTCTTGGATTGCTCCCCTGGATTCCATCTCCACGTTGGCCCCAGGAGGTCCAGTCACACCCTCTGCTCCTTTCCTCTCTTAGGGGCTTTGAGTGGGCAACAAAGGCCCCAACTTTTTCCACGGTACCCGGTCCCCTCACCACGCTGAGGGGTAACCCTGATTTCACACCAGGTCTGTCGCCTTCCTTTCTAGTAAGGGAATGGCCACATGGCCAACTCCTGGCACATCAGTTTTTTTCTCATGGATCTCCTCGCCCTTATGAAGACTTGGTGTCTAAGTCCTTGTCCAAATCCTTTCCTTTTTGGTCCTATAGGCAATTACGACATTTTCTCTCCACTCAGGCGTCGTTGGAGACTTGGACGCGACGATTGACGCCTTTCAAATCTCTGTGTATGCGGAGTTCCCCACAGCGGCACTTGATTTCTACACTGTACAAGATCCTTTTGGATTGCACCCCTGACTGACTCCGGCCTATAGAACCTGGGAATTCGAACTTCACCTTTCCTTGGACAAAGAGGACTGGGAGCGCATTAATGAATATGCCCATAAGGGATATCTTAATGTCGTGATACAGGAAAACTGCTACAAAATTGAGACACGGTGGTATAGGACTCCGGCTCTCCTACACAAATTTTCTCCGACTACCCCTGACACGTGCTGGAGATGTGGGAGAGGAAGGGGGTCTATGCTTCACATATGGTGGGAGTGTGAGACCCTTCAGCCCTTTTGGAAAAAGGTGCATGAAATTATTTCCCATGTTACTACCTATACTTTAGACTATTCCCCGGCACAATTTCTTTTGCATCATACGCACTTAACTAGACCTGAATACTTTAAATCCCTGGCCATGCAAATGGTTAACGCGGCAAGACTCTGCATCCCAGTCCATTGGCGCTCTCCACATCGCACTCCGACGATCAGGGAATGGTTCGGCAGAATCTCTAAAATTGAAGAAATGGAAGAACTAATTCACATTTCCCAAGAGCGTATTCAGAAATTTACAAATACATGGGCTTGCTGGATCCACTTCAAAACAACTCAGCGCTTTCAGGCTCGTAACTTCTAAATGGTAGCTGATACTGCCCTGGCCATACCGGTCAGACGTCGTGAAGTCTGGCTCCGAACGGGTAATCTGGTGGAGGACCGTTGTCGTTGATGATCCCTTTCCACCCTTCCTTTGATCTTCTCCCCTTACCCACCCCTCCCCCCTTCCCCCCTTCCCCCTTTTTTTCTCTCTCTCTCTCTCTCTCTCTCTCTCCTTTTTTTCCTCTTCCCTCCCTCCTTTGGGCCTTCTTCTCTTCTTTTCTCTCTCTCTCTATCTCTTGATAGGGAACGTGCTTTGTTCTTTGGAATGACCATGTTACGATGTCATGTTCACCTTGTATAACTGATTAGCTTTCTGAATAGCCTTTCTGATCTTGAACTGCTTTTTCACCGGTAATGTGCTTTGTTGCTTTGCTTTGATGTCCATTCATGCATGTTCACTGTATGTAAGCCTTACTGTTTTGAAAATATTTCAATAAAAAAATTTATGGGGAAAAAAAAAGAATAATACGTATCGGCCTAAACTCTATTTTTGTTTATAGCTCAAAAAATAAAAACCGCAGAGGTCATCAAATACCACCAAAAGAAAGCTCTATTTGTGGGAAAAAAAGGACGCCAATTTTGTTTGGGAGCCACATCGCACGACCGCGCAATTGTCTGTTAAAGCGACGCAGTGCCGAATCGCAAAACCTGGCCGGGTCCTTTAGCTGACTAAAAGTCCGGGTCTTAAGTGTTTAAATTACTTTTTTTCCTTTAGAAATGTTATTTTGTGCAGAGACTGTTATAAACACAGGAAACATGTGCTACACGGGAAACACACCCCTCCAGGTATTACATTTAAAGGAATATTTCACTTTATTAAAATCAATGCTCCCTGAAAAAAACAACCGTTTTTAAAACTTTTTTTTGCATTGATACATGTCCCCTGGGGCAGGACCCAGGTCCCCAAACACTTTTTATGAAAATAACTTGCATATTAACCTTTAAAATTAGCACTTTAGATTTCTCCTATAGACTTTTAAAGGGTATTCCACGGCTTTTCGAATTTGCCGCGAACACCCCAAATTGTTCGCTGTTCGGTGAACGGGCGAACAGCCAATGTCAGGTCATGTGCTAACAATGAACATGTTGGTAGGAGGAGAAAGCAGAATGACAAAGAGATGGGTTCTAAACTGTGCTGCTTCTCCTTTCACTGTCCAAACTGTTCCGCAGCTGAGGGTGGAAGTGACATCATCACGGCCCCCGGCCACTCATGTAGCCTGTAACTGTCCGCTTGTCATTGTGGATCTTGTTCAGCACTTGCTGCTGGGTGGAACCTTTCTGCCTCCCTTTACTTCCCGGGGGGAATGTTTAACTAGCAGGATCACAAAACCACTCCTTTCTTCCTGTCTTAGAAAGAAAGTCTTTTCCTGTATCACAGGCCACATGTTAGCTTTATGCATAGGACTTCATGGCAGATGTTTGCAGAAAATCCCTAAAGTTTAAAGTTTGTACCCCCCTTGGCAAGCGGATCGAGGTATGCAGAAAAGTGTGCATTGTTATAAAGATGTATATGTTCTAGAGATAAACCGTGTTCATGCTGTTTGGTTTTAAACACGCTATAATCCAAAGCACTTTGCATGTAACCATGTTTCTTTGAATGTTCAATGTAATTAGATGTGTGTGCAGACAACTGCAATTAACCCTGTAACCCCCTTTTGTGGTGATAACTGTAAATAAGTGTGTTGTATGTCATTTACAGTTTTCACGGTGCTACGGTGCTTACGATATTCATGTTTACGGTGCTCAAAGAGATAAAGAGAACAATATTCAACCCTGCTGCGCACCTTTGTCGCGAAAGAATAAAACTACTGCACCCGTCAGAAGCTCTCCTCTTGTTATTTATTCGATGCCATAGGGGCCGTAACATAGCCAGAGGCCATGAACCTGTAAGGAAGATCATGGGAAATGGAAGCCCTGTCAGCAGTGAGAGTGTGCCACTGGATGACTTCATTCTAAGGTAAGTCTCTCAGAATGCATTACTTTTTTTTTAGCTGCAGTTTACTACCGCTTTAAGATTTATTTATGACTTTCTCCCCATTAGAATCATTCCCCTCCTGTCCAGATAATGGGTGCCAGAACAGGACTAGAAGAGAAAACTCTTCGATAGAGACACGGACAGCATTTAAAATGTAGTAGAGAAAAAACAGGCACACAGATGTAAAAAAAAACCTGACAGACTTGCTAACTTTTCCTTTTGAGAGAAAGTTTGTGCTCTAGGCAAAAAGTGAACTACATCAAATACATACTGTATAAAGGGTAATGTTTTTTTCTGCCAAATGCTTTGTAATTCTGCTCAGCCAATCCTAGTATGGGACCTCCACTGTGGCTACATTACTAAAGCAGATCCCTAGACATAACTTCAGTTTGCTGATTGAACAAAGAAAAGTAAGCTCCTTTGTCCCACAGTTTTACTGTCAGCACATGTGCATTAATGCATTGTTTGATTGGCCCCTAATTCTGGCCTTTTGTCTCCCAACTTTGGTGCCCTTTCACACTGCTGTGCTTTTGCCACACTGGAATGCACCTTTCCAGAATGACAAAAATGAAATAAAAATCTTATGGAACTTTTGACATTTTTTCTGTGTTTTGAAAAGTCCTGCATGCAGCATCTTTAGTGCGTTTTTCAAAAGGCCACCAAAAACGCACCTTTCATTTTAAGTAAATGGAAACGCACCAAAAATTATACCGAGATTGCCATTTTGGTGTACTTGGTCCTTGACCAGACCCAGCTGACCCATTAAAGCCCAACACTGGGCAGTTATAAAAGTATAATTTGCAGTGAGGCTATTCATGCACTGCAAGGGTTATTTGTTAATTTTGGTCTAAGGAAAAAACAAAAAAAGAAGATTGAATTACCTGATGCCCTGCTTCTCCACAGCAGCTAGATCGGTCATTGAAACTTCTTCTCCCACCGTGCTCCAGTTGGCCTTTACCTGCTAACAGCAATATATACGAAATTTACAAAAAAAGAGGATCAGTTGCTATGGTTTGCTATATCCTTGATCCCTTTGATTTCTCTGCACTGTAGCAGTATGGAGATTACCATAGCAATGTTATTAACTGTTAAGCCTGGTGTAGGGAAAATAAGGTGGCAGGTTCAATATAATTTGCTATGCAAACCTCTGATATAGCTGCATTACTAATGCCCACATGTAGCATATATACAGTATTGCTCATAAGTTTACATACCCTGGCAGAATTTATGATTTCTTGGCCATTTGCAGAGAATATGAATAATAACACAAAAACTTTTCTTTCACTTATGGTTAGCGTTTTGCTGAAGCCATTTATTATCAATTAACTGTGTTTACTCTTGTAAATCATAAGCACAACAGAAACTACCCAAATCACCCCAATCAAGAGTGTACATACCCAGGTTCTTAATACTGTGTATTGTTCCATTTAACATCAATGCCAGCTTGAAGTCTTTTGTGTATGAGGCTCTTTATCGTCTCAGATGGTAAAGCTGCCCATTCCGCTTGGCAAAAAGCCTCCAGTTTCTGTAAATTCTTGGGCTGTCTTGCATTAACTGCACGTTTGAGATGTCCAAAGAGTGGCTCAATGATATTGAGGTCAGGAGACTGAGATGGCCACTCCAGAACCTTCACATTATTCTGCTATAGCCAATGACAGGTAGACTTGGCCTTGTGTTTTGTATCATTGTCATGTTGGAATGTCCAAATATGTCCCGTGCGCAGCTTCCTGGCTGATGAATGCAAATGTTCCTCCAGTATTTTTTGATAACATACTGCATTCATCTTGCCATAAATTTTGACCAAATTTCCTGTGCCTTTGTAGCTCACACATCCCCAAAACATCAGAGATCCACCTCCGTGTTTCAAAGTAGGAATGGTGTACCTTTCATCATAGACCTTGTTGATTTCTCTCCAAATCTAGTGTTTATGGTTGTGGCCAAAAAGCTTCATTTTGGTCTCATCACTCCAAATGACTTGAGGCTTGTCTCTGTGCTGTTTGGCATATTGTAAGTGGGATACTTTGTGGCATTTGCGTAGTAATGGCTTTCTTCTGGCGACTCGACCATCCAGCCCATCTTTCTTCATGTGACTCCTTATTGTGCATCTTAAACCAATCACACCACAGAGTCCTGTATTTCACCTGAAGTTATTTGTGGGTTTTTATTTCATCTCAAACTATTTTCCTGGCAGTTGTGGCTGAAAACTTTGTTGGTCTACCTAACTGTGGTTTGGTTTCAACAGAACCCCTCATTTGTCACTTCTAAATTACAGTTTGAAAAACTGCTGATTGTCATTCTCAATTCCTTGGATATCTTTTTATATCCCTTTCCTGTTTTATACAGTTCAACTATCTTTTCCCGCAGATCCTTTGACAATTCTTTTGCTTTCCCCATGACTCAGAATCCAGAAACATCGGGGGGCGTGGTCTAGCCGTGATCAGAGATGGAGGCTTAATTGGAGCCTGTAACTTAACAAATAGGGCGCCGATAAGATACCCTGACTGTCGGATCGTATCGGACCTGATTCCCGCTAGAACAGGGATATTACCCATATGATTTTTTCTTATCCCCAGGCATTTTTGACTGACTTTCAGCCCTATAGGGAACCGGCCCGGGTTGCCAATGGCCGATATCCAAGACGGCGCGTCACCTATTATGCAGGGACAGCGGGGAAATGACGGGGAAGCTCCCCTAACCACTGCCGGGACTTCTCTCCCCTCTGTGGATCAAGTATTGAGTCCTAGCCTGAACGATTTACATATGGTGGCAGCAGATATAAAAAATGTCTTATCAGCTGCCATAGCGGATCTGAAGATAAACATACGCGCAGTTACAGCGCGTGTCACTGAAGTGGAAAATCAACTGCGCAACAGAGCGCTGCGCTGCGCCATGTAAACCGCAAAGTCGACTCGAATACCTTATACCTGAGAGAATTAAATCGACAAATCGAAGATTTAGAGAACCGAAGTAGGAGACACAACATTAGGGCTAGAGGCTTGCCTGAGACGATTGACTTCGATCGACTATCTACGGCTATACTGAGCATATTCAATGACCTGTTGGGGCGTCCACCCATGTCTGTGATTAAAATGGACCAAATGCACAGGGCCTTGAAACCCAAGAGTAAACCCACTGATCCCCCAAGGGATGTTATTTGCCACATAAATGACTTTAAACTAAAGGAAGAAATACTACGCAATGCAAAACTGCGTTCTCGTATTGGATTTGAAGGCTTTACCATTATGCTTTTTCAAGATCTGTCAAATATCACCCTGCAAAACAGACGTGATTTAAAACCTCTGCTTGATACATTGAGGAATAATAACATCACCTATAGATGGAAATTTCCATTCGGATTGCAAGCGTCCAATCAAGGTCTCTCGGCTATTTTGAGAGTTCCAGAAGATTTAAATACCTTTTGCAAAACCATGGGCATTCCATATATGGACTTGCCTAATTGGTATGCAGAGTTTAGACCTGCTAACGCAACTAAAAACTTTAAACCAGATGATGCCATGGAAACAAATCTGTCTAGATTTAGAAGACGCCGATCACCATCCGAAGGCAGCCCACCGAATACTTCAGACAAGCTAGAGTCATCTCTCCCATCGACAAATCAACCTCGCTCCAGGAAGCCAAAAAAAAGAAAAATGATTACGTATATGTAATGTAGAATTGAATTCTTGAAAAGTCTCATTGCATTGCCTGCGTTCTCCTATATTCTCACCCCTTTTTTCCTGCATCAGGAGAGGGAGCAGGGAAAAGGGATGAGAATGGTAGAACGAGTTATACCTATCCCATTTCCATTACGGATATTACTCCTTTATTTTGAAAACATAGAATGGGCTAGATGATGAGAAGCTTTTGTTTGTTTTTACTTCTTATGTTTATTTGTAGCTATTTATTTTTGACTCATATAGTTATTGTATTATTACTTACAGCTTCTCATTATCTGCTTATCCTCACAATGAGTGTATGCCTTACATTCAATTGAGGAAACAACAATGAAATAATTTTTACATGCCGGACAAGTGTCCACATTTTTCAATGTTAAATTTCGGTTTCCCGTTGCTTATTTGGATGTGAATGATCCATTCACTTTTTACGCCTACGCGCCCAGCTATTATTTATTTTGCCAGTCTGCTTGCGGCGGACGACATGGCAATTGGGCTATTCATCTTTTGGCCTGGTTCACACCAACCCCCGTGAAGTAGTTCTTGTTGGATTTATTCCTGGAAGAATACTACTTTTTTTTTCTTCATACCGTGTACTTCTTTCCGATTGGCTTATTCTCCATTGTTTTTTCCTCACTCTTATTATTGTTTATACGGTATTATTCTTTGCATCTGCAGTTGTTGACTTCTTAGCTCTGCCCCCTTAGTTCCTATTCCGTCCTCCTGTGTGATTGCTGTTTTTTCCCTTCCAGTTGCGACTATGACGACCCACCTTAATGTGCAAAAGAATGCTCAGAGAGATATCAAGTTGAATCTACTCCCTTAATACTAAAGGCCTCAATATCCCTGAGAAGAAGTCCAAACTCATGCTTCTGTTAAAGAGATCTAAAGCAGATATCATATTTTTACAAGAGACCCATTTTAAGACTGATAATTTCCCTTCATTCTCTGATAAATTGTTTCCTCATATGATTCATGCAACTTGCTCGGACTCTAAAACCAAAGGTGTATCAATACTTATATCCAAACATTGCCCTTTCCAGATATTGGATACCAAACTTGACAGTGACGGCAGATACTTGTTCCTTAAAGGGTTGCTACATAATAAACCAGTAACTTTGGCTAACATTTACGCCCCTAATAGACTACACACCCAGTTTTTCAGGGATACACTGCAAAATCTAGAATCCTTTATGATTGGCTCGTTAATATTGGGGGGAGATTTTAATTTGGCACTCAACCCCTTGCTTGAAACATCCTCTGGTTCTTCCAAATCTTCATACAAAACCCTGAGTGAGGTAAAACGCTTATTACGTAGCTTGTCGATTCATGATTCTTGGCGTATACTGAATCCCTCCTCCAAAGACTACACGTTCTACTCTCCCCCTCACAATACTTACTCTAGAATAGACTATCTTTTTCTGTCCCAAAACGGTTTAACTTCTATAGTGAATGCTTCAATTGAACCCATGATTCTATCGGACCATAATCCGACACCCTAACTTTGACCTTCAAGGATAAACCGATTATCCCCAGGACATGGAAACTTGATGACTCGTTATTGAGTACCGATGACAATTTGCAGCATCTGGATACTAAGATCTCTGACTACTTCAAATATAATTCTGATGACATTACTCATCCCTTGTTCATTTGGCTTGCTCACAAGTGTGACATTAGGGGTAAACTAATATCCTTGAGGGCCAAAAAAAATAAAATGTGCCGTGCCCACACTGATGACTTGATTGGTAGGATTGCTGCCCTGGAGCTTCTACATAAACGCTCACTAGCACTTGATACTCTTGAGGAACTCTCAAACCTTAGATCTGAACTGTCCCATATCCTAGATAACAAGGTCAAGCGCAATTTTATTCTCTCTAGGAAGTTCTTTTATGAATTTGGGAATAAAACTGGGAAACTATTGGCCAAATCCTTAAATTCGACACCCAAAAAATATGGGAAAATATATTCTATTACTGACCCGAATGGTAATAAACATACTTCGACTTCTGAAATCGCTGACCAATTCCGGGTTTTCTACTATATAATTTACCGCCTGAATCCCGTCCTAATAACTCACCCTCACGGATAGACTTAATCGCGGATTTTTTAAAATCGTTTAGCCCAAAACCTCTGAATGTGGACATTGCACGGGATCTTGATAGGCCTCTTGAGTTGTCTGAGGCTCTTTTGGCTTTGCGACAACTTAAGACCGGCAAAAGCCCGGGACCAGATGGTTTTTCTGTTAATTATTACAAAACCTTTAAAGACTTATTGATCCCTCAATTTATTAAAATGTTTAACTCTGATCCTTTTCCTTCTCCACTTCCAAGAGAACTTTTAGAAGCTCATATTGTTGTAATCCCGAAGCCGAATAAAGACAAAACGCTAGTGTCCAACTATAGGCCCATTTCTTTATTAAACGTTGATATCAAGTTATATGCCGAAATCATTGCGAATCGCCTTTTACCTTTAATCCCACAGCTTATATCCCTTGACCAAACGGGCTTTACACCGGGGAGAGAAGCTAAGGATAACACTATTAAAACTTTTCTTATCCAACAGTGGTTTGTTAAATCTAAATCCCCGGGTTTTCTACTATCCCTGGATGCGGAGAAGGCCTTCGACAGGATCGCCTGGGACTATATGCACGCGGCTCTAAATGCTCTGGGAATACATGATCGCATGTTGAAATACATTAATCTCTTATATTCGTGTCCCACAGCGAGAATAAAAGTCAATGGTGTCCTGTCGGAGGCCTTCTCCGTGCGAATGGCACTCGCCAGGGTTGCCCTTTGTCACCGCTAATATTTATACTTATTTTGGAACCGTTCCTGTGTAAACTGAGGGAGAATGTGGACATCAAGGGTATTAGAATAGGTGACACAATCTATAAACTGGCGGCCTTTGCGGACGATATTCTATTGTACCTATCCAACCCAATAATCACTATCCCCAACTTACTGAAAGATTTTTCTTTATTCAGGCGCATTTAAAATTTTAAAATTAACGTCTCAAAATCAAAAGCGCTTAATATTTCTTTGCCAAATTCATTAGTTGACCAATGTAAACTTAATTTCCCATTTATTTGGGAGGATGATTCTATATCTTACCTGGGCATTGCCTTGCCATCTAGTTTAGATAGTCTATACATTAAAAATGTCATACCTTCACTAAATACGATTAAAACAGATATGCTCAGATGGGAGAAGGGTCTATTCTCATAGTTTGGCAGAGCGAATATAGTCAAAATGAACATCTTACCTAGACTTTTATACCTATTCCAAACAATACCTATAATGATCCCTCCCACTTTCTTCAAAGCTTTAAAAAAAAAACAGCTTGAAGTTCATTTGGAACGCAAGACAACCCAGAATTAAATGGGACAAACTTACAACCCCGAAACTCCTAGGTGGTATTGGACTACCGGACATCAAAAAATATTATTGGGCCTCTCATATGACTAGAATTGTTAATTGGCACCTTCATAGACCCTATAAGGATTGGGTTGATCTGGAGGACTATTTATCCTCCACTCCTATTCCTCTAAAATGTCTCCCATGGGTTAACACTTCTAAGATCCCACCGAAAACTAGCTCTCACCCCATTACAGGTACCTCACTCAAAATTTTTAGGCACTTGTGCAAAACTTTTAATTTATCCACCGTATATGGACCCCTTACCCCTATTGACCATAATCCCGAAATTTTTCAGAGATCTCATTCTACCGTATCTTCCTATTTTCTTCCTTTTACCCAATGCAGAGCTGAATCTTTCTTTGAGAGGGGTAACCTACTGACCTTTGAAACCTTCTCCTTTTGTGAATTCTGCCATCACGCGACAAGACTTTGACAGGATTGCTTTGTTTCTGAACAAGTTTGGTTCCACGAATATCTGGTATAGGCCCAAGACCCGCTTTGAATCTGTTTTCTTAAATAATGGCCCCCAAAGCCATTTGATATCTCTCATATATGATATCTTGAATACGGATGTCGACCCACAAATAGACGACACAAATATAAAATGGGAGAAAGATCTAAAAATCTCGATCCCAAATGACCAGTGGGTTTCTATTTTTTTCCGTCTACACAAGGGATCATTGAACGTCCTAACTCAGGAGAACAGCTATAAGTTATATTCAAGGTGGTATAAGACTCCTTTGGTCATTAACAAATACAACCCAAACTATTCCCCAATGTGTTGGAGGTGTAAAACTGGCTCTGGTTCGCTTCTCCACATACGGTGGAACTACGGTGGGACTGCCCTCTCATCACACAATTCTGGACTGATATTCACAAGCTTATATCTTCGATCACTTCTTATACCCCGGATCTTTATCTTGCTCCGTCTATAAAAATTATTTTATCGTTCACCTAATTAATGCGGCTAAATTGTGCGTCCCCAAACATCTCCTCCTAGAGTCTCGGACTGGTTACTTAAGGTTGACCATATTGCTAAGATGGAAGAGTTGATATCACAGTCTAGAGACTCTTCAAGACACTTAAGCGAGAAGTGGGCTTGTTGGTCCCAATTCGCAAAATCTAGTGAATATAAGATGTTAATGCTTACTTAACCAAGTTTGGATTTGAGAAGACATTCTTTACCGCTCTCTTCTTTTTCCTCTCTGGGTGTCTTTATATATTTCAAATGCTCGTAATATTGTTATATCGCAACCACATGTATTTATCCCTGTCCTTATCCATCCCATTATTTTTTTTGTTTGTTTTTGTGTTTGATTGCTACTTATTCACTGATTTGTTGTGTTATCATATTTATGCTCTTATGCAATATTGCCTATTATATACTTTAGGGTTGTCCCGATACCGATACTAGTATCGGTATCGGGACCGATACCAAGTATTTGCGGGAGTACTTGTACTCGCGCAAATACCCCCGATGCCTAAATAGAATACTTCCTGCCACCGCAAGCCGCCGCATACCACAAAGCCGATGCCGCCGCATACCGCCGTGTTAATCCCTGTGTATTGTAATCACCGCATTACAGGCACCTTTCGTTTGAATTCTTCTAATGCCAGCCGCGCAATGTATAGACACTCCCCTTCTTGGGATTGGACGGATCTGTCCAATCCCGAGCAAGGGAGAGTGTCTATGCACTGAGCCGTGTATAGACACTCCCCCTTGCTCGGGATTGGATGGATCCGTCCAATCCCGAGAAGAGGAGTGTCTATACGCGGCGGTCATTAAGAATTCAAATGAAAGGTGCCTGTAATGCGGCGATTACAATACATGGGGATTAACGCATCATTATCTACTATGGGGGACATGACATGGCTGCAATATGTGGGGGACATGACATGGCTGCAATATGTGGGGGACATGACATGGCTGCAATATGTGGGGGACAGGGCATGGCTGCAATATGTGGGGGACAGGACATGGCTGCAATATGTGGGGGACAGGACATGGCTGCAATATGTGGGGGACAGGACATGGCTGCAATATGGGGGACAGGACATGGCTGCAATATGTGGGGGACAGGACATGGCTGCAATATGTGGGGGACATGACATGGCTGCAATATGTGGGGGGACATGGCTGGGGGGACATGGCTGCATTTGGGGACACATTAAAAAAAGTATCGGTATTCGGTATAGGCGAGTACATGAAAAAAAAGTATCGGTACTTGTACTCGGTCCTAAAAAAGTGGTATCGGGACAACCCTAATATACTTATACCTGTTATACGATGTTTTGCTTTATGTTATTGCTTCACATGTACTACTATATCTTAAAAAACAATAAACATATTTAAAAAAAAAAAAAAGAATCCAGAAACATCAGTGCAGCACTGGATGAACGATGCAAGGGTTTGTCAGGAGTCCAGAAACTCATTGACCTTTTATACACACACACTAATTACTAACAAACAGATCACAGGTGAGGATGGTTACCTTTTAATAGTCAACGTGTGTGCATGTTATCAGGTCAAAATCACAGGGTATGTAAACTTTTGATCAGGGTCATTTGGGTAGTTGGCTAAATGGCTTCAGCCAAACACTAATTATGAGTGAAAGAAATGTTATTGTTTTATTATTCACATTCTCTGAAAAATGGCCAAGAAATCATAAATTCTGCCAGGCTATGAGCACAACTGTATACAGCAGACAATCTAACATTCAGCTAACATATTGTGCTGGTGAAATGTTTATGTGCTTTAAATGACAGTAGTTGATATTCCACCAGAGAATGTTTGGTAAAAATCATTGTCATTGCTTTATAAATAGACCCATTAACTGCTTGCCGACCTGCCGCCGTAATTTTACTGTGGCAGGTCGGCTCTCCTGGGTGAGAGCCCGTAGCTCTACGTCGGCTGTTTTTTTGCAGCCACTAGGGGGCGCGTGCGCACTGCCGCTCGCCCACGAGTCCCGCACGCGTGCCTGGCGTGCACGATGACTGCCGGGCACACGCGATTGCTCAGTACAGAGCAAAGAACGGGAGCTTTGTGTGTAAACACAAAGCTCCCGGTCCTGTCAGCTGGGGAAATGCTGATCTTCTGTTCATACAATGTATGAACAGAAGATCAGTGATTTCCCCTAGTGAGTCCACCCCCCCATACAGTTAGAACACACCCAGGAACATACTTAACCCCTTCCCCTAGTGTTACCCCTTCACTGCCAATGGCATTTTTATAGGAATCCAATGCATTTTTATAGCACTGATCGCTATAAAAATGCCAATGGTCCCAAAAATGTGTCAAAAGTGTCCGAAGTGTCCGCCATAATGTCGCAGTACTGAAAAAAAAATGCAGATCGCCGCCATTACTAGTAAAAAAAATACTAATAAAAATGCCATAAAACTACCCCCTATTTGGTAAACGCTATAACCTTTGCACAAACCAATCAATAAACGTTAATTCCGAAATAAAAATAGGTAGAAGAATACGTATCGGCCTAAACTGAGAAAAAAAAAATTATATATATTTTTGGGGGATATTTTTTATAGCAAAATGTAAAAAAAATAGAATTTTTTTCAAAATAGTCGCTCTATTTTTGTTTATAGCGCAAAAAAATAATAACCGCAGAGATGATCAAATACCACCAAAAGAAAGCTCTATTTGTGGGGAAAAAAGGACGCCAATTTGGTTTGGGAGCCACGTCGCACGACCGCGCAATTGTCAGTTAAAGCAACGCAGTGCCGAATCACAAAAAGTGCTCTGGTCATTGGGCAGCAATATGGTCCGGGGGTTAAGTGGTTAATATATAGCACTGTGCAAAAGTTTTAGGTAGATGTTAAATATTATGGAAATTAAGATTGCTTTCATAAATATGTACTTCATTGTTTATTTTTATAAATGTTATAAAATGCAAATTGAGCGCATAGAAAAAAAATCTAATTCAATCAATATTTGATGTGAATAATCTTCAAACCCTCATCAATCAAGTTCACCAATTCATTGAGTGTTTCTGGGATTACTTGAAGAGAAAGAAAGATTTGATGCAGCTTACACCCACAGAAGATCTGTGTTTGGAACAACCTACCTGCCGGGTTCCTTCAAAAACTGTGTGCAAGTACCTAGAAGAACTAATGATGTTTTGAAATCAAAGGGTGGAATTGAATTGGTTTGGATTTCTCTTCTGTTCATTTACTTTCCGTTTGGTAAATTGATAAAAAAAAAAAACTATTAGCACTTCTATTTCTGAAAGAATTCTTAAATAACAAAAAATTGTTCACACCTGATTTCAACCTTTGTCCGGAATCATCCAAATTTAGTAAACAATTGTTTTTGTGGCCAATAGCTGATAAGTGGTCACTTTTTATTCCCTAATGCCGCATATATGTGACCGTTTTTCATGATGAGAAAAATGCCATTTTTTTAATTGGTCGTGAAAAATGGTGTAGGCTCCAGGCTCCAGAGCATTTTTCTCTACGCGAAAAATGAGCATTAAAAATTTAGAACCTGCTCTATTTTTTCACGTAGTTTTTCACGTCGTCGTTTTTCTCGTTGTGAAAAACAGTCATGTGCACGATTTAACGAGGGGGAAAAAAACATGCATGCTCAGAAGCAAATTATGAGATGGGAAATTAGCATAATCAGCCCAAAGGGTGGCACCATTCAAATGGAACGTCCCCTTTATAGTGCCGTCATATGTGCTGTACGTCACCGCGCTTTGATCGAGCATTTTTTATCACAATCGTGTGTATGCAAGGCAGGCTTGAGAGGAATCATGTCGAGAAAAAGGTTGTTTTATTCCATGACATGAATAATGGTCGTGTGTACGCGGCATTAGGCCCCTTTCACATGGGCTTTCCGATCAGGTCCACCTGTCAGTTTTTTAGGTGGACCTGATCAAAGCCTTTCTTTCACTCCTATAGGGCAGCAAACGTCATACCACCAAAATATTTGTGGGGAAAAAAGGACATACATTTTGTTTGGGTACAACGTCGCACGACTGCACAATTGTCAATTAAAGCGACGCAGTGCCGGATTGCAAAAAATGGCCTTGTCAGGAAAGGGGGCAAATCCTTTCGGGGCTGAAGTGGTTAAGGGGAATGTCTCCCAGAGTTTCATTCTTGCATTTCTTGTAGCTTATGCTTTATAATTGTGCCACAAACTTTCTGGGCATGTGGCATCTGGATTTGGAGGGATCAATCTGACATTAAAGGTAATTTTCTTTCCTTTTCTACGGGGTTCATATGTTCTCTCAGGACCTACTGGTTACTACTGTTGGACTTATTGTGATTTTCTTTACATTGCATACCCATTTACCCAGAGTAAGAGTTTAACACTGAAAGATATCCGTCTAAGCCATTCTTGTTCTTGTCTGCTTTAAAAGTCTTAAGTTAAATACTTATTTACTTTGCTACAGTCTGGTGTCTGTGCAACTGCATTATCACTTTGAAATATTACCAACCCCGGGTGTCAGTGGTGTCAGGAGGCTTGCAAGGACAGGGCAACCTTTGGGGTCGATCATCTTCCAGCGGTCCTCACAGGGGTGGTACTACACTACACTCATCCTTCTGCAGTCAATGGGGAGTAGAGACAGTGACCAAGGTGTTAGCTGGAGCATTAGACAAGAGTCCCCGTGTCAATGATACCTTCACTTTTCTCAACATTTCCATGTAAATACCATTGTGCATTTTATGTGTTTTTATGATGTGTTCTAAGCAAAATGCCTGTAAACTTGTTTTATTTTTTGAGTGCTATGCCAGCCAACCTATCTATTACAACAAAGACCAGCATGGGATTTTAACGATTATTCGTATTATTAATATTCTATTTTACATTATGCATTATTATTATTTTTATCAGCAAGCTGAACCCAGGCACAAAACATTTTATATATTTTCCACAATAGTCATAAAGTATATAAATTCACTTTGAGTGCACCTAAATGTCTTTAGCCACTTGAGCTCCATAAAGATTTACCCCCTTCATGGCCAGAGCATTTTTTTGCTATCCAGTACTGCGTGGTCATGCAATACTGTACACAAATTACATTTTTATATATTTTTTTCATACAAATAGAGCTCTCCTTTAGTGGTATTTGATCATCACTGGGGTTTTTATTTTATTTTTTTTATTTTGTGTGATATAAACTAAAAATGACTGAAGAGTTTTGAAAAAAAAAAAACAATATTTTCCACTTTTTGTTAAAAAAACATATCCAATAATATCGAATTGAATTAAGGCAAACATGTATTCTGCTAAATATCCCAATACGTGTATATTAACATGCTGATGTGGCGGTGACGTGGCGGTGACGTTGACGCCGCCACGTCACCGCACCCGGAAGTAAAACACTTTGGCGCATGCGTCGAATCCATTCGACGCATGTGCGGGCAGATATGTCTGCTGGTTAGCGTACTAACCAGCAGACATGTCAGGCGGACGGGTTCCCAGCCGACAGATTTCAAAGCATGCTTTGAAATCTGTCAGGTGGCCAAATCCGTCTGTTTGCCCGTACACACGATCGAATCTGTCTGCTGAAACGGTCTGGCAGATTTGATCGTGTGTACGCGGTCTTACAGTATGTCAGATGACAACAACTAAGAATGAGATACAGCATTGAAATACAGATTAATGCAATAATAATTGAACTGTTGTAGTATGTTGTAGGAGTTGTAGTATTATACAGATATAACTAAACATAAATAAAAACAATTACTAATAAATGGAAATGAGAACTAATGGAGGGAAGGGAGAGGGTAGTGATGTTCCGAAGGTGGATTTCACTCATTTTATTTCGCTATTATCCATGAAAGGGTATCAATACCATGACATGAGAACTCTTGAGTCAAAAGTGTCTGGAGTATAGTATATGGCCCAGGGCTTCCATATGCTATCAATTTTTTCCAACCCATTTTTGTCTAGTACCTCCAGTTTTGCATGTACGAATGAAAGATTCATTCTCTTTTCGGCTTCTGAAAACAGTAATGCACGTGATTTCCATGCGCTGGCTATTACCTATTTTGCGGCTATCATAAATAAAATAAATAAATTATATCGATTCCGAGAAAGGGTTTCTGGTTTAATGTTAAGTAAGGCCGCCATTGGATCCGGTAGTATAATACAGTCAAATATTTTAGGATCCTGAAAATCCCTTCCCAGAATTTCCTTGCAAGTCAACACTACCACCACATGTGGATACTGTATATGTTCCTTTGTCTGGGCAACCGCGGAAACAGAGACCTGAGCAGTTTGCTGAAAATTTGGCTAATCTATTGGGAACCAGGTACCAACGGGAAAGCACTTTATATAATGTTTCCATTGCTGATACATTTATAGATGTAGAGCTAGTATTAGACCAAATGCTTGCCCAGGTTTCGTTATTTATTTTACATTCTAAGTCTAATTCTCATTTAGCAGTATAAGAGGGTAATATAGTATTTGATTTAGTGATCAATTGGGAATAAATTATTGAAATACGACCTTTGGCATGTGGATCTTTAAGACATATCCTTTCAAATTGGGTGATATTATTTAGATTATCACTAAGGTTAAGGAAATATCCTTAGAAGTTCTTGATTTGAAGGTATCTGAAAATTTCTGTAGTGGGGAGGCCGGGTATCTCACATAGGTCTGGGAAAGGTCGAATTGTAGTTGTTGATGCTATGTGATATAGACACGTAATTCCAGCCCTGATCCAAGCCTTAAAAGTTTTTGGAAATACCCATGCTGGATAAAAGGTCTGATTTTTATAAAAGGATAGAAGCGGAAAATATGTGGGGATTGCAATCCATGAGAGGTTTTGTACCTATCCCATAATGACAATGAGTGTTTAGAGATTGGATTTTTCAATTTTCTACGGTCTTGAGGGCGCAGCCAAAGGATATTGTTAGTGGGAAAGAGGGTCAAAGTCTATTGCCTCAATAAATACCCACAATGGGATTTCTGTGGTTGAGTGATACTTTGATAGTTGCACCAATTGTGCTGCTCTGTAGTATGTTGCAAAATCTGGAATTTCCAGCCCACCCATTGGGTAGAATTAATGTTTTTTTAGGCAATCTGGGGTTTTTCTTCCCCCACGTGAACTGTGTTACTCTATGCTGAATCAGTCTAAGCAAATAAGCAGGAATGTGAATTGGAAGGGTTCGAAATAGATATAAAAACTTGGGGAGTATAGCCATTTTTATTATGTTGATTTTGCCCAAACCAGGAAATCGGTAAAGAAGACCAGTCGGATAACAATCTAGTGACACTTTTCAGTAAGGGAGGGTAGTTGGCAGCAAATAATTTGGAGGCATTAGCTGTAAGGTGTATACCCAGATATGGTATACTAAGGTCTGCCCATTTAAAGGGTAGTGAGGACTGTAAATTTTGCTTCACCGTGTCACTGAGTGAAATATTCAGTGCCAAAGATTTTTGGCTATTAACCGTGAGGCAAGAAATGTGGGAGAATTTATGAAGTACCTGTATTAGATTTGAGGCCGATACCTGTGGTGAGGATAAAAATAGGAGTGTATCATCCGCAAATAAACTTATTTTGTGATGACATCCGCCTAACTCTATACCCGTGATCGTTGGTTCCATCCTTATCATTTGTGCTAGATAATTAAAGCAAATAATAGTGACGATAGAGGACACCCTTGGCGAGTCCCTCTCTGTATATTAAACTCTTCTGATTTGTAACCGGCATATTTGATATAGGCCTTGGGATTGTGGTACAGGGCTGCAATCCAACCCATAAAATGTGGGCCAAAGCCCCACTTCTCAAGAGTGAACTGCATATACGACCATGAAACTGTATCGAATGCTTTTTTTGATGTCGAGAGAAAGAAAACACAAGGGTATTCGACGCGTTTTAGCTGCATGGGATAGAAGAGCAGCGCATCTGATATTATCGCCAGCTTGTCGAATAGGGATGAAACCAGTTTGATCACGGTGTATTAGTTTGCCAATTATCATATTTAATCTGGTTGCTAAAACTTTGGCTAAAATTTTGACATCTATATTCAGCAGAGAGATGGGGCGATAGTTTGACCAAACTGAATCATCCGCATGTGGTTTAGGCAGCATGCAGATAATTGCAGTTTCTTTCCTGAAAGGATGGTTATCTAAGAGAGAATTAAAGGTATTTAAAATTGGTAACAGGATATCAGTAAAGGTTTTATAATAGAGAGCAGAAAACCCATCAGGCCCTGGCCGTTTATTGACTTTCAAAGTTTTGATAGCCTGGTATACTTCTTCACTAGATACCGGTTCCTCCATCATTTCCATTTGCGCCTTGGATAATGCAGGAAGGGAGAACTGAAAGAAAACTGCTTGCTTTAGATTGATCCAACGCATTATTAGATGAGTATAGACTTGCTAACTGTGTTCTAAATTTGTGTAGGATTTTCACAGGGTTAGTGGAGTATACTCCTCTTGAAAGCTTAAGGCGAATTGGTTTATTATTATTTTGACAGGATTTCAATGTTCGGGCTTGAAGTGTATTTGGTTTGTTTGCATTTATAAAATAATTATGTTTTGATTTTTTAAATATTCTATCCGCTGACTCAGTGAGGAATAGATCAAATTCCAGCTTGGCTTTATCTAGTTGTAAGCTGGATGATGTAGAGGGATTTTGCTGGAAAGCCATATGACAGGAGTTGAAATTTGTTTCCAGGGTATGGTATGTGGTTTTCCTTTCTCTTTTACATAAATTAGCTTGGCGTAAACATATACCCCGGAGAACAGGTTTATGGGCTTCCCATAAAGTAGTTGGGGAAATATCCGGAGTGGATTTGATTTTCAGGTACTCCCGCAGTGCAGTTTCAATACTCTGTTTATATATTGGGTTTTTGAGCAAAAAGTCTTTAAGCAGCCATGTGGCGTCACGCGCTTTCGATATTGAAGATGCTATGGTATTGAAGACTGCACTATGGTCAGACCATGGGATGGGTAAAATTTTGGAGTTTAATATTTCCGGTGTCATACCTATGGGCATAAAAATGTGGTCTATTCTTGAGAATGACTGACAGGGATAAGAATAGTGCGTATATTGCCTTTTAGTTGGATTTACTTTGCGCCAGGAGTCCACTAGGTTGTACTTTGCGATTAGTTTTGAAAAGGATTGTTTATCAGCTTTTTGGGTTTGTGGGATTGGCGACTTGTCTAGAAAAGGGAAGATTGTCTGATTGGAGTCTCCACCCAATACCACAGTACCTATTTTATGCAAATCGATGACCTGTAGCACGTGAGATAGGAAAGAGTTAGGTTTTTTATTTGACGCATAATATGACACAATGGTGATATCAGAGTCCAATAAATGCCCTGTGCTTTAGTCCAATAAATGCCCTGTGCTTT
Source organism: Rana kukunoris (assembly GCA_029574335.1). Taxonomy (NCBI): domain Eukaryota; kingdom Metazoa; phylum Chordata; class Amphibia; order Anura; family Ranidae; genus Rana; species Rana kukunoris. The sequence goes on from CM056052.1 coordinate 136,411,117, forward strand.
AGTGCGTTTTTGCGGGATATTTAAACCCTGGATATTAAGGGAAAGTATATTCAATGGGCCCATGATATTAAAAAATTGTCAGGTCTAATGTTGCCCAGACATGGAATAACAAAGTAAGAGACCACCTTCGAGACACAAGGGGAAATTGGGAGTGGGGGTGAAAAAAGAAAAAAAAGGATTTAGGGAAGAAGTACAATTTAGATATATTCCCCAAAAAAAAGCAGAATAAATATAAGTTCATGACATTTCCGTTGAGGGGAGAAAAAGTCTCCCTCCAAGGGCACATGTGCTACTGTCGACCGTCCACTAAGTCGCAGGCAGACGAGGTTAGCAAAGGGAGGCGCACAGAACAGTCCCACGAAACCCGGGGAGCCAACCAATTAAATTACATTCTTAACAAACATTGAGTAAAATTAAAAACAGTCGTAGACCAAATAGTAATGAACACTTACTAATTGGGGGTTAATGGAGTACATACCATACTCATGAAGCAGAAAATCCGGAAAAAGCGAGCCTGGAGGATTAGAGATGTCTGCTAGTCATCCTCTAAGTTTAATAGTAACCTATTACAACTGAAATTTAAAGATAGACCCGCATTTTTTTTTCAAAGTCGGCAGCTACTAACAGTGTACCTGCTGACTTTGAATAAGGACACTTACCTGTCCTAAGCGCCCGCGCTGACGTCCCCCGCCGATGCCGATCCTCGATCCCGGCACCGCCATCCACAGTCAGGGAAACAGGCAGTGAAGCCATGCGGCTTCACTGCCCGTTTCCTACTGCGCATGTGCGAGCAGCGCGGCGCTTTGTGAATGGTCCGGCTGCTTTCTGGGATACACACAGTTCCCAGAATGCAGCGCGGCCCATTCACAAGAAGACACCGAGAAGAGGAGGAGGAAGAAAACCACGCCGTGGATCATGAGGGCAGATTCGGGACTTCCGCATAGCAACAGCCTATTTAGGGTGAGTATTTTTTTTTTTTCCCATTTAATTTTTTTTTTTTTTTTTTTTTAGATTTTTGGAAAAAAAATAAAAATCAGGGTGGAGCTCCGCTTTAACAGTATACTAATTACTATATATTCTATATTGCAAAGAATAACCGGTCAGGCCTGGTAAGAGGAGAGAAATTAAAAGGGGGGAAAAAAGAGGATAACTTGAAAACAGTCACTGCAACAATAACTTATGCGTTACTGAAATGAAGAAGTTACCAGGTAGTCATATGGGGGGCAAAATAAGACCAAGACCTACAGGGTCAAGCTAATTCCCAGAGAAAGGGAGTAAAAGGAATAAGCACAGTTGTGGCCCTATTCAGTCCATAGAGTCACAAGGATCAGGAACAGGTGACGACTTGCAAAGTCTTTGTTGGGACTATGGTCCCCATTTTCTCTGGAGGCAGAAGAGAAATTATATTTGTCGGGATGCGAGGAGAACTTTTGGGGAGAGTCCGTGGCATCATGGACGGCGTTCATCAGCCCTACATTTTGCAGAGTAGTTTGCAAATCTATTGCGCTACGGCAAGTATATTTTTGGTTTTGGTATGAAAATCTCACAAAAAAGGGGAAGCCCCACTGGTAAATGATGTTGCGTTGCAGTATTTGGATGAGTGGTTTCAGAGCCCTTCTTTTGTTGATGGTTAGCTGCGACAGATCGGCGAAAAGTTGGTAATTATATGCTTGAAATTGCAATGTATTTTTTTGCCTTGCTGCATTCAGTAGTAGTCCTTTGGTAGTAATGAAATTTTGCGATAATATCGCGTGGCGGGCAATCTGTTTTTTTTGTGAGGGCTCTGTGTACCCTATCCATTTCAAGTCGCTACACCAGTATTTCTCGGTTGCAGTTCCTGAAAAAGAGCAGTCATTGTGGCCTGTAGATCAATCACTGTTTCTGGGATTTCTCTATTGACCTTCTCCCGTGATTTTCGTAATCTTCCAATCTGGTTTGTAGAGTTACATTTTCCTCTTTAAGGTTATCGATTTCTGAAGAGAAATCAGCTGTACATTTTTCCAAAATGTCAGTCCTTAATTCTAGTGCTGAAGTTCGCTGCCCTATTTCCCTAATTTCCTTAGTAAGGCTTGTAGTGATATAGTCTGAGGTAACTTTTAATGATTTTTGCAGCACCAGCTCTATTTGTTCCAATATTATTTGTGGTGGCAAGTCCTTCTGTAATGTTTTATCACAAATCTCCATTATTTTCCCTGGAGGGTATTTATTCTGGCTTTGTTCCTTTAATGGGGCCAGAGCTTCACTGTGTGACACAGCAGGAGGGGCTGTCTGCTGATTCAGTTCACTCCCTGCTATGTCTGCATAGGATGGCTTCAGTGCCATGACAGAAGCACTGAGGCCCTGTGAGGTTGTGAGTAGGGATGAGCTTCGCATTTGAAACGAACGTATGTTGGACTCGAACATCGTCTGTTCGATCGTTCATCGAATTTTCGAACAAAAACAATCGTTCGCAGCAAATTCGAGTGAAGCGAAACGACCGTTTTTAAAACTTTTTTTCCATTGATACTACTATCAATGGAAAAAAAAGTTTTAAAAGCGGTCGTTTTTTCAGGAGTCCTGCTCCTGAAAAAACGACCGTTTTTAAGACTTTTTTCCATTGATACATGTTCCCTGGGGCAAAACCCGGGTTCTGAAAGACGTTTTCCAACAATAACTTGAAAATTGATCTTTAAAATGATCGTTTTTGAATTCGAACGTTCGAGTCCCATAGACTTCAATGGGGTTCTAAATGTTCGTGCGAACGATCGGACCGTTCGACGGTTCTGGTGCGAACCGAACGCGGGGGTGTTCGGCTCATCCCTAGTTGTGAGGCAGCTCTCTCACGACGATTTTCGGCACAAAATGCGCTCCAAAACCCCCCGAAAAGGATACCCTTGTGAGTTAGGTGGCTGTGGGGTCCCTTTTGGGTAGCTTTTTGGGCAGATTTGGGGGTTACCTCTGCCGTTATTAGGCTCCTCCAGTCCGTGGTGTGTAGAGCTCTAGGCAGGCATTACATCACCGCTGAGCTGCCAAGCTCCTCCCCCCTGATGTACCTTTCTTGAGACTCTAAAATGTTAGGACAGTACAAATCCCCCTCAAATGACGCCTTTTTGGAAAGTAGACAGTCTAAAGACATTTAGTAAGAGGCATGGCGAGTTTTTTGAGGTTGTCAATTTTTTTTTGAAAATTAAGAAGTTGACAACATTTATTATTATTTTTTTACTTATTTTTTTTTACATACTGTCACCAGTCCTATACAGCATCATTATATGACTGATGTAGCGGTGATCAGGGACTGGTGACAGTATGTTAAAAAATAAATAAAAATTTAACTTTTTTCTCTTTCATTTTTTAACATTTTTAAATAGTTTTGTTACAATTTTTTTCAAATACTTTCATCCGAATAGTTCAGTGTCAACATAGTGACACTGTACTACTCTGGGGGCAGTGATCATGGATTTTTTATTTTACAGTTTACTGTTACAAACCCCTGTGTGTGGCTGTACGGCAACCATCTGTTACGTTTGACGTTGTACACCGAACCAGGAAGTGGGGGTCCGAGCTGGAGGAGCGGGTGAGAGTGACATTAAGTCGGCTTACCTTGGGTCCGCCGTGAACACAACACACCACTATAGGCATTTAATAGAAGATTTGCTGTGTTTTTTATCTGCCTGCTATGCAGTATATTGATGTGAGTGTAATGATTGAAGTTTGCACATTGTTTTATTAAAACTGGTTTTACGTTATTACACTATTGGAGCACTCTTTATCATTTACATGTGGAGAAATCCTTGGTTATGTTCACGGTTGGATATCGGAGTTTGTTTAAACCTTTTTGTGTAGTTTAAAGCATTTGAGCCAAACACCAGAGTGTAAAGCCACATACACACGATCAGTCCATCTGATGAGAATGGTCTGAAGGACCGTTGTCATCGGTTAACTGATGAAGCTGACTGATGGTCTGATGTGCCTACACACCATCGGTTAAAAAAACGATTGTGTTAGAAAGCGGTGACGTAAAACACAACGACGTGCTGAAAAAATGAAGTTCAATGCTTCTGAGCAAGCGTGGATTTTTAACCGATGGTCTTGCCTACTAACGATCGGTTTTTACCTATCGGTTAGGAATCCATAGTTTAAATGTAACCACTTACCTACTGTGCACCTACACCCCCTTCCTGCCCAGACAAAATATAAGCTTCCGGCACTGCGTCGCTTTAACTGACAATTGCGCGGTCGTGCGACGTGGCTCCCAAACAAAATTACCACAAATAGAGCTTTCTTTTGGTGGTATTTGATCACCTCTGCGGTTTTTATTTTTTGCGCTATAAACAAAAATAGAGCGTCAATTTTTAAAAAAATGCAATAAGCGTTTATCGATTGGTTTGCGCAAAATTTATAGCGTTTACAAAATAGGGGATAGTTTATGGCATTTTTTTTTTTCTTTTTTTTACTATTAATGGCGGCGATCTGCGATTTTTTTATTGGGACTGCGACGTTATGGCGGACATTTCGGACACTTTTCTGACATTTTTGGGACCATTTACATTTATACAGTGAACAATGCTATAAATATGCATTGATTACTGTATAAATGTGACTGGCAGTGAAGGTGTTAACCACTAGGGGGCGGGGAAGGGGTTAAATGTGTGTCCTATGAGTGTTCTAACTGTGGGGGGAGGGGGGGTGACTGGGGGAGGTGACCGATTGTGTTCCTATGTACAAGGGACACAATCGATCTCCTCTCTCCCTGACAGGGACGTGCAGCTCTGTGTTTACATACAGAGCTCCACGTCCCCGCTCAGTTACTGAGCAATCGCGAGTGCCCGGCGGCGATCGTTGCCGCCGGGCACTCGCACGGGATCCCCGCAGAGCGGCGGGTGCGCACGCGCGCCGCCGGCGACGCGCGCCCGCCCGCGGCTTTAAAGGGACATCACGTCATATGACGTGATGTCAGGATAATGGAGTCGTCTGCCCGCCGTCATTTGACGGTGGGCAGATGACAAGTGGTTAAAGTAAGTTGGCTTTTTTTTAACCGATGGTTAAATAACCTATGGGGCCCCCACACGATCGGTTTTGACAGATGAAAACAGTCCATCAGACTGTTGTCCTCTGGTTAAAGCGGAGTTCCACCCTGGAAAAAAAAATTCTTCCAAAAATCTAAAAAAAAAAAAAAATAGCTGTTGCTATGCGGAAGTCCCAAATCTGCCTCTGCATCTTCCGCGGTCCATTCTCTTCCTCCTCCTACACTCGGTGTATTCTTGTGAATGAGGCGCGCTGCATTCTGGGAACTGGTTGTATCCCAGAAAGCAGCCGGACCATTTACAAAGCGCCGTGCTGCTCGCACAAATGCGCAGTATGAAACGGGTAGCGAAGCCGCAGGGCTTCACTGTCTGTTTCCCTTACTGTGGATGGCGGCGCCTGGAGCTGCCAGGATCGAGGATCGGCCTCGGCGGGGGCCAACATCGCTGGCGACTAGGACAGGTAAGTGTCCTTATTAAAAGTCAGCAGCTACAGTGTTAGCAGCTGCTGACTTTTAATTTTTTAATTTTTCTTTACCGGACCTCCTCTTTAACCTATCGCGTGTACGAGGCCTAAGGCATTGAAATCTGGTGAGTGCGTTTTATGAAGGGAGCGGAATTACTTGCACACATTGGTGTGGTGGATGAACAAGAAAATATTACACTATTGGATCATCTTTATGGACTTTTATTTTTAATTTTTTGTTTACACCTGTCACAAGGTGATAATGTTTCACTAATTTGTGCATGTATGTTTGTGTATGAAATTATTGTCTTTATATACAGTATATCACTGTATTATTGTGATTTTAGCGCCACCATTTTTTTCACTTTCTAGGCTTGATAGGGGTAAAATACTACTGAAATATGGAATAATAATAATAATAAAAATAATAATATTAATATTATCATGTTTGTATCAGCATTTAATATTTATATAGTGGCAAAATGGTGGAGATTTACCATTTCTGTTGAGTATACAAATGAAAAAAGGGATCTCAATAATAGTTAAATGAATAAAAAGCTTACTAGGGCTTACTACATGCGTGGCTATTTTAGGCCTCATACACACGATAGGTTAACCAGAGGACAACGGTCTGATGGACCGTTTTCATCGGTCAAAACCAATCGTGTGTGGGCCCATAGGTTATTTAACCTTCGGTTAAAAAAAGCAAACTTTCTTTAAATTTAACCGATGGATTCCTAACCGATAGGTAAAATCCGATCGTTAGTAGGCACCATCATCGGTTAAAAACCATGCATGTTCACAATCAAGTCGACGCATGCTTGGAAGCATTGAACTTCATTTTTTTCAGTGTGTCGCTGTGTTTTACGTCACCGCGTTCTGACACATTTGGTTATTTAACCAATGGTGTGTGGGCGCGACGGACCATCAGTCAGCTTCATCGGTTAACCAATGACAATGGTCCTTCAGACCGTTCTCATCGGATGGATTGATCGTGTGTACGAGGCTTCAGTGAAGACGAGAAGACCACTTTAAATATACTCTCATTTTACCCTTTTGAGCAAGGTATTCATTCTCACTACATCTCTGCTTATGTAATTGTTTAAATTATGTAATTATAATAATGCCCTCCATATCTACTACTTTTCTTATCTAACACAGCCCTGCAGGAGATGATGGTGATGTATGCATCAATAACAACAGAAGAACAGAGAATGGTCCTTTTGAGATGCTTTTACAACAAAACATGGTTTGCCTTTTGTGTAAGTTAAACATTTGTAACATAGTGATGCCTAATTGACTTCAGTAATGCGCTCTTTCAGTGCTTGCTCAGACGTGCTAATATGCTGAGCCTATAGGGTCCTCTATCACATACATATAATCACCTTTTGCCCGCTACTGCTAAAATAACCTTTTTCCTTCCTTTTCTGTTGCCAGCTGGATTCAACTGGCTGCTGCTCTCTGATTGGACTGATAGATTGAGTATTCATTTTTGCAAGTGAATGAATTGTGTTTAAAAACCTCTTCGGCATCACTTCAGAGATTTAAAGTAACACAAAAGGACAGACGGAAATGCTTGAAGAGCATGACTGATTGTTGCATAAGAAATTTCGAAGAGGTTAGTTTGTTTTTAATACGTGCTGCACTTTTGCCTCTCTTAGCTTCTTGCATTCAAAAGACAAAAAAAAGTGTTGATAGGAACATAGGAACATTTTTAGTTGCCAAAATGTTTGCTTGTGATCCACCCATCCCTGCTATATTTGTAGCTCTCTACAGTACATGGCAGGTGACAATGCTCCACCTTCTGTCAACTGAGTTTGGACTTCTGTATTACAACTAGGGATGAGCCAAACACCCCTGCGTTCGGTTCGCACCAGAATGTTCGAACAGACCGCCCATTCGCGCGAACATTTAGAACCCCATTGAAGTCTATGGGACTCGAAAGTTCGAATTCAAAAGTGCTAATTTTACCCACTTAACCCCCGGACCATATTGCTGCCCAATGACCAGAGCACTTTTTGTGATTTGGCACTGCGTCGCTTTAACTGACAATTGCGCAGTCGTGCGACGTGGCTTCCAAACAAAATTGGCGTCCTTTTTTTCCCACAAATAGAGCTTTCTTTTGGTGGTATTTGATCATCTCTGCGGTTTTTATTTTTTGCACTATGAACAAAAATAGAGCGACAATTTTGAAAAAAATGCAATATTTTTTGCTATAATAAATATCCCCAAAAAATATATAAAAAAACATTTTTTTTCCTCAGTTTAGGCCGATACGTATTCTTCTACATATTTTTCATTAAAAAAAAAATCACAATTAGCGTTTATTGATTGGTTTGCGCAAAAGTTATAGCGTTTACAAAATAGGGGGTAGTTTATGGCATTTTTATTATTTTTATTTTTTTACTATAAATGGCGGCGATCAACAACAGAGCTCTTCCAACCTTCTCACTGAGTATCTTCCTCAAGTGTTACCCCCACTTCCCTGCTGAGTCCCTAGCTTGGCACTCACAGATACTTCTCGAACATCACCCCAGTGGCCAGCTCGGTCCCTGGCTTGGCACACAAGGCTGCTCTGCAAGCGTCCCCTACGCTGGCTGGGTCCCTGGCTTGACACCTGTAGAAGTTTTCCAATTCTACACCGTCCCTGGTTGTTTGCTCCGGTACTTGCTTCAGCTACTTACTGTGGTCCCTGGTAATAAGGTGGTCGGAACCTTAGTGGTGACAGCTTCCCCTCTACCTCTGATCACAAGAGGTTTTCTGGATGGCAGAACCGGCACTCCTGGTTGGACTGCAAGCCGCAATCCCAACCCTATGCTGCTCTCTTGCTTTTGGATAGTCCCTCAGACATCCTAGTAGCCAGATGTCCCTGGGGTAGGCCTCAGACTCTTGCCTAAAAAGCCCAGGGCAGCACAACACAAGTCCACCCAGATAGCCGTCCAGGTGGCACAGAACCCCAATCACCTGACCTCACCCAAATACATAGGTTCTCCCAGCAGGCCAAGGGATTTAAGAAACCATAACTCATATACTCCCAATCTGTCCTTGCGTTGCCCTTGTCTTATCTAATGTCGCCAGGTACCCGGCCACCTAGCAACAGAATAGAGAAGTGCAGCAATTTCAGACTCAGGATGAAATCAGTTGGACCCTAACAATTAGCCAAGGCAATTACACCTGGCAGGTACATTTAAGAGCAACCATATTTAAACATCAGGGTGCTACAACTAGCTCTTACACTTCCTCTTTGAACTGACCTATGCAAAACATCATGTCAGATTGTAAAGATGACCTTAAAGGGTTTGTTATCTCAGCATTTCATATTCCTGTTATGTGTCTCATGTACCGTGTACTTGAATGAAAAAGTATCCTGTTCTCTTTGCATTATTTCATTTGTGGGGAATCCCTGGTTTTTCTGTCAGTCCCTCAGATTTCCTATAAAAAACTGACTACACTTGCTGTACCATGGTGCAACATATACTTGTATGAAAAAGTATCCTGTTCTCTTTGTATTGCTTCCTTTGTGTGAAATTCCTGGTGTTCTTGTCAGTCCCCCTGCTTTCCTATTAAAAACTGATCACACTAAGCATGAGAGCACAACATGGTCAGTTCTCTAGCTATGCTGGGAATTCAGCCTGCTCTTCTCCAATGATCAGACCTGTCCTGACATGCACACCCCCCCCTCCCCGCACAACCTATAACTGGGAAGCTCAGTGTCCTGATGCTTCTCCTCCCACCAGCTCTTATGCAGCTGAGAACAGAGGGAATTTGATCACTTATAAAAAAGGGGAAACAAATTGTGTCCTTTTTTAATCTATACACCAATGTTTTGCCTTTCATTTATATTTTAAACTGAATAGGTTGTTTTGCAAGGTGATTATTTACAATCACTTTATGGATAATAACATATCCTTCATTGTTGTGTCTATCGTGGTTGGTTTGCTGTTGGAAAAGCAGAAATGGGGTCTGTGTGCTCTTGATTGTCACCCATAGGTTCACACATACTGCTTACTTCATGTAATGAAGGATTAGGTGGTTCCTCAGCATTCTTGCTCTGGCTACAGGGCTTTTCGTGAAGGGGGTGGATGAGTGTGGATAAGGTCCTGTAGTCCCCTGTTGTGCTGGGGCCTGTGTTCAGATGGTGGCAATGGAGATGTTCAGTACGATCAGTGCTGGCAGCATCGATAGAGCAGCCGCCTGCACTTTTTTGTTTCGTATTGCGCATGGCCGGGGGGAACATGGGAAGTTTCTGCAGCAGAGGCCGCTACTTCCTCTGGCAAGTCATCCCGATGCCAGAGCGGTGGTTAATGGATGCTTTGAAGGTGGGTGTAGCCACCAGAATTACTTAAAAGCTCCTGTGCCCAGTGAGGGCTTTCTCTCAAACAGCAACCATCTTCGAGCAAGGCTGACACCTTCATTTGACATGAGTGCAGGAATGGGCGCACAGAGATCTGAAGTCATTAGTTTAAATGTGTTTATTACATGTGTATAGAGTTCAGCTTTGAAGCTTAACTCAAAACAGCTACAGTATTATAAAATGATTCTAACATGAAGAGATGATTGAACTGATGTTGGGTTGCCCTGAATTTCACATCTGTTAATTGGGGTGGGGTGTTTAGTTTTCTCAAGTTACTTTTGCAGTGGTGCCTCCTCAGAACTTAAATTAATTTTGTCTAAGTGGTAAGAATAATAATACATACCTTGTTCCTTGTTCCTGCAGGCTTGCTTCTCTTTGTAAGACTGGTCGCAGCTCTCTGATGTCATCATGTACAATGCAGGACATGTGGTCATTGGAATTAAAGCGGATGGTTCACTAGAAAAAAATATTAAAAGCCAGCAGCAACAAATACTGCAGCTGCTGACTTTTAATATTAGGACACTTACCTGTCCTGGAGTCCAGCGGCGTCCGCAGCAGAGGATGAGCGATCGCTCGTCACCCTGCTGCTCCCCCCTCCATCCACGGTGAGGGAACCAGGAAGTGAAGCGCTGCGGCTTCACTGCCCGGTTCCCTACGGCGCATGCGCGAGTCGCGCTGCGCCCGGCGATTGGCTCCCGCTGTGTGCTGGGAGCTGAGAGTTCCCAGCACACAACGGGGGGGCGACGGGATGTCGCCAAAAAACCCGTCTTTTGCCCGAGACTGCGGGCCGGAAGTGGTTGCAGATACCTGTCTTTAGACAGGTATCTGCACCCCCCTCCCCCTGAAAGGTGTCAATTGTGACACCGGAGTGGGGGAGGGTTCCGATCAGCGGATCTTCACTTTAGGGTGGAGATCCGCTTTAATGTCCAAAGTTTATCTTATACTGGGGATGTAATTTTATGAGTAACAGTACTGCTGCATTACATGTACTCCAGCAACCAGAATAATAGATGCATTAGGAATTTGAATACGAGCACAGCAAAGGTTTTAGTAGAAGAGGACAGTTTTAGATAGACAGATGGTGAACAATGTGTTGTCTCCAAGGTGCTTCAGTTCAGCATATAACAAATCAGACAGATTGTTAATTGGGAATATGAAGGACCCAGAGATCATAATACTCATTAATTCCAATAACAAAGTTGGAATGTTCTCAAAAATGATTTTAGAGAATTGGAAAATAACCTTTACTACCAGTGCCACATGCTGCAATAGCAGGAGGTTAAAGAACCCTTGTCACCCTAGTCACTGAGAGACACTAAAACGGAAAACCTTGCAGAGCCCAGTTGCTTAACCTGTAAAGTCGGGATCCAAATGTGGAACCACGTGACAAGTCCCCTGTTTATGATTGGTAGTATTCATCTGATAGACTTTAGTAAGAAACATCTGGTGGAAGAGAAAACCATATCCAAGTCCACTCAAACAGACAAAATAAATCTGAAACTGAACTGATGACTTCATTACGGAACATTAAATTTGTGAACAGATTTGCAATGAGAAATATGTGTTAAATCCACTTTTACCTAACGTGTAACCTATTTTTTAGAACAATAAATGGCCCCATTGCACTACAGTGTCATTGGGTTACTGCATATGCGTGTTGTATTGAGGTAACTCTCCCTTTAAATGCACTTCCAATATATGGAAGTGGAAGATAAGAAAGTACATGCAGAATTTTAAAGGCTGTGCTGGGTGCGTTGTGCTGTGTGAGTGTTTCCAGTTATACCTGCTGTATTTGGGCATTGGAGTAGACTTCTAAATGAATGGCAATACAACCCACTGCATAAAGTACCATGTATAACATGTACTGCAGTAATGCAATGTAAAAAAATGCTTTTTTACTGCAACTTAGAGCATTATATACGTATAACTCTTCAAAATCTAAAATTGAGCACACTTGGATTTCAGCCATATACCAGTATCACATGTACAGTGTGGGGAAAAAAAGTTTTTGATTCCCTGCTGATTTTGTACATTTGCCCACTGACCAAGAAATGATCACTCGATCACTGGGCCCCCACCACTGCTCAAATGTTCCCGGACCAACATGGTCCTGGAACCAGGAACACTGTGTGGTACGCACGCCCCGGCCATGTAGGCCATAACGCCTGGGCACCGTGAGGTGGTCACCCTAAAGGTGGGCGCCACACTGGAAGAAGACCCAGAATCAATGGCGTCTGTCCCATAAATACCCTCTCCCAGCATGCCCAGCGAGGAAACTCCCTCCTGATTGGCTGTTGGGAAAGAGCACCCAAGTCTTGACTCCACTGCTGCCACCTATCGTCCTGGGGTGGAACAACAAGAGCAAGAAAGAAAAGGACACCCACCGGTTCTCTAAACACCGGGATCAAAAAATTCAAAAAGTGGACAATCTCCTATGGTGAAGAATGTTGGTGTTAATTATAAAATAAGCGTTACAAACACTTGACAAGTGTACAATGTAAAAGAGGAACAAGTGGACGCGGGGATGCCGTTTTGTGCTCCCCTGCGTCCCACTGTGGGCCGAAGTGACGTGTCACGCTCAACCCCATCCAGCGTGTTTCGTCAGCATGTCTGACATCATTAGGGGTAACATGACCAGACACACCACCTCCTAAAGGTTATATACTACCGCCCTATAAAGGATAACCAATCCAATTCAATCATTAGAATTCATGGACAATATTCTTATATTTAAAACAAAAAAGTATACCATTAGACCCAATTCTCAAATAATCTATACTAAATTAAATAAATTAGAATTATTATGTTTGATTAAAATATATGTTGTGTTATTACATATACTTAAAATGCCACACCTAATGGAGGCATAAGGCGTGATCCATTTCCAAATCAGATTTTGACACTCATCTCAAAGCATGAGTGTGAATAGCAAATGTTGCCATCATGTGGCGATTCATATCATTGCCTTACTCCAATTACAGAGACTAGTAACCCATATGGTTTAATGATATTTAGATAACATATTGAATTCTATAATATGCAATACATAAAAAAAACAATACATAAAAAAGCTGGTTAATAGTTAGACAAAAAACAATTTAAATCTATATCAACGTTACTGTAATACCTGCAGGGTTGAGTGTATTTAATCTAAAAATCCACTCAGTTTAGTTTCTGGATATCCTTTGGGTGATTTTTTCCTTGTCACCAATGGGGTTCTACCCTATCTATACCAAACAATGTGGCTAAACTCAGATCCTTATTATGATGCACCCTGAAATGGTTGGAATGGCTGTGCTTGGCAAACCCTTTCCTTGTATTATTGAGATGTTTGTTAATTCTAGTACTTAATTGTCTTGTGGTGTGTCCAATATATTTTAACCCACAAGGGCAGACCACCATGTAAGTGACATGGGTGGATTTGCATGTGATGAACCTCTCAATATTATATTCATTTCCTGTGCTAAATGAGCTAAACTTATCTATTTACTTAAATTTTTCTTGGTGGTTTGGCACACTTAACACTTTCGACAGTAGAAAAAAACTGTTTGGTCCAGAAATGTTACTTTCTTTTTAGGTGGGTTGTGAATGTTAGGGGCTAGTTTGTTCCTTAGGTTTGGTGCTCTACGAAAAATTAATTGTGGAAGCTTGGGGATGATATTGGCCAATGTTCTATCTCGTAATACTATTGGCCAGTATTTATTCACAATGCGCTCTAATGATTTATAGAAATGATTAATGTTAGTTAAGAAGGCCAAATGTTCTACTCTTTTTAGATTTATCATCCGGTAATGTCTTTCTATCCATTTCAATTACCTGTATTGGTATTTTGCAGGGATATGCAATTAACGGACCTCCAGCTTTTGCAAAACTACAAGTCCCATCATGCATCTGCCTCTGGGCCTCATGTTTGTGGCTGTCAGAGTCTTGCTTTGCCTCATGGGACTTGTAGTTCTGTAACAGTTGCAGGACCGCTAATTGCATATCCCTGGTATATTGGTATTAAATTTTGCTTGTAGTACCCTTTTTCTTTAAATTTATTCACAACCATGTTGAACTGTTGTAAGTAATCATCCATACTATCACAATTGCGTCTGACACACATCAACTGGCCTTTTGGGATCCCCCTAATTACTTTGAGGTGATTGCAATTTGCTGTAGGAATATAGCTGCTCCTATCAGTTTCCTTGAAAAAAAAACATTTTTGTTGTTTGTTTTTTTATTTATAAGGACCAACCTTTCATTTATAAGGACCAACCTTACAACAAGCAGCCCCTTTTTGAAACTACGGAAATTCAATATTTATTTTCATTTTCGCATACCATTGCGCAGGTAGGGAATAACATAGTTACTCCCCTATTGACAACTATGTTGTTGTGAAGAAAGCCAACACATAAAGAGTTGTAAAACTTGGTCTAGCCACAAAGGTTTCAATTACCCTCGATCATAAAAAAGGTTAACACTTGCAATAAATCTGCAAAGGAAGTTTATTTTTAGTACCAGGAAATATGTAGCACACAACAAAAAGCAGGCTTTTGCAACATTAGTAATCCATATGTGATCCATAACATTAAGCTCACACCCCAGGAGGCATTTCTTACTGTAATACATTTTTTATGTCTTCAAGCCAGTCAGGTGATGTACTAATTTTTCTTTTTTGCCTCTTCTCTGCCCTGGGATGTTCTCTGATAATGAAGACAGCATGCTGATGTGAATATATCAGCACTGTTATATGCATGATAGATAGATAGATAGATAGATAGATAGATAGATAGATAGATAGATAGATAGATAGATAGATAGATAGATAGATAGATAGATAGATAGATAGATAGATAGACAGATGGATGGACAAATAGACAGCAGACAGACAGACAGATGGATGGACAAATAGACAGACAGACAGACAGATGGATAGACAAACAGACAGATTGATTGACCAATAGACAGACAGACAGATGGATAGGCAGATAAATAGACAGACAGACATAGACAGGCAGCAGGCAGATAGATAGATGCCCTGGGAAAGCATCGCCCATGTCACACATGGGATTGTAGAAGCGATTTGCATTGTGCCCCAAAGCCTCACAAAACCCTGCAAATTAAGGATTAGCTTCAGGGGGCATTGCCCGTGCGCCCCCCATGGACGGGTTGTTACTAACTGTAAATAAAGTGCACTATAGTGCTACCGCCTCATGAGTCGGGGCCATGATGCCCTGCATTCATAGTATCTCCTCAGTTTACCAGATGGAATTACACTTAGGCCCCGTACACACGATCGAGAACCTCGTCGGGCTAAACTCATCATTCCGCCCTACGAGGTTCTCAGCCGGCCGTCGAGTTCGTCGACCAGGCTGTCGAAAAAGGCGTCGAGCCATTAGTTCCGATGGCCCGTCAAGCAAATAGAGAACCTGCTCTCTATTTTGGCTCGACGAGCTTCCCGACGGGACGCTCGACGAAAGTGTACACACGATCGAGCTTCTCGGCAGAATATGGATCCCAGCGAGCTTCTCTCTGGATTCTGCCGAGAAACTCGGTCGTGTGTACGGGGCCTGAGTCTTTCAACTTGGAAAATTGAGAAATACCTTGTGGTGAAAAAGAATTACTCCAGGGGACAGTTATGAACTGAAGGTGAGTATTGCAGCCTGGACCAAATTTTTGATTTTGTACACTAGATGCGGGTTTATAAGTTTTAAAGTTTAAACATAAATCTTTCTTGTCTGTCAATTTGAGAAAGCAAAAAAAAGTCGATGTATCTTGTAAGCTACAGATAAAAAGTATCACTTTAACAACACTTCTTTATCGTACACCACGGGACACAGAGCCTCTATTCATTACATAGTGGGTTGTATGGTCACCAGAGGTGATTGGACACTGGCAGAACCCCCATATAATCCATCAGGGAAGTACATCAGTTTTTCCACCAGTGTCTAAGGTGTTGGACGCTGGTAAGATGTGCTGAAGGAAGCTCTGCCAAAGAGACCCTATGGGGTAGAGAGCTACACTGCCGGTCCATCGAAGACGCTTATATTATTACACCAAAACTGGATGGTATCCGGGCCTTGTGGACGAGGTGACGCCTGTAATGTCTCTCTTCGGAGGACTGGGCTCTAGGGTCCAGCACTTTCGCTCTATACACTAAAAGTCCTGGCAGAGTCATTTACAAGGCCCAGGGAAGAGGTCTCCTTTAAGTAGGAACCCAAACTCCTGAAGGTTGGCATGCAGACCCTGCCATGATGGGGGAATATTGGTTCTGCCTGGCAGAAAGCCTGCAGCGGGGACAAGATGAGTTAGGAAAGATTCCTAAGTTTTAAACTAAAGGACCTTTGCTATTTAGAGTGGGTGTCTTTTTTCTGGCCACCACTGGGGGGAGTAAAGAGCTGAGTTTTGACTCATCTAGAGCAGTGTCAGTTCCCTCGGACAGCACACTCCTTCCACTGCGTAAGCTCTGCCCTAGATGGCTGTCCTCCTCCTCTCAGGCAAGTATCAGGAGGATCTCCCTCACACTATAATACCGCCATTAACCCCTAGGACGCGCGTGCGCACGCGGCAGGCTTTTCTGCAATTTTTCAATGGAAGGGGGCGAGCCGGGACAGGCACGGGGTGGCCATGTGTGCGAGCACGTATTATATTAGAATCGATGGGTTAACCGCAAAGTCCTCAGAAAAGGACAGAAAGCGAAGCAGATCTCCTCCTTGCATAGAGATCTGAGGAGGATGAGGCCCCATCAGGGGATGAGGACTCAGAGGGATCGCAGATATCAGAGGAACCTTTTTCTGCTCCCCAGGTTCTAAAGTTGCAGGTGCAATATTATGCTGAAGCTCCACATTCAGATTACCCTCTGCAGAGTTAACTGAATCATCTGTCTCCTCTCCGGGTTTGTTAAAATCCCCACAAGCTGCTTGTGCCTTTCCGATTCAGCCTTTGTTGGAGAATCTGATTTACGTAGACTGGGAACACCCAGATAAACGTTTTTCTCCTCCTAGGGAGTTTGAAGTTCTTTATCCTATGGAGGATAAGTTTACCAAGAAGTGGAGTCTGTCTTCTGTGGATGCAGCTATTTCTTGTGTAAATTAAAGCCTAACTGGACAATGCCCAGGTATTTAAAGATCCTTCTGAGAAGAAGTTGGAATCTTTACTAAAATCTTTCTTCCTCCTGGCAGGCGCAGTAACCCAACCTGCTGTAGCGGTGGTGGGTATGTGTCAGGTCTTAAAGGACCAGGTGAAATTGGGAATGAAAGATCTGACTTCGGAACAGATCAAATTTTTTGAGAACATGCAGAGGGCCTTATGTTTTACAGTGGATGCCATTGCCATTAGAGATTCTATCCAACAGGCATCCCGCCTCACGCTCCAGCTGGTGCATATGTGCATAATTCTTTGGCTAAGGCATTGGTCAGCAGAAGCCCCATGCAAAAAGCTTTTGGCCAGCTTCTCCTTCCATGGCGAACACCTCTTTGAGGATTATTTGGAAAAGTATATCCAAAAGATATCGAGCGGTAAAACTACCCTTCTGCCAGAGAAGAAGAAAAACAAGCGTCCTTGTTTTAAGCGTTCTCTCTCCCCGGCTCCTGGTAAATCTACCTCCAGCTAGTGGCAATGGCATTTTCAGCCAGCCACAAAAGCTAAAGAAGAACAAGCCCAGAAGAACAAGAAGCTGTGGGGGTTCAAAGGCTAACAAGCAAAACCCCAAAGCCTCTTTATGAAGAGGCATCCTCGCTTGGCTGAGTAGAGGGATGGCTCCGTCAGTTTTCAGCGGCATGGCAGACAGAAATCCAAGACAATTGGGCAGTATCCACAGTATCCCTAGGGTACAAGCTGGAATTTCAAGAGATCCCATCTTCTCAGTTCCGAAGCTCAAGGCTCTCCAAAGATCCACTAAAAAGAGCGTCCTTCTTCAAAGGTTCGGATCACTTGCTGTCCCAAGGGGTGATCACAGAAGTCCCAGTAAAGGAGCAAGGTTCAGGCTTTTATTCAAACCTCTTTGTGATTCCAACACCAAACAGAGATGTCAGACCCATCCTGGATCTAAGATCTCTAAATCAGTTTCTGAATATTCACCATTTCTGAATGGAAACTATTCGTGGTCGCCACCCTACAAGGTGGAAAATTTGTGGCGTCTATAGACATCAAGGACATATATTTACATGTGCCTATCCATCCCACTCACTAAAAAATTCTTAATGTTCGCGATAGAACACCATCACTTCCAGTTTGTGGCTCTGCCCTTTTGTGTGGCTACCACCCCCCGGGTATTTACAAAGGTACTTGCCCCTCTGTTGGCAAATCTGAGGGCACAGGGCATAGCAATAACGGCCTATCTAGGCGATCTACTTGTGGTAGATCAGTCAGTGGCAGGATTAGATCACGCTGTGCTCACCACAATAAAATACCTGGAGCATTTAGGATGGATTGTAAACTGTCAAAAATCCTCTCTACAAGCCAAAAGAAGGATAGAGTATTTGGGCATGATCATAGACTACCAAACATCAAGTCTCTCAAGGACCTGATCCACAAGGTAAAGGCAAAGAAAAGGCCATAAATTCTCCTTTGCATGTGGCTATTAGGGAAGATGGTGGCCTCCTTATGCCCAATTTCATTCGATATGACTGTAGGGCAGTATCTTAGCTGCCTGGAACAGGAAAATCCAAGCTCTGGATTTACCCATGCGCCTGTCTCCACAAGTACGCCAAAACTTCAGTTGGTGGTTAAAAACCAAGAACTTGCGGAAAGGAAAATCGTTTCTCCCAGTCACCTGGAAGGTCGTGTCGGATGCCAGTCTAATGGGCTGGGGAGCAGTGTTAGAAGAAGCTTCAGCCCAGGGCCAAGACCAAAGAAAATCTTCCTTTCAACATACTAGAGATTTGGGCAGTATACTTAGCCCTCAGAACCTGGACACACAGGTTACAGGGCCACCCAGTTCAGATTCAATCCGACAATGCTACTGCATACTACATCAATCACCAAGAAGACACCCGCAGTCAGGGCACTCAGAAAGAGGTGAATCAGATTTTGGCATGGGCAGAAGAACATGTTCCTTGTCTCTCTGCAATCATCCTTTCTGGGGGTGGAAAACTGGCAAACGGACTAACTGAGTTTCCATCAACTGTCACCAGGAGAGTGGTCTCTCCACCCCGATGTCTTTCAGGCCATATGCCAGAGATGGGGTACCACGGTTGTAGACCTACTAGCCTCCAGGTTCAACAGGAAGTTGGACAACTTTGTATCCAGGACTGGAGATCCTCTAGTCTACGGATCGGATGGTCTATTAATTCCCTGGAATCAGTTCTCACTGATCTATGCATTTCCTCCGATCGCTCTCTTACAAAGGCTACTTTGCATGATCAAGAAGGAAGGAATTCCAGTAATCCTAGTGGCCCAAATTGGCCCAGAAGGCCCTAGTATGCCGAGATCATAAAGATGGCGGTAGGAAGACCTTGGAAGCTTCCGCTTCGTCACGACCTACTGTCCAGTGTTCCATCCTTCCTTTCAAAAATCTAAATTTGACGCTCTGGCTACTGAGACCCACATTCTGAAGAAACAAAGGATCTCAGGTCCAGTGCTTCCTACACTCATTAGAAAGCAAGCCTCCAGGCTTATCTACTATGGAGTCTGGAAGGCATATGTTTTCTGGTGTGAAACTAATGTAGCTCCGGCTCCCAATGACTGGGGTGCTATTATAAATTTAGGGGGCGTCTGAGCCCATAGTTGGGCTCAGACTTTACTCATTTCTTGGAAATTAGCCTTTGTTCTGACTATGGTTGTGCTTGATAGTTTTCCCTTGTTGCCTCTAGGTGGCGTTACCACCTCAGGCCCATGTCGGAACTCGGGTGAACCATGGTGTGTTAAGTGACCCTTCTCGGCAGCAGCCCAGTGGGAGTGGTGCCCCGCTGTGCATGCTGGCAAGGAATACTTAAGGGGCAGACGCCATTCTTCGGGGTCCTTCGCCTCGTGGCCCTCCTGGCGCGAGGCACGTGCCTGTGATTCCAGTCCTGGGACCACGTTGGTCCGAGGCTGTTTTTCTATCAGATAGGCCCAGTTATGCTGGCTGGGGCCTATGGTTCTAGAAGGGATCCACTATTCAATTTGTCTTACAGTTCGCTGGATTGGCTTAAAGGCTCTTTGTTGTAAGGCAGGAATTTTGGGACTGAAATCCTGTGGCAGAGGATTCCCTGACTATCCATCCTGTGTTCTCAGACGGTCTGTGGCAGAGACTGTTCTCATACTGTCCGTGCGTCATTCTGGATGCTAGGCCATGTGAAAGGGGTCTATCCGGGTGAGCAATACCCACAGGAAAGTAGTGAATACTGGAACTTAAATACTTTTTGTGCATTCTGTACCACGTACCTGAACTTTCCCCTTGTCTCCTTCTATCCTCTCTACCTCCTTCACAAGTTTTATGCAGCAAAAATAAAACCTCATGCCGCGTACACACGATCATTTTTCGGGTTGTAAAAACAAAGTTTTTTAAAAATGTCATTTAAAATGATCATGTGTGTGGGCTTCAGAGCATTTTTTTTGGTTCTGAAAACTGTCCAATTTTTTTTTCGAACATGCTCTATTTTTTCCTGACGTTTTAAACAATGTTGTTTTTCGGTTGTAAAAAATGATCGCGTGTGGGGTTTAACGACGTGAAAAACCCGCGCATGCTCAGAAGCAAGTTATGAGACGGGAGCGCTTGTTCTGGTAAAACTACCGTTTGTAATAGATTAAGCACATTCATCACACTGTTAGGCCCTGTACACACGAGGAGACATCGGACATGTCTCCAGGGATATTTTGGTCTGATGTGTGTACACACCATCAGACCAA
The DNA here is from genome assembly GCA_029574335.1 of Rana kukunoris. Classification (NCBI taxonomy): domain Eukaryota; kingdom Metazoa; phylum Chordata; class Amphibia; order Anura; family Ranidae; genus Rana; species Rana kukunoris. The sequence goes on from CM056052.1 coordinate 136,431,749, forward strand.
AATCCCCACGGACAGAGAACGCGGTGACATAGAAGACACCGACGTCCTCAAACAAGGAAGTTCAATGCTTCCACGCATGCGTCGAATCAATTCGACGCATGTGCGGGATTTCGTTCCGATGGTTAGGCGTACTAACCATCTGACATGTCCGACGAACAGGTTTCCAGCGGACAAGTTTCTAAGCATGCTTAGAAACTTTTGTCCGCTGGAAACCTGGCCACTAGGCTGTACACACGATCGGACATGTCCGCGGAAACTGGTTTGCGGACCAGTTTCAGCGGACATGTCTCCTCGTGTGTACGCAGCCCAACAGACAGAAAAGCGTGAATCGTCTTTTACTAACACAAAATCAGCTAAAGCAGCCCAAAGGGAGGCGTCTTCCGAATGGAACTTCCCCTTTATAGTGCCGTCGTAAGTGTTGTACATCACCCCGCTTTGCTAGAGCATTTTTTTTTAACGGTTGTGTGTAGGCAAAGCCGTTTTAATGACGAAAAATGATCGTGTGTACGCGGCATAATAGTTGAAGGTTTTACATCTTGTGTGGACATTGCAATTTCTATAGACTTTCCCCCCTTCGGGGTATTGCTACACGAAGAAATGGAATCCTCAGAAATATGACATAATTAGGATTCACGCCTTTTGCCAGCTAGTAGTGGATTTGAAATTAGCCCTTAGGCCGCGTACACATGATCGGTCCAAACAGATTAAAATGGACTTAAGTCCAGTTTCATTGGTCCAAACCGACCGTGTGTACGGCCCATCGGTCTTTTAAAATCGGACCGATGGACGCCTGACCATCGGTCGAAACCGATGGTTAGTACGCAAAAGCATCAGTCCAAAAACCTGGGCATGCTCAGAATCAAGTCGACGCATGCTTGGAAGCATTCAACTTCATTTTTTTCAGCACGTTGTTGTGTTTTACGTCACCGCGTACTGACACGATCGGTTTTTGAACTGATGGTGTGTACGCACATCAGACCATCAGACCATCAGTCTGTGAACCAATGAAAACGGTCCGTCAGACCATTCTCATCAGGTTGGACCGATCGTGTGTGCACTGGCATCTCATTCCCTAGTTTGGGCTTTCATCTAGGGAGTACTGTGGATCAACCCTTATGCCCATGGGATTTGAATTTGGTATTATCAGTGTTGAACCAATTGGCCATATTCCTTTGATTCCTTTGCGCAGAAAAGTGGCCTTTTTGATTGCTATCTCTTCAGCAAAAAGAGTATCAGAACTAGCAACTCTTTCTTGTAAAGAGCCTTATTTAATTTGTCACAAGGACAAAATTGTTTTATGACCCCATCCAACCTTTTTACCAAAGGTGGTGTCGGCATTTCATGTAAATCAAGATATTGTTTTGCCTTCATTTTTTCCTGATCCGCAGACAGCGGAGGAAAAGCTATTGCACTCTCTAGATAGTGAGAGCAGTAAAGGAGTATTTGCAGGCAACTGCTCAGAAACGTAAAACAGATGTTTTGTTTATTTTGCCAGATGGTCCCAAGAAGGGACAAGCGGCATCAAGATCCAGCATTTCTCAGTAATTATTCAGCTTATGGTTTAACCACTTACGGACCGCCGCACGCCTATGTATGTCCACAACATGGCTCGTACAGGCACAAGGGCGTATATATACGGCCTCGCCTTTGTGCGGTTCGGAGGTCCGATCGGGACCCCCTTCGCGGCGTGCGGCGGTCCCCCTGGCTCTGGGAGCGATCGCCGACGGGCGGGCAGATGTCCGTTTTTTTCCGCCCCCCGCGATCGCTCCCAGCCAATGGGAGCGCTCCCCCTTCGTGTCAGTTCCTCCCCAGTGTTTTCCACCGCTGCTGATGAGAGAAGACATCCACAGTAAGTGTGCACCAACACAACACTGACACACACACACACACACATAGGCACATTAACCCCTTGTGATCACCCCCCCCCCACCCCCCTGTCACAGTGTCACTGAATGCAGTGATCTAATCACTGCATTTAGTGTCAGTGTGACAGGCAGTGTGAAAGTTAGTTAGTGTTAGGTTCAGGTTCAGGAGAGCCCCCATTACCAGCAGCCCCCTTAGACTAGCAGCAGAGTCCCCCCACTACACCAACAGCCACCATACATCAGCAGCAGAGTCCCCCCACTACACCAGCAGCCCCAATACACCAGCAGCTCCCATATATCAGCAGCAGAGTCCCCCCCATTACATCCTTAGCAGAGTCCCCCCCATTACATCCTTAGCAGAGTCCCCCCCATTACATCATTAGCAGAGTCCCCCCCCATTACATCATTAGCAGAGTCCCCCCCCATTACACCAGCAGGGTCCCCCCATTACATCATTAGCAGAGTCCCCCCATTACATCATTAGCAGGGTCCCGCCATTACACCAGCAGCCCCCATTACATCATCAGCAGAGTCCCCCCATTACACCAGCAGCACTCATTACATCAGCATAGTCCCCCCCATTACACCAGCAGCCCCCATCACATCATCAGCAGAGTCCCCCCATTACACCAGCAGCCCCCATTACATCATCAGCAGAGTGCCCCATTACATCATCAGCAGAGTCCCCCCATTACATCATCAGCAGAGTCCCCCCATTACACCAGCAGCCCCCATTACATCAGCATAGTCCTCCCATTACACCAGCAGCCCCCATTACATCATCAGCAGAGTCCCCCCATTACATCATCAGCAGCTTTCCCCCCATTACATCAGCAGAGTCCCCCCATTACATCAGCAGAGTCCCCCCATTACATCAGCAGAGTCCCCCCATTACATCAGCAGAGTCCCCCCATTACATCAGCAGAGTCCCCTCATTGCATCAGCAGAGTCCCCTCATTGCATCAGCAGAGTCCCCTCATTACACCAGCAGCACCCATTACATCAGCAGAGTACCCCCATTACACCAGCAGCCCCAATTACATCAGCAGAGTCCCCCCATTACACCAGCAGAGTCCCCCCATTACACCAGCAGAGTCCCCCCATTACATCAGCAGCACCCATTACATCAGCAGAGTCTCCGCAATACACCAGCAGCCCCCATTACATCAGCAGAGTCCCCCCCATTACATCGGCAGCCCCCATGACATCAGCAGAGTCCCCCCATTACACCAGCAGAGTCCCCCCATTACACCAGCGGAGTCCCCCCATTACACCAGCGGAGTCCCCCCATTACACCAGCGGAGTCCCCCCATTACACCAGCGGAGTCCCCCCATTACACCAGCGGAGTCCCCCCATTACACCAGCGGAGTCCCCCCATTACACCAGCGGAGTCCCCCCATTACACCAGCGGAGTCCCCCCATTACACCAGCGGAGTCCCCCCATTACACCAGCAGCCCCCTTCTACATGTACTCATTAGACCCCATTAGCTGAGTGAATATCAGTAGCACCCCCCACTAGCAGCACTTGACAGTGCCCAGTGAAATGGGGTGCAGAACGCTGCTGCTGGTGGGAGAGAGAGAGAGTGCATTCAGGCTAGGCTGCAGCATCGGTACATTGAGGTGGAGGGGGGAACCTGAAGCAATGCACACTGCTGCTCCAGAGGTGAGTGCAGGACTCAGAGTGAACTGCGAAGGAGAGGGGAGCCGCTAATGGATTGTAAATCATGAGAGCCCACAGCTTCCTGCAGCAATGGAATCGGCACATTGAGGTGGAGGGGGAAACCTGAAGCAGTGCATACTGCTGCTCCGGAGGTGAGTGCTGTGGAGTGAACTGTGGGGGGGAGGGGGGTCTGTCGCTGCTGCTGCTAGATTGTGGATGAGAGAGACACAAACACAGGTATGCGTATGCTGGTGGTGGCGGAGCTGGCTGGCAATACTAGAGGCGGCGGGGGTGCTGCAGACCGTGCTGGTGCGGGGGATGGAGCCGAGAACACTTACCTTCAATGGTTGGCGCCGCTCCTCTAAGATGCCCCCACACGCGCTACAGAGAGATACCGCTGGAAGTCAGGTGATGATGGTGATACTGGAAGTCAATGCATGTACTGCCCACTGACCTCTGCTCCAGTCCCGCAGCGCCAATCCCATGACAGCTAGCAGGCATGCTAGCAAATCAAAGGACAGTGGGAGTGTGTGCACCCTGCACACGCCCTAAACATGGGCAAATCAGCTTCCCAGCCTGCAATCAGCTGATTGCAGGCTGGGAAGCTTCCCATAGACTGCCACATGTCTGGTGCCTGGTCACTCTAAAAGCTTGGGGGGGGCAGCGCCCGAGCGCCCCCTATGGGCGGGCCGCCACTGAGTACTTCCCTTATGGGAGGGGTTATATGGAGGGGAACTGTCTTTGATTAGTTGTGCCAGTGTCCAATCACCTCTGGTGAACATACAACCCACTATGTAACGAATAGAGGCTCTGTGTCCCATGGTGTACTCTAAGAAAAGGATTTTACAGGTAGGTTGTTATTAAAAATCCTATTTTTTTACTTCTCTCTGTGTATGCCAGTACAAATTTTATATTCATAAATACATACAGTAATTGTCATGATCACTTAGTGCCCCTGTTCCTCATTCCAGCACCAACAGCTGTTGCCTTTTCTTTCTGTCTGTGTTCACCTGTTATTGATCTGCTCAGTCACCTGATATAAGCAAACTGAACACCCTATCCCTTGCTTGTGATAGAGACAGACTTACCTGCATTGTTGTCTGTCTCCTGTTAGTCTGCCTTGCTTGCTTGCTGAATGGACTGGATTATCCCCTGAACTCAGCCTGCCTTTACCTTTAGTCCCCTTTCACACTTATACGACTTGTCTCACGATTTTGGGCTGCAAAATCGTATGACATGTCATTCTCCATGATTTTCAATGACTACCATTCATACTGGCACGACTTTAAGTAGTGCCAACTTCAAAGTAGTCCTTGCACTACTTTGGTCCGATTTTGATGCCACTTACACAGGCATTCATTGAAATCGCGTCCGTGAATCGCGGCAAAATCGCGGCCACGAAATCGCGGTAAAATTGCGCGACTTGGAAGTCGTACAAGTGTGAAAGGGACCTTCTGCCTAGGCGTCGTGGCCAGGCATTGTAGCATTGTGTATAAAGTCCTGGGGCCAACCAAGTACCGGTAGGGATACTTGACTTAAAGCAAAGAAGGCTGCTATAGGTGAAGCACACAGTAGCCAGCTATAGTATCTGACCACCTGCATTGGTGTAGGTGTAACATTCGTGACAGTAATAGGTAGAAATGAAATCAGTACACTGTACCAAACTGCTGGGTCATAATTCTATAAAGCTAAATGACATTGCAACTCTTAATTTGTATTCACTAACCCAGGAGCTTAGGAGTTCATAAAAATTTTCAAATGCTACCTAACCAGTTCACAGCTAATCAATAGGATTAACTGCCCATTAATGGTACAGAGCTAACTTCACAGCTCAAATTAATAAAAAAAGAACACCTAATCCATTTTTCCAATTCCTCAGCAGTATTGAACCTTGTTTGTAACTTTTTTTGCTGAATCAGCTTTAAATATTGGAAAAGCATTACCCAAAAGCATTAGTTCATAACAAGAGGTAACTCACAGACATCAGAAACTACTTTCAATAAGAAATTCCGATACAGATTAAAGCACAGCCTGACCTGGATGAAATTGCACATTCCACAAGATTTAGTACTGAACCTTAACGACCAATGTCAAATACACAAATAGTAGGACAAGAGAACATAACTTTCATCATGTTAAAGTAGTAGTACAGGTGTTTATGTTGATTTATATCTACAGGTAAACCTTAATACACTTGCATACTTGATACACTTGCACAGTCAGGGATTTTGTAGGATATTATAGTCAGGCGAATTATTAACCAATTATACCAAGCAGGTACCAATGATAATCAATTTGTATATGTAGGTTGCAGCACAGTCATTACCTAAAACAGAGATAGCTGTGTAGGAGGCTTAAAACTAGGTGAAGGACACCCAAACTCTGCTACTACAGTGAGGTTGCGGAAGGTCGCGTCACAGGTCATATACTAAAAAAGAAGGTTTAGTTTGCACGCATTTGCAAATTTATATGTAGGCTGCAGGGCCTGCATCAAGGCACCTCTGTATACTGCAGTTCTTACGCTATAGCTTTAGGGCCTCGTACACACGATCGGTCAACACACTTCCGAGAACCTCGTTGGGCTAAACCCATCGTTCCGCCCGATGAGGTTCTTGGCCGGCCTTGAGTTCGTCGACCAGGCTGTCGAAAAAGGCGTCGAGCCATTAGTCCCGATGGCCCGTCGAGGAAATAGAGAACCTGCTCTCTATTTTGGCTCGACGCCTCGCTCGTCAATTTGCTCGGCGAAAACGTAAACACGATCGAGCTTTTCGGCAGAATATGGATCCCAGCGAGCTTCTCGCTGGATTCTGCCGAGAAGCTTGGTCGTGTGTACGGGGCCTGAGAGTCTTCATGTTGGAGCACATATAGCAGTAGATAGATTAAGGGCAGGTTTGCCTGGAAGGACCCCATCCCTCCTTTAACCACTTGCCTACTGTGCACCTACACCCCCTTCCTGCCCAGACAAAATTTAAGCTTCCGGCACTGCGTCGCTTTAACTGACAATTGCGCGGTCGTGCGACATGGCTCCCAAACAAAATTGGCGTCCTTTTTTTCCCACAAATAGAGCTTTCTTTTGGTGGTATTTGATCACCTCTGCGGTTTTTATTTTTTGCGCTATAAACAAAAATAGAGCGTCAATTTTTAAAAAAATTCAATATTTTTTCCTTTTTGCTATAATAAATAACCCCAAAAATATATAAAAAAAATATTTTTTTCCTCAGTTTAGACTGATACGTATTCTTCTACATATTTTTGGTAAAAAAAAAATGCAATAAGCGTTTATCGATTGGTTTGCGCAAAATTTATAGTGTTTACAAAATAGGGGATAGTTTATGGCTTTTTTTTTTTTTTTTTTTTTTTTTTTTTACTATTAATGGCAGCGATCTGCGATTTTTTTATTGGGACTGTGACGTTATGGCGGACACTTCGGACACTTTTCTGACATTTTTGGGACCATTTACATTTATACAGTGAACAATGCTATAAATATGCATTGATTACTGTATAAATGTGACTGGCAGTGAAGGGGTTAACCACTAGGGGGCGGGGAAGGGGTTAAATGTGTGTCCTATGAGTGTTCTAACTATGGGGGGAGGGGGGGTGACTGGGGGAGGTGACTGATTGTGTCCCTATGTACAAGGGACACAATAGATCTCCTCTCTCCCTGACAGGGACGTGCAGCTCTGTGTTTACATACAGAGCTCCACGTCCCCGCTCAGCTACTGAGCAATCGCGTGTGCCCGGCGGCGATCGTTGCCGCCGGGCACTCGCACGGGATCCCCGCAGAGCGGTGGGTGCGCGCGCGCGCCGCCAGCGACGCGCGCCCGCCCGCGGCTTTAAAGGGACATCACATCATATGACGTGATGTCAGGATAATGGAGTCCTCTGCCCGCCGTCATTTGACAGTGGGCAGAGGACAAGTGGTTAAAGGCAGAGGGATGCACATGCCAGGCTAGCTGGTTAGTGTGCTTGGACATTTTTGTTTGTCATGTGCGTTTCCCTTCCACATGCACCTTACTGCAAAGCCTAGTTAAAGATTGGGGTGGTTGCCACCTGTTTGTACTTATTCATGATGCCATACCATCAAGGAGGTGTGTGCGATTGGCCGCAAATGTATTCTGCAGCAGGACAATGACCCCAAACTCAGCGAATGGCATTAAGGACTATCTTCAGCTCAAAGGAGATGTGATGGTATGGCCCCCACAAAGCCCTGATCTCAAAATCATCAAGTCTGTCTGAAATTACATGACGTGACAGAAAGATTTGACAACCACAAAAGATCTATGCTTAGTTCTCCAATATGTTTGGAACAACCAACTCGCAGAGTTTCTTCAAAAACAGTGTGCAAGTGTATCTGGAAGAAATTATGGCATCTTGAAGGCAATTTTTCACACCAAATATTCATTTGACTTAGAATTCTCTTCTGTTCATTTACTTTCAATTTTGTTCACTGATAAAAAATAAACTATTAACACAGCATTCTTATTTTACAGCTTTTTTTCATGCCTGCCTAATGTTCTCATACAGTAGTGTATTTCTTATTTTTGTTATGTGATCAATGCCATTTGTGCTCTTTCAATTAATAAAGCATAGAAATAGGCTTTATTATGAGCTTAGTCCCAGTTGTAGGGGCCAATGTCAAAACAGTTGTTTCTTATTAGTGTAGCACTATGCCTGTAGGGGACACTGGATAGGATGGGTCCTCTGTTCTTTGCCTTCACCTTCTCAAGGACCTGCATACAATATCACAAGAAATCACTAAAAGTAATATCTAGCACCCAATAGTAGTGTTATATCAAGTAAAAAGGGACACCAGACCAGGTAGTAAAGGCAAACCTAAAATATTGTCGCCCAGTATAGTTGGTAACCAGGCAAACATAAAATTGATTAACAATGGTAATAATACAGTTTAGCATACAACATGATGCCAGGTAAGGACTAGGCATAAGATGACATTTGGTATTTAAATAAGTATAAACAGTAGCAAGGCCACCCTAAGTGCTGCAGTAGTAAGTAAAGTTTAATCTACCAAGTGGTGGAACGATACTGCCAGAGCACATGTATGGCGGCAATGCTTGTCCAAGATTGTCCAAGATTAATTGGGTATGTACTATCCAAAAGGAGGATGGTAGCAGAGGGGGCAGGGGAACAAAAGAGGCTTGAAGAATTATTATTACAGGAGGGGCAGTTCTTATTTGTTGCTGTAATTTTGATTTTTTTACATCTTTTGGAACTTTGAAATCCCATAAGCTTGAGACCCATCAGGACAAAAGAGCATCACCAGTGATGCTACCGGAGATGCTGGACAGCACACTGTCTGATTCATTGGACAACCCTGCCTTGTGCCTTGACTTCTGCTGAACCTTGAACTCTATGGGCCAGATTCTCGTAGATGGGCGCATCTACGAGTGGGGCGTAGCGTATCCTATTTACGCTATCCTGCCGCAACTTAGAGACGCAAGTGCCATATTCTCAAAGCATTTGCGTCCAGAGTTGCGGCGGCATAGCGTAAATGGCCCGGCGTAAGCCCGGGTAATTTAAATGTGGATAAGGTGGTTCGTGTTTCATGTAAATAATCATGACCCCACATTTTTGAAGTTTTTTTTAACTGCGCATGCGCCGTCCGTGGACGTATCCCATGCTCCAAATTTTGCCGCAAATACATTGGTTTCGACGTGAACGTAACTTACGCAAAGCCTTATTCGTGAACGAGTTCCGCAAACAACGTAAACGACAGAAAAAAATGACGCTGTCCCGACGTCCATACTTAACATTGCATACGCCGGACCTACGCAACGTAACCCCTCATATAGCAGGGGTAAGTTTACGCTTACGCAAACGACGTAAACTATGACGAGTGGGCGCACATACGTTCGGAAATAGGCGTATGTGGCTCATTTGCATATTCAACGCGGAAATCGACGGAAACGCCACCTAGCGGCCAGCGTATATATGCAACTTAGATACAACGGTGTAAGTGACTTACGCTAGTCGGATCTAAGGCAAATCTATGCGTAACTGATTCTAAGAATCAGGCGCATAGATCCGACGCCGCAAAAACAGAGATACGACGGCGTATCTGGGGATACGCCGTCGTATCTCCTTTGAGAATCTGGCCCTATGCTCCTCCCATGAACTTCCTGATATAAGCCATGTCTCTGGACTTCCTTTTTGCCAGACTATTGTGCCTTCTCAGCCAGTATCTCGCTCGTGTCTTCACTGCTGCCATCCATATTTTGCTACCACTCATTATCGACCCTTGGCTTGTTTCTTGACTACGCTTCTGCCTGATCCCGACCTGCAACTGCTTGTCACTGACCTTTTGGCTTGTCTTGTTTACTGGAAAAAAAAAATTGGAAACACTGCGCTAAAACATATAAATATAAAAATAAGTGAATAATTTAAATAATTTAGTTGCCAGTACCATAAAATTGTGGATACAAAATTTAAAAGGTGCGTTATATAATAGGTACAGCGCTAGAAAACATGATGAAAAAAACAAAAGCAATAATAAGGTTAATAAAACCCCAATAATAAGGTTAATAAATGAATATCTGAATATGACAAGATAAATAATTAATTAGGGAAATCAACTAAAATAGTGAGCAACAATGAAGTTGCAAATTCAACACCTGAGAATATGTGCAACTCTCATGCAAAAGACATAGGGCCGGATTCAGATACAAAAATGTATCTTTCCGGCGGCGTAGCGTTTCCTCTTTACACTATGCCGCCGCAAATATTATGGGCAAGTGCCTTATTCAGAAAGCACTTGCTCCATAATATGCGGTGGCGTAGCGTAAAGTGCACGGCGTAAGGCCGCGCAATTCAAATTGCTGAAGTGGGGGCGTGATTCATGTAAATGAATCATGAACCCATGTAAATGACGTTTTTTTTGGACCGCGCATGTGCCATCCGTGGACGTTCCCAGTGCGCATGCGCGAAATCACATCGCTTTTCTCAATGTAAACGACGTGAACGTAACTAACGTCGAGCCCCATTCCCGAACGATTTACGCAAACAACGTAACCGACGTACAATTCGACACTGTCCCGACGCCCATACTTAACATTGGCTGCGCCTGCTATAGCAGGGGTAACCTTATGCCGGTCTCGCGCTTACGCAAACGACGTAAAATACGACGCGCCGTCGCAAGTGCGCTTGTGAATCAGCTCAAGTAGCTCATTTGCATAATTTACGCGAAGCGCCATCTAGTGGCCAGCGTAAATATGCAACTTAAGATATGACGGTGTAAGCAAATTATCCTGCTTGTGTCTTAGGAGAAAGCCGGCGTATCTTCTTTTCTGAATAGCAAAAAAAGATACGCCGGCTATTCTTAGTATTTACGCAGCGTATCTATAGATACGCTGGCATAAATGCTTTCTGAATCTGGCCCATAACATATGTATATAAAATACAACAGTCATGATAAATAAATAAATAAATATACTGTGAAAAAATAAATAGAAGTGTATAATATATAATGGAAGTCGCAAATGAATGTGTGCTAATGGATGAATCCTAAAAGTTCACTCGTGAGGTAAATCAGTCTTTATAGGAAAATATAAGAAAAGCTTCCTTCCACCAGTGGAGGCACCCAAGTGCTGGTAATGTAGTCTCCTTACCCCAAAAAGTGACCACTATCACGGCGGTCAATCAAGACGCAGGGTTTTAAGGTCTCCCTATAGACCCACAGCTGGTACTGGTTATAGCAGATGAAAAGGCAATGACCGGTATCTCAGGAAAATATAAACAAGAGAGACTCCATAGTGTATTACTGGGACGTAAGTTTAATAGAAAAGAAAGTATTGCACTTACAAATATATGAGAATAATGCACGGTATGTAATCAAAAGAACGCGGTGTCTTGCGGCGTCTCCTCCAGGCTTCCTCCGCTTGTTTAGCTTACCGTGTCCGTGTATCTCCTTATGAAGAAGCATGATGATGTCAGAACTACAGGCCACACCCTACGCATTTCGTCACTACGGGACGTCATCTGGGATTGGCAGCCAAATAAAGAGCAATATCTCCTTATCCATGTTATTGTAGCCCAGCACCTGTCTACATTAGTAGGTGTTTTGACAGGTGTTAAGGTCCCCTTGAATTCTGCTCCCTCTGTACTGTGCCCATAGTGCCCATAATACCAGCTCTGGATGGGGCCCAGGGATAAACAGGGTATGGGAACAGGACATTCTGGTCTGTTAAGATGTAGCCTGAGCTGAATTTGCCACAAGGAGCCTTGCGCCAGGGCTGCACTTCCAGGAAGAGTGAGTCAGAACACTTAGGGAAAAGATGGAGTTGCCTTGTCTACTCTTGACCTTCTTCGGTGGGTCTGTAGCTTGACACATATGGCCTTGGGGTCTATGTAGAAGTCCTTAAGTATGTGTGGGGAAGGATGCCCTGGGAGAGATAAACATCGGAAAGTGTGTCCAGCTGAGCAGGACTAAAAATAGGAAATTCTGAGTAGCAGTATGCCACCCCTGACCCTTAGCTGCTGGTCTATGGCTTGGTGTCTGAAGACCTAGGGCTCAGGAACTAGCATACAATTGGGGAGCTGTCCCATCTCTGTGGTGCTTCTGAGATGAAGGAAAAAGGGAGAGACTGCAAATGTGTAAATATGCTCTGCACTTACCTGTATAAAGACTACTGAGTTAATGTATGTGCCTTGTGGTGTTCTGCAATAAATTCTACCACTATGTCAATGTAAATAATTGAGTATTAATTGCAGTAAAGTGCTGAAAACATATATGAAAGTGGGCATTCCTTTACTCAATATGGGCCTATTGTCAAAGATGATGTAAACGGGCCTATGACAGGGAGGAAGGTGTTCAAAATGGTGGACTAAATGCAGGTATATGGTTGCTGTATATATATATATATGTATATATATTTATATGTGGTGGTAGAAAAATCACTCTTCAAAGTAATCATTCTTGAAGTGCTTCAAAATAATTTATTAAACTCTCATCAGAAAAATAGACCCTCATAAACCAATGTGTCATATCGTGTGCAATGATATGGATAACCACCAGGTTTTGCTTCCCTTCCTCAGAGACCCACTATCCAGAGACCTATTTAAGTCCCGTACGGTACAGTATAACATGAAGTCCTCCTTGGGTCCTTTGGGCCATCAATACACCTCGTAAAAATAAGCTCCATAATGTAACTCTTTAAAAACCATAAATTTTTTATTTTTTTGAAGATGTAGATGTATGCTTCTATGTAAAATGTAAATCCACAGTACACTGCTGATAGAAACAAAATGGCAGAAAGATGATGGAACAAAGATAGTTCTGCCAAGAATAGAATAGGGAGTTTGAGTTTGAGAGCAAAATTGATCATATTGGTTATAAGGTTCCCGCTCAAAATAGATACCACCCCTTAACATATTGGGGAGATAGAACATGGGGAGATCTAATTATAGGAGGGAACCAGGAAGGCAACCTCACATGACATCAGAAATAGAGAGGATAAAGCTTCTTGATGGGGGAACAGACAGCAATAAAAACTGACAGAGGTTCTAATCCCTCTCCACTTCATCCAAGTCTAAAAAAAAGGTTTTGCCTTTAGTTATACTTTAAATATATTGTGACTTAAATGAGGATCAGATCACATTTTATGGCAAATTATTGTAGAAAACCAGTTAATTCCAAGAGGCTCACATAGTTTTTCTTGCCACTTTTATATACAGCATCTCACAAAAGTAAGTACACCCCTCACATTTTTGTCAATATTTTATTATATCTTTTCATGTGCCAACACTGAAAAAATGACACTTTGCTGGAATGTGAAGTAGTGAGTGTACAGCTTGTATTGTAACAGTGTAAATTTGCTGTCCCCTCAAAATAACTCAACACACAGCCATTAATGTCTAATAGGGATGAGCCGAACCATTCCCCAGTTCAGTTTGCAGCAGAACATGTCAACAGGCAAACACGGGAACACTGTTAGGCCACGTACACACGATAAGACATGTCCGCTCAAACATGTTCAACGGACCGTTTCCAGCGGACATGTCTCATCGGATTTTGGTCCGATGGCGTGTACACCATCGGACGAAAATCCCCTCGGGCTGAGGACGCGGTGACGTGGCGGTGACGTTGACGCTGCCACTTCACCACTCCAGGAAGTAAAATACTTCCACGCATGCGTCGAATCCATTAGACGTATGCGCAGAGATTTCTGTCCGCTGGTGAGTGTACTAACCAGCGGACATATCCGACGGACATGTCTCCGGCGGACAAATTTCAAAGCATGCTTTGAAATTTGTCCGCTGGGAAAACATGTCCGCTAGCCCGTACACACGATCGGATATGTCTGCTGAAACGGTCCGTCGGACCAGTTTCAGCAGATATATATCGATCGGACCAGTTTCAGCAGATATATTCGATCGTGTGTACGTGGCCTTAAAGTCTATGGGACATGAACATGAAAAATCAAAAGTGCTAATTTTAAAGCTTAATATGCAAGTTATTGTCATAAAAAGTATTTGGGGACCCGGGTCCTGCCCCAGGGGACATGTATCAATGCAATTTTTTTTTTAAAATGGCAGTTTTTTCGGGAGCAGTGATTTTAATAATGCTTAACCACTTTAGCCCCGGACCATATTGCTGTCCAAAGACCAGAGCACTTTTTGTGATTCGGCACTGCATCGATTTAACTGACAATTGCGCCGTGGTTCCCAAACAAAATTGGCGTCCTTTTTTTCCCACAAATAGAGTTTTCTTTTGGTGGTATTTGATCATCTCTGCAGTTTTTATTTTTTGCGCTATAAACAAAAATAGAGCGACTATTTTGAAAAAAATGCAATATTTTTTACATTTTGCTATAATAAATATCCCCAAAAAAGATATCATTTTTTTTTTTTTTTCCTAATGCCGCTCACTGTATTACTCGGCCCCGCCCCCCCAACGCGCTGTGTCATTGGATGTAATTGACAGCAGCTGCTTTGAATCCATCCACTCTACTCAATCAACGGCCAGGGTGAGCGATAAGGAAAATTACGTGGATGAGCCCGGGACTTTCGAGGGCTCAGGTAAGTATAACGGGGGGGCTCGGAGGGGGCCGGTATTGTCAGAAGTTTTTTCACCTTAATGCATAGGATGCATTAAGGTGAAATAACTTTTACCTTTACAACCCCTTTAAACTTATACAAGCTGTACACTCACTACTTTACATTGTAGCAAAGTGTCATTTCTTCAGTGTTGTCACATGAAAAGATATAAGAAAATATTTACAAAAATGTGAGGGGTGTACTCACTTTTATGAGATACTGTATATATTTTTGTAGTCCGTAAACTGGGACTTAGTGCTGGGAAAATATTCTGTAAATCTGAGAACCTTTTCATGGGTTATAATGGTTATTTCAGCCGTTGGAGGAATTTTTGGTGTATGTATTCAAGGGCGATGTTTCTCTATATTTTTGCAACCACTAATGAAAGATATCTAGGCTGGAGATAAAGTCCTCAAAGGTGCCCTGGAGACTATCATAAAGGAAATATACTACCTCTTCATTCTGTAAAAAGATTTAGGCTAATACAAGAAGGCGTTCTTATTATAGGCTGCCTGCCAACAAGTAGGATAGAGCCAAGAAACAAAACAAAACACCAACATCAGAAATACTTTATTTTGGTAAAAATTGCAGGATTAAAAGTTTTGATTGCTGATCTCTTGACCTCCAGTCTACTTGTCTTACTGGTGGGAAGTTTTGAACAATTCGAGGAATCTGCTACCTGCTGAAGATATGTATAATAGAACAATTGATGACGGCATTCCAGCATTAAATGCATTTGAATCCATTACAACATGGGACATTCAATAGTAAGATTGCCTACTGGTTTCACACTAACAGATGATTATTCGTAGAGTCTCTATGAATAGGTGTTTGTGCATTTTAGTCTGTAGGAGCGCAGGGTAGCTAGTAGGAGCTAGTAGGAGATTTTATTTGGTACACCCTGTGTAGCTCTGAAGATAAGTTCAAAAATATCATTGGTGAAGAATATGTGTGCTGCACCATCCATGGTGTGTTCATATTGTTCATATTGCTCTGGAATGTACATTAACCCATTTATTCCCATTTTAAACTCCAGGCTCAGCAGTGCAAAACACTCTGTGCTACATGTTCATGTTTAAAGCAGTATGAAACCCAAAAGCAAACATTTATTATATTGCAGCTTACCAATTCTTAGGCGCCGTACACACGGCAGAGAACCTCGACGGGCAGAACACACCGTCGAGGTTCTCTCCCGGCCGTCGAATTCGGCGACCCGCCCGTCGGGAATGGCAACCAGCCATTCTTCCAGGCGGGCCGTCGAGGAAATAGAGAGCGTGCTCTCTATTTCGGCTCGACGGGCTTCCCGACGGGAAGCTCGCCGAGACCGTACACACGGCCGAGGTCCTCGCTGGAATATGCATTCCAGCGAGGTTCTCGCTGGTTTTCAGCGAGAACCTCGGCCGTGTGTACGGCGCCTTAAATGTGATGGCCACATTCACATTCATTCATTAAATGCATTTTTT
The DNA here is from genome assembly GCA_029574335.1 of Rana kukunoris. Taxonomy (NCBI): domain Eukaryota; kingdom Metazoa; phylum Chordata; class Amphibia; order Anura; family Ranidae; genus Rana; species Rana kukunoris. The sequence goes on from CM056052.1 coordinate 136,447,791, forward strand.
TAGGATGCCTTTCTTTTATTTTCCTCTGGTAATCCAACCAGCAAGTCTGTTCTTTTTCACAGCACAAGCTCTCCAGCAGAATGCATTAGTTTACATGAATGAGACAAACGACTTGAAAAAGTGATACTAAAGTCTCATTTTTTTTTTGTTAAAAATAACAAACATGTTATACTTACCTGCTCTGTGTAATTGTTTTGCACAGAGTAGCCTAGTTCCTCCTCTTCTCAGGTCACTTTCAGTGCCCCTGACTCCTACCTCCTGTTCAGTGCCCCCATAGCAAGCAGCTTGCTATGAGGGCAGACAAGCCACAGCTCCCTGTGTCCATTCAGACATGGAGCTGTGGCCCAGCTCTGCCCCTTCTCTCTCCTCATTGGCTCACAGACTTTGATTGACAGCAGCGGGAGCCAATGGCACTTTTCTGCTGTCTCAGCCAATGGGGGAGGGGGGGAGTCCCAGACAGCCAGGCTCCCGTGTAACATCACTGCATTAAGATGGGGCTCAGGTAAGTATTATGGGGGCTGCTGCACAGAGAATGTGTTTTCTCTTAATGCAAAGAAGTTATTAAGGTAAAAATCATTCTGTCTTTACAACCCATTTAACTCCCCCCTAGAAACACCACTATCTGTCATTTATATTTTAGTTACATGGATTCACTAGGACCAAATCAATTTGTCAGCAGATAGAGGTAGCTTGCCAATGTTAATAATATCCCCCTCTAATGTGTTTCTTGGCGCACATCCAGGGGAAAGAGAGCGGTTTTCTGTTTTAAGCCCTACAAATAAGCAAGGTATTCTGTCTGTATGCGTTGTTTATTTACAGAGCTAAAGCACAGAATCAACAGCACCTACATCTAGCAAGTCTTTATTCATTGTTCAAGCAAGGTTTCAGTATGCAATTTCTCTTGTGATGAAAAAGCATGAAAAAGGTCTAAGCTACAGGATGAAAAGTTGCATCGTGTAGTAGTGGATTAAACAAAAGCTTTTGGAAAAGGTGCAGAAAGGTAGTAAGCAGCTAATTTATTTAAGACCTCCCATTGCTGGCGGCTACTGACACCCGAAGTCTAAGCTGGCCTTATATATATCAGACAGGTGACAGAAATTAGGAGGCAGCCCAACCAATAAATTATGTCTTGGCTGCCTGAAAGGCATCATATCCATAAGCATGCATGTCTGTGCTGATCAGGCATCCCAAGCTCCGCTCTTATCTCATTCAGCCAGGAAAACCAGAACTGGCAAACAAAATCAACCCCCCCCCCCCGCCCTCCAAGATCCATGTGCTAAAAGAGCCTTTTGCAGTTGGAAGCTATTCTTACAAGTCAGGATTGTTGCCTAATACTCCCAAAATAGGCTGACTGGAGTGATGTTTTAATCTAATATTGTGTCTGTGTGTACTTGGGTCATACATAATCAGGATAACTACTTCAGACAATGATGTTCTAACTTGCAGTATGAAAAGTCAGGTCTTATTATGTACAATCCTCTTCAGAAGAGTGAGCTATTGAGCACAGATTTCAATCTGACGTGCATTCAGCCAATTCATTGATTCTGCATTTTTTTTTTTGCTTTAACCACTTAACCCCGGACCATATTGCTGGTCAAAGACCAGAGCACTTTTTGTGATTCGGCACTGCGTCGCTTTAACTGACAATTGCGCGGTCGTGCGATGTGGCTCCCAAACAAAATTGGCGTCCTTTTTTTCCCAAAAATAGAGCTTTCTTTTGGTGGTATTTGATCATCTCTGCGGTTTTTATTTTTTGCGCTATAAACAAAAATAGAGCGACTATTTTGAAAAAAATTCAATATTTTTTACATTTTGCTATAATAAATATCCCCCAAAAATATATAAAAAAACATTTTTTTTCCTTAGTTTTTTTTTTACTAGTAATGGCGGCGATCAGCGTTTTTTCAGTACCGAGACATTATAGCGGACACATCGGACAATTTTGACAAATTTTTGGGACCATTGGCATTTTTATAGCGATCAATGCTATAAAAATGTATTGGATTACTATAAAAATGCCATTGGCAGTGAAGGGGTTAACACTAGGGGGCAGGGAAGGGGTTAAGTGTGTTCCTGGGTGTGTTCTAACTGTATGGGGGGGGGGGTGGCCTCACTAGGGGAAATCACTGATCTTCTGTTCATACATTGTATGAACAGGAGATCAGCGTTTCCCCCGCTGACAGGACCGCACACACGGGACTCGGGGGACGAGCGGGGGCGTGCGCACGCGCCCCCTTGCGGCCGCTAAAGGGAGGACATAGAGCTATGTGCTCTCGCCCAGCAGTGCCCACCGTCCCGCATATAATGATGGTGGGCGGTCGGCATCTGGTTAAACCTTTTAAAGAAAAAAAAATTGTCTTTTCCTCCTCTCACAGGATACTGGCACACCAGTCATCCTATTTGTCTTCTTGTTAAATAAATAGCAGCTGTCAGTGTCGTAAGATGAATAGCCCATAAAACATGCTGGTGGGTTAATTGGCCCTAGTATGTGCATGTATGACTGTGAGTTAGGGACCTTAGATTGGAAGTTTCTTGAGAGTAGGAACTGATGTGAATGTACAATGTACTGTATATATAAAGTGCTGCGTAAACTGATGGTGTTATCTAAGTACCTGTCATAAATAAAAAAAAGTGCAGTTCCCAAACTCCAAAACATCAGATTTATTTCCTTTGGCCTCTCCGTGGTGGGGACATACTGTGAAATGTACATCCTACCTACTCCTGTAGATGTTGTCAAATTAGTTTCCTCAATAAACTGTTAAAAATGGTTATTTGGAGTCTATATGGCATGGCAAGGATCCACATTTTATACATAAATATTGTGAATTACACAAAGTACGTGAATTATTAATTCTCTACATTTGTAAAATTATTATATGTACAGATAACAGCTTTAAGAGGTATATATTTGCCTTGCTATGGCAAAACAGATACAGGCCCATCTTTTTTGCTTCCCACATTGCTTTTACATATTTTACCATTTTTGTGATCACTTTTTTATCTCTATATATCTTACATTGGGATGTATGATATTCAACCTAAATAAATTATATTTGATTGACCTGCACCATATGGAGCCATTTTTTCTATTCCATTTCACGTTGGGGCCTACTGTATGTGAATATCCATTTCACACTACCATTTCCTGGATTGACCCTTCTGCCGGTTTTCCACCGTGGTCCTGTTACATGGTTTGAAGTCCTGAGATCCATCATCCGGTCCAACGTGGCATCCTTACTAGTGTTGAGCAGAATATGCCATATTCGATTTCGCGATATATCTCGAATATATAGTCGAATATTCGAGATATATTCGCTAAATGCGAATATTCGCGATATTTTTTGGAAATGAAATGATTGCGAAATTTCGCTATTGCGAATGCGGAAGGAGCACTCTGATTGGCTCAGAATATTCGTGATATTTTATAATACAAAATAATTGCGAAATTTCGAGAAATGCGGAATGGAGCACTCTGATTGGCTCAGAATATTCGTGATATATTACAATACAAAATAATTGCGAATATTCGGCAAATGCGGAAAGAGGACTCTGATTGGCTCAGAATATTCGTGATATTTTATAATACAAAATAATTGCGAAATTTCGAGAAATGCGGAATGGAGCACTCTGATTGGCTCAGAATATTCGTGATATATTACAATACAAAATAATTGCAAATATTCGGCAATATAAAACGATCGCTTCAGCTACTCGGACCAAGGTCTCTAATCATAACAGCAATGCTTTTAGACGTCGAAGGAGATCACTAGGATGTGATCTGTTTTAAAAATGAAACTGAAATAATCGCTCTGAGGCGGAAGATAGGGCGGAGAAAATAATCGCGCGATATCGCTATTGCCGAATAATCGCATTGCGATTTTTCGGCAATATAAAATGATCGCTGCAGCTACTCGGCCCAAGGTCTCTAATCATACCAGCAATGCTTTTAGACATCGATGGGGATCTCTAGGATGTGATCTGTTCTAAAAAAAATTTTTAAAAAAAATACGAATATTCGAAATAGCGAATATTCACCGCAAAATTCGGAATATATCGCGAATACTCGAATATGCCATATTCGAGCCGAATATTCGCAATACGAATATTCGTGAGCAACACTAATCCTTACAGCGCTGAAGTACCAGGAACCAAGGGTTCAGAGTCTTTTAGACCCACTGCCGTATGGTATGTGTGTCCATCTTATTTGGTAAGAGTACCCAACTTTTTCTATCTGAGAATTCGTTGAAGCTACTGCAGAGATTTGAATGGTTCACTTTCAATTGCATGTCAATATTACATCTGGAAACAGATTCCACTCTGGACTTTGGTGTTTTATTGTTTGTGAATCTACACCGAGCCTTTCTTTTGTGTTCCATTTTTTTTAATCATGTTCCATTTATTAATATTTTTTTCACACATTTCACGTGTATGTGTTAGGCCGAGTACACACAATGAGATTTATCCGATGAAAACGTCTGACAGACCGTTTTCATCGGATATGTCTGCTGGGCTATTTTGGTTTGATCAGTGTACACACGATCAAACAAAAATCCCCGCGGACAGACAGCGCGGTGACGTGGCGGTGACGTTGACGCCGCCACGTCACCGAACCAGGAAGTAAAATACTTCCACGCATGCGTCGAATCCAATCGACGCATGCGGGGGATTTTTGTCCGCTGGTTAGGCGTACTAACCAGCGGACATGTCGGACAGACGGCTTTCCAGCAGACAAGTTTTAAAGCATGCTTTAAAACTTTTGTCTGCTGGAAACTGTCTGCTAGCCCGTACAGACGATCGAATCTTCGCCTTACCAGAGTGCAGGGTAATATCCCTTTCAGGAACGTCGAGATCAAAGTGTTCCCGGATTTTACTGCAGATGTACAGAAGAAGAGGGCCCTCTTCGCTGAAGCCAAACGCCGATTGAGGATCCGTCAATACTCTTACGCTATGCTCTTCCTGGCCAGGCTTCGTGTCGTCAGAGAGGACCGGGCACATTTTTTTGATACCCCTGAGGCTGTCCTTACCTGGCTGGAGAATGCTGGACCGGCGCCCCGACAACCTGCGTAGACCCTGGTGTGGCTGATGTTTGGATTGCGAATATCGGGTGCGGTGGGATGGAATCCCCTTTCTGACTTCTCCCCCGTTGTCCCGTTTGGTCTTTGGCCCGTTGTGGTCCCTGCGGATTCCTTCCCTGTTCCTATCCTTTTACCCCTATTGATTGTTGCACCGAGGACGCTGCGCTGCGTCCCCACTTGATTGGCTTCATATGGCGAGCTACCCCCTCATGTTGGCACCCGGGACGTGGACTCACACTCTTGCGTCCTTACATTCCCCGTGCAAACACTTTCCTGGAGCTCCAAAAACCGGGGACCTCACTCCTCGCACTGTTGCTGGTTTACCAGCGAATAATCGTCCCCTTAGCTGCAGATGTCCCTGTGGACCCTGCTGTTTTTCTAATTTGGAACATTTGCCTCCTGGCTCAAGTATGGTTTTCCTGGTCTGGCCGGGCACGGCGGGTCACACTACACGGTTGTGTGGTGGGCGGCCTGCCCGGACACCCCAGTGCTTCACGTTGGTGTTTTCACCTGTTTTGTGATTGTTTTTCCTTTTTTCTTGTTTTAGTTTTTATTTTCATATTCTTCTGTACTGTATATGGTGGTATGCAAAATGGCGTCTGTGGTTATGATCAGGGGGTGGCAGGTGCTGTATGGGACATTGTGCTATATACTGATGTTGTGCCTTTGCTGTATTTTTGGGATATATTGTGGCCTCCTGGCCTGGTCTTGGGCTCTGTGTGTGGTGCCCGCAGCTTCCCCCCCCCCCTTTTTTTCGGGGTGGCCGCGGGCGCCTGTGCACGAGCCTGGTGCGTCCAGGATGCTACTAGCGGATGCCTGTCATGCCTGGTGTAAAGTTTCTGACATGGAATGTGCGGGGCCTCAGGGTCCGCCCAAAACGCAATGCTGTTCTCTCCTATTTGAAAGCTCAGCGTGCGGAGGTTATGGTCCTGGTAGAAACTCATTTGACGGGCCAGCTTCTGATGTCTCTCAAGAAGCCGTGGGTGGGCTGGGTGTATCAAGCTCCCCACACTGCGAACTCCAGAGGAGTGGCTGTGCTGGTCGCCAAATCCACTCAATCTGTGTTGCTCACACTTCAATCTGACCCTCATGGTAGGTACATATTCCTGCACGCTAAGGTGAATGGTCTGGAAGTCCTTATCCTGGCTATTTATATACCTCCCCCTTCCAGTTCTCTGTCCTGACTGAGGACCTGGGGTTTATGTCACAATATCCTAGTGTGCCGGCGATCTGGCTGGGAGACTTTAATAATGTTTCTAGTACTGATCTTGATAGGCTGTCTCTCACAACCCCGGACTGCCCCGTTCACTCTCAAACTAGGTTTGGTAGACTCATCCTCGACTTGGAGCTTGTGGACACGTGGAGGCACTGTCATCCATCGGACAAGACATATTCATGCTTCTCGTCGACACACAGCTCCATGTCGCGGATTGACCTTATATTGCTCTCTCGTACCCTTCTTCCTATTTTGGGTGGTGCAGGGTTTAATCCCCGGGTTCTTTCCGACCATGCCTCCTATTGGATTGAGCTCCGCATCGACCCCTCCCCCTCCTCGTACAACTGGAGACTCAACCCCTTTTGGCTTTCGGTCGTCCCCGACTTGGAGGGGGCCGCCGCCGAGTGGGATTCCTTTTTCCAAGACAACAAAGCTACTGCGCCCTTTGGGGTGGTCTGAGACTCCTTTAAGTCTCACGCTCGTATGGTCCTATCTCAACGCATATCCCAATATAGGAAGGCCTCGACTCGAGTGGTCGGGCAGGCAGAGCGAGCCCTGGCTGAGGCAGAGAGGGCGTTTATTTCCAACCCCTCCTCGGCCACGGCGGATGCTTTAAAATTACAGTTGCAGCGTTCCACTCAGGACATGTGGGAACTGCAAAAGCATTATTTCTTTGTTATTACTATATTGCATGTCATTTTGCATTTCTACATCTGTGAGATCCCTGTTCATATGCTGGTCAGGTGTGCTTCATACTTCCCACCACAAGATGGGGATAGCACCACTCTGGGATATCAGGTTATCTGTGGTCGGTAGTTAAGTTCAGGAAGTGTGTGTGTGAAGAAGGAAAAAGGTGAAGGAGAGAGAAGGTCAGTCCAGAGAAGGGACAGATTGGAACTGCTTAAATCAAAAGGTGAACGCCATTAAATCGGCAGCAAAGACCTTTTTGAGCATAAAGGTGAAGGATTTCTTAGCCTCCGGCAACCTCACCAAGGTCACTGGATTCAAAAGGGACCAGTAACAAACAAGCATAATACTGAACCACAGCCTGAGTCCAGGATTACTAAAGCCTATTAACAGTGGATCAGCAGAATTCTCTCTACCCAGATACTGTATTTTAACTGGATGTCTGTATTGCAATCAAAACCAGTCACAGTAAAATTTGTGAGTTGTATCCTACTTCTGTCTACCTCATTCTTCAACACTGCAAATGGTCGTACCACCATTAACGGTACTGGCGTCACGACAAATACCATCAAGGGACCCAGCCGCCACAAGCACTTTAAACACCCCTGTCATCACGGGCACCTCAACCACCATCTTGGCTGGCGTTTCCCTATCACAGAGCGTGCCCCGGAGGATTTTGTGCTGTCTTCCCCATCTCTGTGCGACCGGCCCAGGGAGGCTTTCTGCTAACCGTGAGTAAACCGATGAACTGTATTATTGATGTCTCCCATCGGCCCACTGTGCACCTCACGTGTCGCCCCTGTGGTTCTGGCTCGTCGCACAGTCGCGGGTGGTAAATGGTCTCCTTTTTTTGAAGGCTGAGAGAAAGATATTCTATGGTAAACAGAGGGCATATGAGTGTGGAGAATGTGCGGGACGACTGCTGGCTTATTTAGCCCACCTGGATCATAGACCTCCCACAGTGGTTTCTAGACATGTGCAGACTGGAATATTTTGTTTAGTTTTTTCGTTTTCATTTGGAAAATAGATTTATTTAGTTACTCCCAAAAATCGTTTTGATTTATTTTGTTTTTCATTGGGAAATAGCTTTCGTCCGAAAATCCAATAATACTTGGTTTCTGTCGAATGGTCAAAAGAATATTCGACGGAGCGTCAAATCTTTTTGGTTTATGGCGAATGGTCAAAAGAATATTCAATCTTTACGTTGAATCATACATTTCCGTTCGAATATTCCGCCTACTAGAATTCTAATGTTGTATGACTAGTAATAATGTCGAAACTATTCTCTATAATGTCGAATCTATTTTCTTATAAATCGAAATCTATTCTCTGTAATGTCAAATCTATTATTTCTATAGTCCCGAATCTTTTCTCTATAATGTCAAATCTTTTCTCTATGATGTTAAATCTTTTCTTTATAATATCGAATTTTTACCGCAACGAAAACGAAAATAAAGCATTTTTTATGTCGGATCTTTCGGTTTTCGTTTCTTGCATTTTCGTTATCGTTTGTTAAAACGATAAAGAAAAAAACAGATTTTCAGATGAAAATGCATTCTAACGAAAACGAATTCACATGTCTAGTGGTTTCCCTCCGGGATGCTAGCGGGGTGTTACTTACAGATCTGGATGCGGTGGCTGAGGAGTTTGTTATTTCTTCGCCTCTTTGTACTCCTTTAGTACTACAACCCACAGGGCGGAAACGGCCGCAATTCTGGCTGATATAGAGTTACCTACTCTCTCGGTTTCTCAACTGGAGTCTCTGGAAGCCCCTATCACTATAGATTAAATTTCGAAGGCAATTTCCCTGCTTAACCCTAATAAGGCGCCAGGCTCGGACGGCCTCCCCCTTGAATTTTACACGACGTACGGTGATTCTCTAGTGCCTAGACTTCATGAACTTTTTTCTTGTATTTTTTCATCGGGCTCCCCACCGGCTTCCATGTCCGAGGCTTACGTTGTGCTCATTCCCAAACCCGGCAAGAACTTAGAATTCCCTGAATCTTACCACCCAATATATCTCCTCCAGCTGGACATTAAAATCCTTGCCAAGATCCTGGCACTACGCCTCAATGCAGTGATCCTCACACTGATTCACCCTGATCAGGTTGGGTTCATGCCTGCCAAAAACACAGCTTATAATCTGCATAGACTCCACATGAATTTGCAGGCTGAGCATGATCAAGTGGGCTCCAGAGTCGTGGTGTCTTTGGATGCTGCTAAGGCATTCGACTCCGTTGAGTGGGTCTATCTCTTGGAGTGCCTGGCACGTTTTGGCTTTGGGCCCAATTTTATCAGATGGATCCACCTTTTATACCAGAACCCGTGTGCCAGGATCTTGGTCAATAGTCGGGTTTCGGCCCCCTTTCCCCTCTCCGGGGATACCAGGCAGGGGTGTCCCTTATCCCCATTATTGTATGCCTTGGCGGTGGAACCCCTGGCCTCTTCCCTTAGAGCGCACCCAGGTGTTGGTGGTCTTAGCCGGGGGGATCTGGTGGAAAAGATTAGTCTGTACGCAGATGATATGCTGCTGTACTTGGCTGACTCTGGTCAATCCCTGCAAACTGCTCTTACGATTATTGAATCCTTTGGGCGTTATTCAGCCCTGAGGATCAATTGGGATAAATCCCAGATTCTTCCCATTGATGTGAGTGCGCCCTCAAGACTTCAGGCCTCTTCCCCTCTCCTTAGGGTCAGCTCCCTAAAATACCTCAGGATCCACATCTCTAGGTCTCCTGAGGATTTAGTTTGCCTTAATATAGAACCGCTGATGTTATTCTTGAAATCCAAAACGCAAATATGGACCAAGCTGTCACTGGGTGTAATGGGCTGTGTGAACTTAATTAAAATGATTCTCCTCCCCAAATTTCTATATGTCCTATGGCATTCCCCTGTGTACCTTGCTTTGAAAATCTTTAAGGCCATTGAGGCAATCCTTAATTCGTTCGTGTGGGGCTCAGCTCGTCATAAATTATCCTGGCAGGCGTTAAAAAATCCGACTGAGCTGGGTGGAGCGGCGTTGCCTGATTTTAATCTTTATTACTTGGCGGCACAGCTCTCTCATTTCTTTTATTTGGAAAAACACGACAGAGACCGAGATCTTAGATTTTTGTGCTCCCCTCGTGCTCCCGGGCTCACCCACCCCTTTCAGGTCCTCTTTAGGAACCTTGGGGGTGCTTGGGCGATGGGAAACCGCAGGGGCCTGCTCTACCACCACTGTCGGATTTGGGATGTGGTGAGCCGCAAGTTGAAGGCACCAGCTACCCATTTCCAAACCCTTCTATGGGACAATCCGGGCCTAGGTGAGTTGCTGTCCATCCCTGACCGGGTCCTCTGGCTGGATCGGGGGGTACGGTATTTGTCTGGCATGTATCAAGGCACTGTTTTAAAATCATTCCAACAGCTTAAGGACGACTTCGCCCTTCCCAATTCCATGCATTTTCACTACCTTCAGCTCCGTCATGCTCTCCTTGCTCAATTTGGAGATGCATCCCCCGATGTTGAAAAACTTGATGTGCTCCATACTATAACGGGTCAGGACTCCTGAAAATTAATTTCAGTACTATACAACTCCCTTCTCCGACCTCCTGCTGTGGTTCTGGCCTATGGATCGCTGGTCCGGAATTGTGGGGGAGCTTGAGGATGATGAGTGGGAGGACGCGCTGGACACCACTAAGAAGGTCTCACCCAAATTATCAGACCGTATTACACACTTGTTCATCTTACACAGGTCATTTTTAAGCCCCATTTGTTTAGCTAAATATAAACCCAATCATAGCCCGCTATGCCCTAGGTGCGATAGCCCCTCCAGCACTTTTTTTCACCTCCTTTGGTCCTGCCCCGTGATACAGGATTACTGGTCACACCTGGTAAAGTTCATTCATGATGAGATGGGGTCTCCCCTTACCCTGTGCCCTAAACAGTGTTTATTGGGAATATTCCCGGACCCAGACTCTGACAAGTACCACAAAATTTTCCTCCAAGAGTCACTATTCCCAGCCAGATTGCTAATAGCGAAGAAATGGCTCCGGGCCCTACCCCCGTCTCTTCAGGAGTGGATAGCTGCAGTTAAAGCTGTATTACCATACAAGAAAGAAATATATACCCACAGGGGCTGTCCGGCCAAATATGATAAGGTGTGGGGGGATTGGGTGGGAAATGCAGCTACATGTAACGCCCTGCCTGACTGAGCCTAGTGTACTTCTACTTAGACCAGGTTGCATGTCCTTGTTGTGTTAATGGCTGGCCCTTTGGTTCCCCCGCGTCCCTGGCACCACACTACTGTCCATAATGTATACCCTGCAATCATTGTTTGCACTGACGTTTGTATTGTACCTGCTCCGCCTGCACCAGTGGGTAATTTTGTATGTCACCCCTTCATTTTGACAAATAAAACGTTACCTCTTGTAAAAAAAAAATAGTGTGTATAGGGATGGGGGCGGGGCTGGGCAAGACCGGGGCAATTAGAATAAACAGTAGGCATGTCTGTGTAGAAAAGAAGGGCAATATTTTCAGGAAGTGAGAGGCCCCCATGCAGGATTTAGATAAAGGGAAATAGGTTGTCCCTGAAGGACAGAAAGAAGCTGATTGTCTGGCTTTAATTAGATTTTCTAAGCTTGGTAATCGGCTATACAGAATATAAGGATAAAGATATTTTACATATTATTAATAGAATAAAAACTTACACTTAAATTCTGATCATTATGCCATGTGTATTTTGATTGATCAGAATAAGGTAACCCAAGCCCACAGGATACATTTTCTGTTGTCTCATTCATATAGAGCTTCTTCTTCTCAGTGTCTTCAAACAACTTCAACAGATAACTACAGAAAATGTTTATGGTGCAAAGAAAGGAGTGTTACTTTTACACATTATGCAAGTGGCGAGCTGACATCTACACACAGCATCAGTCTTTTAATGAATTTATCACCAGCAAACAGTCTAGGTGTGACGTACTTAGTAAATCTTTCACTCCATTTTGTTTTGTTCTTCAGCTTATTAATTTGAGTATCACAGAGAGAGCAGGAAGATGCCCGGCAACTGTGACTTTGAATCTGAAATACCAGTGAGAGTGTGATTTTAGACCAAAGGAAGTGTATACATGGTTCCAAGTCATAAAACAAGTGAAATTAAGTAACACAAATAATAGGACCTGTTTTGGAAGAAAATGTTCTAAAAGTTTACAGTAAAATAGAGAAAATCAGCTAAGGGACATTAATAACACACCTAATTATGCAGTATACCATACCCAAATTAGTCCCTGCATCACTGAAAAAGATGAAGACATGGTGGTGCATTTTAGGCTGTTGCCTTTTTTGTGATAAGCGGGCAGTGTATGCGTTAGCAGGCAAAACATAAAACAATAATGCGAGATTGGAAGCAAAACAGTCAGTAATATTTGTCAAAGAATTCTTTATGCATACCAGAAATGTTCTGTTGAGCATATGGTTTGTTCAGAAAAAAGTGTTTAAGCTGGTATAGAGCTTGTGGCTGCTACTGGCGCTCATTCAACATAACTATGAAAGCATGTCATGATAGACAAAAGATCAGCCCATGACCAGCTTAAGGCTGAACTCCAGCCAAGCAGCAAAATACACCGTTTTATACAGCTTTGGGCGCTGTCTTTTGTCCTAACAGTACTGAGATCTAGGCAGCACAGCAAGGGTGGTGACCTGACATTTCTCCAGTATTGTTTAGCTTGATCACCAACATGCATAGTTGCCAACTGTCTCTCATTTGGAGGGACTTTTCATCTTTTGAGACCAAATCCCTCTGCCGTGCAACCTCATATGGCCCTTTTTTTTTGTCTGGGATGTACAGTACATCTCTATGAAAAATGTACTATTTTATTACCAAAAGTTTTATGTGGCACAAAACTTTTTATCCAACCTCTATATCACTGAATTTATTATTTTGTAAAGCCAATATAAAGTAAAAATAGAGCTCAGTCAATCATTTTCTGCATATCAGTTCTTTGTGTTCTGTGTGTGACAGACTCACTCGGGACCAAGGGTTTTGGAGCGGACTGAATGCTAGCCTTTTGCCTACCTGCATTTAGGAACATATTCTGTTATGTAATGCAAAAGGACATTATTAAGGAGGCCATGATGGTCTCTGCATTCTTGGATCTCATATAGCAGATGTATGTGAAAGGAATGCTAATTAATGAGATCTGGAAAGCCCTGGGTCTCCTGTTGTCTACTAGTGTAGCTTCTAATGCCAGGTACACATGACATTTTTTAATTACAAGAAAAATTTTTTTTTTTTTAATTGGTCATTAAAAACGATCGTGTGTAGGCTTCAGAGCATTTTTCTCAATGCCAAAAATGGGCATTAAAAATTTAGAACCTGCTCTATTTTTTCTCGTCGTTTTTTACGTCGTTGTTTTTCTCGTTGTAAAAAACGGTCTTGTGTAGGCTTTAACGACAGGAAAAAAACGTGCATGCTCAGAAGCAAGTTATGAGAAGGGAAATTTGCATAATCAGCCCAAAGGGTGGCACCATAAAAATGGAACTTCCCCTTTATAGTGCCGTTGTACGTGTTGTATGTCACCACGCTTTGCTAGAGCATTTTCATCACGATCGCGTGTATGCAAGGCAAGCTTGAGAGGAATCACATCGAGAAAAACTTTGTTTTTTTCCATGACATGAAACACGGTCATGTGTATGCGGCATAAGTGTATTTCACCCAATGTTGTTTCTGCTATTGTAAGAAAGAGTTCTGTGTTGATATTTATGATAATGTCTACATTCTGCATGCTAAAAGGTGTTTCTCTTTGAGCTCCGGATTTACCCCTTGAGTGGGGAGATTTAGCTGGTAAGATCTCTTCCACTGGTGGATTTTTTAAGAGACCTTGCGCTCTTCTCCACCTTCCATTTGAGGATGCCCCACAGATGCTCGATGGGGTTTAGGTCTGGAGACATGCTTGGCCAGTCCGTCACCTTTACCTTCCGCTTCTTTAGCAAGGCAGTTGGCATCTTGGAGGCGTGTTTGGGGTCATTATCAAGTTGGAATACTACCGTGCGGCCCAGTCTCTGAAGGGAGGGGATCATGCTCTGCTTCAGTATGTTACATTACATGTTGGCATTCATGGTTCCCTCAAGGAACTGTAACTCCCCAATGCCGGCAGCACTCATGCAGCCCCAGACTATGACACTCCCACCACCATGCTTGACTGTAGGCCCTTGTCTTTGTACTCTTCACCTTGTGGAAGATACACTTGTCTTTGTACTCCTCACCTGGTTGCCGCCACACATGCTTGACACCATCTGAACCAACTCTTCAGGCCACAGGACATGGTTCCAATAATCCATGTCCTTAGTTTACTTGATGCTGAGCACGTGCACACAACTTTTTTTGTCGACCATGACAAGGCATGTTCTGAGTAGAACTTGTCCTGTTAAACAACTGTATGGTCTTGGCCACTGTGCTGCAGCATAGTTTCAGGGTCTTGGCAATCTTCTTATAGCCTAGGCCATCTTTATGTAGAGCAAACATTTTTTTTTCAGATGCTCAGAGAGTTCTTTGCCATGAGGTGCCATGTTGAACTTCCAGTGACCAGTATGACAGAGTGAGAGCGATAAGACCAAATTTAACACACCTGCTCCCCATTCACACCTGAGACCTGTAACACTAATGAGTCACATGATACCGGGGAGGTACATGAAAATATATAATAAAATATATACAAAAATGTGGCTACCTAAAGAATTTTTTTTTTTTTTGTTCATTGTAGATAGTGTAGGGGAGGGCTAAACCACTGTCATTTTTCTTTTTTGACACCCATGCCTCATTGGGGAGTTTTTATTCCTCTTCTTTTCTGTTGACCCAACTGGATGTTGCATGATATCTTTCCAAAGGGAGGGAAACCCCCTCTAAAGCAGTTGTCCCCAGTGGAGGATTTACCATCTATACCTTTTCTGGTGGAAACACAAAATTGTGGATTTACCCTCACTTTCATTCCTGGGACAATGGTGATAAGGGCATGTGAAGAGCGTAAATCTCCTTTAACTCATTGTTACTTTAGTCTAAATCTATTAAAAAACTTGACTTTAGTTATATTATTTTATTAAAGAAAACCTGCAATGAGAGAAGGGTAAATTTTGATCCGTAAAGTAAGTCAAAAGTCTCAATCCGAATACTTGTTCAGTGACTTATAAAGTGCTGAAGCAACTGAATTAGTCAGAAAGCCAAAGGATTTGTTTTGAAAGGAATAGTAGCCTGTGTATATCTTCAACACAGCTCTACAGTATATAATATATAACATTTAATAAATAGCAAATTTAAATAAAGTTTAGTCCACCCTAAAATAAATTTCACCTAAAGGTTAGTTCTGGTGGGTTAAGTCACCTAGTCGCTTTTTTTGTCTATACGAATTTTATAGGTGAGATTTCTTTGCAATGGCTTCTGGTTCTATCCCCTAGCACCATAAATGTATGGTGTTAATGCATAAACTTACATTAATTAAAAATCAAACTGAAAAAGTGTGACTCTTCTAAATGTTTTTTTAAATATAGAAATGTGCATAAATAGATTGATGCAAAGTATATTTTTTAGTCCCATGTCCCCTTTACAGACTCATCCCAGAGTAACATTTCTATTTGTAGCTTTTGTGGCTGCTAGGACCACCATCTCTTTTGTCTTACAGTTTTAATTGTGTCTGCATTACTCAAATTCTTCCAGAAGATGTCAGCACAACACTCAATGACTATTTGCTGCTTGGGCACTTCAACTGACATTTCCCCAAATCTAAACTAGCGTCAATGAAAGTGTTTTTTTATGGCAGATGTGATTGAGAATACTGATACTGAAATAAGGAAAATGGGAACGTTTACTTTAGAATGTATAACTCTTACACATGTCTGTGTTCTTACTTCCTGAAAAGTGAGTTTTGCTTTAAATCTGTTTGTTTTTGCAAATGAATGATAGGATTCAAAACTGCCGAAAATGTGTGTTTGTATATTAGTGAGCATCAGTGGTGGCCTTGAAAGACCATGTGAGAACCCGTGACATGTTTTAAATACTATTCTTTGGGCTTTAGGAAAAAAAAGGAATGCACTGTAAATTGGCCAAACCACTGTTAGCTATGATTTTCCTGTGTTGTACATATAAGCTCCCAAATGATATGGCATTGGTGAGCAAGGAAGAGTAGGGTGTGCAATATGGTTACATAACTTAAGGTGAGCATTGTTTCTACTCAGCTAACATATTTTTTTACTTTTTGAAAAGACTACTACATGCTCAGGCAAGGGGTTAAAGAATTGTAAAATGAATATGATGGTTACAGAGATGCAGCATTATCTTGTACAGCTGGGCGCCATAAGAAGCCATCTGATAAAACAGGTCAGGGTGGTGTATGCAAAAAGAAGCCTATTCCATTGTAAAATCTATATGATGCTAGTTGATACCACAGACCAGTGGTCGCCAAACTTTTTAAATAAAGGTTCACTGTGCTCCTGACTTTAGGGGGGCAGAACTGTGACCAGTGGGAGGAGAAAATATCCCAGCAACGTGAGAGTAAACAATTCCTCAGGCTTGATGATGAGTGTTAGTAAAAAATGTATAGCACCTGTGGTCAGTAGGAGGAACAGTGTCCCATCATTGGTATCAATGGGAAGAATAGTGTCCCATCATTGCTATCAGTGGGAAGAAAAGTGGTCCATTGAAGGTTTCAGTGGAAGGAATAGTTCTCGGTCATTGGCAGTGGCGGTGTGTCCATAGTTGGCACAAGAGCGCCGCCCCCCTCTCTCCTGCACCCATCAATCAACAATATATAGATTCATGCCTGTGGGCTCTATTCGGCTTCCAAATGGCTGTGTGTTCCCTGTTTAAACAGTGCTGTGTTAGGGAATCTCTTCCCTAACACTGACCCGCCTCCCAGCCAATCAGGTGCACTGGGTCTGGTTACCGGTCATCTAAATGGCTGAAGCGACAGGCGAGCAGAGATGACATTGAGGGAGCGTGGTGGAGGACGGCTAACCCGAGAAAAGAAAGTGCCGGGTGGGGAGGGGAGGCAAACTGGCTGCATTGGATGGGGCAAACTGGCGGCATTTGAGGGGGCAAACTGGTGGTATTTGAGGGGGCAAACTGGTGGTATTTGAGGGGGCAAACTGGTGGTATTTGAGGGGGCAAACTGTCTGTATTTGAGGGGGCAAACTGTCTGTATTTGAGGGGGCAAAATGGCTGTATTTGAGGGGCAAACTGGCTGCATTTGATGGGGAAACTGGCAACATTTGAGAATGCAAAGTGGCTGTATGTGAGGGGGCAAAGTGGCTGTATTTGAGGGGGGAAACTGGGTGCATTTGAGGGGGGAAATTGGCTGCATTTGAGGGGGGAAATTGGCTGTATTTGAGGGGGGAAATTGGCTGCATTTGAGGGGGGAAACTGGCTGCATTTGAGGGGGGAAACTGGCAGCAATCAATGGGCACAGTGGCTGCATTTGATAGCACAGTGGTGACAATTGATCGGCACAGTAGCTGCGTTTGATAGGCACAGTGAGGCTGCAGTTGATGTTTTTTTCAGTTTGTTTGCCCCCCAAAATTAATATCAGTGGGAGGAATGATGCCCCATTATTGGTGTCAGTGGGAAGAATGATGCCCCACTATCAGTGTCCGTGGAAGGAATTGTGCCTTATTATTGGTGTTAGTGGGAGGATTAGTGGCCCAAGGGCCAGATAGGACAAGCAAAGAATAATGATCACAGTTCAGAGACCAATATCATAGACTGTCCTGTTTTCAGACTCATACTCATACTAATGCCTGCTGTGGAAAACTGGTCAGTCTTGTGGATATGGAAAACAATATCAGTTTATGGACTGCAAATGAAATCTGTGTTATGCACTAATGCTTGTTTTAACTCATTGAGTACTATTTCTTTGATGGGCTTGTTTAACTTAAGATGTGAATATTTGTTTTAGTAACCAAGCTTACAATTACACGCTGTGATAGCAGGTTTTTACCACATGAGTAATCTTCCTTGTGTATACATTAGTCAACAACATACTTATTTTTTGCAGCCTCAATATTGATAAACCCACTGGAGGCAATATTGGCTGTCCACATCAATTTATGATTCTGACTTGACTGTTGTAGACACATTAGGAACTTCATCTAATTGATCGGTTTTAAACCAATATTCAAACTGGATATCTGCCTATATATATGCACTTGGCTGCCCTTATTAGATTGTGATTCTGACATGGCTGTTAACCCTTTTGCTGACAGGATCTCTGTTCCGTTTTTAACCTCAGGTGGCCATACCATTTTTACTTTTTTATTGTTCTCTTACAACTTCAAAGAAAAAAAAAAACATACATTTTCTAGAAGCACAGTACTGGTAAAATAACAAGATGTTACTTCTCATTTTGTAGGTTTCATGTTAATTTTAAAGCTAAAATCTGTCTCCAAGTTTATGCTAAAAATCTGGAGGTTGACTGGACATCTATGTATTGTGGTAATTCACAGAACTGTGTGTTTGCTGCAATGGTGTGCGTTGTGATGAAATGATGCAGGCATATATTTATTTTATTGTAATGCATTGTTACAATGCTCACCAACGCTTTTCAATGTGCTGCTTTACATAAAGTTGAATTAATGCAAATTTAAAAAAGTAAAAAAAAAACCCAGGAAAAAAAAAGAAACAAAATTAAGCACAGCAATGTATTGTTATGCACTGCAGCCCTTGTGCGCAACACACCAGTGCATGCAGCCTATGTTAAGGTGATCAGATTTTTAAAATGAAATCCGGGGACATTTTTTTTTTTTACTAGTAATGATGGCAATCAGCAACTCTTAACTGGACTGCAATATTACAATGGACAAATCGGACACTAAGTGACACTTTGTGGGAACCAGTGATCAGTGCTAAAAATATGCACTGTCACTGTTCTAATGGCACTGGCTGGGAAGGAGTAAACATCTAGGGCAATCAAAGGGTTAAATGTGTGCCTAACAAGTGTTTTCTTACTGTGGGGGAGGTGTTTTTACTAAGAGATGGCATAGATCCCTGTACCTGCTTTTCAGGAAGACAGGATCAATGTCTTCCATACTGACAGAACGTCAATCTGCCTTGTTTACATAGGCAGACCACAGTTCTGCCTTTGTTCATAATGATCAGTGGGTACCGGTCGATATCGAGTCTGATTAGCTCCCATTTCCAGAAATGCAGTATAATGTCTATAGGTGATCCTGCACAGCAGGACCGGCCTGTAGTAGTAAATCTGCTATCAGGCGATCAGCAACTGCCTTATATCATTAGCATGATAACAGGCAGCAGGCACTCTATCATGGCTCTGGCTGGCTTTGTCACAGTGTGTCACATAAGATGGCTGATGGGTGCTGATTTTGTTAATTTAACTTGCCCGTGAGTTATATTGTCGTGCTTTATGCCAGAGAGACAGACAAAGTGCAATGTAATCTATTCACAGACATCCCCAAAGCATACATGTGTTGAAGCCTTGAAGGCACTGACAGCCCCACGATCGCATCCTCTTCCTCTCTGTTTCTGCTGCTTGACACAGTCAGCTGAGCTCAGCTGCCTCTCTCTGCCCGTCGCCACCGCCTCAAAGTCTCATTCTCTGGGCCCCGACTACTACTGGGTGAGGAGCAGAAGATCACTCTGCCGGGGAAGGCAAGGAGATAAACAGGCAGGCGGCTGGCTGGGACTTGAGCCAAGGCAAAAGAACATGCGAGCGGAACTGAATGGGCATGTGCCCAAAACTGAAGAAAGGTTCCCTCCACTCTGACCAGCACATGATCATCAGAAAGGAGCACAGACATTGGAAAAAATACCCTTCTAAGCTAGCAGGTGCAGTGGAGCGGGGGGGGTCTGTAATTCTGAATTTTATTTTCTGCACTGACTGTCTTTGAAATTGCCCCAGCCCCTGTTCAAATCCAATCCGGGGACAGAACTGGGGACAGACTTGGTCCGGTAACACTCCCCAGATTGAGGACACTGTCCCCGGACCAAGTCTGTCAAAATAGCAATTGACTTTGAGGAGACTGAATGTGTGCAAGATTTTATTTTCCTGGGATTGCAGTGGTGATTGTAGTCTAGAAATAAATCACAAAATTGCACTGCAACAATAAGCATGAATCTGATTTAAAGAGCAAGGTTGCTAGCCTAGCAACCAAAGCAAATTATCGTGTTCCCACAGCTATCTACATACCGTTTTTAATGTTGGACAATGAAAAAAGTAGACAGGAGGTAAATCAAAACGATTGAGTTATGGTGCTGGAGAAGGCTTGTGAATATTCCACAGACAAGCAAATACTGGAGTGCAAAAAAAACAGATGTTTCAGATATTTGGCAAACCTAAAAAAAAAAACTCAGGCTCACCTATTTAGAATATATAATTTGACTGAACTCAATGTAAAGGGCAATTATGCTTAGATTGGCTAGTGGCAAAAGGAAGCTAGGCCCATCAAAGAACCTTATAAAAGGTAACCATAAAAGGTAACACCCGCCAGAACAAGAAGAAAAAAAAGCAGTACAAAATCACAAACTTTAGAGAGAGCTGGCCCATAGATTCAGCAGGAGTCAGACACAAATGAATGGACAACATATCATGATTTTTAAATCAAATACCTGGTTATAAATACCCTTGGAATAGCAGACAATGGATGGGAAGGCATAGAGTGGCACAGGTGCTGAATGTGCCATCTAGGACCCACACCTATATTTAAGGCTCTGGAGTAGTGTTGAGCGGAATACGCCATATTCGATTTTGCGATATTTCACGAATATATAGAAGAATATTCGTGAAATATTCGCTAATATCGAATATTCGTGATATTTTATCAAAAAAACAATATTGTGAAATTTCGCTAATGCGAATGCAAAATTTCGCTAATGCGAATGCAAAATTTCGCTAATGCGAATGCGAAATTTCGCTAATGTGAATGCGAAATTGATTGCGAAATTCTCGTCAACACGCGAAAACGGAGATCATTTCCTGGATTACTAAACTAATATGCACTAAACACTAACTCTACTTACACAAACTTATATGACTAAACTAAAGCTAATTTTTTTATTTTTTTATACACAAAACACAGAAGGGCAGAGAAAGTATTTGCGAATATTCGTAATACGAATATTTGCATTGCGAATATTCGGCAACATAAAAGGATCGCCTCAGCTACTCGGCCCAGGGTCTCTAATCATACCAGCAATGCTTTTAGACGTTGATGGAGATCACTAGGATGTGATCTGTTTTAAAAATAAATTTGAAAAAATATCAAATATTCACTGTGATATTCGATTTATTTGCGAATACTCGAATATGCAATATTCGTTACGAATATTCGCAATGCGAATATTCGTGAGCAACACTACTCTGGAGGATGTCTTGTCAGTGAGGTGCTCTCAAAGACAAGTAATAAGGACAGATGACGGGTGTCACTGAAGAGCGGGGGTCCAGAGAAGTCACCATGGAATACAGGATACAGACTGAACCAGAAGCTGGTAGGAACATTGCAGCAGTGTGTCAACTGGTAAGGAGTTCAAAAGAAAGATGAAGTTGGCAATCATGGAGCCAGACAGCAGGCAGGCAACAGGGCAGAGTTGTCGTCAGAGAAGGCAGAGACTGAGAAGGCAGTTTGGCAGTGGCAAGCAACAGACAGAAACTAGCTGTGTCAGCAACAGATAGGAAAAGTAGAACAGGTTCAGAGGCAGGTCAGGTCAGCAACAGGTAGGTAAAGCAGAGCAGGTCCGGAGGCAGGTCAGGTAGATAGAGTAGAGCAGGTACAGAGGCAGATCAGGTCAGCAACAAGTAGGTAGGGTAGAGCAGGTCCAGAGACAGGTCAGATCCACAACAGGTAGGTAGAGTAGAGCAAGTACAGAGGTAGATCTTGTTCTTAACAGGTGGGCAGAGCAGGCACAGAGGATAGTCAAGCCAGCACCTTGGGCATAGTAGAGGAGATCCATGGGTAGACTGGGTTAGCAACAAATAAACAATAGGTTACTCAGGTTACAAGATATTAGCTGAAGATCATCCAGCAATTTCTTGGTTAAGCTCTGATACCTAAATAGGCATTCTGGAACCGATTGGGTGTGTGCATGCACTCATGCGCAGCATGATTATGAAAACACATGCAATCGGGGGGCGTGGCCGGACGCGGATGATGGCGGACGTGTTCTGAGGAGGCTCCGATAAACCAACCTCAACCCGCAGGTCTCCGGCCTCCGAAACAGGTGACACAAACCCTTCTCACCTCAGACCTGCTCCGGGGACTCTACCTGTACAGCCCGGTATCGTTGCGGCGCCTCCTGGAGGTCCGTTGAGGGAGCAAAACGATCCGTGACAGGATCCATTTGGAGACGTCCCGCCGCCATTTTAAGAGGTCTGGGAAACCTCAGCTGCAGCAGAGCTTGTGTGAGGTAAAAGCTAAAGAAATAGGCTTTGCCACACTGTCATCCTCCGCAAATTAGATAGCAGCCTGGGTGGTGGCCCGGGGGCAGTAACCTGAGCAGTAAACAGGAGTGGTTACTGAGGACGAGAACGGACCTTTACACCAAGGTACCGCCGCCATTTTTGAGGCCCCTTGTTAATATGTGAAGTGTTTCCACGATGGCGGTATGAGGAGGGTGCCTCACTCACCACCGAATGTCTATCAACCACAGCAGAATATATTGATCTTTCTCAGCGCATTTAAGACAGCCGCAAACAGCACACAATATGGATATTCAATATATACGGTCCCCCCCTAATTTGGCTGACTGAATATTCCTATTGGGGTCTAGCAAGGCAATTGTTCATTGCAAAATAAATATCCTGGCTTAAGGTCATTATGTAATTTCAAAAGCTCCATAAGCCCTGCTCCTGTTATTATAACGACGCCTGTGGGTGTAGTTAAATATTGCTGTTCCAGTTTATGAAGGGATAACAACACAAACAAGTCAAAACTAACAACAAGGACTCTTTCACTGTGAAAAATCTCCACAAAATGTCTGCCACACCTCAGACACACATGCTGAGCATTACAGAGGCATCCATGTCTGACAGGCAAATTTCATCTCAAATGCCTGTCACCTCTATAACTCATCCTCTGGGATCTAACCCAACTCCTGCTCTATATTCCTCTGTACTGAAAGAAAGAACAGTCACTGAGTTGACTGGTCATGTAATTTCTACTGCAATCTCCTCACAACCTACTCCTGAGCATGCGAATGCTGAACGGGCTCTTGATGTTACTTTCAATGTCACTGATATGTTTAACAGAATAGCTAAAATGTTAGACAAGGGTCTGACACAGACTGCCGAGAGAATCACTAGAGACATCAGAGCAGATTTCCAAAGCCTTGGTAACAGGATAGAATCTATTGAACATAAATTGGACGCTAATGTTTCAAGGATTGACCAGAATACTGAACATCTACAATTCACGCAAGAACAACTGGAAGCTGCTCAAGATAGGATAGATGATTTGGAAAACAGATCTCGGAGAGATAATTTCAGGGTACGGGGATACCTGAATCCATAGTTAATGTTCACTCTGCTATACAAGACATCATTAGAGATCTGATTCCATCCATTCCTGCACATAAGTTGGAATTAGACAGAGCGCACAGATCCTTAGGCCCATTACGCAAGGACGGTTTACCTAGAGACGTGGTGGTCAAACCACATTACTATTCAACCAAAGAGGAAATAATGCAAAAGTCCCGTCAACAAGAACATTTGCAGTACCAAGGAGCAAGGATCCAAATATTTTCTGACATTTCCCCCCACACAATTCAGAAGAGGAGAGCGATGAAACCATTATTGTCTGCCCTCATGAAAAAGGAAGTCAAGTATAATTGGGCCTTTCCCTTTGCTCTAAAATTCACTTATAATGGCAGACATTATGCTGTACGCAACTTTCAGGAAGGGGAAAGACTACTATTAGACCTAAGAATTATTGCAACCGCACCAGACATGGATACTACACCTCCACAGCCTTTCTCAGCTAAAAGACAGACACCTACTAGCCCTACTTCGGGTGAATGGAATAGAGTCAAACACAGGAAAGTTGGGAGAAACTCTGCAACCTGACTTGGATCAGTAATTCCAGTTGAACTTTCCCAGAGGAGACAATAATTAAAGATTTAAAAAAGGAAAGGGAAAGGAAAAGCCCCTTTTTTTTCCCTTCCTTATAAGCTTATATGTATGTACAGGATATTATATATAGGTGTATGCAAATAATATATGTTTATGTAAATAATAATTTTTTACAATTTTTTTTTTTTTTCTCTTCTTCTTCTTTTTTTTTCTCCTCCTTCCTTATGAGCTTACATGTATGTATAGGATGATATATATAGGTGTATGCATATAATATATGGTTATGTAAATAATACTTTTTTTTTTCCCCTCTTTTTCTTTCTCTTCATCCTTCTTCCTCTGGGAAATCTCGTTACGCCACATGTCTTAATGCATAAACTGTACGAGATCAATTTCTTCCTAAAAACAATTTGTATAGGATAACGTATTGACCGTTAGTAATAGGTGGTGGTGAGGCATTGAGCCTCTACTCACTTTCCAGACAGACTTTTTGTCGTCCTGGGAGGCGGGTGTTTGGTCCCTTAACACTGGACCACTTTGGAATTTCTTCTTTGAATGGGGGAAAGGGGCTTAGTCCCCCCCCCCCATTTCGGGTCATGGTTTGACCTTATGTTATGCCACATTTTGCTTTATTGTTTACTGTTTTATTTTTATCTTTTGATTCTTCCCTTTTTCTTCCTGTCTTCCTACTCTGTTTTCTCCTCTCTGTGGGCCTACCTGTCAGGATATGGTTTTTCTAGGTTACAGACTCATTTCATGGTATACATTCTGGAGGATGTAAGGTTTAAGACTTATGGCTGGACCAAATAACTCTTCCACACCCCTTCGTGTTGTAACACACAACACTCAGGGGCTGAACTCTCCTATTAAGAGACGAAAGGCTCTTCAAGTCTATAAGTCTCTGCATGTGGATGTCGTTTTTTTACAAGAGACACACTTCCCAAGGCGGTACACCCCCTCTTTTTTACATGCTCATTTTCCAGTGTTCTTTTTATCTAAGGCGGAAAATAAGACAAAAGGGGTGGCTATTTTATTTTCTAAATTTTGTAAATTCACTTTGATTAAGGAATACGTGGACCCGGAAGGAAGATTTATTTTGGCTAAAGGAACCCTAGATGAGAAAATGTACACTTTTGTCTCATACTATGCTCCTAATAGGGGACAACAGAATTTTTTTTCACAGATGCTGGATACTCTCCGACCCTTTATGGAGGGTATCATAGTTATGGGGGGGGGGATTCCAACTTGGCTTTTGATTCGGGTTTAGATAAATCTAAACCAAATAAGACTAAAATAATTAGGCCAACTAAAGCCAGTACACAAGTGGCACGTATGCTACACCAATCTAGGCTGATCGATATTTGGAGAGAATTGAACCCAAACACTAAAGACTATACACATTTCTCTAATCCCCACCTATCATATTCACAAATAGACCATATATTGATTTTGAATCATCATGTCCCGGCAGCTGTAGAGTCATCTATTGTGGATGTCCCATGGTCGGACCACTCTATGGTTCTGGTATCTCTAAGACGGGAGAATACAGCCCATAGGGTGTCTCATTGGACTCTTAATCAATCTATTTTAAAAAATCCAGCCCTTGTGACGGAAATTGAACAGGCTATAAAGGAATATTTTGAATTTAATGATACACAAGAGGTTTCCCCGGAACTCTATGGGCGGCCCATAAGGTAACAGTTAGGGGAAAAATAATTCAAATTGCGTCCAGACTTAAAAGACAAAAGAGGATGGAGGTGAGAGAACTAGAAGAGAAATATCTAGACTTGCGCAGAAAACATAAGTCAGATCCTTCTGGATTTCCCACTTCTTCACTTGATGCCGCCAGATCGGCCCTGAATCTAGCACTAACAGCACGGGCAGGAGAAGATATGAAATGGTCGGGTGCCAGATTCTACCAATTAAAGGATAAAATAGGTCCGATGTTAGCAAATAAATTGTCACCTAGATTTAAATCAAAGACGCTCCCCAAGATTAGACAAGCAGATGGATCCCTTACTTTAAACCCTCAGCGGATGATGGAAACCTTTCACGATTTCTATTCTAAACTTTACGCTTTTGACGATAAACCTACTCCAGATAAAATAGAGAAATTCTTAGATAAAATAAGTCTTCCTACTTTGAAAAATGAACATATGGAGATATTGGAGGCTCCCATATCAACTGAGGAAGTTTCATCAGTAATTCAAAACCTTAAGATGGACAAGGCACCGGGACCCGATGGTTTTTCCTCCCCATATTATAAAACATTCTCAGTTATCCTTTCGCCCTACTTAGCTCGCTTTTATAATTCCTTGACAGATGGTATTTCTATAAATAAACAACTTAATATGGCTTATATCTCAGTGATCCCGAAACCTGATAAAGACCTTAGTCTAGTTGAAAATTACAGGCCAATATCTCTTATTAATAACGACCTTAAAATATTAACCAAAATTTTGGCCAATAGAATGTCCCCTTTCATGAACCAATATATTAAGGGGGATCAGGTAGGATTTATTCCAGGGAGGCAGGGACCGGACCAGATAAGAAGGGCAGTTGATCTGATTTCCATACTGCAATCTGGGTGGACTGGGGATCATGGACAAAAAGGTATGCTCCTTTCCCTAGATCTCCAGAAAGCCTTTGATTCAGTGTCCTGGCCATATATGTTTAAGGTACTGAAGCGATGGGGTTTTGGCTCTAAATTCATGGGAATCTTATCTGCACTCTATTCATGTCCGGAAGCTAAACTCCGTGTACAGGGTCTATTTTCAGAACCTATTAAGATCCGGAGGGGCACACGACAAGGTTGCCCCTTGTCTCCTATGCTATTCGCAGTCATGATCGAATCTTTGGCGATAGCTATTCGCGATGACCCGGATATCAAGGGAATTAAATGCTCTCAAAAGGAACATAAATGTGCATTATTTGCAGATGATCTATTACTTTTCATAACCTCACCTCCATCCTCTCTTCCTGAAATTTTTTCCCTATTGACTGACTTCGCTTGAGTGTCGGGTCTCAAAGTAAATTGGGCTAAATCTAGAGCGCTTAATGTATCACTCCCTGAACCCACAGTTTCAATGTTAAAAAACAAATATGAATTCAAATGGGACATTTCATCCATCAAATATTTAGGAATCAATCTGACTCCGAATTTTGAAAATCTCTATTCTGCCAACTATCCTCCTATGTTTAAAAAACTCGAGAAAGATTTAAATGAATGGGGCTCACAGAAAATAGGATGGATTGGTAGGATTAATTCGGTCAAGATGACTCTTCTCCCCAGACTTTTATATCTTTTTCGCTCATTGCCCATTCCGATAGTTAAAAGTCATCTAAAATCATTTCAGGGCAAAATTACCAGGTTCGTTTGGAACAAAAAGGGTCCACGTGTTCCTTCTCGAAGCCTCTTCAATCTAACTGAACAAGGGGGTTTAGGAGTCCCGAATTTGTGGTGGTATTACCAGTCTGCTAGGTTGGCCCAACTATCTGAAGTCTATCTTAAAAAGGACCGTCCCGACTGGATTAATATAGAAGAACAAGCATCTTCTGCGTCTACTATAGAAGATTTGATGTGGCGCACTCCCAAACGTAGACCCGCTATTATGTCCCCGACCCTTTCTCAAGCTTTAGTACTTTGGGATTCGCTTAGGAAAAATCCTTCTTTGGTCTCGAAAGGTCAACCTTTAGCTGAGGTCTTCCGGGACCCGATCTTTGCATCTAGAATCGATGTGGACTCCTTCAAATGGTGGCATGATAAGGGGGTGTACCGAATTGGACATTTCTTCTCAAGACTGGGCCCTTTACCCGAACAATTTTTTGTGGATAATTTTGATCTCCCTTCCTCCGAGAGATTGAGATTTTCTCTATTACATGACTATGCCCAAAATCTTTGGTCTGATAATCTTATTTCTGGTTCCCTATCTCCGTTTGAACATAGATGTGACCAAGCCTCGGCGAGACGGGGTAATATCTCAATTATTTATAAATCTCTCGCGACAAATGATACTAAATTACCCCACATGCTCGCTTGGGAAAGAGAACTTGGAGATGAATGGGATTTAGAGGATTGGTATGGAAATTTTGCTAGATCTATCAAGGGTTTGTTAAGCGTGTCTCTGGTGGAAGCCAACGCGAAAATCTTTACTAGATTGTACTTGGTCCCTCTTAAATTGGCCTCGATGTATCCTTCATCTTCACCCTTATGCTTTAGAGGCTGCCAAGGAATAGGGTCCATGTTTCACACTTGGTGGGAATGTCCAAAGATTCGGGGTTATTGGAATAAGGTGTTTCACATTGTCAGACGAGTAACAGGGTGTAATGTGCATCAGTCTCCAGCAATTGCTCTATTGAATGGTCTAATCCCACAAATTTCGAAGGTTACCAGAAAACTGATTCTATTTATCCTGACAGGCGCCAGAATTACTATTGCAGCAGCATGGAAGAAACAGACAGTCTCTATTCTACACATGAAGAGAAAAGTCACGTGGATCATGGAGCAGGAAAAGAGAATTAGTTTAATGTTAGATAAAACTATTCTGTTTACTGAAACTTGGGAACCTTGGCTTAAGTACATGGGTATCCCCTATACTCCGGGGATACTGTAGTGGCTGTTGCTCCGGACTGATGCATAATCTTGGCAGGTGGGCTTACTCTTTCCTTTGAACTCTTTACTCTTCTACTCTTCTCATCTCTATTCCCCCCCCCCTTTTTTTTCCTTTTTTTTTTTGTTTTCCTCTCTTAGATACAAGAAGACTAAACATAGTATATTACTTCTCATAATGTGATATTCTCACTTTGGGGATAATGGGTTCGGAAATACTAATGATATCCCTGGTTTTTCTCTTATAGTTAACTCTGGGTAGGTTGTTGTCTTGGTTCATTAGACAAATGTTAGATCAAATTTGCTTTTGGGGAGGTTGGGTGGAGGGGACGGGTCCACCTCTAGGATACAGAGTGATCCCAGGGGGTATCAGAGAGGGAGTTATTGTCCTGGATACCCACCTTCTTAGCATCTATGAAAGATTGGTCTACTATGTTCCTCATCGCTTTAATATTTTGGACCAGACCATAGGATATATGAGATCTTGGGGGATTAGGGAGATGATTTGGGACAAACTATATTACCTATGGGGTTCTGATTTACCTTAATAGTTCTCATTTCTCTTTTCTGTTTAATAAGTACTACCCTCTGGGGTTAAATAGGTTGGAAACGATAAACACTGAATGTACCTGTTCATTCTCAAATGTATGTCCAGCTATAATATTTACTGTGTTATTTGGCGCATAGCTGTATACTTTTCTTTTATTTGAAAATAAACTTAAATTTGAATGAAAAAAAAAGAAAACACATGCAAACAGCTGCTTTGACCATAAGCCTTTGGCTGCATGTCAGCATGCATGCATGATCTTGTGACGGCAATCTGACAATTTATAATGTAGCGTACCGCCTAAGGAGCCGCAAGTGTAAAGGGATTCCCCACCCTGCACAGCCAGGCACACCTAATTTTCACAGCACATTTGGGGAAAGGAACAGTCCAGTGCTTTGTTTTGTATTTGTAATAGGGTGTTAAACTTGGATAGGGAAAAGGGTAATATGGGATGCCCACTTGACTTTAGTAGAACTTTTTAGGAACAACTTTTTCTGTACAGCTATTTACACTCCTCGGCTTCCTCCAGCACAATACTTGCTCAAAGAACTACGATTCCCAACACCAGCTGGCACTGTTAGATTGGTGGAAAATTCCCTTAACAGGCAGGGACCGCGGACCCTTTGGTATTATAGCAAAGTTTTAGTGCCCAGCTGTCCTTCTGTGGCTACTGATCCCAGCACCACCTCTTCAGGTACTACCAGCCTGCCTGGCTGCCCCTTTCTTAAGCCCTCTTAGCTAAATATCCACAGTCCTCACAGACTGACTCTGCATCCATCTGAGACTGCTCTCACCCAGTCCTCTCAGGCTGCCCCTCAGTTCTCCCCAACTGTAACACTCACCAGCCCACCTGGCTGTCTTCCTGCCTGGATATTTGCCCAGCGGTGTTCTCCTCACATCTGCTCCTGTGTCTCCTGGTCAAGACACCTCAGTGTGTCATGAAGATGATTCCTTCCATGCCCAAGCTCCCAGACCTGAGGTCACCCCCCCCCCCCAGACTAGGGGGCTATCCTCAAGGGTCTCCAATTGCCTCCTAACACTCCATCTCCATCTTCCACCCGAACTTCACTGCCCCAGCTTAGCTGAGCTGACCCTGAGTATTTAAGGGGACCTGCCCCCTGCCAACCCATATGTTGGGGATTGGTCAGGGCCCTCATACATACACCAGTCAGCTCATCCTCACCTCCACTCTCATTCTTCTAGAATCTTCTGTGAGTTTCTAGAAGTAGGGGGAGGTATCAGAGATGCTGCCTGTGAGTCATACCAGCGTCTCTGAGCCACTCATCCTGACCCAGATAAAACAAACACATGATTGACTGCCAGCCAAACCTGAACATTTTACTTACTAAAAAAACACTAAAAACAACAAAATCTAGCACTCCAGCACACTAACTAGCAGGGCCGCCATCAGGGGGGTACAGGAATTACACCTGTAAGGGGCCCGGGGGTCCCCAGGGGCCCGGATGGGAACCACCCTAAAAAAAAAAAAAAAAACATTTTTTTTTTAAATTTTTTTTTAGGGGTACGAAGGTCCCCAGGGGCCCGGAGGCCACCAAGGGCCCCAGATGGCAAGTCCTTTTTTTTATAAAAAAATATATATATTTTTTATATATTTTTATTTTATTTTTTATTAAAGGGCCAATTTTTTTTCTTTTATTTTTTTAGAGGTCCAGAGGTCCACAGGGACCTGGAGATCCCCAGGGCCCCAGATGACAACCCCCCTTTTTTTATGAAAAAAATATATTTTTTTTATATATTTTTATATTTATATTATATATATATATATATATATATATATATATATAATATTATTATTATTATTATTATTAAAGGGCTCAGAGGTCCCCAGGGCCCCCGGATGACAATCTTCCTTTTTTATAATTTGTTTTACTTTTTTATATTATTTTATTTCTTTTTTTTTAATATATAGATGTATTTTTATTAAAGGACTCAGAGGTCCCCAGGGCCCCATGTGTCAAACATCCTTTTTTTATAATTGTATTTTTTATTTTTGTTTATATATTTTTTTTTACATTTTTTTTTTAATTAAAAGGCCCAGAGGTCCACAGGGCCCTGGAAGGCAACCCCCTTGTTTTTTTTTTATATAAATGTTTATTTCTTTTTTATATATATATATTTTTATTTCTTTTTTTTTTAAAGGGCCCAGAGGTTTCTTTTTATTAAAGGGCCCAGAGGTCCCGAATGGAAAGCCCCCTTTTTTTTGTAATTTCCCTTTATAAAAAAAATATATATTTTTTTCTCTCTTTTTTTCTTTTTATTAAAGGGCACAGAGGTCCCCAGGGCCCCGGATGGCTACCCCCCTTTTTTATATATATTTTTCTTTATTATTTCTTCTTTTTGTAAAGGGCCCCCCCGCTTCTCAATTCGCGGCAGCAGCCCCCCGCTTCTCAATTTCATGCGGCAACACCCCCCCCCTGGTTCTCTGCTCCAGGGGGCCCATGCCTGAAGCTGTGTAAGAGGCCCCAAAATTCCTGATGGCGGCCCTGCTAACTAGGGGGTGCTACAATACTATGTTAGCAACTAGATCTCAATGGGTCTCCACAGTGATGTGATCCAGTATGGACAAATGATACAGATGTCTGTATCTACCTTCATGTGACTGGTCTGCTACACTGCTGCTGTGTCTTGGTACAATTCTCAACCTTCAATCAATTTCAGGGCTTCTATGGCCAACGCATATTACTGATTTGGCAACAGGTGCTAAAGCATCTTGTTCAACCAGCCAGAGGCAGAGCTACAGATCTTTTACAATGTACATTTTATTTTCAAATGGCACATTGAAAACATTAACAGTCTCACAGGTTATTGTTTAAGGAACATTGTAAAAAGAAAATGCAACTACTTTTCTGGACATTAAACCTACAAATCACATCTAGCTGTTAATAAATGAAAACTGCTGATATGCAGATTTCAGGTTTAAATTTGTTTATAATGTGATACATGGAGATATTTTCTGTTTTCAGAAAACTAATATTTTAGCATTTCTGTTGGCTTAGCATTATGAGTAAAGAGGAAACCCCATAAGATGCAGAGATAGCTTTCTAGCTGTGAATTCTGATTACTTAAAGCAATACATTGTAATCCAAATTTTGTTTGAAGTCTGCATTGCAAACTTTAAACAGGAATGAAAATGAACTTGCTTACTAAGGATGGATAGATTATTGAAGTAGAGGTAGTGAGAAAATAATATTTCCTTTTTATACACACCAACCTCAAAACCGCAAGATCAATACAATGCATAGGAGTAAGCCTGGCTTTAGATTAAGCTGCCTATGGAGTGCTCATTTACAGTGCATCCGGAAAGTATTCACAGTGCTTCACCTTTTCCACATTTTTCTATGGTACAGCCTTATTCCAAAACAATAATGACAACTTGAAAGAAGTTTATTTCAATTCTTTTCAAATTTATTAAGAATAATAAAAAAATAAAAAAAACACATGTACATAAGTAATCACAGCCTTTGCCATGACAGTAAAAAAATTGTTCAGGAGTATCCTGTTTCCACTGATCATCCTTGAGATGTTTCTGAAACTTGATTTGAGTCCACCTGTGGTAAATTCAGTTGATTTGGAAAGGCACACACCTGTCTATATCAGGACCCACAGTTAAAGAGGAAGAAAACCCTGATGGGTTTTACTTTTTCTTTTGTTCCCTGCAAAGTAAAAGCAAAATGGGCTAGTATGCATCACCCTGTTAAGCATGGGGGTGGATCAATCATGCTTTGGGGTTGTATTGCAGCCAGTGGCACAGGGAACATTTCACGAGTAGAAGGAAAAATTGATTCAATAACATTTCAGCAAATTTTGGATGGTAACTTGATGCCATCTGTGAAAAAGCTGAAGTTAAAGAGAGGATGGCTTCTACAAATGGATAATGATCCTAAACACACCTCAAATGCACAGGGGATTACATCAAGAGGCGTAAACTGAAGGTTTTGCCATGGCCTTCACAATCTCCTGACCTCAACATAATTAAAAATCTATGGATAGACCTTAAAAGAGCAGTGCGTGACAGACAGCCCAGAAACCTCAAAGAACTGAAAGACTTTTGTAAGGAAGAATGGGCAAAGATACCTCAAACAAGAATTGAAAGACTCTTGGCTGGCTACAAAAAGCGTTTACAAGCTGTGATACTTGCCAAAGGGGGCAGTACAATATATTAACTCTGCAGGGTGCCCAAACTTTTACAGACCCCATTTTTAGGTTTTCTGTAATTTTGAAAGTGTAAATGATGGAAATAAAATCTAACTTTTTTTGACATATTATAAGAATGTCTAATCTGTAATTTGATGCCTTTTGGAGATTTTTCCATCTTTCCTTGGCTTCGTTATGCACATTACTGTAATACAAATTATTACCTGGGGTGCCCAAACAGATCCCCACTGTATGTACATGTGATTTTTGTTCATTTTTTATTTTTAATAAATTTGCAAAATTTCAAATTTCTTTCTATTCACCCGTCATTATTGGGAATTGTTTGTAGAATTTTGAGGAAAATAATGAATTTATTCCATTTTGGAATTAGGCTGTAAGGTCGCGTACACACGAGGAGACATGTCCGCTGAAACTGGTCCGCAGACCACTTTCTGCGGACATGTTCGATCGTGTGTATGGCCTAGCGGACAGGTTCCTGCAGGCAAAAGTTTCTAAGCATGCTTAGAAACTTGTCCGCTGGAAACCTGTCCGTCGGACATGTCTGATGGTTAGTACGCCCAACCATCAGACCGAAAGCCCGCGCATGCGTCAAATTGATTTGACCCATGCGTGGAAGCATTGAACTTCCTTGTTTGAGCACGTTGGTGTCTTCTACGTCGCCGTGTTCTCTGTCCACTGGGATTTTGGTCTGATGGTGTATACACACATCAGACCAAAATATCCCTGGAGACATGTCCGATGAAAACGGTCCGTCGGACCTGTCTCATTGGACATGTCTCCTCGTGTGTACATGGCCTAACATAACAAAATGTGGAAAATGTAAAGTGCTCTGAATACTTTCCAGATGCACTGTAAAATTAACACCTAGACACAGCTGTTCCCAAGGTTGTTGGTACTAAAAAATTCCATCCATATACCCATAGTTGCATCTTTGGCATAATAAAGTATACAATAGGTAAGCAAAATGGTATGTAAAATCTGCCAGAACACAATAAAAGCTGGGGTAATTATTGGGATTTTTTATGTATGTTACCAGTAAAGGGTGATACTTAAGACTAGACTGCAATTATCCAACTTCTGTAACCCGCAATATCAAGGCTATACACATTACTGGCATAAGACACTTATTTCAACCCCTGAAAATACACACATAAGCTTATTCAAGAATGGACAGTGTACAGAGTACATACTGTAGCAAGCAATCAGAATCCAGCCCCATCCCACGCTGAACTGTCAGCCATAACTTCGCTGTGGATGTGGGTGCAGAGGACACAGCCAAGAACAGAAGCCCCATAGTAAATCTATGGGTGATGTCACTCCTCATTAATTTCACATCCATTATCGGCTGTGCCCTCTGCAGAGCTTCCACCGCTGGAGACCAGATGATATCTGCATTAACCACTTGAGGCCCGCGCTACCGTCGGATGACGGCAACAGCGCGGGCCTCAATATCCAACATGCCGTCATTTGACGGCATGTCTTTCTGGCGTTCCCAGCGCGCGCTGTACAGCGCGCTGCGGGGAAGCCCTGTGTTGTCCGTGTCCCTTGGACACGGCCAATCACAGATCGCGGCAAACGGCCAATCAGAGCGGCCGTTTGCAATGCGATCTGTGGGCGAATGAGAGATGATCTCTCATAGATCATCTCTCATTGCCGGCTCACACAGAGACAATGTCCTGTCTCTGGAAGGGAGGAGCCCGATCTGTGTTCCTTCCTACATAGGGACACAGATCGGTCACCCCCCCAGTCACCCCCCCCTCCCCCTACAGTTAGAACACACCTAGCATACACATTTAACCCCTTCCTCACCCCCTAGTGTTAACCCCTTCAATGCCAGTCACATTTATACTGTAATTAGTGCATATTTATAGCACTGATCGCAGTATAAATGTGAATGGCGCCAAAAATGTGTCAAAAGTGTCCGATGTGTCCGCCATAACGTCGCAGTAACAATAAAAATCTCAGATCGCCGCCATTTCTAGTAAAAAAAAAATAATAAAAAATAATAATTCTCTCCCCTATTTTGTAAGCGCTATAACTTTTGCGCAAACCAGTCGCTTATTGCGATTTTTTTTTTTTTTTTTACCAAAAATATGTAGAAGAATACGTATCGCCCTAAACTGAGAAAAAAAAATGTGGTTTTTTTTTTAATTGGGATATTTATTATAGCAACAAGTAAAAAATATTGTATTTTTCTTCAAAATTGTCGCTCTTTTTTGTTTATAGCGCAAAAAATAAAAATCGCACAGGCGATCAAATACCACCAAAAGAAAGCTCTACTTGTGGGGAAAAAAGGACGTAAATTTTGTTTGGGAGCCACGTCGCACGACCGCGCAATTGTCAGTTAAAGCGACGCAGTGCCGGAAGCTGAAATTTCACCTGGGCAGGAGGGGGGTGTAAGTGCACAGTAAGCAAGTGGTTAAAAAGGGTATGTATACTGATTTCTTCTTTAAAGGGTTAGATAGGTTAGTGCTGCTAGGGATATTAAGGATATTCTTAACTCTTATCCAAGAATATGGCTTTTAACGTGGTTAAAAGGGATGAGTTAAAAATGATTCAGAGGGACCTGAGGCTAAAAATTAGAGAGACTAAGGAGAAATATAGGAGAAAGCTGGAGTGGAAACTCCAGCAAAACAAAGTGAGAGAGGTCTGGAGTTGCATGATAACGATTACAGGTCTTAAGCAGGTTGGTGGAGGGACTATAGGGGTGGTGTGCAGAAGGGCAAATTAACTGAAGCTTTTTTTTAATAGGTTTGATTTGGAGGCCCTGGCTTTAACTTCCTCAGATTCAACACAAAGCTGTAGGAGAGGAGAGTTGCGGAAAGTACTTTCCTCTCCTCATATTAGATGTCCTTTCTCCTTTAATGTGTATTCTGATTCACCCCTATTGGATAGTTTTACTGGTTGTTCTTTTTATAAGAACAACTCCACTCCTACTTTATGGGATAGTGCATAATGTATTTTACAGCTGATCAGGTGAGTAATCAGCAGGCCCTAATGGAGTTTGCCCCAGGGTCCTTAGGGCATGTGCAGACCAGCTGGGGAGTGTTCTTCAATGGGTCTTTAACCGGAGCTTGAGTCTACGAAAGGTCCACGTGTTGTTGAAGATGT
This sequence comes from Rana kukunoris, assembly GCA_029574335.1. Classification (NCBI taxonomy): domain Eukaryota; kingdom Metazoa; phylum Chordata; class Amphibia; order Anura; family Ranidae; genus Rana; species Rana kukunoris. The sequence continues at coordinate 136,484,251 of CM056052.1, forward strand.
CCTCTCTTATCCTTGTGCCAAATATGTCACACCCTTTTGGCTCCAAGTATTATTGAGCAGTGGCTTTGACCTCCCACATCATTAAGACCTTGAATAGACTTGTTTTATATCAGTTACAACCAGTGTTGTACGTAACCGAGTTACAATAAACGCAGTTACCTAACGCAGCCCCTTTTGAGGGTAACGAGTAATCTACCTGATTACTCTTCCCCTCACAGTAACGCAGTTCCCATTACTTGGGCGGCATTACTGCAATTACATCTACCGCCACTAGATGACAGCAGAGTAATTGCTTCTCCCGGCGCTGTGAACATAAATATGGGTGGAACTCCGCTTTAGAATCATGTGACCTCTGTGATGTCCTGTCACAGCGGTCTGAAAACTCCCAATCGCAAGGAGCCCTGGATACAATGAGCCCCGGATACAATGAGCCCCATCCGCCTCACACTGACCTATCACCAGGGAACAACTCACATCGATCACACACACTGTGTGCGCAACCTAATCAATGATCCGGGGAACACATGACCGGAACAAAATGTTCCACAGAACAAACGTTCCCTATACAACACAGTGTACACAGCGACATCTAGTGGTCAACATGGTAAGTGCAGGACACCTATACAGACCAATGATCAGCAGGTTATTTTTGGTCAGTGATTTCATCTCTTCATCAGACAACAAAGATATTAGCTGCACATACATGGTGGGATGGATGCACCTAGGCTGGGATATACACAAGATCACCATTTGTTTCCAGTTTTCTTCTCTCAAGGATCTAGCATTCTTTTGTCTTGGAGTATTAACTCACTGCTCCCTGGCAAGCGCCCGTCACCTGCTTCTCAACAAAGCATTGTAGAATATAAAAAAAAAATTTAGTTACTTTGCTGAGTAACTAATTACTTTTTCAATGTAGTAACTGAGTCACTAACGCAATTACTTTTTCAGAGAAGTAATTTGTAACTGTAACTAATTACTTTTTTAAAGTAAGATGAGCAACACTGGTTACAACCCATGGTTAGTAAATGTTTAGACCCTTTGCAGTTTGCATACCAGCCAAGACTGAGTGTTCAGGATGCTATCATTTTCATGGTAAATCACATGTATGCACACCTGGATGAGTCAGCAAGCACTGTGAGGGTCATTTTTTTACTTCTACACTGCCTTTGATACTATCAGGCTGGATCTGTTGGGCGAGAAGCTAGCAGCAATACAGGTTGATGTTTCCCGTGTATTATGGATTGTAGACTACCTGACAGGTAGACCACAGTATTTGTGTTTGCAAGACTGTGTGTCATATAGGGTGATCAGCAATATTGGGGTTCCACAGGGGACAGTTCTCTCTCCCCTTCCTTTTACTGTCTACTCTACACCACTGATTTCAGCTACCAGACATAGTCTTGCTATCTTCAGAAGTTTTCTGATGACTCTGCAGTAGTGGGATGTATCAGGGATGGGGAGAAGACAGAGTATAGGACTGTGGTTGAGAACTTTGTCACACGGTGTGAGGTTAATCGTCTGTATCTCAATGTGACAAAGGAGCTGGTTACACCCACCATGCACCACAGAGCGACACAGGAAATCATTTTTTCCTGTGACGATCAAGATATATAATTCTTTTCTGTGAGGGTTGGAGGTGAAGATTTAGTTCTGGTTGTTTATGATCAGGATCTTGTGTTGTTTTTATAGTATGTTGGTATTGTGTTAGTTATTACCAGGGGTGGTGTTGGAGAAAGTGGTGTATTATTTGTATTTGGTAGTTTGCCTGTTATTTTAATCTGTGTTATTTATTCCATGTTGTAGTTTAAGTGTATGGATGTTTTATTTGTAGTGTAGTTTTAATTTAGTTATTTGGTGTCAATAGCTATTATTGGTAATTTTGTTGTGTTTTTGCATCTTGTTCAATCTATTGTTGTGATCTTGTGTTGTCTGTGTGTGTGTGTCGAAACAATTTCCCAATTTTCCTTGGGGATTAATAAAGTATTCTGTATTCTGTTAGATAGTGGATGTCTGTGGATGTAGAGTTTATAGTGTTAGAGTGGACATATTCTTTAGCCAATTCCCAACTGGCTCCTGTACATATACGTCGGCAGAATGGCATGGCTGGGCAAAGTAACGTATAGATAAGTCTCTTTGAAATTTCCGCCGCCCCTGCTGCGAGGTCCGTGACCGGGCCCACGGGACCCGCAGACTCAATGTCCGCCGGTGTCCCGCGATCAGGTCACAGAGCTGTAGAACGGGGAGAGGCAAGTGTAAACATGCATCTCCCTGTTCTGCCTAGTGACACTGTCACTGATCGTTTGTTACCTCTCATGGGGAACAGCGATCAGTGATGTGTCACTTGTAGCCACGCCCCCTAACAGTTAGAAGCACTCCCTAAGTTACACTTAACCCCTTCATCGCCCCCTAGTCATGCAAAAATACGAAAGAAGCTTGGACAGCCGCACTCCAAAAATGTTCCCCCAATCAAAAACGATTACAAAATAAACACGCCACAGCAAAAACCGGGACAAAAGCCAACGCCTCGCACTGCAGCCTCAGTACCCAGGCGTGTCTATTTTGTGAACGTTTTTGATTGGGGGAACATTTTTGGAGTGCGGCTGTCCAAGCTTCTTTCGTATTTTTGCATTGCTATTGCATTGCCGGCACCCGTGGTTTGGTTTTGCTGAGCGGTTACTTTCTTTTTCTATTTTGTCTTGGACATCGCCCCCTAGTGGTTAACCCCTTCACTGCCAGTGTCAAAAATAAATAAATAATAAAAATGCCATAAGATTATCCCCTATTTTGTAGACGCTATAACTTTTGCGCAAACCAATCAGTATGCGCTTATTGCGATTTTTTAACCAAAAATCTGTAGAATAATACGTATCGACCTACACTGTGTAAAAATTTTGTTTTGTTATAGATTTTTTGGGGATAATTATTATAGCAAAAAAATGTTGTTTTTTTTTCAAAACTGTTGTTCTATTTTTGTTTATAGCGCAAAAAATAAAAACCGCAGTTGAGATGATAAAATACCTACAAAAGAAAGCTCTATTTGTGGGAAAAAAAGGACCTCAATTTTGTTTGGGAGCCACATCGCACATCGCACACAGCGCAATTGTCAGTTAAAGCGACGCAGGGCCAAATCGCAAAAAATGGTCTGGTCTTTGGCCAGTGAAATGGGGGAGTAATCAAAGTCTCAGCCCAGGAAACCCCAAGCAGACAAATCACAATCATTTAAAAAAAAATCACATGTACATAAGTATTCACAGACTTTGCCATGACACTCAACATTGAGCGCAGGTGCATCCTGTTTCCACTGATCATCTTTAAAGCGGAGTTCCGGCCACAATATCACTTTCTAAATATAAATGCCTCTGTAATACACAAGCTTAAAGCGGATGGCCCATTAAAAATGTTTTTTAGAAGCCAGCAGCTACAAATACTGCAGCTGCTGACTTTTAATATTAGGACACTTACCTGTCCTGGAGTCCAGCGGCGTCCGCAGCAGAGGACGAGCGATCGCTCGTCTCTCTGCTGCTCCCCCCTCCATACACTGTGAGGGAACCAGGAAGTGAAGCGCTGCGGCTTCACTGCCCGGTACCTAACGGCGCATGCGCGAGTCGCGCTGCGCCCGCCGATTGGCTCCCGCTGTGTGCTGGGAGCCGAGAGTTCCCAGCACACAACGGGAAAAAACAGATTTTTGCCCGAGACTGCGGGCCGGATATGGGTGCAGATACCTGTCTTTAGACAGGTATCTGCACCCCCCTCCCCCCTGAAAGGTGTCAAATGTGAAACTTGAGGGCGGGGGGGGGGGGGGGTTCCGATCAGCGGATCTTCACTTTAGGGTGGAGATCCGCTTTAATGTATTGTAGTAAAATTAGTCTGTAAACTAAGGTCCGTTTTGTTAGGTTGTTACAGCATTTAGATACTTTATAAAATAGGAATTGAATTGAACAAGGGCCATCTTAAGTGTGGGCATCCATGAAGCCAGACTGTATGACTTCCTGGATTTCAGCCTTGCAGATCTCGCACATGCTCAATGCTGCACAAGCAGTGTAATAGGTTTCAGATCAGGTTTCCATAACGGGAGTGTCAGAGGAAGTTGCCGCCCCTTATCGATGCAAATCTCTCCTCCCCTCCTCCGAACCAGTAAATATACAAAATAGTTTGTTCCTGTGCAGATATATCTACATAACAAGATTATATATATATATATATATATATATATATATATATATATATATATATATATATATATGTTATATTGTTATATATGTAGGGCCAGATTCTCCAATATTTTCGGCGGCGTAGCGTAAGCCAGTTACACTACGCCGCCGCTGCGTACTGGAGCAAGTGCTTTATTCTCTAAGCACTTGCTCCGTAGGTTTCGCTTACGTCACGTAAATCGCGCAGCTTAAACCCGCGCAATTCAAATGGGGCGGCTTGTATTTAAATTAAGCGCGCCCCCGCGTCGAACGAACTGCGCATGCGCCGGCCGGGGAAAAAGCCCAGTGCGCATGCTCTAAAGGACGTCACATTTTCTCAATGTAAACGACGTAATCGCAGCGTACGCCAGCCCCATTGAGAATCGACGTACGCAAACGACGTAAACGACGCACAACACGACGCGGTCCCGAGGCCATACTTAACATGGCATCCGACGGGACACGACGGCATCCGACGGGACCTCGTAAGGTTACTCCACATAGAAGCTGGGGTAACCTTACGCGAACGAAAACGACGTACGCGACGACGGGGCGGCGTAAAAGCGATCGAGAATCGGCGTACTACTTCATTTGCATATGCAAATGAAAAAACAACGTAAAGGCCACCTAGTGGCCGGAGTTGTCATTACACCTACGATCCGAAAGTGTAATTGGATTACACTTGTCGGATGTAGAAGCGTATCTATGCAAAAGTGATGCACAGCATCACACGCATAGATACGACTAAAAAAAAAAGGCGATACGACGGGGTATCTGAGATACTCCGTCGTAACGCCTCTGAGAATCTGGCCCGTAGTGTGTATACATATACTAGACATGTGCATTGTCAATAAATTCATTTTGTTTAGTTCCGTTTGGCATTAGCCGTTATTTTGTATTTTGTGCCCAAAACTCAATTCGGATTCGTACGAAATACGAATTTTCGTTAGATTCGTTCACTTTTCATAACAATTACCAACATTCGTTATGATGAAGTAAAAAATCTGGACACTTAAAAAGGACTAATAGTATCTGCTGTGCTCATTATGAGGGGTTCCCACCATCCCTGTGTTGTGCTCATTATGAGGGGTTCCCACCATCCCTGTGCTGTGCTCATTATGAGGGGTTCCCATCATCCCTGTGCTGTGCTCATTATGAGGGGTTCCCACCATCCCTGTGCTCATTATGAGGGGCTCCCACCATCCCTGTGCTGTGCTCATTATGAGGGGCTCTCACCATCCCTGTGCTGTGCTCATTATGAGGGGCTCTCACCACCCCTGTGCTGTGCTCATTATGAGGGGTTCCCACCTTCCCTGTGCTGTGCTCATTATGAGGGGTTCCCACCATCCCTGTGCTGTGCTCATCATGAGGGGCTCCCACCATCCCTGTGCTGTGCTCAAAATGAGGGGTTCCCACCATCCCTGTGCTGTGCTCATGAGGGGTTACCACCATCCCTGTGCTGTGCTCATTATGAGGGGTTCCCACAATCCCTGTGCTGTGCTCATGAAGGGTTCAAGGAACAGATCTGGGGAAGGGTACAAAAACATTTCTGCAGCATTGAAGGTCCCAACAAACACAGTGGTCTTCATCATCCATAAATGGAAAAAGTTTGGAACCACCAGGACACTGGGCCTCAGAGTCACCTAGCCATACTGAGCAATCGGGGGAGAAGGGCCTTAGCCAGGGAGGTGAACAAGAATCATATGGTCATTCTAGCATTTCTCAGTGGAGAAAGGAAAACCTTCCAGAAGAACAACCATATCTGCAGCACTCCACCAATCAGACCGGTATGGTAAAGTGGCCATACACTCCTCAGTAAAAGGCACATGACAGCCCGCCTGGAGTTTTCCAAAAGGCACCCGAAGGACTCTTAGATAAGAAACATAATGATCTTCTCCGATGAAACAAATATTGAACATTTTGGTCTAAATGGCAAGCGTGATGTCTGGAGGAAACAAGGCACAGCTCATCACCTGGCCAATACCATCCCTATAGTCAAGCATGGTGGTGGCAGCATCATGCTGTGGGGATATCTTTTAGCAGCAGGAACTGGGAGACTCAGTCAGGATCGAGGTAAAGATGAATGCAGCAATGTACAGAGACATCCTTGATAAAAATCTGCTCCAGAATGCTCTTGACCTCACAGTGGGGCAAAGGTTCATCTTCCTGTAGCGCTTACCCCAAAGGAGCCGCTGATTAATTTGGGACCGGCATGTTAGGTTACCAGTGGTTCTTGTCTAGAGATAATATTAGTTAAGGTGGTTAAAGAGCAGACATCAATTTGAGTTTTCAATGCTTTATTCCAAGGCCCAACATGGCCAACATCAACATGGCACACGATAGAGAAAAGGTTGATGAGCAAAGAGAGAACTGTAGTATCAGGCCTTGGATATCAAAGAGAGAGCAAACCTGCTCTCAGCATAGTCAAGTTCAAATGTCGCCACTCTCACCAGAGTGGGTAAAGTGCCCCCGGACAGGCGATTTACTTGAGCCTGGTAGCTGAAGGGCCACTTTAAAACAAGTCACAGGGAGGAAACAGGGCCTCTGCCACAGGCCTGGTGAATTTTCTTAGATTTGTCAAAGGTTAGAACCAACGAATCCTCCCAATAAGTCCAATTTCAAGGTCACCGATTGACAGCTGAAGTGTACCTGTCATGTGGCGTGGTGACCGGATCCCCGGTGGTTCGTCCAGGCCTCGCAGACAACCTCTGTCTCTGGGTTCTCCCGAGCCGATCCCCCACCGTTCAGCTCCCGCTTAGGATCTGGGACCCAGCAAGCCTCTGGGGCCCCTCTTTGCATCAGAATTAAGTTCTGCTTGGTATGCAACCTTGGCCAGGTGGGCCTCGATGGCGGGGGCCCATGAATGCACGCACCCTGAAGGTGGATGCCGCACCTAGAACTCCGGCCCCGCATTGCACAACTCTCACAGGTGACTGCCCCAGATATACCCTCCCACCAGCATGTCCAGAGAAAGAACCGCTCCTCTGATTGGCTGCTGGGAGAAGGTGGGTCTGTCAGAACCCCTTCTAGCGCCGACTGTCACCCAGGGGTAATAACACCCCCCTGGCATGCAGACTGACCTACAAGGCAGTTCCAAAACCGGCAGCAACCCGAATTTAGGCAATTCGGTAATGGGAGTAACATAACTCTCCCATTCCCCACTAACTTTAGCGTAACGCCCCGCAAATAGGGGGGGGCGCTACATTCCAATAGGACAACAAGCACACAGCCAAGATAACAAAGGAGTGGCTACAGTGTCCCAGCCAGAACACAATTGAACATCTCAGGAGAGATCTGAAAATGGCTGTGCACTGGCGCTCCCCATCGCACCTGATGATACCTGGGAGATCCTGCAAAAAAGAATAGGAGAAACTGCTCAAAAATAGATGTGCCAAACTTGTAGCATCATACTAAAAAAGACTCGAGGCTGTAATTGTTGCCAAAGCTGTTTCAACAAAGTATTGAGCAAAGGCTATGAAAATGTATTTACAGTATCTCACAAAAGTGAGTACACCCCTTACATTTCTGTAAATATTTTATTATATCTTTTAATGTGACAACACCAAAGAAATGACACTTTCCTACAATATAAAGTAGTGAGTGTACAGCTTGTATAACAGTGTAAATTTGCTGTCCCCTCAAAATAACTCAACACACAGCCATTAATGTCTAAACCGCTGGCAACAAAAGGGAGTAAACCCCTGTACTCTAAGTGAAAATTTCCAAATTGGTTAACACGTGTGTTAAATTTGGTGTTATCGCTCTCACTCTCTCATACTAGTCACTGGAAGTTCAACATGGCACCTCATGGTAAAAAAACTCTCTGAGGATCTGAAAAAAAGAATTGTTGCTACATAAAGATGGTCTAGGCCAGGGCTCAAAATTTCAAGTCCTGAGCTACTAGCCAGGCCTCAAGAGTTACTCGCCACCAGTTGGCCCACCTATTTCATACACTGCCTTGCGCCTAATTGCACCTGTAAACACGCCCTCATAGATTATCTCATGGAATTACAAAGTTTTATGCAGAATCAAGTTACAAAGTTAAACATTACCGACATCAACTTTAACAAAATGGGACAGGGCACTGGGGGCAGACCAGAGGGACATGGCACTAGAACTGGGTCTCTTTCCCATTCTCTTGCTGTCTCCTCTGCAACTCCCATCCATCCTCTCTCTCTCTCCCATTCATCTCATCATCAGGAGCCTGTGTGTGCGGCTCCACGCTTGCATGTCCCCACTTCCCCCTTTTATTCAGGCTGGCAGAGAGGAGAGGAGCTGCAGCACAGCGGGAGGTAGTACAATCCAGCGCGGAGATCCACACAACTGCACAGCCATTTACACCATAGCACAGTGCACACTGACACCGCACAGCACACATTGAGACCAGTCTGCTTGCAGTGCTCAGGCTGAACTGTTGGACACTTATGCCTCGTTTCCACTGAATGGAACAGTTCGCGTCGGTACAGTTTGGAGTGCTTAGAATGGTTCGGTCTATTCTGCTGAGCGTTTCCACTGCAAATCGGACCATCCGGGACCATACAAGGTTTAGAAAAAATGCCTAGTACTTCCACCAATCAGTAAGATGTATCGTAGGTCCGCCCTAACCAAACCGTTCCATTTTTTATGGCCCCACATCTGAAGCAGGACCCAGAATGGTCCAGTACGGTTCGCTTTTATGGCACGCTTTCATAATGGAAACAGCCAAAATAGCGTACCATACCGAACCGATCCGCTCAGTGGAAACAAGGCATTACATAGAGCACAAGGAGAAGAAAACTGCACAAACTGGAAGGCTGCCGCTCTCATGTCAGGGCAACTTTCAGTGAGCGCTGCACCGGAGTGGTAATTTTCGCAATCCTCCACCTCACTCATTACTTTCTGCTCTCCAGCTACATTGGTCGGGGGGCAGGCTCAGAGATGTCATACTGTTAGGTCCCATGGCTTAATGAGAATTGTAAGGAGAGCACCTGTGTACTGCTCTGCCTGTGCGTGGCTCACCAGACTACTTTTCCCGAGCATGCACCTTTCCTCTTCGGCCGCCAATCTCATCGGGACTCTAAGTGTAGGTACAGATTGCAGGGAGATTGGTCATGCAGCCCTGTCATCACTCGCCCCCACCCTAAATCCACTCGCCAAATGCTAGTAGGCGAGTGGAAATTTTGAGGGCTGGTCTAGGCTATAAGAAGATTGCCAAGACACTGAAACTGAGCTGCAGCACAGTGACCAAGACTATACAGCTGTTAAAAAGGACAGGTTCCACTCAGAACAGACCTCGATATTGTCGATCAAAGAAGTTGAGTGCACATGCTCAGCGTCCTATACAGAGGTTGTCTTTGGGAAATAGACTTAATAGACTCAAATTGGGTGGATGGCTGTCGTCCCAGAAGGAAGCCTCTTCTAAAGATGATGCACAAGAAGGCCTGCAAGAATACAGTGCTCGTATTGCGAAACGCTCGTTAACTGCGTTACTCGCAATCAGAGGTTCCACTGTATTGATACTTTGGGCCCAATTTGAAAATTTTCACTTAGGGGTGTACTAACTTTTGTTGCCAGTGGTTTAGACATTAATGTCAAGTGTGTTGAGTTTTTTTGAGGGGACAGCAAAATTACACCGTTATACAAGCTGTACACTCACTACTTTACATTGCAGAAAAGTGTAATTTCTTCAGTGTTGTCATATGAAAAGATATAATAAAATATTTACAAAAATGTGAGGGGTGTATGATTTTTTTTTTTTTTTTTTTTTAAGAAATTTGCAGATTTCAAGCAAACGTCTTTTACATTGTTATTACAGGGTATGTTTGCATAATTTTGAGAAAAATAATGGATTTGATCCATTTTGTAATGAGGCTTTAACATAACAAAATGTGGAAAAAGTGAAGTGCTGTGAATACTTTCCGGATGCACTTTACATAAGACAGTCATCAGACATCAGTAGTCAGCCGATCCCACTATCTTCTCCGCCTACTGTGTAGACTCATCCCCTTCAACCCGGAAGAGGATACAGCGTTAGTAGTCGGAACAATCATCAATTCACGACACGACTACGCAAACTCCCTTTACTTAGGACTACCAAAATACCAGATTTTCCATCTACAAGTCGTCCAGAACACGGCAACCAGATTGTTTCCCATGTGTTTTTCCCCATTACCAATCACCCCATCCCTGAGGACCTTCCATTGGCTAACTGTAAAGGTTGGGTCACATTCAAGACCCTCTGCCTCACCCACAAATGCACACAAGGAAAGGCTCCTCAATACTTATGCTTGAAAATAAAACACTACACCAACCAATCGCATTCTCCGATCAACTAATCAAAACCTCCTCCACATCCCGAAGTCCCACTACAAATCGAAGGGAGAATGAAGATTTGCAGTCCAAGGACCACGGCTATGGAACGCTCTTCCCACAAACATCTGCACGAAAGAAAACCATCAGGCCTTGAGGAAAAAACGTAAGACCCACCTCTTCTGAAGGATAAGGATGATACCGGATGGAAATAAGCGCTTTGAGGCGATTTAGTTCGTATTTGTAATGCTATACAAGTTACTCACTCACTCACAAGGTGAGAACAAATGTTAAATCATGAGGCACCCAACTGAGGCTTTTCACCTAAGAGTCCTTTCACACGGAGCGGACCATTTTTCGGTCTGCTCCGTGTGTGTCCGTCGGCTCAGCGGGCGGTCTCGCTCAGCTGTCGGCGGACAGGGCGGTCCCCGCACACTGTGCAGGGACCGCCCTATCTCTCCTCCGCTCTCCCCTATGGGGAATCGGATGAAAACGGACCGTTTGTCCATCTTCATCCGATCCGTTCCGCCGGACTGAAGAAAAATAGGGTTTTCTTCCGTCCGAAAAACCGGATCCAGACTGACTCTAACGGACGCAACCCCATAGGCGTCCATTACAAGTCCGTAAATGGACTTGTAAAAACGGACAAAAGGAGGCGGACATGTGAAAGGGGCCTTAAGTGTAAGTTCACCTTTTCACCAAAAATTAAAATGTTAACTAACACCCTAAGCACCAGACCAACAGGACCCCAAGCCAACTATTAAGCTTGGTTCATCTCCAAATGCCCTTCTGTATAAAAAAAATACAGGCAAGCCACATAGTGTAAAATCGCAAAACATTTTACCGATTATAAGGTCCTTGAACACCCAGGCCTTCCTCCTATTAAATGTCTCTAAAATTCCTGTCTTTTGTTGTTTACATGAAATCTGTACTCTGTCATCTCCTTAACACTGCTAAATCTTGTATCCCTCTTACCTGGAAAAAGACGCAGCTTCCGTCAATTGGGTTGTGGCTCAAGAAGATAGAGGCGTTGAACCTGATGGATAATCTGGTGATGTCGGTGCAGCATCTACAAACCTCCCCTCCCCCCTTTCTCCTCTCTTACCCGTCCTTCTTTTGTTTAAGTTTTCTTTGCTTACTTGTCTTCCTTCTTTGTTCATATAAAAAACGTTGTGGTTTTCCAACGTGCTGCTTCTGGTATGCTCTCCCTGCATCAGCCCCATGCTGGGACTCCTATCCGAAGCTTCTTAATGATACATCGGGTTGATACCTGACTGATTATGTTTCCCCCATTCCCTCTTTGGGATGGGATGGAATCAATATTAGTGTTGCTCAAGAATATTTGCATTGCGAATATTCGTTACGAATATTGCATATTCGAGTATTCGCGAATAACTTGAATATCGCGGTGAATATTCGCTATTGCGAATATTCGTATTTTTTCAATTTTTTTTTTAAAACAGATCACATCCTAGTGATCTCCATCGACATCTAAAAGCATTGCTGGTATGATTAGAGACCCTGGGCCGAGTAGCTGAGGCGATCCTTTTATGTTGCCGAATATTCGCAATGCGAATATTCGTATTACGAATATTCGCGAATACTTTCTCTGCCCTTCTTTTGCATCAGAGCCAATCAGAGTTCTCCTACCACAGTTGTCAGAGGTTAGCAAACTCCATAGCAACCAATAGGAACCTGCCTGCACGACCATTATATAAGATCACTCCCAGCAGTATTTCAGTGCAGATTCACAAGGTGGCTAGAGAGAGTGGAGTGTTTCTGTGCGTTTTTCCTGTGTATTGCGATCTTAGAGCTTAGCATTGTGTTTCCTATAGTGCTTTCAGTTCTGAGTTTCCTGCTTCTAAAACCAAATGCTTTTTTCAAAGCAAAAGACCCAACAGCTTTTCTAAAAGCTCAGATTTGTGTTGTTTTGTCCAGGTTAGTGTAGCTCAGTGTTAGATAGATTTCTGTGTAGTTAGTGTAAGTGTACATTTCTTTAAGGTAGCTTAGTTTAGTGTGTGTTTAGTCTCTGTGTTTTGTGTATAAAAAAAAAAAAAATAGCTTTAGTTTAGTCATATAAGTTTGTGTAAGTAGAGTTAGTGTTTAGTGCATATTAGTTTATTATTTGTAGTCCTCGTCTTTGTCCTTGTCAGTCAGTGTAAAAAAAAAAAAAAAAAAAAAAAATAGCTTTAGTTTAGTCATATAAGTTTGTGTAAGTAGAGTTAGTGTTTAGTGCATATTAGTTTAGTAATCCAGGAAATGATCTCCGCTTTCGCGTGTTGTTCGCGCATTAGATTAGAAATCAGATGCTGATGGATCCTTTTTGTATTTCCATTTCTATGTGTATTGACACCTGTATATTTTGAGAACTGCTTTCTTTTCCTAAATAAAAACATTTAAAACCAAAAAACATGTATCCATTTGTTGAGAAAGACAGGTGCTTGTAATATACACTAAGAGAAAAACCTATATAGAAATTTCACTTTTAATGACATACCTGTTTAACGACCGCTCGGACTTAAGACCAGCTCTCCCTACCCCCGCAGGACGACCGCTCAGATTTACGGCCAGCTCTCCCAACCTGTGCACAGGACATCATGTCATCACTTTGCATTAGCCTCATTACTCACACCTGCTGTTTTACAAGTATGTACAGTGCCTTGCAAAAGTATTCACCCCCTTTTTACCAATTTTCTTACATTACAGCCTTTAGTTCAATGTTTTTTTTTTTTTGTGGTTTTTTTATCTGAATTATATGGGTTGGATCAGAGCACAATAGTCTAAGTTGGTGAAGTAAAATTAGAAAAATATATACATAAATAAAAAAAATGATAATTGGCATGTGTGTATGTATTCACCCCCTTTCTTATGAAGCCCAAAAAAAGCTCTTGTGCAACCAATTACCTTCAGAAGTCACATAATTAGTGAAATGATGTCCATCTGTGTGAAATCTAAGTGTCACATGATCTGTCATTAAATCTTTTTAAAAGGCCCCAGAGGCTGCAACACCTAAGCAAGAGACACCACTAACCAAACACTTCCACGAAGACCAAGGAACGATTCAAACAAGTAAGGGACAGTGTTGTTGAGAAGTACAAGTCAGGGTTAGGTTCTAAAAATATCCAAATCTTTGCTGATTCCTAGGAGCACCATCAAATCTATCATAACCAAATGGAAAGAACATGGCACAACAGCAAACCTGCCGAGAGATGACCGCACACCAAAACTCAGTGACCAGGCAAGGAGGGCATTAATCAGAGAGGCAGCATAGAGACCTAGGGTCACCCTGGAGGAGCTGCAGAGTTCCACAGCAGAGACTGGAGTATCTGTCTATACAGTAGGACGACAAAAAGCCATACACTCCATAGAGTTGGGCTTCATGGCAGAGTGATCATCAGTGCCCTGATTACAATAAAGCCCCACAGTGCCACCAATAAGTGCCCATCAGTGCCAGTAATGGGTGCCCACCAGCGCCATCAATGAGTGCCCACAAGTGCTAGGAAAAAGTCCCCATTAGTGATGCCAGTCAGTGCTGGCTATCACTTCTGCCCATCGATGTCCATCACTGCTGCCTATCAATGTTCATCACTGCTGCCCATCAATGCCACATATTAATGCCAATCAGTGCCGCATACAGTATCAATGCCACCTATCTGTGCCCACCAGTGCCGCCTATCTATGCCCATCAGTGCCACCCTTCAGTGCCCCTTCATTGCTCATCACTGCCACATATCAGTGTCACCTATCAGTGCCCATAAGTGCGGCATATTCATGCCTCCTCATCAGTGCTACCTAATCAGTGCCTATAAGTGCAGACTCATTAGTGCCCATAAGTGCCACCTCACCAGTGCCCATCAGTGCAGCCTATCATTGCCCATCAGTGCAGCCTCATAAGCGCCAATCAGTGAAGGAGAAAAATTACAAATTACTTACTTCATTATTTACAAAATGTACTGACAGAAACTAAGAAAACATATTTTTTCAACATTTTCATTTTTTTTTTTTTTTAGGAAAAACAAACAAACCCAGAAGTGATTAAATACCACCAAAAGAAAGCTCTATTTGTGTGAAGAAGAAAATAATAATTTCACATGGTTACAGTGTAGCATGACCACGCAATTGTCATTCAAAGTGTGACAGCGATGAAAGCTGAAAAATGGCCTGGGCAGGAAGGGGGTGAAAGTGCCCAGTATTAAGGTGGTTAAAGTGGAACGGCAAATTAAGGAACTTATGAAATGTTATCGAGAAAATTATGACGAAAAAAAGAAAATTACAAAGCCGTACACCTTAAAATAATTCTTCTTGCAAGCTACCCCTACCAGTTCTATAATTTCCTTGTCGTCTTCTCCCTCATCACAACTCCTGAAGACCCTGTTGGTAACTCCAATGATGACACTGTTGACCCAGCTGGTATCTCCAATGATGACACTGATGATGCTGCTGGTAATGCCAAAGATGACACTGATGACCCAGCTGGTATCTCCAATGATGACACTGATGATGCTGCTGGTAATGCCAAAGATGACACTGATGACCCTGCTGGTAACTCCAATGATGACACTGATGACCCTGCTGGTTACTCCAATGATGACACTGATGACCCTGCTGGTTACTCCAATGATGACACCGATGACCCTGCTGGTTACTCCAATGATGACACTGATGACCCTGAAACACTATCACCCTTTGAAGGATATGATGACTCAAATTTTACTCTAAATGTCTACTGTATACTTTTACTTTTTGGTCACTGTACATCATTGTATCCCATTTAGTACAGTATTTTTGTTGTTTACATTTTTGTGTTCCGTACTTATGCAAATTAAAACAAACCTTATTGAGTTGGAGTTTTGTGCTTTTCATAATACAGTACAGTCAGTAGTTAAGAATGCTTAAAATATTGTTTACTTGTGGCTCCTCATTTAATGACCAATTTGTTTAATGACCTGGTCGCTGGAACGGAACCTGGTCTTTATGTGAGAGTACCAGTATTGCCTCACCTGCGATCGGCATGCATGAGGATGCCACTAATTTATAGAGATCACGGAGCTCTGGTAAAAGGCTGTGAAATTGTATGTGTGGATCATGGGAAAACTACACTTGTCTGTTTGAACTTTTGATCACAGTAAAAATAGAGGAGTTAACATACTTTTATGTTGTATATTTCTCTCACAATTTTCATACATTTTCATACATTTTGGCATATGCACTTTATGGGACAGATTCAGGTAGATGGGCGAATCTTTATTTTGGAGTAAAGTTTGTCATTTACGTTACTCCGCCGAAAGTTTATGAGCAAGTACTGTTATTCACATAGCACTTGCTCCTAAAGTTGCGGCGGCATAGCGAAAATGAGCCGGCTGAATTCAAATTGGGCGGGTAGGGGAGCGTGTATTATTTAAACTAGGCGCGATCCCGCGGCGAACGTACTGCGCATGTGTCGACTGTCAGTGCGCATGCTCCAAATTCTGTCAGTGAATGTCAATGACGTCAATCCCCATTCACGGACGTTTTACGCAAACGACGCTAAACTTTTTACATTCGACGCGATGACGACGGCCATACTTAACATAGGATACTCCACCTAGGGGGCATGTTTTTCTTTACGCCGCGTATCGCTTACGGAAACGTCGGAAAGTCACTGCGTCGGGCCCGCGTACGATCGTGAATTTCCGTCTCTCGCTGACTTACATATTCTTGGCGTAAATCAGCGGGAACGCTCATTTTAAAATTGCAGTTCCGATACGACCGCAAAATACAATTACGCCGCTCGTATCTGAACTCAATCCCGGCGTATCTTGTTTTCTGACTACAGAAAACAGATAAGCCGGCTCAAAGTGAGAGTTATGCTGGCGTATCACTGATATCTGGCCCTATGTTTTTAAATAAGGGTGATAATTGTATTATTATTATTTATGACGATTTATATTCACTCGTTTGTTGATAACATTTTGATCCCATATGTATGATGTATACACTCATTCCTTAATATTACTGAATGATATTGGAAGCACCCATATTTTGATTACTGGTAATTTTTGTTTTTTAAGTGCTTGCATTGTCATTGAATTTTGAGGTGTTTATTTTTAATGGTCTTCATGATGCGTTGCATTCCTTTTTTTTTTTTTTTTTTAATCAATGCGAGCACACACACCATATTTGGAGTAGTACCATTTAAAGCAATGGCAGATATCTGCACATACTGTACATTAAAGGAGTTGTAAAGGAAAAAAAATGTTTTGCCTAAAATTAATGTCTGCAAGGTAGACCAACAGAATAGTGTAATCATTCTTTAAAAAAAACGAGTAAATACCTATGAAATTCCTTCATCTATATCACCTCCGGCGTTCTAGTTTCTGTCCTCTCATTCACTTCCTGGTTTGCGGTGCTCGTTCATGTAAGAACTACATTTCCCAGTATGAATTGCAG
The DNA here is from genome assembly GCA_029574335.1 of Rana kukunoris. Classification (NCBI taxonomy): domain Eukaryota; kingdom Metazoa; phylum Chordata; class Amphibia; order Anura; family Ranidae; genus Rana; species Rana kukunoris. Next base: position 136,501,158 of record CM056052.1, read on the forward strand.
CACGCCCAGTAATTCACACCTCCTTGAAGTCTCTAACACGTAGAGAGCTTCCTGCCGCACAGATGTAGTTCCCAGGAGGGGGCAAGCACATCACTGGCCACCGCAGTAAAGCCTCCCTTCACGGCGGTGAGTAACAATCAGACAAACAGGAAGTGAACAGAGAAGAAATAGAGCAAATTCTGAGCAAAAACTAACAATGAGGAAGTAAAAAGAGGAATTTCTGCAGGTAAAGGATGCTTATTATGAAAAAAAAAAAATCCTTTACAACCCATTTAACATACATAAAAAAAAGGTGCAAATGAACATTCAATACGGTAAACAAGCCCCAAAATAGAAAGGTGTGTATATATCCTCAAGGGTTGGTTGAAAAAAGGCAATATGAGCCTAAAATAATGCATAGACTATAGTTTGCGTCATATGCTCATGGATCACACCAAAATTCAGTTCTAGGATAACGTGTTATTTAATTAAAGGCCATCACGCTGTTATTAATATAAGGGGCATTTGTTAGGTCAGCTCATGTCACAGTCATTTTAACAGCTGTTTGTTTGATGGCAGAAAATAGGTCAGAACACATTATTTATAGATACCATATTCATTTATCAGGCAGAGCTAAAAATTAGGGCATTAAAAACTCATTGTCATAGACAGGCACATGTGGAGCATGTCCTTCTATTATGTTCCTTGATATACACTCCTCGGGCGCTTGTCACATACAACAATGCCTATGCAGCTGCTAAAAAATTGATATGGGAAGACCTTTAAGGGGAGCCATTTGATTTCTGATTTGCATGTTCTATGTTGATGTATACTGATGATAATTACTTACTTAGCTGTAAATAGACTATGATACAAAGTAATAAGAAGCTTTCTATGAATGTTAATTTCTAGAGCAATAAAAGAGCTGTAGAGTTTTGAAGACATCAAGGACTTTGTAAAATCTGGATTGGAAAATTCAATTTATTTGTCATACATTTCCTTTGAATCATGCTTTTCCAAGTAGGCTGTTAGGAATTGATGCACCTTATGAGTAATATTACTAAAAAATAAAAGAAAGTGACCTGATACTATGTTCTTATGTCTAGAACATAGTATCTGTATCACATGAATTCTTATGTAGGATGTGTGGAATGAGCTAATAATCTTAATAGTAGGCAGTACCCACCCAGCTATACCTCTAGTTACTTTAAAGCTCTATTAGCACATGGCTGTATAGCATGCAGAGCCTGTGTACTGCCTCCCTGGGACCTGCTGCTGCTGCGTACAGCTGTCCATTGAGACAGGTGGGAGGAGGGGATTATATAGGATAGTGCGCTGGGGTTTGCATAAAGCACGCGCATGTGCATTGGCATATTCTTTGAATGCAAATAGTGTACATTGGAAGTATACATTAGTGTGCTTGCGGGTTCTTTAGCAAATGGGGTGCACAATTGCATACAGTCAGGTCATCTCAATCAGTGACTGTACGCAGCAGCAGTGGTCCTGGAGGAGGCATTGTGCAAGCTTTGCTGTATGGCCCTGTGCATGAAGACTTACATTCGCCATAATTTCCTTGTATCAGAAAGGCAGCACATTAAATTGATGTGATGAACAAAAGGCATATTTTACAGAGATGTTAACCTCATAAAATAGTGTAGAAGATATTAAGAAAGTAGCATGTGCTGTGGCAAAAACTTGATGTGATTTTATTATGTAGGTGTGACTAATGGTAGGAACTCCACTCCCGCAATGTTCTTGTCCTGTGGCTTCTCTCCTGCACTTAAACAGTGAAGGTATTCAGCGCTGGCTCTCCCTCCACTTGATGCTGAAGAAGTCCCGCCCACAAGACGTAACGCGTACGCAAGGGGAGGAGCTATGCAGGACGTCACCCCGATCGTAATCACTGCACACTTGCTACTGACGCAGCATACACTCGGCTTATGAGTGCTTCTTAATGTGAGTGGCCATTTGTTATTTTATATATATAGCAACACATGGGGAATTGCCATGCATGTGCACAAATGCCGCTGTGTTCTGGTATCTTTTTTCTGGTATCTGGGACATTATAGACCTGTGTGACATCTGTGCACACACAGAATCTTGCAGTGCAGCAAAACGCTCCCTCCAGTCCCAACTGCCAGGTCCACTGTTCCTGCACAGGAAGGAAGCTGATGCATGCACCCCTCCTCCTCCTCTTCTCCAGATTATGCCTGCGCAGTATGCGGGGCTCAAGTCAAGTAATGCTCCAATGAAACCGTATTTTCAAATAATACCTTAAGGACAGGCATGATTTGAACTGTCAAAGTGTAGAGAAGTTTACTAGCGGGGGGGTTCTCTGCTTTTTAAATAGGGACACTTTTATCCATAGAAAGTTTTCTGTAAGTAGAGGCTGTCTCTGGACACCAGGGATATCTGGTCACCCCACATATATGTGAAATACTGTATCTCCAAGGGGGGCAAAATAAACTTTTTTTTTTATATATAAATTCTTTATTTTTTACTTTTTTCTTTTCCAAAGTTTCAAGTTACACATTAACACATTTCTTAACATTCATTTGAATCAATTATAACCAAGAGAGAGAGAGACCGAGAGAAAATAAATAAATAAATAATAATAATTGATAAATAGCCAAAAAGGAGGAAACAAATGAACCCCCTTCCTTTCATCTCCTCTCTTCCTCTCCTTAACTTCTGTGGATTAATGTACACTCTTATTTCTTACCGGTCTATTCCCCCCTATTTCGCCCCCCTCCCTACCCAAAAAAAAAAAAAAAAGGGACTTCCCTATCCAACCCCCCATCGGCCATCTCTCCCTCCCCCCTTACACATCTATCCCCACTACTCCTCCCTATACCTTAGATATGGGGCCCATATCTTCCGGTATCTCTCATCTTTGTCTTTCAATGTCATTGTGAGATTCTCCCTTATTTGAATCTCCGCCACTCTCGCGATCCACTGAGCTTTAGATGGGGAGCTCTCTTGTTTCCACAGGATCGGGATACATGCTCTCGCAGCTATAATGAGATGTCTTAACAGCGAGTTTTTGTATTTTTCTACTGACATTGGGATATCTAGTAATAGCACGGCTGATGGTCTACCTTCTAGGTTAATCCCTGTGATTTTTTTGATCGTTTCTATCACCATTTCCCAGAATTCTTTTATTTTTGCACATTCCCAAAAGATATGCAGTAGTGTCCCTTCTGCTGCATGGCATCTCCAACACCTACAGTGCCTGCCGCCGAGAATGTGTTTTCAGCACGCCAGCATCGCGCTGAATCTCGGCGACAGGCTGCCGACATCTCGCACTCGCTGGAATAGTAAAAGTACATTCCAGCGAGCGCGTCATAGAAGCGACGGGGATCCGACGCGGATTCCCGCCAATTCTACACGTGGGCGGAGTTTATGAATCCTGAAGGAGAAATCCCCGCCGGATTTTTAAAGAAAAATCCGGCATGGGTTCCCCCCTCAGGAGCATAACGGGCCCTTAGGTCGGTTATGGGTTGTAAGGAGACCCCCTACGCCGAAAAAACGGCGTGGGGGTCCCCCCACAATCCATAACAGACCCGTATCCAAAGCACGCCGGCCGGCCGGTCAGGAAGGGAGTGGGGGCGAGCGAGCGCCCCCCCCCTCCTGAGCCGTACCGGGCAGCATGCCCTCAACATGGGGGGGTTAGGTGCTCTGGGGCAGGGGGCGCACTGCGGCCCCCCACCCCAGAGCACCCTGTCCCCATGTTGATGAGGACAGGGCCCCTTCCCGACAACCCTGGCCGTTGGTTGTCGGGGTATGCGGGCGGGAGGCTTATCGGAATCTGGAAGCCCCCTTTAATAAGGGGGCCCCCAGATACCGGCCCCCCACCCTAAGTGAATGAGTATGTGAATGAGTATGTGAATGAGACCTGCAAATACAAAGTGTAAACACAAATAAAACACACAGGGTATTGAAATATTTTATTAGTTGGCCGCCGGGGGGGGGGGGTGTGTATGATCGCTTTTATAAAAGCGCCCCCCTCCGGCGGGCTTCTGTGGGGGGGTGGGTGCCGCCGTCTGGTTCTCTTCCGCCGCCGGGGGGCGCTTTGATAAAAGCGCCCACCACCCGGCGGGCTTCTTTCGACGTCTTCGGCGGCGGGGGGGGTCTTCTCCCACTCTCCGGGGTCTTCTCCCACTCTCCGGGGTCTTCTCCCGCTCTCCGGGGGTCTTCTCCCACTCTCCGGGGGTCTTCTCCGCTCTCCGGGGGTCTTCTTCTTCTTCAGGACTCGCCGCCGCTATCTTCGTGTGTTAGCTCAATTACTAGCGGCGGCGGTCCCCTCTTCTGCGACGTCGGCGTCTTCTTCTTCTTCTTCTGCTGCTCTCCAGATGTTGACGCGACGCTTCCTCCCGCTGTTATGCCCGGCGCACGGCTCGCAGCGAAATATATAGGCCTGTCTTGTGACGTCGCAGTCCCATCATGCTCCGGTAGGTAGCACGTGGTACCTACCGGAGCATGATGGGACTGCGACGTCACAAGACAGGCCTATATATTTCGCTGCGAGCCGCGCGCCGGGCATAACAGCGGGAGGAAGCGTCGCGTCAACATCTGGAGAGCAGAAGAAGAAGAAGAAGACGCCGACGTCGTCGTCGCAGAAGAGGGGACCGCCGCCGCTAGTAATTGAGCTAACACACGAAGATAGCGGCGGCGAGTCCTGAAGAAGAAGAAGACCCCCGGAGAGCGGAGAAGACCCCCGGAGAGTGGGAGAAGACCCCCGGAGAGTGGGAGAAGACCCCCGGAGAGCGGGAGAAGACCCCGGAGAGTGGGAGAAGACCCCGGAGAGTGGGAGAAGACCCCCCCCGCCGCCGAAGACGTCGAAAGAAGCCCGCCGGGTGGTGGGCGCTTTTATCAAAGCGCCCCCCCCGGCGGCGGAAAAGAACCAGACGGCGGCACCCACCCCCCACAGAAGCCCGCCGGAGGGGGGCGCTTTTCTAAAAGCGATCATACACACCCCCCCCCGGCGGCCAACTAATAAAATATTTCAATACACTGTGTGGTTTATTTGTGTTTAAACTTTTGTTTTGCAGGTGAATGGGTAGGGGTACAATGTACCCCATACTCATTCACTTAGGGTGGGGGGCCGGTATCTGGGGGCCCCCTTATTAAAGGGGGCTTCCAGATTCCGATAAGCCTCCCGCCCGCATACCCCGACAACCAACGGCCAGGGTTGTCGGGAAGGGGCCCTGTCCTCATCAACATGGGGACAGGGTGCTCTGGGGTGGGGGGCCACAGTGCGCCCCCTACCCCAGAGCACCTGACCCCCCCATGTTGAGGGCATGCTGCCCGGTACGGCTCAGGAGGGGGGGGCGCTCGCTCGCCCCCACTCCCTTCCTGACCGGCCGGCCGGCGTGCTTTGGATACGGGTCTGGTATGGATTGTGGGGGGACCCCCACGCCGTTTTTTTCGGCGTAGGGGGGTCTCCTTACAACCCATAACAGACCTAAGGGCCCGTTATGCTCCTGAGGGGGGAACCCATGCCGGATTTTTCTTTAAAAATCCGGCGGGGATTTCTCCTTCAGGATTCATAACAAACTCCGCCCACGTGTAGAATTGGCGGGAATCCGCGTCGGATCCCCGTCGCGTCGGATCCCCGTCGCTTCTATGACGGCTTTGTCTCCATCGCGGCAAGCCAGCTCGGCGCTGGCTCCCGCGATGGGGCTCGTAGGTGGTCAATCTCGCCGAGAAAGGGAGCGAGATTGACACAATATCCCAGTCACCTACTGTATCTGGGGTCTGCGGGTATATTCGGTGTAATACTGTTGGTGTTCTATACCATATTGTTAAGATTTTATAGCTTCCCTCCTCATATTTACTTGCCACAGAGGCTTTATGAGTAAACCGTAGAATCCTAACTTTTTGTTCTTGGGAGAATATTAATCCCAGCTCATTCTCCCATGCTTGAATAAAAGGGAGTTCTTGTGGTATCTCTAAGTTAATAAGTGTTGCATAGAAGTAAGATAGCATGTGTCTCTTAGGCTTCCCTTCTAGACATATCTGTTCGAATTTAGAAGGGTCCCTAACTACTATATAAGTCTTTGCTAATATCCGTAGAAATGCTTCTAGTTGCAACAATCTTAGACAGTCTAAGTCTGGTGTAACTTCTTTTTCAAGCTCTTCCCTTGTCATTATTCAGTTATTTTTTGAAAAATGAATAATTCTACTCATACCTCTATATCGCAGGGCTTTGAATCTTAGATCTACCAAACCTGGTTGAAATGTCTTAGTACCCAGGATCGGAGTCATTGGGCTGGGATATTTTGACATGTTTGTTTTTTCAAAAATCTTTTTAGTTATTTGAATAGTTGCTCCTACCATTGGATGTCTCTTTACATCTGTTGTTAATTCTGCTTCTGGAATCCAGCTTAGACCGTCCAGTGGTATTTCCACTGTAGTTTCTTCTATTTTTATCCATGGTTTCCTATTTTGCCCACACCATTCTGTTACTCTGACTAAGTGGGCTGCTTCCTGGTATTTTACCAGGTCTGGGAATCCGATTCCTCCTTCCCCCTTTGGAAGTGATAAGATGGCTCTACGTATCCTTGCAGGTTTTCCTGCCCAGATAAATTTCAGAAAACTTGATCTTAGTTCCCTTAGGAAACTTTGTGGGATCTTAATTGGCAGGGCCTGAATTAAGTATAAGACTTTTGGTAGCACATTCATTTTCAATATGTTCGTCCGCCCAAACCAGGTGAATATTTCCTTATCCCATCTCACTAGGTCTAATTGTATTCGCCTGGCCAGTGCTACATAATTAACTTCATATAATTTATTTAAGTTCCTTGTTATTTTTGTTCCCAAGTAACTTATATGGGAATCTGTCCATCTAAAATTAAATTGTGTTTTTATCTGTTCAAGTAATACCGCATTTGTTTCTATCCCTATTGCCTCTGATTTCCCATAGTTGTCTTTAAAATTTGAAAATTTTCCGTACTCTCTAATTTCTGCCAGTAACACTGGTAGAGAGATGACTGGGGAGGTCAAACACAGCACTAAAGAAACACACTTAAGTTTTTATTTGTGCTGATTGTAAGGTGGGCAAAGTGAGTGGAGTTTGAAAAAAAAAATAAACTGTTATAACTTTAAAACCATAACAGCACAAATAAAAATTTTAGCAGCACAAACCAGCACAAACGTAGCACTAACCAACAAGACCAGTTTCGTGTCATTTGGGATTTGTAGGGGGGCTGTGTGACCTTTGGTGACCTTTAATGAATCATAAATAACGTAAAAATGATAAAAGATAGAACGGAAATATTAGCAGCACAAACGTAGCACTAACCAATGAGACCAGTTTCGTGTTGTAGGGGGGCTGTGTGACCTTTGGTGACCTTTAATAAATCATAAATAACGCAAAAACTATAAAAGATAGAATAGAAATATTAGCAGCACAAAATAGCACAAACGTAGCACTAACCAATGAGACCAGTTTTGTGTCATTTAAGCATTGTAGGGGGGCTGTGTGACCTTTGGTGACCTTAAATAAATCATAAATAATGCAAAAACAATTAAAGATAGAAAGGAAATTTAAACAGCACAAAACAGCACAAAGATAACACTAAATAAACACACTTGAATTTTTATTTGTGCTGATTGTAAGTTGGGCAAAGTGAGTGGGGTTTGAAAAAATAAATAAACTGTTATAACTTTAAAACCATAACAGCACAAATAAAAATATTAGCAGCACAAACCAGCACAAACGTAGCACTAACCAACGAGACCAGTTTTGTGTCATTTGGGCATTGTAGGGGGGCTGTGTGACCTTTGGTAACCTTTAATAAATCATAAATAATGCAAAAACGATAAAAGATAGAACAGAAATATTAGCAGCACAAAACCGCACAAATGTAGCACTAACCAATGAGACTAGTTTCGTGTCATTTGGGCATTGTAGGGGGGCTGTGTGACCCTTGGTGACCTTTAATAAATCATAAATAACGTAAAAACGATAAAAGATAGAATGGAAATATTAGCAGCACAAAACAGCACAAACGTAGCACTAACCAATGAGACCAGTTTGTGTCATTTGGGCATTGTAGGGGGGCTGTGTGACCTTTGGTGACCTTTAATAAATCATAAATAACGCAAAAACGATAAAAGATAGAATGGAAATATTAGCAGCACAAAACAGCACAAACGTAGCACTAACTAATGAGACCTGTTTTGTGCCATTTGGCTGTTGTAGGGGGGCTGTGTGATGTCATAGTCTGAAAAAAACAATTGCTAATATCTTTAAAACAAAAGCAGCACAAACGTAATTTTTTGCGGCACAAAACAGCACAAACGTAGCACTAAAGAAACACACTTGAGTTTTTATTTGTGCTGATTGTAACACCCCCTCCCCTGGCTTCTCAACCTTCTTTAATGTGACATGTCACTGTCGTCATCGCCCCCCACTTCTCATTTTTAATGTGTCATGTAATTTTGCTTAGGGCCCCAGGGAGGTCAGGATCGGCACTGTTCTACGTACTCTGTAAAAAAAAAAAAAAAAAAATCCATAATATGCCATCACTATATAAATGTAAGTATATAAATCCTCTGGACAAAATAAATAAATACATCAGAAATCACACCACAAAAAATAAGAAAAAGATCATTCTGATAACACGGAAACACCGTGAACAAGTAAAGGTTGGGCTGGTGTTTCTGTGAGCATATAAATCTTTTTTCGATAATCAAGGTTTGATCCAAACGTATAATGGTCTTCATTCATGCCTGGTTTAAATTTAGTGTTGTGTCTCAATAATGTCACTTCAATAGATAAAGCAGATAGAGAGCCCTATCTCATTTTGGTTCCTCACTTCTTTTGCCATATACCTTTTATTAAATCATTCATCCTGTGAGCAATCATAAATCATCCTAGCCATTTACACTTGAACAAATACCGCTACAAGTCTAGGTAATTTCTGCATAAATTAAAGCTGAACTAAATGTAAAAAATAAAACATTTCAAACAGTCAGGCTTTTATTGCGGAAGAAGCATGCAATGTCTCTTCTGCAATAAAGTGCACTTACCTGCCTATTCAAAATCCTCTGCAGAATGTACACAGAGATGTCCATGTGCTGCCCAGTTTACATTCTGACACAGTGCAACTGACATCTTCCTGTTCGGACAATCAAAATGGTCATAGAATGGGACCCAGGGAGAAGATGCCAGCGAGAGACCTCAAGGGTGTCGGACCGTTGGCCATAGATGGATCTTTTTTACCTTTAAAAAAAAAAAAGTGGATGTCTTTTTTTTCAGCCAGCGGGCTGAAAAAAAACAAAAACAACAAAGACAAAAGATCCCTCCATCTACACAAGTGAAGTCGATAAAATAATTATCTTCGCTGTCAGAATACAGCCCATTTGTCTGTATTTTGGATAGAGTAATGCCACGTACACACGACCGTTTTTCATGACGTGAAAAATTCTATTTTTTTTAAATGTTATTAAAAAATATTGTGTGTGGACTCCAGATCATTTTTCTCAACGTGAAAAATGGGCATTAAAAATGTAGAACATGCTCTAATTTATCTTGTTGTTTTTCACATTGTTGTTTTTCACGTCGTGAAAAATGATCGTGTGTAGGCTTTAACGATGGGAAAAAAACACGCATGCTCAGAAGCTAGTTATGAGATGGGAGCACTCGTTCTGGTAAAACTAGCGTTTGTAAAAGAGATAGCACATTCGTCACGCTGTAACAGACTGAAAAGCACAAAAACTGAAAAGCGCTAATCGTCTCTCACCAAACTTTTACTAACACAAAATCAGCAAAAGCAGCCCAAAGGGTGGCGCTATCTGAATGGAACTTCCCCTTTATAGTGCCGTTGTACGTCATCGCGCTTTGCTCCAGCATTTTTTTTTCACGATTGTGTGTATGCAAGGCAGGCTTGACAAGAATCAAGTTGAGAAAAACTTCTAGGACATGAAAAATGGTCATGTGTACGTGGCATAAGGAGGATTATAACCCCTGTCAAGTATTTTGTCATCCTTGTTCTAATGAACATAGCCCAGCATTTATATCTAGAGAAAAGACAGTCAGTATGAATTGTGGAACCATTCTGTTCTAGTCACATAATGAAATTCTTTGGTATCACAGGATAGAGTTCAGAGGGATAAGAACGCTTGCCCTGTTTTTATTTGCGTCTGTACCCCTGCTAAGGAGATTAACACTCTCTATTTGTTCTGGTTAACATTATCATTGAAAGTGAAAGTGAAGGAAAGTTCCAGATTTTAGGTTGCCCCCAGAAAAGTAATAGAAGGGAAATCTTCCAATAGGGACACTAGTTATCCCAAATTTTAGGTTGTCCCGAGAAAAGTAATAGAGAGGAAATCTTCCAATCGGGACAGTAATTCTGCTGACCTGGGGGTCATCAAGGAATTCCCTTAATTTGCAAGAATTTTGTCTCACTTCCCTTTCGGCTATGGGACAGGAAGTAAAGGGAAATCTCTGTAAAGGGAACGTGGAATTTATTTTTTTACAGGGACTATAACATTTCCTTGCTCTATCCAAATAAAAAATAAAAACGTTTGCCTATAGTTCTGCTTTAATAGGTTGTAATCCTTAATTAGAATGGTTTATAGTGCGAATTGTTGTCCAAACGCTGGGGTAAAAAAGTTTGAATGGTAGAATTGATGTAAAAAGGCCATGGTAGAGCTGTTAAAATTCCATTGTATGCAAAAGACAGGTGGAAGCCATCTATGTAAAACTGGGACAACCATTATTGAACAGAGAAGGAGGCCTTCAACATTACCTGTCTTCCACATATCATGCCATTATAATATCTGTAATCTGGCTTTTTGACAAAAATGTACACCTGTACCCATGTTAACCAAAGAATAACCACATATGAAGCCTTCCTGACACCTAATTAATGGGGGTATGTGCAGCTACTAGATTAGGGTGTTTCCACAATATTCACTGCAATTCTGGTTTTCGACAAAATCACCTGCCTTTCCACGGTGGTTGGATTAACGTGTTAAATGTGGGTATTTCTTTAATAGAAACAACTCCATGGATTACAACAGGTAGACTTCTAAACTCTGAATGTAGTAAAATGAGTTCTAATACATGATATAATACATTTGATTTATTAATATACTTGGAATGTATAACTGACAGGAAGCATGGATTAATGCTTTAATTTGTGAATGAAAGACGGAGAAAGAAAGAGAATGTGTTTTTATCTAAATCTCTCATTCTTTACCTTGTTAATAACTATAAACCAATATGCGAAAAGGGGAATCTGTTTATGGAAAACTCAACTATTGGAGAAAGCAAATAGTGACAGTGAAAATATTGCAAACTAAAATAGTGACACCCAGTGGTAGGATATAGTATATCATAAAGAAAACAGATACACAGGATTTACTTGCAGAAAGCCAATAAAACAAAACAGACAGTAAAATAAAAGAAAAAGAACAGATCATTGAAAGCAATGCATGGTTGCGCAAGTTTGGTTTAGTAAGTTGTTAAAGGAAACTCTTCATTTGCCAGTTTCGCTTTAATAAAGCATGGTTTGGGTGGAGGATATAAAAGGTTTTATTTATTTTCACTGGAAACATATAGAGCCTAGAAAACATGTGTGTTGTGGTATTTATTACTGCACATTGCCACAACACATTGCAATGCATCAGCTCTATGTATGTGTGATATTCGCAGTAGAACGAGCAGCACACCACAAAGCACTGTGGGGTGCTGTGATGTTAACCCCTTCCCATTCACATACCTCCCAACTTTCTGAGATGGGAATGAGGGCCACCCATTAGCAAAAAGGATTAAGGAATAGGAAACATCCCCTGTCACGCCCTTTTAAAGAAGAACTATGCAAAAATATATGATTGGTTAAACCCACAGGTGTTTTTTTTACCACTACTATTCTTTTATATTTGCTTCTGGAATTTACAAATGCAACAATTTATAATATGGATTAAAGGTTTAGCTCTGTAAAATGTTTTTAAATAGATAGTTAGTGCATTTTATCTACAACCATATAGATCAGACCAAAATGAGGGACAAATGAGAAGGAAAGAGGGACATTGCGCTAAATGAGGGACAGTCTCTCCAAATCAGGGACCGTTGGAAGGTATGCATTCATCCCAGTTACATAGTAGATAAGGTTGAATAAAGACAATAGTCCATCCAGCTCAACCTGTGTAGGTGTGTGTGTGTCAGTGTCAATAATCATTTCCCATATACCTGTATGTTGTGTTCACTAAGATGCAAGTTCAAGAGTTTTTTTTTTAAATATCAATACGCTGCACCGACACCACCAATTCTGGAAGAGAGTTCCACATCCTTATCGCCCTGATAGTGATAAACCCCTTAAGCAGCTTCAGGTTAAACTGTTCCTCCTCCAATCTCACTGTGTGGTCCTGTGTCCTCTTACACTCCCTGAGATTGAATCGTTTTTTTTCCTATGCTGGGATCATCATTGAGGTATTTGTATATCGCTATCATGTCTCCTCTCAAGCGTCTCTTCTCTAGGGAGAATAACTGTAGTGCTTATAGTTGTTCCTTGTTATTGAAGTCCTCCAGTCCCCTTATCAATTTTGTTGCCCTTCTTTGGACCCTCTCCAGCTCCAGCATCCCTTACCCCTGTATCCGGTTTGGCATGCCTAGAGACAAGAAGGATTGCCGATCATGTGCTAACTGTCACAGTGGTCACATGTATGGAAGTTGGTCCCACTGGCTACCAATCTTTTGACCAGACAGAGACCTGTCTTCGACCACTCAGTGTTTGTGCAGGGAGCGTGCAGTGAGCATGTTAACATTGGCAGCTCTGAAACACATATGTACAGCATATGGTTGTTAAGGCTTATTGTTTAGCTGCCACACATATCTATTGGGCGGTCATAAAGGGGATGTTTTTTCTTCAGTTGTATTGTGTTAGTCATCTGCCCGCTTCTCAGTCAATCAGAGGAAGCCTTGTTTAAATCAATAAAAATACAAGTGACAGAGTGTAAAATGGGAGAAGAAAATAATAATAATAATAAGTCCGTTGATAGTTGATTTTAAAGATAGGATAGCAAGCACCTTCCACCTATATTCTTGATCACCACGTGGGACTATAAATCCCCCTCTGGGGTACGCACTCACCGAAAACCCCTGGGGGTAAAGCAGTATATGGATATCCACAGATAATATCACTCTTCACAATAGAAGGGATCCGGTCACATGTCTACGGGTCTCCAGATAGTACAAAAAACACAGGAAAAGGCATATAGCGTAATTCCGTTTTAATGAAGCTCACAAGAGAACCCACATATACAACCCTTCAAACAATGCACGTACATTAAAAGATAAAATAAGCGCCTATAATCACCCTCTCCAGCAAGAGAGACGAACCGTGCTGTCTCAATGGATGAGCCGACTTCCAGCTCCTCCTGGTTTCAGACGCGGCTCAGGTGGAGCGCACGTGTCACTTCCTGGCGTCGTTGAGGCCAATCCCTCTAGGGATTGGCCTCAACGACGCCAGGAAGTGACACGTGCGCTCCACCTGAGCCGCGTCTGAAACCAGGAGGAGCTGGAAGTCGGCTCATCCATTGAGACAGCACGGTTCGTCTCTCTTGCTGGAGAGGGTGATTATAGGCGCTTATTTTATCTTTTAATGTACGTGCATTGTTTGAAGGGTTGTATATGTGGGTTCTCTTGTGAGCTTCATTAAAACGGAATTACGCTATATGCCTTTTCCTGTGTTTTTTGTACTATCTGGAGACCCGTAGACATGTGACCGGATCCCTTCTATTGTGAAGAGTGATATTATCTGTGGATATCCATATACTGCTTTACCCCCAGGGGTTTTCGGTGAGTGCGTACCCCAGAGGGGGATTTATAGTCCCACGTGGTGATCAAGAATATAGGTGGAAGGTGCTTGCTATCCTATCTTTAAAATCAACTATCAACGGACTTATTATTATTATTATTTTCTTCTCCCATTTTACACTCTGTCACTATTATTGCACTGCAGTGTAGAGGTGATACCTTTCCTTTTAGGATCTACACCGGATTACTATCACCAGCGCTGTTTATGGTTTCTGTACTATTTTGACATTTTAATGTTATGTTTAGTCTATGTACCATTATTTTATATATCTGACTGTATTTTAAATAGCTGCTTTTTCTTTATTGGTCTTGCTTTCCAGCCAACCAATTTATTATGTAATGTTCTCTGGTTTATATTTTCTATATATGCAGTTTTTTGCTAGGGTTTTCTGATAGGCGCTGGGAGGTGTTCTATAGGCCGTGATACACCTTTTTTTTATTTTTAATAAAAATACAAGGCTTCTTCTAAATGGTAGAGCCGTGCTAAGCCCAACTCTTTTTTTGGCAGCCGTTCTACAGTCCATAGAAACTGTACTATTAGTTTCCATAATGAAAAGTGCTTTATGGATGGAGGATGGGTGGATAAATAAAAAAAGTCCATATATAGAGATGTTGGGCACCAATATGAATGGAGCAGGGGGAGGGCAAAGGCAAGCATAGTCAGCACTTTTGGCCAGTGACTGTGGCAGTGGAGTTGCTCATATTAACCCCCACAGCACCAGAAGATCACAGCTGCGGGGGTATTCGGGGGCTGCAGAGGGCAGAACATTTCAGGGAACAGCGCAGTCACCAGTACACAGGACACTCGTCATTCATATAAGTAGCGTCCCGGGGGTGCTGATTAAAAAAAAATAAGAATAAATGACTAAACCTCAGCTTTAAGCGGTGGTTAATTATAAATTATGTTACCAAATACAAAAATTGGTACAGTTGTTCTCCTTTTATTATTTTTTATGTTGGCAAATGTGTATATATGCAGCAATTAAATACTTTTTATATTTTCGTTCAAAGTGACCTATAATTGCAAAACCAATAAAAATGTAATGAACAGAATTAACAAGAAACATGTATTTTAATCATTGGCTGCAAGGACACTTTTAATTGTTACATTTTAAAATATTCAGACCAGAAACAGACGTGAGAACAATGAAGCCAACAATCTTAGTATCCAGAGCTTTTTTTCTCAGAAAATAGGTACAGGAACTCAACCACGACCCGTTCAGATTTCACAAACAGTAGAAGGGTCTTAAAGGGGCATTAAATACCAGGATTGCATTACATACAGAGTGCAGAGTTCAGGGGGTTACAAAGCAGTCACTTGTAAACACAGAAACCAGACTTCTGTGTTTACAAGTGATTGTGGTGAGCAGGCACCAAAGGGTCTGAGCCAAAGGTGGTGGAACTGAGTTCCCCCAAGTTCCCCCAGAAAAAAAGCCCTGTTAGTATCCATACCTAAATGTACTTTTGTCTGAAAGAGAAGGCATAATTGTTACAATGACAAGTAAAAGGCACTTTTTCCTCATTAAAGATGAACTCTAGGAAGATAAAGTAATAGGCACAAATCAGTTCAGCTCAGTAATTGTCAATACATCACTAAATGTATTTTTTAATGCAAGCAATGTAAGTACCTAAATGTGACCTTGTATAAGTCTTTTGCAGTCCCTGTACAGCAGGACTGAAGTGTGAGAGGGAAAAGCAGTACAATAGGCCAATTATTCTATGTGCTGACAAGAAGCATGTTGATAATAGAAAGCAGAGTGATAGACTGATGAGCTCATCGCTGAGCTGCTTCTCCTTTCACTATACCGTCACAGGCTGAGATGGGTCAAGAATGACCTGGGATCAGAGGAAGTGGGTTGAATGATGCTGCCTATCGGACTGAGAACATGGCGGAAAAAGTACTGTGGCAAAAATCCCTAGCTTGAAGGTGAGTTGGTTTTATTATTTTAGGTTGTTATTTTCTGGCTGAAGTTCTGTTAAAAAAAATATATATATATATATCTACAAGGATTGACACAGCTCAGCATAAGGTTAGTGTAGAGCCCATTCTCAACCAGTGTTCCATGAAAACCCTAGAGTTCCTTTAGGGTTGGGTAGGGGTTCCTTGAGATGTGGCCAACTGTCCTCCTTTCTCATGGTGCCTGCATAGCTCCAGGTCCAATGCCACTTGGCAGAGCCAGTGCCATGCCTGCAAGGATGTCATTCTAGTCATCCCTCTAGGGGTAGAATTCTTCAGACTTACCACCACCAATGGAAAGAGCCTTTTCCCAATGACACCTGATGGACTAATATTACCAGGGGTTCCCTATGAACCAATACATTTTTCTAAGTGTCCCTCTGGGGTAAAAAGGTTGAGAAAGGCTGGTGTAGAGTGTCTGACAATATGTAAACTTTTACCACACATACTCAGGGATAATTTCAGGAATTTAATACTGGATTTTTATATAGCGTCAGTTATTTCAACTGTACCAGCTATACAAAGCCCAGCTGTGCTCCCATGCACCATGAACCATTGACTGTACAAAGGCTAAAAATATCTGCTTCTTAATGAATATTTGTATTTATTAACACTGTTATTTTTACCTCGGAGTGCAGAAAGGGGGCGGTTTTACCCCCTTCCTGCACGGGACAATTTTCAACATTCAGCACTGTCACACTTTGAATGACAATTGTGCGGTCATGCAGCACTGTACCCATATGACATTTAAAAAAAAAACTCACTAATTTCTAAAAAATTTCCAGGCAGTGTTGCCAACCTACCAGATTAAAATTTACTGGCACGACCCCGAAATTTACTGGCGCAGCCACGTTTTTGCTGGCATTTCGCAAAAGTTACTAAATGACAGTTTTAGGTGCAAATTTCAGTATTTAGGCTACAAACAAGTACGCTAGGCAAATAGCAATGTGATTTAAAGTAGATAGTAATAATAAGGGCAAATTATTTAGTCACATCACCCCCTGCCTCCATCCCCCTCTGCCACCAACACCCCCTGCCTTGACCCCCCTCTGCCACGAACACCCCCTGCCTTCACCCCCCTCTGCCACGAACACCCCCTGCCTTTACCCCCCTCTGCGGTGCCACAAGCTCCCCTGCCTCCAATCTCCCTCTGCCTCCAATCTCCCTCTGCCTCCAATCACCCCCAGGCCCCTTGCCTCCACCCCCCTCTGCGGTGCCACCAACAACCCCTGTCTCCATCCCCACACTCTTGTGATGCCACCCTCCCCCTCTGTGGTGCCACCAACACCCCCTGCCTCCAATCTCCCCCAGGCCCCCTGCCTCCATCGTCCCCTGACTCCACCCCCCTCTGTAGTGCCACAACCCCCGTCTCCATCCCCCACTCTCTGCGGTGCCACCATCCCCCTCTGCGGTGCCAACAACACCCCCTGCCTCAATCACCTCCTGCCACTAACATCCCCTGCCTACAATCTCCCCCTGACTCCATTGCCCCCTGCCTCTATCCCCCTCTGCGGTGCCACCTCAGCCACCATCACCCCCTGCCTCCAACCACCCCCTGCCTCCAATCTCCAATGCGCAGTTCCAAGACGAACTGATCTTGGCTATTTTTATCGGCACATTCCCACAACCGCAGACATTTACGAACGGGGTAAAAAATTGCCTGTTTTTACAGACTGTCCGTAAAAATACGGATGGTTGGCAACACTGTTTCCAGGTATCAGCAGGAATGAAGAATTTCAAGAACAAACTTGGTATAGTGATAGCTGAAAAGATTTGTTCATTTATCTTTGGCTTTGAACCAATGGGTTGTCAATTGATGTGACTGACACAAGAATAATGCCGCGTACACGCGATCGGTCAATCCGATGAGAACGGTCTGATGGACCGTTTTCATCAGACCAAACTGATCGTGTGTGCGCCCCATCGGTTATTTATCCATCAGTTAAAAAATGTGAAACTTGTTTTAAAATTAACCGAAAAATCCACGCATGCTCAGAATCAAGTCGACGCATGCTTGGAAGCATTGAACTTCATTTTTTTCAGCAAGTAGTTGTGTTTTACGTCACCGCGTTCCGTCGCGATAATTTTTTTAACTGATGGTGTGTAGGCACGACTGATCATCAGTCAGCTTCATCGGATAACTGATGGAAAAATCCATCAGACCGATTAAGGAACTACAATGGATCCAAGCTTAAAGTATGGCCAGGGCTGTCTTAATGAGAGGGCACACCTGCAGCTGGTCCTTGAGCCTGGGCTGCCCCTCTACATCCCAGATATGCCCCCAGCACTCTGACCCCTCCACACTCTAGATATCACCTACATCCTACCTACTTGATTTTTGTTTACCTGCACTGTCTCCATTGTAGGGGCCTCAGAGCATTACTTTGCCCAGGGGCCCATGATGCTATTAAGACGGCCCTGAGTATGGCTTGAATGTTCTGATCAGTAGAAAATGATATACCCTTTAAATGATTTATATATAAATGGGTGGTCTTGGGACAGTTCTGCGGGTGATTATGGTGGATCCAGACAGGAGAGATGACTTCATGCTCCTCTTTAGTGGAGATAGCTGTGCCATATCTAAAATATCATATATTCCCATTTACATATGGGTCCTGTGGAGTGACAATGCTATATGAATGCAGCTCTAGTGTATTCTAGACATCTGTTAGTTGCTATCAAATTGTAGCGCTACCCACGAAGGGGGATCAGCAAATTAAGTTACCCCAGCTTGGTCTAGGGATGCACCAGAAGAACTAAGTAGTAAACGGAGGTCCACACAGTCAATAAAGATTTCCTCAATGCTTTAATTCCAGACCAACATTGGCCAACATCAACTTTGGTGAAGGAAGAATAGGCTGATGAGGGAAGAGAAACTTTCGATGTCAGGCCTGGATATACACAAGGCAGATCAACCCTTAGTAGCACAAATTTTCACACGTCGCCACTCCTATGAGACTGCGTGGGTAAGGTGCCCCCGGACAGGTGTCTCTCACACAGACCTGGCAGCCGAGGCGCCACCTCGAATTTTGGCTGGGAGGAACGGGTCTCTCTCACTAGATATTTACGAATATTCGCTATATTTTATAAAAAAAAAAAATAGCGAAATTTCGCATATGCGAAAGCGAAAATGATTGCGAAATTTCGCTATTTTTTTTTTGGATAAAATATCACGAATATTCGATATTTACGAATATTCGCTATATTTTATAAAAAAAAAAAAAAAATTATTGCGAAATTTTTTTGCGAAATTTGAAAAATACGAAAATTCGAAATAGCGAATATTCGCCGCGATATTCGAGTTATTCGCGAATACTCGAATATGCAATATTCGTAGCGAATATTCGCAATGCGAATATTCGTGAGCAACACTATCTCTCACAGGCCCGACTCTAGGCCTCTGCCACAGACCAGCTAAATGGGATAGACTAAATGTGCGAACAGAGCGAATCCTCCCAGTAATTTCTCAGCATATGTCACCGGGTGACAGTAAAGCGTACCTGCCAGCATTCCGGTCACCGAATCCCCGTCTGGGATTCTCTTAAGCTTCGGTAACCCAGTAAGTCACTGAGGTCCCTTGATTCTTTTCTCCGGCTGAGACTCAGGAAGGCCCAGGAACCTGGCCAGACGGGCCGCGCCGGCGGGGTCCATGGGCGCGCACACCCTGAAGGTGGATGCCGCACCCCGAGTCCGGGACCCCCGCCCGTGAAGAAGAACCCTGAAGACCCGACCTAGGTCCCAGATATACCCCTCCCCAGCATGCCCAGCGAGGAAAAACCCTCTCAATTTGGCTGCTGAGGAAGACTCCATCCGCCAGAAATCCTGCTGGCTCCGACTGCCGGCCAAGGATGAAATGACATCCTCAGAATGCAGTCCGAGCCAGTAGACCAGCTCGTCACTCTGCTGCTCCTCCCCCTGTCATCCATGGTGAGGGAACCAGGAAGTGAAGCGCTCCAGGTTCACTGCCTGGTTCCCTATGCGCGAATCGCGCTGCGCCCTCCAATTGGCTCCCTCTATGTGCTGGGAGCCGAGTGTTCCCAGCACACAACGGGGGGCAACGGGAGGTGACGACATGCCCACATTCTGCCCAAGAATGCTGGGCCGGAAGTGGGTGCAAATACTTGTCTTTAGACAGGTATCTGCACCCCCCTCCCCCCTGAAAGGTGTCAAATGTGACACCGGAGGGGGGGAGGGTTCCGATCAGCGTGAGTTGCACTTTAGAGTGGAGCTCCGCTTTAACTCTCCTAGTCCAACTAGTTTTAATGCAGCGCCCATGCAAAAAGCAAAGGGGGCGCTACACAATGCTTGTGCACATTCTTCCTCTCTCCTGGCAGAAATAACAACAGATTTTTGGAACCAGAAGTGTAACTTTGTCTTTGTTTTTACTTGAAGCTTCATTAAAATGTTGGTGTTTATCTGGTATTTCAGTTTGAAGAAAATTGGTATTGTTTTTAAATTCCTAATCTTTAGCTTTCAGCTTCAACTGTCGACAATTTGTTTGTACCAGCACAGTGGTTGAGCCAAATATAGGCACTATTCAAAAGCAATGCATTTTCCTGGGATCGCTAACTTTCACAAATTGCTGCAATATTTACCCCTAGTGGGTTCTTGTCGATTCCCATGCAGCGCCAAACTTTTCTCCCAATGAATGTACAGCATAATAGATATTTTGATGATCTCTGGCTGAATTTACCTATACCTATAGTTTTTGCTTCTGCTGTTCCCAGGTTTCACAAAGTTTTTCATAAAGTATATAAGTATTTGGAGCTTTAAACTGCTCTATAGTTTACAATTGGACCTATGTAAATTTGCTCTCTGGTGTGTCTTATAATTTAATTTCTCTGTTATTTTGCCTTTTTCTGTAGATCCCAGTAAGGCTGCAACTAACGATTATTGTCATAATCGATTAGTTGGCCGATTATAGATTTGATTAATCGATTAATTGGATAATAGCCTTAAAAAAAAAAAAAAAAAAAAACTTGCATTTTTATTTTTTTTTGCCCCAATTTGTTGTTGGGCAGAGTACAAAACACAATACATGCTTTTTTGCAGCTTCTCCATTGAAGTATATTGAACCAAAAAAAAAAAAAGTTAAAAAGTCCTTGCCCTTTCCGCAGCAGGTGAAAAAAATCATGGGTGTGAATGTGTCCCATAGGAAAACATGTAAATGAACTGTAGTGTGTTTCTGCAAAAAACAGAGGTGTGACCCAGGCCTGAGATGTTTAGTAACATTACGGGGTTAAAAAAACAAAAATAAGTACAAAAAGAGTAAATAATCGCTACGGTAAGGGGTTATTTTTTTTACTGTGAGACAGTGAAAGTAATATTTTCAGTAGTGATTTACTTTTTTGTACTATAAAGGGCTAACACTAATGCACGTTTGTTAACCGCTTGCCGACCGCCCGCCGTCATATTACTGCGGGACGGCGGCACTCCTGGACCAGAGCCCGTAGCTATATGTCCGCTTTAAAGCGGCCGCTAGGGGGCGCGCACGCGTCCCCACTCGCCCCAGAATCCTGCGCGCGTGCCCGGCGGGTCCTGTCAGCGGGGGAAACGCTGATCTCCTGTTCATACAATGTATGAACAGAAGATCAGTGATTTCCCCTAGTGAGGCCACCCCCCCCATACAGTTAGAACACACCAGGACCACACTTAACCCCTTCCCTGCCCCCTAGTGTTAACCCCTTCACTGCCAATGGCATTTTTATAGTAATACAATGCATTTTTATAGCATTGATCGCTATAAAAATGCCAATGACCCCAAAAATGTGTCAAAAGTGTCCGAAGTGCCCGCCATAATGTTGCAGTACTAAAAAAAAAAAAATGCTGATCGCCGCCATTACTAGTAAAAAAAAATATTATTAAAAATGCCATAAAACGACCCCCTATTTTGTAAACGCTATAACTTTTGTGCAAACCAATCAATAAACGCTTATTGCGATTTTTTTAACAAAAAATATGTAGAAGAATACGTATCGGCCTAAACTGAGGAAAAAAAATGTTTTTTTATATATTTTTGGGGGATATTTATTATAGCAAAAAGTAAAAAATATTGAATTTTTTTCAAAATTGTCGCTGTATTTTTGTTTATAGCGCAAAAAATAAAAACCGCAGAGATGATCAACCACCACCAAAAGAAAGCTCTATTTGTGGGAAAAAAAGGACGCCAATTTTGTTTGGGAGCCATGTCGCACGACCGCGCAATTGTCAGTTAAATCGACGCAGTGTCGAATCACAAAAAGTGCTCTGGTCATTGGACAGCAATATGGTCCTGGGCTAAAGTGGTTAATGACGCATCATGGGTGCAGCACACTTCATCTGTGGCTTTGCTGCAGGTTAGCTGCACTTTGCCATAGACTTCTATTATATCCTGTAAGTGAACTTTCAGAAAGCACATCAAACCTCCAGGTAATAGAAGTCAATGCAGGTACTTCTCTGTACCTGTGGATCAGTTTGAAAGCAGCCCAGTAACCACTGCAGAACAGATATGCCCATATATACACTGTGATTTTAGTAATAAACTTACCTTTATTAACAGTATTTTATTCTATCCCAGAGCAGGAGGTCAGGGGCCACTGGTTGGGCACCCCTGTGCTAGACCCCTTAACACAGAAGAGATGCATGGATTACAATAGTATCTGCATTTCTTTATATATATTATATATAATATTATAATATTATATTAAAATATTATATATTTTATGCAAGGTAAAGAGTTCCTCTTTACCATTTCATCTGTGTATTTACCCATGAGGCTGTGAATGCTCTTTTGTATAGTGCAAAGCAACATTTCTTATCTAGTCTTCAGGAGATTTCAAAATCACTAAACATTGCAATTATACACATCATCATTCTTTATAACTGCTGGACTGCACTTTTTTCTTGACTGTATTGAACAGTACTCAACAGTATTGAAAGTAAGAAAGCACAATTATGAGAGGACAAGTCCTGGAGAAAAAGTGTGGGAACTCACTCAAGACCCCCCCCCCCCCACCTCAAATATAAAAAGTGTGTGTTTGTATATATATATATATATATATATATATATATATATATATATAATATCTAGGGTTGTCCCGATACCACTTTTTTAAGACCGAGTACAAGTACCGATACTTTTTTTCAAGTACTCGTCGGTACCGATTACCGATACTTTTTTTCATAATTTTTGGTTGTTTTTTTTACAATGCTTTCTTGGGGGGGAGGTGGATGTCTCAGTGTGTTTTTTATTTTAATATGTATTTTTACTATTTATTGCAATTTTTTTTCTTAGCCCTGTTGGGGGTCTTGGGTGAGATGTCAGGGGTCTTAACAGACCTCTGACATCTCCCCTTTGAGACAGAGAAAGGGACTAAGGACACAGATTCTCCAGTCCCTTTCTCAGCTGCACTGGAAATGAATGGACAGGAGACAGGGGCTCCTCCCCATTCATAAACTGAAGCATCGTAAACTGTTACGATGCTCAGTTATATGAATGGACAGAGTCGGTGATCACCAAAGGCGGACTGACAACTCATGGGGCCCCTAGGCAATAGAAGATTATGGGGCCCCTAGGCCTACAGATGGCCACCACGCCAGGAGGCAGTGCAGAGGCGGGACATCAAAAGCATGTCGTATCGGACATATCAGGGACAGATATAAAAAAAAAAAGATTTTTACATACTGTCCATGGTTTTAATGAGCCTGGTAACCCTGATGGGGCCCCCTAGTGGCATGGGGCCCTCGGGCAGTGCCCGAGTGCCTGAATGGTCAGTCCGCCCCTGGTGATCACTGACTCTGTTCATTCGGAAAAGGTAGGAGCTGAGTTTAGCAGCTCCTACTGCCGCTCTCTATTCTGACAGAGGGGGCGGAGGAGGATAATGAGGGGGACACAGAGCATGGAGGGGGGACATGGAGGGGGAGAGCAGAACAGAGGACAGCAGCGGCACGGAGGTGAAGAGCAGAACGGCAGCGGCACAGAGGGGGAGAGCAGAATGGCAGCAGCACGGAGGTGGGACACGGAGCATGGAGGGGGGAGAACAGAACGGAGGACAGCAGCGGCACGGAGGTGGAGAGCAGAACGGCAGCGGCACAGAGGGGGAGAGCAGAATGGCAGCGGCACGGAGGTGGGACATGGAGCATGGAGGGGGGAGAGCAGAACAGAGGACAGCAGCGGCACGGAGGGGGAGAGCAGAATGACAGCGGCACAGAGGGGGGACACAGGAACATGGAGGGAGAGAGCAGAACGGCAGTGGCACGGAGGGGGGACACAGGAGCATGGAGGGAGAGAGCAGAACGGATGGGGGAACTGGAGAAGGATACAGGGAATGTCAGATATCGGTAAAGTATCAGAGCATTTTCCTCGAGTACAAGTACTCGGGGAAATGCTTGGTATCGGTCCCGATACCAATACTAGTAACGGTAACGGGACAACCCTAATAATATCTATAAAATAAGTGCTCCGTTTATTGTAAAGTGCCAGTTTATGAGGACACCTCAAAAATTAATATAAATTAAAACAAATAAATATAGCACAGATGTACAGTGATACCTCGGTTCACAAACTTAATTCGTGATCTGACTCTGGTCGCGAACCGAGGCACATTTTCCCATAGGGTTCAATGTAAATCCGGTTAATCCGTGCTGACCTTTTTTTGGGGGTTTTTGAAGCACAAAAATATGAAACAAATTACAATACACATTAGTACAGTATAGTAATATATAAAGAGAGGACATTAACCTTGCTTGAGATGACTTCTGGCATGGAGGAAGGCAGGTGGGAGGCAGTTATTGTTTGGAGGGAGAGTCCCCCTCCATAAGGACATCAGGGGGATCTCCTTCAGGGGTTTCCTCTCTCCTTTGTCTCCTAGCTGCAGGTTCAGTTTTTCTGAAAAATCTGTCCAATGTCACTTGTCTCTTCCTGCGCTGCATAACCCTCCGCATTCCACACATTGTCACCTGCATTGCTGTTCTTGTGACCTTCATTGCTGCTCCGCACTTTCTTCTTTCCACTATGCTCCTTGGGACCTATGTTGGGTGTCCAGTGAACTGTACAATACAGTAAGTACAGTACTGTAGTACAGTACAGTACTGTATGTGCTAAAAAGCACACCAAAAATCAAAAAATCACTTAAAATGTTTGCAGAGTACTCACAGTACTTTTTTCTGTGTCTCTTCTTCTCTCCACGGTCTTCCTACAGGAAGTCACGACCATGTGACAGCCTGGAAATAGCATTAAAATGGCCGCGGCTCCTGTTCGTGAACCGAGGCGGAGTTCGTGAACCGGAGCATATCTTTATGAACTTTTCTGTTCGTGAACCAAGTTGTCCGTGAACAGAAGCGTTCGTGAACCGAGGTATTACTGTATCAACAAAATAATTTAACCTGTATGCTATACCAGGGCTTGACAAATTTTCTAGAATCTAGGAGCCAGCTGCGTTTTTTTTGCACGTTGGAATTGCATACAGACGATCAGAATTTCCGACAATAGTTTTTCCCGTCGGAAAATTTGAGAACCAGTTCTCTAATTTCACAGATATACTCATTATTGTTAAACATGTTCTCTTTCAAGGATAAACATGGTTTGAGAAGAGAATCAGGCAATTCTTAGCAAAGATCATATGACTCAGTTCTTGGACCTAATGCCGCGTACACACGGTCGTTTTTTGCGATGAAAAAAAACAACGTTTTTGTGAAGTAAAAAACAACGTTTTTGAAACGTCACTTTCAAAGACGATGTTGCATACACACCATCGTTTTTTTTCACAAAAAACGAGGTTACGTTCACCACACTTTTCCATTGAAGCTCGCTTCATAACTAGCTTCTGGGCATGCGCGGGTTGAAAAACGTCGTTTTAAACGACGTTTTTGCTACACACGGTGACTTTTTGTGAAACAAAAAACGACGTTTTGAAAAACGAAACAAAAAATTCAAGCATGTTGGAATTTTTTTTTGGTCGTTTTTTTTAAGACAAAAAACGACGTTTTGCCCACACACGATCAATTTAAATGACGTTTTAAAAAACGACGTTTTTTTTCATCGCAAAAAACGACCGTGTGTACGCGGCATAAGACATGTGGCCATCTAAAGCATTATTTTATCCTGGAAACATAACTATTTCAGCAATTTTGTTCCTCTATTTCCAACCCAGAAAAAAATGTTAACACTGCTTCATACTGTTGTAGACTATATACTCCAATTTCCAAAAGATGAATAGAAAAACTTTACCCAGTTGACATCCAAGAGCTTTCCGGGAACAGGTATACAGAGACCCTGAGTAAGGATTTAGAAGAGACAGCATTATAATTGGCACAGACAGACTCCTCTCCCAGTGCTCCTACTCGCACACACACTGCTTTAGGTCCTCTCAGCTGCTGGCGCAGTGTGCCACCGTCGCGGGAATGCGCCATGACATCAAGGGTCATCACTCACCTCCCGACCAATAGGTAATCCGCTCTCGCACAGCCACTGCCAGACTATCCCCGGGCTCCACTGGCCGAATACAGGATCGAATGATGGATGATCCACAAGGACGTATCGGTGGTTGGGATTGGGAATGGCGTTCCTGGTGTGGAACAAGTGCAGGAATGTCGATTTCACAAACATGCACAACAAATGGTTAGTTTCATGTGCAAAAAAGATACATAAATAAGAGATGTTTACCATGTGAACAATAATGGTGGACCGTATTGTTATAGGTATAAATTAATTAGAGTTCTAATAAATCTATGATTAATCCATGACTGTATGAAGTCTGCTTAAAGCCCTGTACATACGATCGGTCAAATCGATGAGAGTGGTCTGATGGATTTTTCCATCGGTTAACCGATGAAGCTGACTGATGGTCAGTCGTGCCTACACACCATCGGTTAAAACACGACGACGTGCTGGAAAAAAATGAAGTTTAATGCTTCCAAGCATGCGTCGACTTAATTCTGAGCATGCGTGGATTTTTAACCGATGGTCGTGCCTACAAACGATAGTTTTTTTCTATCGGTTAGGTATTCATCGGTTAAATTTAAAACAAGTTTGCCTTTTTTTAACCGATGGATAAATAACCGATGGCGCCCACACACGATCGGTTTGGTCTGATGAAAACGGTCCATCAGACCGTTCTCATCGGTTTGACCGATCGTGTGTACGCGGCATAAAGCAGACCTACAGTCATTTTATCAACCTTTCATCTATTAAATCTTCTGCCCTTGTTTTAACTTTGGTAAAAAGCCTAGGCTTATGACATCATGCACAGCTCTCTCTCTCTCTCACACTCTCGTAAGCGTTTGCCAGGAAAGGAGGGGGGGAGCCACAGAGCTTGAGTTGTGCCTCTGTGTGTCTGTGTAAATCCAGGAAGTGAACAGGCAGCAGCTTCAGCTGCCCACAGTTAAAATGGATCCAGCCAGACTTAGTGGAGGGAGATTTCTGCCGCATATTTGGCAAGTACATAATCACAGCTCCTACTAGATGCATGCCGTACAGTCTACAAAACTATTTACAGCATGCACTTTGTCAGTCAATTTCTTACTTCTTTTATGGATGTAGAGAAAAACTTCCATTCATTCTTATGAAGTGGCTGTTTATTATGTGTTCCACCACTAAAAAGCCTCTCCATAGTAATAAATATGTTTTTTTGTGAATGTGCCGATAAAGCAAGGGGTAACCTGTGTTCCAATTAAGTTAATATTTTTTTGGTTTGCAATGGTAACAGTTATTTACTACATGGCCATGCATTATTATTTTTAACTGATTATTATTTTTTTGCCACAATATTAGAATTATAATTAAAATACATATGTAATAGCAGTTCCATTATTTTCTGTGAAAAAACAGGAAATTATGGGTTTCAGTGTCAGGTCTGGTGCAAGTAGTTTGCTTCCTGCCCCCCTGGAAAAATGTAGTCTTTACTACACCCGATACTTTCATTTTGAGCGATATTTGTAAAACTGTGAATTCCACTTCCTCAACATGTTTTCTGTTATATTTCATAAAAGTAAAGTTCCTTTCTAGGAAAATACAAAAATTAGGCAATAACGTGTCTTTAGATTACAGAACATTGGAAAAAAACCTTTGAAAAAATGCCTCAAGATGCTACAAACCAAATTTGATTATTTGTAATTAAAGAAAGCACAGTCTAGTGCCTACTAAATATTCCATATATTGCCAAGTAGAACATTTTCCCTGTATTACTTTTCTGGGGACAACCCAAAATTTATTTTATTTCCACTTTCAATGATAATGGAAAGAGAGAGGGTGATTAAATAACAAAACAAAGAATAAATTGGATTTTAACCACTTGCCGACCTCCACACAGACATTTACATTGACAGAAAGGCACGGACAGGCAAATTAATTAAATGTTGTGACGGCGGTGTCCCGCGATCGTGTCACGGACCGGCAGAATGGAGGGATGTCTGTTTAAACAAGGCATCTCCGCATTCTGCCTAGTGACAGGACACTGATCGTCTGCTCCCTCTCATTGGGAGCAGTGATCAGTGTCATATCACAGTAAGCCCCGCCCCACACAGTTAGAATCACTCCCTATGACACATTTAACCCCTTCCTAGCCCCCTAGTGGTTAACCCCTTCCCTGCCAATCACATTTATACAGTAATCAGTGCATTTCTATAGCGCTGATCGCTGTATAATTGTGAATGGTCCAAAAATAGAGTCAAAAGTGTCCGATGTGTCCGCCATAATGTCGCAGTCACGATAAAAATCGCTGATCACCGCTATTACTAGTAAAAAATATATATATATTAATAAAAATGCCCCTATCTTGTAGACCAGGGGTCTCAAACTCAAATTACCTGAGGGCCGCAAGACAAGTTTTCATATCCCATGGGGGGCCGCATGCAAACTTTCAAACTTCAAAAACAGTACTGGTGTCAGTGAATGCATTATTAACCCCCAGCACTGGTGTCAGCGGACACATTATTAACCCCCAGCACTGGTGTCAGCAGACACATTATTAACCCCCAGCACTGGTGTCAGCAAACATATTATTAACCCCCAGCACTGGTGTCAGCAGACGCATTATTAACCCCCAGGATTGGTGTCAGCAAACGCATTATTAACCCTGACCACTGCACTGCACACGGACCACAGACCACTACACTGCACATTGCCGACAGACCACTGCACACTGCCGACAGACCACTGCACACTGTCGACAGACCACTACATTACACACTGACCACTCACCATTATGGCACAGCACATCAGGGCACAGGGCACAGCACATCAGGACACAGCACATCAGGCCACAGGGCACAGCACATCAGGGCACATCACATCAGGGCACCCTGATGTACAGAGCCCAGCACATCAGGGTACATGGGGCACATGGCACATCAGGGCACATGAGGGTACATGGGGCACAATCAGAACACATCAGGGCACATGAGAGCACATCAGGGCACATGAGAGCACATCAGGGCACATGAGAGCAAATCAGGGCAAAGGTCAGCATTTACTTGTTGTTTTTTTCAGATGCAGAGCAGTGCAGGAAGTGTCTGTCAGAGGTTCACTTCTCTCTCATGTCACGCTGCTACTCCCCGGAGGCCCCTCCTCTCTTCTCGTCCATCTCGTCTATCCCAGATGATGTCACAAGCAAATAGGGATGGACGAGAAGAGGGGAGGGGCCGTCGGGGAGTAGCAGCGTGACATGAGAGAGCCTCTGAAAGGCGCTTCCTGCGTTACTCTTCATGCACCTTGATCTACACTTTCGCGGCCCCCGCCCTGCCTGCGGGCCATTTATAACCGGTCAGCGGGCCGTAAATGGCCCGCGGGCAGGTACTTTGAGACCCCTGCTGTAGACGCTATAACCTTTGGGCAAACCAATCAATGAACGTTTATTGCCAAAAATATATAGAAGAATACGTAAACTGAGAAAAAAAAATATGTCTTTTTAGATATTTTTGGTGCATATTTATTATAGAAAAAAGTAAAAAATATTGCTTTTTTTTTAAAAATTGTCGCTCTATTTTTGTTTATAGCGCAAAAAATAAAAATACATGGTGATAAAATACCACCAAAAGAAAGCTCTATTTGGGAGAAAAAAAGAATGTTAATTTTGTTTGGGAGCCATGTCGAATCGCAAAAAGTGGCCTGGTCATTTGACAGCCAAATCCTCTGGGGGTTTAGAGGTTTATGGTGCTAAATCTTAGATAGATATTTTTAAAAACACTGATTTTATTACAAAAATGATAAAAAAAATGGTGGGGTCTTAACCTCCCTGGCGGTATGATTCTTTCAGATTTTAGGTGCTGAAAGCGGTACCATTATTTTGCATGGAAATTTGGCGTTTTAGATTGCAGGCTTGCAATTCTTAGGAATAACTCACCTAAATCTGTCCAAACCAGAGTCTCTAGTAGACTATGACAAAGTTTAAAACACAAAATCATAAATTATAATATAATAAATAATAACAAATAATAATTTAATAATAACAATACTTTTTATTCAATACATTTTAACAAATAATATATTCATAAACTCTGATTTTTGGGGGGGTCAAACAAGGGTGCAAAATCATTATTTAGTAAATGTCTCGGGTATGAAAATCTTTGAAGCAAGGAATGGCGCAAAGTCCAACGTCGCAGTCGAGACAACAGAAGCGCGTTTCTTTGCGTATTTTGTTTCCGCTGTTGTCGCGCTTGGAGCAGCAAACCACACACATCCGTGAGGGTGCTGTTTTTTTCCCAGTGGTTGGTACATAGTCCAAAAAATGACGACCAGTCAGGCGCTCAGGATTTACAACATCAGAAGCCCGTCGTCCAGAACGGTTTACCGCCGTTGGCGTTTGGTGTTTTAGAAAAATTTGTTCTGCCACCTTCCACATAAAGTCTGCATGGACCATAGACCTGGCATTTTTTTTTTCAGCAGGATGAATGAATTCCACAGACATTGCTCCAAAAGATGTCGGAAATTTTTTTTATAATATTTTTTCTGCTGCTTTCGCATAGCAGGGTAAAAAGTCATGGCCTGGTCAGCCCTGTCCACACCTCCCATCGTGTGGTTGTAGTCAAATACAACTTGTGGCTTTCTTACATCTTTTCCACCTCTGGTATGGACCATGACGGTCGAGGTATTATGCACTGTGCTCATAAGGGAAATGTCCTTTTTGTCCCGCCACTTTAGTGCCAACATTTTCCCTTTTTGCCATGCAGCAACTTCTCCTTTCCCAAGCTTTTTATTTAAAAAACCTGACGGCATCTCACGCGGGTTAGGCCTCACGGTTCCATAAGCGTCCGTCTTGTTCATTAGAAGGAACTCGTACAGTTCTGGTGAAGTATAGAAATTGTCTGTAGTGAGACAGTAGCCCTGGTTGAGCATAGGCTCTATCAATGACAGAACTGAAGCGCTTGCCATCCCAAAAAAACTGAATCTCCGGGAGAATTTGGTCCCTTTGCCAGTGTAAAGTACTGTGTTCCAAATATATCCAGAGCTGGATTCACACAGCATAAAGGATTTTATCCCAAAGCGAGCGCGCTTAGACGCAATAAATTGAATCCAACTGAGCCTACCTTTATAGGCCATCAGACTTTCGTCTATGGTGATGTCCCGCTCAGGAACATAGGTCTGCTGGAAGTTCTGCAGTATCATTTGGTAAATATCCCAATTTTTTTTTAGCTTTGGAGCTGGATGAGATTGTTCGTCAAATTCCTTGTTATTTGTGAAGTGCAAATACTTCATAATCAAAGAAAATCAATATTCGGACATTACAGTTCCAAAAAAAGGTGTGGCCAATAATTTATTTGTGGTCCAGTACTACTTTTGGAGTGGTTTCCCCACCACTCCCTGTAAAATTAGGAGGCCAAGGAATTTCCAGATATCATCACTGGTCACAGGCTCCCATTTTCTGCGCCGAGAAAATAGCTGATGGGTAGCAGCTTGCTGATCTTGATATCTGTTTGTCTCCAACACTATTTTATCGATCACCTCATCCGTCAAAAAAAGCCGGAGGTATTCCAACGGATTGTCACCCTATGTCCACTTTTATCCCAGGTGATCCTGTGAATGGAAACCTTGGGGGCGCTACGTGCTCCGTAGCGCAATCAATTGCGCACCAAGTCCGCACATCGCTGGGCACAGGTGCAGGATCGTCACTAGCATCACTTTCTTCATCTGATGACGAGCTTTCCCACGCGTCGCTGTCACTCAGCTCCTCCGCAAGGGATTCTGCATCGCTGTCGCTGTTTGGCAGCAGGTCGCATAGCGATTTGGAAGTAGAGGCACGCTTTGCCATGATTGCTGCTCAGTATACAGACACTGGTACTGTAATCTGCAGACAGGTCACTTGAGAAAATACTGGGGGGGCAATCAAAGGTCACTGTATTTTTTTTTAAATTTTTATCCAATTGTATCAGTGTGTTTTTACTGTGTTTTACTGTGTTTCTACTTATACGTTTGAATTTGGCTCCGTCCCCGCCCCCCCCATTCCACCCCCCTGCATCGTGACGCTTTGCGAGAAAGGAATCAGAGGTACACACAGCATCAGGCGGAACATCCGGCCGCTGTGTACTGCGGGGATTCGTTGCTGGAGCGCAGAGAAAAGGTAAGAAACCTCTTTCTGCATCCAGCGAGGCAAGCCCGAGTTTGGCTCAAGGTTACCGATCGTAGCTTGAAAATCTCACCCCGAGCCACACTCGGGAATACCGCCAGGGAGGTTAATCTCCATTAATGGATGTACAATTCATGTTTAGTCACCCTCAATATCATCCTCCCTCACATAATAGTCAAAATACAATATGTAAGAGTAGGGTCATCAGATACAGCGCCTTTTAAAAAGTATTCATTCATGCACGTTACCTCTAAGTTCGTTGTCCAGGGGAGGAAATCTGCAATGTCCACACAAGATGTAAAGCCTTCAACTGTCAGGCTTTATTTTTGCTGCATAAAACTTCTGAAGGAAGCAGAGAGTAAAGAGAGAAGGGGAAGGTTCAGGTATACAGTAAAGAATGCACAAAAAGTATTCAAAGTTCCAGTATTCGTCACTCACTCCTGAGTGGGTATTTCTCACCCGGATAGACCTCAATCACATGGCCTAGCAGCCGGAATGATGCATGGACAGTATAGAAACAGTCTTTGCCACAGACCGTCTGAGAATCCTCTGCCACAGGATTTAAAGCCCTGAACTTCCAGCCTTACAGCAAAAGAGCCTTTAAGTCAATCCGGCAAACTGTAAGACAATTTGCGTACTGGATCCCTTTTCCTTAACAAGGTTACCAGGCCTATCCCGAGACATCAGCTAGCCTTGCCTGTCTCCTCCAGGGCAGGTCCTCCCACGGTTTACTTTGCTAAGAAGCTTCCTCCACTTGGACGGAAAAACTTGGGATCCCCTGTAGAACCATAGGCCCCAGCCAGCATAGCTGGGCCTACTTGATAGGAGTACAGCCTCAGACCAATGTGGTCCCGAGACTGGAATCACACACACCCACCTCACGCCAGGAGGGCCACGAGGCGAAGGACCCCGAAAAACAACGTCTGCCCCTTAAGTATCCCTTCCCAGCATGCACAGCAGGGCACCCCACTGGGCTGCTGCTGAGAAGAGTCACTTAATGCACTATGGTTTGTCCCAGTTCCAACATGGGCCTGAAGTGGTAACACCACCTACAGGCTTCATGGGAAAACTTCTGCGGAGCACAACCGCAGCCAGAACAGAGGCAAATTTAAATAGAATTAACAGAGCCTGAGCTCAACTATGGCTCAGACGCCCCCTAAATTTAAAGTAGGGCCCTTCTCATTGGGAGCCCGGCGCTACATTTATTTAAAGTAGAACTGTGCAAATTAACTTTTAATTCGTCGATTAATCTTTAATTTTTTTGATCGATCAAAATCTTTTTGATCAATTAAAATTCTTTTGATTGGTACTCACCTCTCCGCCGGCTTCTGGGTCTTCAGGGAGTTCCATCGGAGATCCGGTGACATCACGGACACCGGAAGGGCTTGCCGTGTCCATCTGAAGGGCTCCTTTGCTGTGCCTTTATATCTGCATGCCGGTGGGACCTTACTATCTGCATCATGCAAGGGTTGTTACACTTCCCTCTATCACTTCACTCTATCAACCTGGGATTCTACAACCATCCACTGGGAGTTGTGATAGTTCCCTTCATGGGACATTTACATGCCGACGGACTGATGTTAACCTCTCCTCATCTGGATTCAGCAGTGGTATCGTTGTACACATTTTTATACCAGTATCATACTTAGCTACATGTTTTTATGACTGCTTTTGGTACTGTTTAGTATTACTCGCACCATTTTTACAGTTTATGTAGCTATATCGATTTTATCTCCAGTGCAATATTTATTTAGTTACCTGTTTGAAGACTATAAAAGTTTTAATGCTCTTCCCATTGAGCGCTGCCTTTGTGTGTTTTTTATATCCTGCTATCCATTTTTCCAGTGGTTGGTAGCTGCACTGGGAATCAGCCTGCAAGGAGATCAGCTAAAAGTAGTTTGATCTGTATGTGCGTTATAATTAATCGAAATTAGTCAAATAATCGATAAAAAAATAAACGATTAATCGAACACAAACATTTTGATCAGTAACAGCCCTAATTTAAAGGGGTTGTAAAGACAAAAATATTTTCCTCTTAAATTAAAGTCTGACAGTAGCTGATGAAGTAAAAAGTAATGTTTTGCATTATAACTAGTTTGATACCTGTTGAAATCGAGCTGTTTTATTCACCTCCGTCACTCCTGAATTGTTATTCTCACTGACTTCCTGGTTTGCGGTGCGCATTCATTCTTGCTACATCACGGCCTAATGGGAACTACAGTTCCCATTAGGCTTAGCTTCCATGTCTGTGAGGGATAAGAGAGCATCTTCATGCATGGCTGTAGTCCTAGGGAGGTGGTGAGCACATTCTGCTTTCCACCATGCAAAACGGCTGAGGTGCGGGTGGAAAGCAAGAAGAGGAGAGACAGGAAACTGCATTTTCAAACCCGGATTACTGTATTTTGGAGGTCAAAAGGAAAAACTAGGTAAGTGATATTTAAATGCTCTAGCTTACAGCAATCAAATGATCTAATAAAAAACAAACCTTTAGTGTTCCTTTAAAGAAGTATAGAATGTACAATAAGTTACCTATAGGTGCATTTTTAACACCATTGCAGTTTTCTGCATGCAGTATCAGAATAAAACTACAGCCTGTAAATGCAATTTTACAGAAGCAAACCTGTCTTAGATCTGTAATTTGTTTATAAACTGCAGTAAAGACAATTATTTAAAAGGAAGGCAGTAGGTGTTGTTGACCCTCTGGGTTTCCAAAAAAAGTGAAAAAAATAGTTTAAAGGAGCGCAGAATTTCTGAAGCTTTACAAAACATCTCATGCAACATGCTGGCACATGAGATCTTGCCTGCTGGAGACTTGAACTTGACTGCCCTAAATTAAATAGGTATTACACAATTTCCTTCTTTACTAAGAAAGCCAAAGTTCAAGAACTGACAGTTTGGTGTTGTGTGATAAATGGAAGAGAGGAGTGCCACATTAGCATTTCACTTTCATTTGCATATATGGCTGGTGGAAATCACGCAACCTACGCCTCTGATGATCTAAATTTCTCTCTGATCCCTGTCTATAGAAGAGGAGGAAGAAAGGGTCTCACCAGAGAGCCTCTGCGCTGCCCCATGATCAGCCAAGGCCAAACCTAGCTGGCTCCTCAAATGTTGCCATCACTGCGGCACTTGGTCAGGCTGTATCACTGTAAATCACCCACAATTCGGTAATAACATCTCTGGCACCACAGGAAGCCTGATTCTGCATCATGATGAACCATGACCTCCAGCTGGGCATGTTGGGCATCTCAGTCATGCTTGTGCCCATCTGGGCCATCACCAGGTCTTCCCAGATCCAATCTTATGCAGCTGTGTGGACTTGTGTCCAGAATTGCCCGGGACAGTCCCTTTTTTCAGGTCTGCCCCGAGCACCTTCATTCCAGGACAATACAGTGTCTGGGAATGAAACTGACACAGTCACCCCCCAAGCCTAACTAATGCCCCCAAAAAAGGCTGCCACATGACCGCTTTACTCACTGATAATACTTGTCCTGTCTGGAAATGCCTGGAGGAGCACAGTCCCCACCCCCTGCTTGTGATTGGAGAAATCATAAATCCCGCCTCTTATGTCCAATCACTGTGCTGTAATTCGTTACATCACAAGCTGATTTTTGGGAAGGGGGGTGTCCCTGAATGGTAGTTTGAAAATGTGGTCACCCTAGTTGAGGTGCAGGAGCAGTAAAAGGAACTGGGCCACCCCACTGCCTGAAACTTCAGCAGCAGAACAGTTTATAATTTCTGGACATCCAGAGTGGCGAGGGGGAAAGTGAGATGATGGTTGGGCACCCAGGCTCCTAAGGATTCTCCCAGCACCTCACAGCTGTACTAACAATGTTGTGCAGGTCGAGGGGTGCTGGAGGGTCCCTGTCAGGGCTCTCAGAGTGACACCAGACCTGGGTGGTGTGAGAGGGACTGAGACACTTGGGATTTCTAGTCCTTCTAATATGCTTTGGGACTAGTACTAATGCTGAGACCTCCCTGGACCACTCCAAACCCTCTGATAGCTTCTCTGTAAGCCATAGTGGCCCCCTCTGATCTGTGTCAGCATGTGTTCTAATTGTATTCCTGCAGGGGGAAGATCCTGGGCATCTTTTTTCCCTCATCAGTCTTCCATAAGGTACTCTAAGAAGTCCCTACAAGTCCTGCCCATGCAGCTCATTCCTACTACTTTACCCATGCCTCCATTAAGTGATGATTGCAGTTTTCTTCATTTTTTTACTCTTCCTGAGGACTGTTCTTTCCCCAGCCAAGCAGCACTGTTTATAACTTTTGGGGCTCTCTCTAATCTGTCAGACAGACCTTGGCTGGTAGATAAGCAGTGTACGTATCTATATAGTTACCAATAGGTAACAGTTTATGTATAAGATAGCAATGGATTTATATACTGTAATTATATTAGGCTTTTTTTTTAATCACAATTGATGTCACTGGGGGTCCCTTTATTGGGTCTATGTTTTCACCCAAGATTGAAATTTTTTCCCAATTGAATCAAACTAAAAATTGTATGGTCTAAGGTTAAGTGTCACTAAACCCAAATCATAATAAAACTATCAATAAATGGTGTATTACATGCTGTTCATACCCACTCAGTCACTATGAGATTTGTTTTCTGTATTCCACAAAAAAACTGGTTGATCCTGCTGCTCTCTATCTCCACCTTCTGTTCATGTCCCCAATTCAACCAGGGATTTTGCAGCTGTGGTGGCAACTTTGCACATGCTCAGTTTTTAGCGAGTTTCTATGCTAATCATTTTCTCCCTATCGCATCTGAGCAGCCCATGTGACTATAGAGTTGCATATGTGGGTGTATACACAGTGGTAAACGACAGCCCGCCCACCCCCCCCTCTCCTCCATGCCCACTAACCAGTTAAACACAATGGGGGGGGGGGGGGCAGGATATTACATGTAAAATAATGGAAAGAGGGACAGATGGTCTTTGTTCCAAATCAGGGACAGTCCTCGAAATCAGGGACAGTTGGGACCTATGGCAGGGTCCTGGGTTTAGTAACACTTTAACTTCAATGTCACATTCACAGTTACCCATTAGTTTAAAGCTGAACTCCAGGCAGATTTAAGATTTTTTTTTTACTGCCTGGATTTAACTTGGGACAAGCAGCACAAGAGCCTGTCAGTTGTGCTGCAGTGCATAGAGTATGCTGAAAGAAGAAAAGAGCAGAGTGGGAGAGAAAAGTGTCAGTCTGCTGCTTCTTCATTCACTGTCCAGTCACAGGGTGGGAATGGGTAGGAGACATTTTAATTTTTTTAGCCCTGCCAGGCACAACTGTGTAATCTCAGAAATGGATGGAGAGAAACACACACAGGACTACATGGGAGGAGCTGGTCAATGACCTGAAAAGAGCTGGGACCACCGTTTCCAAGGTTACTGTTGGTAATACACTAAGACGTCATGGTTTGAAATCATGCATGGCACGGAAGGTTCCCCTGCTTAAACCAGCACATGTCAAGGCCCGTCTTAAGTTTGCCAATGACCATTTGGATGATCCAGAGGAGTCATGGGAGAAAGTCATGTGGTCAGATGAGACCAAAATAGAACTTTTCGGTCATAATTCCACTAACCGTGTTTGGAGGAAGAACAATGATGAGTACCATCCCAAGAACACCATCCCTACTGAGAAGCATGGGGGTGGTAGCATCATGCTTTGGGGGTGTTTTTCTGCACATGGGACAGGGCGACTGCCAGAGGCGTAACTAGGATCTTCAGGGCCCCGGTGCAAGAAACCATGAAGGGCCCCCCCATGGGCATTGCTAGGTCTATAAAAGATCTCGGGCTAGAGCCCATAGCAGTGTAGAAAGCAAGTAAAGAAAGTCATATGCTTGGGCGGGTATACACATGTATACAATATACGTTTGTGTGTATATGTATATATTGTCACATAACTGAGTGCAGATCCTCCTTGCATCAGGGTCACCAGAGAGACAATTCCTTACATAAGGGTGCCCAAAGAGCCTTCCCCACTAGAGAGCCCCCCTTACATCAGGGTCCCCAGAGAGTCTCCCCTATACATCAGGGTCCCCAGAGAGCACCCCCATACAGAGTCCCAAGAGAGCCCCCTATACTTCATGGTTCACAGAGAGCACCCCCATACATCAGAGTACCCAGAGAGCTGTCACCTGTTAGTCAGTGTCCACTTGGGAGGGGAGAATGGCTTGGTGAGAGAGAGAGAGAGAGAGAGAGAGAGAGAGAGAGAGAGAGAGAGAGAGAGAGAGAAAGAAAGAGAGAGAAAGAGAGAGAAAGAGGGAGAGAAAGAGAAAGAAAGAGAGAGAGAGAGAGAAAAAAAAGAGAAAGAAAGGGAGAAAGGGAGAGAGAGAGAAAGAAAGAGAGAGAGAGAGAGAGAAAAAAGAGAAAGAAAGGGAGAAAGGGAGAGAGAGAGAAAGAAAGAGAGAGAGAAAGAAAGAAAGAAAGAAAGAGAAAGAGAGAGAGCGAGAGAAAGAGAGAGAGAGAGCGAGAGAAAGAGAGAGAGAGAGCGAGAGAAAGAGAGAGAGAGAGCGAGAGAAAGAGAGAGAAAGAAAGAGAGAGAGAGAGAGAGAGAAAGAGAGAGAGAGAGAGAGAGCCAGAGAAAGAGAGAGAGAGAGAAAGAGAGCGAGAGAGAGAGAGAGCGAGAGAGAGAGAGAGAGACAAAGAGAGAAAGAGAAAGAGATGGATGAAAGAGGGGGATGGGGGGGAAAGAAAGAAAGAAAGAGAGAGAGAAAGAGAGAAAGAAAGAAAGAGAGAAAGAAAGAAAGAAAGAAAGAAAGAAAGAAAGAAAGAAAGAAAGAAAGAAAGAAAGAAAGAAAGAAAGAAAGAAAGAAAGAAAGAAATGGATGAAAGGGGGGGATGTGGGAGAGAGAGAAAGAGAGAAAGAAAGAAAGAAAGAGAGAAAGAAAGAAAGAAAGAAAGAGAGAAAGAAAGAGAAAGAAAGAAAGAGAGAAAGAAAGAAAGAAATGGATGAAAGGGGGGGATGGGGGGAGAGAGAGAGAAAGAGAGAAAGAAAGAAAGAAAGAAAGAAGGAAAGAAAGAGGGAAAGAAAGAAAGAAAGAAAGAGAGAAAGAAAGAAAGAAAGAGAGAAAGAAAGAGAGAAAGAAAGAAATGGATGAAAGGGGGGGATGGGGGGAGAGAGAGAAAGAGAGAAAGAAAGAAAGAGAGAAAGAAAGAGAGAAAGAAAGAGAAAGAAAGAAAGAAAGAAAGAAAAAGAAAGAAAGAAAGAAAGAAAGAAAGAAAGAAAGAAAGAAAGAAAGAAAGAAAGAAAGAAAGAAAGAGAGAGAAAGAAAGAAAGAGAGAAAGAAAGAGAAAGAAAGAGAAAGAAAGAAATGGATGAAAGAATGAAAGAGAAAGAAAGAAAGAGAGAAAGAAAGAAAGAGAGAAAGAAAGAAAGAAAGAAATGGAAGAAAGAAAGAAAGAAAGAAAGAAAGAAAGAAAGAAAGAAAGAAATGGATGAAAGAAAGAAAGAAATGGATGAAAGAAAGAAAGAAAGAAATGGATGAAAGGGGGGGATGGGGGGAGAGAGAGAAAGAAAGAAAGAGAGAAAGAAAGAATTGGATGAAAGGGGGGATGGGGGGAGAGAGAGAAAGAAAGAGAGAAAGAAAGAGAGAAAGAAAGAGAGAAAGAAAGAGAGAAAGAAAGAAAGAAAGAAAGAAAGAAAGAAAGAAAGAAAGAAAGAAATGGATGAAAGGGGGGATGGGGGGAGAGAGAGAAAGAAAGAGAGAAAGAAAGAGAGAGAGAAAGAAAGAGAGAAAGAAAGAGAGAAAGAAAGAAAGAGAGAAAGAAAGAGAGAGAGAAAGAAAGAAAGAAGGGAGAAAGAGAAAGAGAGAAAGAAATAAAGAAAGAAGGGAGAAAAAGAAAGAGAGAAAGAAAGAAAGAGAGAAAGAAAGAAAGAGAGAAATAAAGAAAGAAAGAAAGAAAGACAGAAAGAAAGAAAGAAAGAAAGAAAGAAAGAAAGAGATGGATGAAAGAAAGAAAGAAATGGATGAAAGAAAGAAAGAAAGAAAGAAAGAAAGAAAGAAAGAAAGAAAGAAAGAAAGGAGATGGATGAAAGAAAGGGATGGATGAAAGAGGGGGATGGGGGGGGGAGAGAGAGAGAGAGAGAGGTGAGTGAAATTGACCCCCTAAGCTGGCCTGCAGTCCTTCCTGTACCCCCTGTCCCAGCCCCTGTCTGTGGGTAGGTGTGTGTGTTGCACCTACCTCCAGACCATCCTTGTCCTCTGTCAGCCTATGTTTCTTCTTGTTCTTGATGACAGGCACAGCTGGAGCAGACGTTGGGGGAAGGTGTGCAGGCTCTGGGACTGGGAGGATGTCACTGCTGGTCAGGTCTTCTCTCTCACTCCCTCTCGCGCTGTTCCTTCCAGTCAGCCTCCTGCTGCTCACGGGGCCCCCACTCTCTGTTGTTTTCAGATGCTGCTGCTGCTGCTCTCCCCCTCAGATGCTGTGAACCTGCCTGTGCCTCTCTGGTATGTCAAGGGGCAGCCTCGGAGCTAAGCTGTGTTGGACCCCTGGAGACAGAGGCAGAGCAGTAGCGCGGAGGTCGGAGGAGGAAGTGAAATCCTCCCGCGCTTTCAGCTTTGAACACGGAGTGCACTGCAGCCGTGATGTCACTGGTTGCTACACGCCAAGCGGCTCTAGCAACCAGTGGACAGAAGGTGGAGGTGGTTCTGCGTGCAGGAGCCAGCGCTACCGCGGCTTAGACTCCTCTACTGAATTAATCATGACATGACTGTATTGTGCAATGAAGGCACCCGGGAACTAGGGCCCCCCCCACATCGGCAGAACGGCAGGGCCCAGTCGCAACTGCGACTGCAGCGACACTGAAAGTTCCGCCACTGGCGACTGCACTGTATTAAGGAGAGGATGACCGGGGCCATGTATTGCGAGATTTTGGGCAACAACCTCCTTCCCTTAGTTAGAGCTTTGAAGATGGGTCGAGGCTGGGTCTTCCAACATGACAATGACCCGAAGCACACAGCCAGGATAACCAAGGAGTGGCTCTGTAAGAAGCATATCAAGGTTCTGGCGTGGCCTAGCCAGTCTCCAGACCTAAACCCAATAGAGAATCTTTGGAGGGAGCTCAAACTCCGTGTTTCTCAGCGACAGCCCAGAAACCTGACTGATCTAGTGGAGGAGTGGGCCAAAATCCCTCCTCCAGTGTGTGCAAACCTGGTGAAAAACTACAAGAAACGTTTGACCTCTGTAATTGCAAACAAAGGCTACTGTACCAAATATTAACATTGATTTTCTCAGGTGTTCAAATACTTATTTGCAGCTGTATCATACAAATAAATAGTTAAAAAAATCATACATTGTGATTTCTGGAATTTTTTTTTTGATTATGTCTCTCACAGTGGACATGCACCTACGATGACAATTTCAGACCCCTCCATGATTTCCAAGTGGGAGAACTTGCAAAATAGCAGGGTGTTCAAATACTTATTTTCTGCA
This sequence comes from Rana kukunoris, assembly GCA_029574335.1. Taxonomy (NCBI): domain Eukaryota; kingdom Metazoa; phylum Chordata; class Amphibia; order Anura; family Ranidae; genus Rana; species Rana kukunoris. Next base: position 136,542,891 of record CM056052.1, read on the forward strand.
CTGTAGCTGTTTGCCTGGATTCCAACTTTAAATCAATCCTTAACCAAATTTAGGGATCCTGCACTAATCCCTAAATGTAGTGCTACTGGGCTGTAGTCAGCCTGAGCTCTAATTGATCATTCAGCTTTTCTTCATTTTTCCCTATGCTCAATGTTATTGTTTGTTTCTACCTGCTGTTGGGGAGTGTCCACCAGCTGCTTTCCTTAAAATGATGAAAATTTACGGACTGTCCATAAATTTACGAATGGTTCTAAACCCTGCTTGAATCCCAGACTCTACCTGGTAGAGATATGTGCATAGTTTGGTTTCTCTTCCTCCCGGGTCTGCTGCCTGTGGAGGATATAGAGTGCTACAAAGAGGCTCAAAGCCTGGGGCCTGAAGCTTCCTGCTGGATATCCAGGGGATTCCAACTCCCATGAGTTATTTGGTTCTATAATAAACTAGGGGTAAGAGGGTGTTACACTTGAAATACCACAAAATGCAAAACTTTTTTAACGTTTTTTGGATAGAGTTCAGAGGGATTAGAACCCCTGTCATGTTTTTACTTGACGAAGCGGCATAGGGAGGAGCGGCGTGCTGACGTCACCATAGTATACCTCGTTGCTATCCGGAAGGACAGGCGGATAGTGAGAGCCGGCCGGCTACAGCATTACTACACACACTATTTTATTCTACAACATGTGAGTGCAATCTGTTTTTATACAATATATTTTATGTTACGTTACTACACTATGTCAGCATCTTTCCTTTTCGGGTCATCCATACTGGGGAGACTTGTTTGAGAACATAAAGATGGAACATACATGAGAACATCAAACAAGAGTTTCCAGGAAATTCCAAGCAGGGCTGCTAGCCACACACGCATGTGATCTCATTAACAGAGATCGACTTGAGTCGAAAAGCAGATAGGAGATAAGAGGTGGAGGTTTTCATCTAGAAAAAGGAAAAAGGTGCGCTAACATATAATAAAAAAATTAACAAAGTCAAGGCTCATAGTGTTGATTTTTCACCATAAGACAGGCAATACATTAAAATTGATAAAACTTCAAAGTCCTTAAACACACAATGGTTCCTTCCACCAGTGAATAGAAAAAGCAGTCCATAGAAAACCATAAACTGTGATGGCAAACTGAAGAAATCCTCCACCGATAGTGTAATAAATATCTGCTTACCAGATTAACTGCGGTCTCTTAATCAAAAGAGGACCTTAGACAGCATGTAGATTATGACAGCAGGGTTTGGAAACATAATGTTCCAGGTACACTAACGATCACTGCTCCAATCCGATAGATGAAAACCTTGGAGGCCATGGGCCATGGAAAACATATACAGGACCGCAATAGTGTAAAATCGTAGATAAATTTATTTAAAAACAAAGACAAAAACGCACTTACATGATAACAGTGCTAGATGGCTTGGTAATCCGAAGCTCCGGCTGGAAGCCAAACAGATACCCGTCCAATTGGTGTAGAAAATGTAGTTCAGCAGGGGGCGATTCTGATGCAGTACAAGTTCCGCCCGACCGGTTTCGCGAAATATCGCTTCCTCATGGGGCACGGGTAGCACATCAAATCACCCCCTTAAATAGTGCACATAACTAGTGCTTAATGGAAGTGACGTCAAATCTGGCCAAACCCAAACTGCGCCTGCACAGGGGCGCCAAGCGCCGCACTTCTACAATAAAAAACAAACCGGACGTATAAGGTCTCATCCGCGCGTGCCACAGCGCCGGGGGGGGATGATATCCCTGGTAGACAAAAACGACCGAATTGCAAGATTTCAAAAACGGGTCCACGTCACTCAAAACGCCGTGCGGACTTCCGCGTCACGTGACCCAGACGCCACTTACTATCAGACGTCGGCATCGCGTATGTATGACGTCACCACGGCGGCGGAGGAAATTAACAACGGGCGCCAGAAGGGGCAAAGGCAGGCGTTCGAAGTGAATGAGGTCCAAGCCTCGTTCTAGATGAATGACATCGCAACATCGCGTCGTATAACCAGACCTCACTCTGGATGTCAGCTCACCGCCGATATGGAATCCTACCCACACAATTGAACATTCATAGATCAAAGTGTCAGGAAACATGAATAATAGAATACAGCTGGACTAGCACAATCTGTCATGCTACTGGTGTAACAGAACACACATGGCAGGTGTACCCCGCCAGTGTAAACATGCCAGACGGTGTGGGCAAGCAATAAAACATAGCTCTAAAACAACACTTAGTAAATAAATAAAATAATATCATAAACAAAAATGATATTAATGAAAATTTGAAATATCAGCCACATATTATCAGAAAGTAGAATTGATACAGACACCATTGGGCATAGTTAACACTCACTGTACCCCATTAAAGGCTAAGAGTTGTTTATAAAGGCATTTATATCGGTGTCGATATTCAACCCAAATGGCATATAGGTCTTGACGCGATGAATCCACGCCATTTCTTGTTTAGAAATCTCACGGACGAAATTACTTCCTCTCCAATGAGGGCGATATTTATCGATCCCGATAAATAAAGTCTTAGAGGGGTCTTTATTATGTTTCAAATCATAATGCCTGGACACAGAGTATTTCTCGTATCCACTTCTGATTTTAGCGATGTGTTCATTTAGTCTCACCGACAGAGCCCTCTTGGTTCGACCAATATACTGTAGCCCACAGGGGCACTGGATGAGATAGATGACCCCCTTGGTGGCACACGTTATGAACGGTTCTATCTCAAACCTTTTCTGGGTTGCCGTAGACTGAAATGAACAAATTTTCCTGTTCTTTACATCTATTTAATGCACACACTTGACAGCGTTTGCATCTGAAATACCCAGTAAGATGTTCCAAAAAGGTCCTCGTTGCTTTAGGGGGATCATGCACACTGGGGGCAATGTGACTACCCACCGTGGAAACACCTCTAAAAACAACACTAGCTCTGTCCGGGAGGATTGGGGCCAGAACTTGGTCAGTTGTCAGGATGTGCCAATGTTTTTGAATGAGCTTCTTGACACTAAAATGTTGCACAGAGAATGTAGTGACAAAAGGTAAGGAGTACCTCTCGCCTCGATCCACCTTAATCCTATCAGTCAATAGAGTAACCCTATCAGTGTTTCTGGCCTTCTCCAGTGATTGGAGTAAAGATGATCTGTCGTAACCCTTCTCCTCAAATTTTTTAGAGAGGATTGATGCCTGACTTTCAAAGGTCTGGAGATTCGTGCAATTGCGTCTTAAGCGCATAAATTGTCCGAAGGGGGCAGATTTTAACCAGGCTGGCAAATGACAGCTGTCTAAGGGTATATAGGAATTACGGTCAGTAGGTTTCAAAAATGTTGAGGTGACAAACTTATCATTTTCTGAAGATCCAAAAAATGAATAGAATCCTGACTGGAGTCAAAGTTAAATTTGATGCCCCTAGTATTCTGATTCAACTCAGTCATATAATCAAAGAGATCCTTCTCGCTACACATCTCCTTGTGGAGGTTTTCATCTATCCTGCTTTCTGGCACGGTTTTCTTTGGACTTTTTGGCACTGTTTCTTTAGAAATCTCTTTGGAACGTCATGGGAATTTGGATTCCTTATGGACTATTGCTATTCACATAAATTTATCAATATTTATCAATATTTATTAAATAATTAAGGTCACGGTTTTGTGTCTGCACAGGTGATTTTGTGCACATGATTTGTGTTTGAGTAATTTGTTTTATTTACTATTTCTTTTCACTTGATTAGTAAATGATTTATGCAGCGCAGCTCATTTTAATTTTATATGTTTTTACTTCTATCTTTACCTCCGTTAGGGCGACTCACCCTGTCCTGTTTTACCATTATCATTGGAAGTGAAAGTAAAAGAAAATCTAAAAATTTGGGTTGTCCCCAGAAATGTAATAGAGGAAAAATCAGTGACCTGTGGGTCTCCAAGTGATTCCCTTAATTTAGAGGGATTTCCTCTAACTTCTCGCTTTGGCTTTAGGACTGGAATGGGATACATAGGGCAAAAAAATACACTGATAAGGATTATAAACCTACCTTACTCTATCCGAAAAAAAACGTTTTTCCTATAGTTCTACTAACTGAAAACTTAACCTGAACCCTACACCTTAACTTTAAATCCACCCTTAACCACCAGACTACTTACATAATTGTCACTGAATATCTTTGATGCCTGATTCAGACCTATATTAAAAACTATTATGCTAGAAACTGGTCAAATATTGAACATTTTCTTGCATTTAAAGCTGCTTCCTGAGACCTATACTTATGTGTCAGTTATCACAAAGTCCTTTATCTTTCAAATCTTATCTTGTTATCGCTTTCACACATTCAGTATCAAAGTTCAGTCTGTTCATTATAATGCCAACTGTGTGGGTTTTACAGCTGACAATCTGCTGCTACTGTATAGCTTAGACTGATTGGATGTACTGTACAGTATCTAGAGTAATAAAGTATATGAATGACAAGACAGAGGTATGTACTTTTGCAAAAAAAAAACATTAAAGGGGAGTTCCACCTACAATTTCACTTTTTAAATATAAATACCCCTGCAATACACAAGCTTAATGTATTCTAGTAAAGTCTGTAAACTAAGGTCGGTTTTGTTAGGTTGTTACAGCATTTAGATAGTTTATAATCTAGAAATAGACTGTGGCCATCTTAAGTGCGGGCATCATGAAGCCAGACTGTATGACTTCCTGGATTTCAGCTTTGCATAGCTCGCACATGCTCAGTGCTGCACAAGCAATGTAATCGGTTTCAGTCAGGTTTGCAAGGACTACTGGGAAACATGATGCCTATCCCAGAAACTCTTGCAAATAGCGATGGGACTTAATAGCCTAGGGTAATAAGGAGGAGGAAGTAATGAAGGACTACAAAATAAAGTATTTACAAGCAACAAAATAAATAAAAATTGTCCATTCTGAACATGAGATTAGGGCATGCAGCACAGACAAACATAAAAAAAATGGGTGGAACTCCACTTTAACTGCTTGCCGACCAGCCGCCATCATTTTACTGCGGCAGGTCGGCTCTCCTGGACGAGAGCCCGTAGCTGTACGTCGGCTACTTTTGCAGCCACTAGGAGGCGCGCGCGTCCCTGTTTGCCCCCGAGTCCCACGCACGTGCCCGGCGTGTACGATCGCCGCCGGGCACACGCGATCGCTCGGTACAGAGCGGGGACCGGGAGCTATGTGTGTAAACACACAGCTCCCGGTCCTGTCAGTGGGGGAAATGCTGATCTTCTGTTCATACAATGTATGAACAGAAGATCAGTGATTTCCCCTAGTGAGGCCACCCCCCCATACAGTTAGAACACACCCAGGAACATAATCAACCCCTTCCCTGCCCCCTAGTGTTAACCCCTTCATTGCCAATGGCATTGTTATAGTAATCCAATGCATTTTTATAGCACTGATCGCTATTAAAAATGCCAATGGTCCCAAAGATGTGTCAAAAGTGTCCGAAGTGTCCGCCATAATGTCGCAGTACTGAAAAAAACGCTGAAAAGGACGCCAATTTTGTTTGGGAGCCACGTCGCACGACTGCGCAATTGTCAGTTAAAGCGACGCAGTGCCAAATCACAAAAAGTGCTCTGGTCTTTGGGCAGCAATATGGTCCAGGGGTTAAGTGGTTAAGAATGTTTTGAAATAAATCATCTCCTGCATTAATGTTTCCTAAATGCGGTCTACTTTTTCTAGGTCTAAATAATAAACTGTCTTAGTTAACACATGGCACATATATAGCTTAATGTAATTTATTTAATGAACAAATTCTTTAAAATAAATGAGGACAGGTTTACACCAGGGATGGCTTTCTCTAGGCAGTATAGGTAGAAAACCTCATTTGCATCAAGAAGAGTCAATATTCCTGCAACTGAACTGAAGATCAGTGAATATTCCAAATGGATGGGGCAGTCTCTGTGAAAAACCCCAGTGTACCCACTGGCAGACCTTTTTGAGAGGGCATAAATATCAAGAGTCTGGCAAAAGAGCACATGCCGTGCTGGCATGAGGACATACCAGAGGGAAGATACCAAATTGCACATCTCTTTGTGGAGTATGGAGCAGGGGCTAATAGCAGTGCAAACTGCATGAGACAAAACGTATGTAATGGTTGTGGCATGCACTAAAATTCTGCCTATGGTTGTGACATACCACAGTACATCATGGACTAACAGTGGTGAAGGAAAAAATGTCCCTTCTCTCTTGCTGTCACTGTAAGGAAAAAAAATGGCACTGTATTTTTGTTGTCACTGGAGGCAAATATGCAGCTGCTTCAGTGTTGGTAGGAATAAAATGCCAATGCATCAGTGGTGTCAGCCTGAGCAGTACTAATTTGGCATCTATGTCAGTGGGATAAAGGAGGCGAGCTGGGGGTTCTTGGGGGGGACTCTGTGGGTGCATTTACTAAACAAGCTATTCCTAGACAGTTTGCATCTATTGGTCATGTCTCTTGACTCTTTTCTCCTGGCCAGGATAAATGTTGTGCCAGTTCATACCCATGCGATCCAATTCTGCAAATCACACTGCGTTTTGCTAAGTGAGGGTGTCATTACCTTGACATACGCACCTGCAGCAGTTCGCATGAACGGGTTGTGATTTGGATGTGGTGCTGAATCTGCACAGAATTGGTTTAGAATTCACTATGCAAAAGTGTGAACCGGCACTTAGTCACTTACTGTAAAAAACTGCTGCACATGGATTACTTTTCAGAGGTATTAGATGGGTGGTGAGGAGGTGATATGTTGCTTCCTCACCACCTATTTTAACCCCCTAAGTGCTGCATCACCAACACCACAACTATATGCATTGCACATGGTTGTGGGAAAGTTGCAGCACAAACTCTTATTTGATTAGGTTGCATTTGGTAAGCAGTAGTGCCACTGCCCACCAAATGCAACTGGGGATATAATTCTTGCGGGAGTCATGAATCAAAGCATCATGGCTCCAGCATGGGTACACCCCTCCAGCTTCTGCCTTTTTTAACCAATCGCCAACCCTATACTGTGTATATATACGGTTGCAGAGCGGCTCTCCTGCGCAGCATCACGTACCTAGTGCATGATCCTGCACTTCCAGGTTTGGGACGCACACACACGCTGCTGGCGATCCACTCCCACTGTGATTTGACACAGCAGGTGCCAATCAGCAGATCAGGCGGACTCAATGTCCGCCAGGACCTGCCAATTGTTCGGGACACAAGCAGAACGGCAGTCTGCTTATGTAAACAAGACAGACTGCCATTCTGTCAGTAGGGAAGGTATTGATCCTGTGTTTCTGCAAAGCAGGAACATGAATAAATGCCTTCCCTTAGTAAAAGCTCCTCCCCCACAGTAACCAAGCGCAGGCTAGGCACGCAGTTAGCAAGCACTCCCTAGACACACAGTTAAATCCTGGGTGTCATTAGTACAGTGACAGTTCATGTTTTTAGCATTGATCACTTTATTGGTGTCACTGGTGCCCAAAAAGTGCACTTAGTGTCCTACATTGTCCACCACAATATCGCAGTATATATAAGTCACTGATCATCGCCATTACTAGTAAAAAAAATCCAGAAATATATCCCCTATTTTGTAGACATTATAACTTTTGCGCAAACCAATCAATTTACGCTTCTTGGGAGTTTAAATATTTTAAAAAATATTGTTTTTTTATTTCAAAATTGTCGGCCTTTTATAGCACAAAAAATAAAAACCGCAGAAATGATCAAATACCACCAAAAGAAAGCTCTATTTGTGTGGGGAAAAAGGACGTTGATTTTATTTGGGTAGAGTGTCGCACGACCGTGCAATTGTCAGTTCTGTTTACCAAAATATTGCCTGGTCATGAAGGGGAGTAAACCTTCAGGAGAGCAAGTGGTTAAACAAACTTTATTGAAATGTCACACTGACTTTTTATAAAGTTCAATTGGCCGCAGTGCTGTGAATTGGACATGCCAGAGATAAGGTATTTTGCCTTGTCATGTGATAGGATTATGCTGAAATAGCCACCCAACACAGTCCCATCACATCTAGTGTAAAATATACCTTAACCACTTGCTACCCACTCGCTGTAGTTTTATTGAGGGTAAGGAGCCCAGGCAGGACAGACAACATACTGCCACATGCAATGCTGTGATTGGACATAGTACAAGTTACTCAACAGGTTTCATCCAATGTTTTTGAAGGAATCCTGCTGATCAGCTGTGTCCAATCACAGCAAAGAGTTCTGTGTAAAAAGAAAAACACACATAACTCTGTACACATAACAGCAATTTGGCTGTTTCTTCTCCCTGGAAAGCAGGGGAAAAAAACTGCCAGTTCTGTGAGTAAAAACAGCACATATTACACACATTACACTTGCTAGGCACACAGTTAACCCTTATATGTTAACCGCTTCGCAGCCAGTGTCATTAGTACAGTGTCAGTGTATAGTTACTGTATGACTTTTAGTGGGACTGCGATAGGGTATCAGCCAATCTGGCACTAACAGACCCTCACAGGGAGGTACACTGGCTAACTGACACTGACATCACTAGTGACACAGATCCAGTGATAAAATAGAATATAAAACTTTTTATACTGTTTGTTCGAATTTATCGACTATTTATACTTTCATTCTTGGGAGTAGGTGCGTAAATTAGGGAAGGCTTTTAGGGGCCCCAGTGCATTACTTTGCCCAGGGGCCCATGATGCTATTAAGATGGCCCTGACTATACAGCAGAGTATGCATAGAGTATGTAATATAATAAAATGATGTATGCATATGAATCAGTCTGGCTCAATGCTGTAATGGACTCGGAAACTCGAGGACAGTGAGGAAATCTCATTTTAATTATGAAATATAGTGAAGGGACCACCATGGTTTGGGACAGCTTTTGTGCTTCTGGGTCTGAAGACAATTACCAAAAAAAATTTAATAAACGGCAACAGAGTGGCATAAACAGAAGAAAATTCAAGCATGATTAAATCTAAACCTAGTTTAGATTATGTAGCAATACCTGAAGTCAGCTGTTCACACAAGGCGTATACCTGTAGTAATATGAAAGAAATTGTCTAAATTGTCTTGGTTGTTGTGATTTGGTTAAGAAGTTCATCAATTACACTGTTGCATTCTAAGATGAGAAGACACCTCTTGTGCCATTAAAGAAAATTTGTTAAGACACCTTTCACACTGAGGGAGTGGGCCGCAGTGTGAACGCTTTAGCGGTTAGCGGTAAAGCACGGTTAGTTTAAGTGGCGCTTTACCACTGTTATAGTGGCGCTTTTCGACTGCTAGCAGGGCGCTTTTAACTTCGCTAGCTGCCGAGGAAAGGGATAAAACCGTTTGCAAACCACCGCCGCTGCTGAAGCACTTTGCTGGCACTTTGGCAACGCTGCCCATTGACTTCAATGGCATGGGCAGTGTAGGAGCTGTATACCAGTACTGATACCAAAGATGCTGCTTGCAGGACTTTTTTTCCAGTCCCGCAAGCACACCGTCCTAGTGTTAAAGCACTCTGGCTTTCACACTGGGGAGGCTTGAGAATCGCTTTTCAGGTGCTATTTTTAGCGCTAAAACGCCTGAAAAGTGCCTTCAGTGTGAAAGGGGTCTAAAGGATAAGTTTACCTTTGGGAACATGTTACATGTTCCACCTGTTTTTAGGGTAAGATGTTCCCATTCCTGAAACCTCCCACTAAATTCCCCGGAAATAAATGTGCATTTATTATTATTTTTTTAAAAGGTGAACTTTAATTTTATTAGATCAACCTGATTCTAAATAGCCTTTCTTTGGTCATATGTAAATGGACTGCCTGTCTGTTTACACCCGACTGCCAACCGATCCGCCAGAAGCATGGGGAATGGATCTCCATTTTTTTAAAGCAGTGATATGGCAAATACAATGGGCCAGATTCAGGTACATTGGCGCATATTTTGACCGACGTAGCGCACCTCCTTTACGTTAAACCGGCGCAATGTAGAGGCGCAATCACCGTATCCTCGTAGTATTTGCGCAGAAATTTGCGCCGGTGCAACGTAATTCCCGAGGCGTAAGGCGGAGTAATTCAAATTGGGAAGGACGTGGGCGTGTTACATTGAAATGAGCCGTGACCCCATGCAAATGAAGGGCCGGCCGGATCGCGCATGCGCACATGAAGCAGACCATGGTCAGCACCTCTGTGCGCATGCTCACAACTCGGGGATGGCGCAATCAGTGAAATTGGAAGTGGACCCAGGCAACTTAGTGAGCTACGCAGAGAGCTTAAATAGACAGACACAAACGCCCTTCCTTTACAAAAGTACATCCCTTTGTATCCCTTCCTATACAGCAAGGTGCTTTTGTTCTGTTGTTTATTAGCGTTTGTTTTTTTGTTTGTGACGTGTCTTTGAGATATTTGGGGACTGTTTTGCAGAGTGATTTTTGTCTTTTCTGTGTTTTCTTTGTTGTGTTTTTTTTTTTAATTATATTTTTGCTGTGCATTTTTATTTTTTGCTGGTCATTTTTAAAAAATTTTTTTTTTTGGTTCTGTTTGTAAATGATTTTGGAATGTGGGGGTGACATTCCTGCCGGAAAAGGGGTGTCACCCTCATTTGTGGTGGAGAAGTGATCCCCAGGTCCGTGTGAATGATGTATGAATGTACAGTGACATAATTGGAGCCGTGGCGTTGCTGCTCACAAGTCCTGCATGGTGGGCTTGTGCTAATCCAATGTGATGAGGATGTGGTGTGTGTGATCTAGAGACCACAGTGGTGTGCATGCATGCATTCTCATTGTGCCATGATTAATGTGTGTGTTTAACGTGCAAACATGACTAATGTGAGCTGACTCCTGGCTGCTCTTCCCTCAGAAGACGGGGTAGCCTCGGTTAGGGGGGGGATTGTCTGGTTCAGGGGTCAGGTCATCACGTATGTCAATCTCCAGGCCCTTTCTCACTGCGAAGTTGTGCAGCATGCAACATGCACCAATGATCTGGCATACAAAGTTTGGGGAATACTACAGGGTACCATGGGGGGTTCCGGATAGGAGTCATGAGATGGGGTCCCAGTGCATATGCAGAGTCACCCTGAAGGGATAAGACAGGAGGATGTTAGTAGTGCATGTGCCCCTTGTGATTTCAGCATCATGGGGGGGACAGTCATGCCTGCCACCCATGTCACTCACCAACCAGCTGTCCCCATAAATGTTCTGTTCGAAATCTGTGGGGATGGGGCTAGGATTGTATATGTAGCTGTCATGGGTGTCATGGGTGGTGTCATGTGTTGGGCTGGTGATGTCCTCCTGCAGGGTTGTGGTTAATTCCAGGATGGCATGGGGGGTGAATCTGAAGATGCCAGACACCTCAGAATCACTCATGCCAAAGACGTGTTTGTAATTTGTATGTATGTTATGTATTGATGTATATATGTATGTATATTTTTTTTGTAATGTTTATAAAAGCAAATAAAACGTTTTTGGAAAAAAAAATCCTCTCCCGTGCCCTCCTCCGTGCCCTCCTCCGTGCCCTCCTCCGTGCCCTCCTCCTTCTTTGCTCATCTAAAGTCAGTAGTATAGCTATGAGCATGGATGCCCCTGGCATGTTGGCATACAGTTTTTTGTCCAGCAAGTGTGACTGCTCAGCTCCTCATTAATAGTGTTGCTTTAGCTGACATGTAGACGGATTGTCTAATTTTATTCCACCTTTTATATGGACTAATTTTAGACAGGACGTAGCCTGCGCTGCACCAACTTACTTTTGTGGATCCCCGTAACTCCCTCTTTTGCATATTTGAATAGCAAATCACTGGTGTGTCTAGCGCAGTTTTGCGTGCACGGATGCGCCAGTCTATCGAAATTACGCCAGTCGAAAAAAATTAGATTTCATGCGTATATCGTATTGGGGATGCAGCGCATCGATACGCATGCGCAGATTTAGACTTACGCCGCGCATCTCCTGTAACGCCAGCGTAATGGCTCTGTGAATCTGGCCCAATATATTTAAATCATGAGGAGCGCTAAACAGCAGATAAAGCTATACATAGTGGGACCCCACAGACCAAAAAGAGCCATCCACGAATAGGAACTGAAATTGATGCTCTTCTTTAGTAAACTCAGAGAGGGTATGTTTGAATATATTATAGGGCCGGGATCCTATCTTGCATGGTCTAATCCCGAAAAAATGCAGCAGAGCCTTGGTCTTGGTTGCCTTTCATATGCTGCTTAGCCAATTCAAAGCCTTCCCCACCCTCCAATAATACATTTTTGCTGGAATTTCAGTTTAATGATGATTGAGATAAGCACAGTAATCCTCATTTTTAACAGGAAGCATTTGTCTGCATTAATGTTTGGTGTACTAAAAATAAATATAATGGGCCGGATTCACAAAAGACTTACGCCGACGTATCTCCAGATACGCCGACGTAAGTCCAAATATGCACCGTCGTATCTTTACACCGATTCCTGACGCTAGATACGTAAAAAAAATAGGCTTCCTCCGCCCGGCGTAACTTGCCTACGCCGGCGTATCGTGGGCGCATATTTACGCTGGCCGCAAGGGGCGCTTCCATTGATTTACGCGTCGAATATGTAAATTACCGAGATACGCCGATTCACGAATGTACTTGCTCCCGTCGCTGCAATATACGCCGTTTACGTAAGGCGTACGTCTGGCGTAGGTTACGTTCAGTGATTCAACGTATCTTAGGCGTTTGTCCCAACGTGATTCTGCGCATGCGTACTGGGAAGCGTCCACGGGACGGCGCATGCACTGTTCATTCGGCCCTTCATTTGCATGGGGTCACGCTTCATTTAAATGGATCACGCAACGTAGGGAGCAAGTGCTTTGTGATTACTGTTCTTGCCTCTCTGTGTTACGTTGGCGTAGCGCATATGAGATGCGCTACGAACGCATAAATATACGCCGCTCTACGTGAATCCGGGCCATTGTTAATAAATGGTGACATTACCAAGGCTAATACCCTAATGCTTCTATCCATACACACCTTTAACTGCATTGCAGACATATTACCTGCATAGCAAACATAATAAACAAAAAAAAGGGTGAACATGAACCATACACTAGATAAGGAATCATAGAGATATCTTAAAGAGGAGTTCCACCCATTTTTTTAAGTTTGGCTGTACTGCATGCCCTTAATGCATAGTTTTCACAATGGGCAATATTTTTAAAAATTTTGGATGATAAATACCTTTTTTTTCCCGTTTTATCCACTTCCTGGTCTTAATCGCCTAGGCGATTAAGTCACAAGGCAATTCGCAAGGGTTCCTGGGATAATTCACCTTTTACCGAAATCTCGCGTTTTTTTTCAACTGTGTGCAGGGAGGGGGAGAGAGAGAGAGAGAGAAGAGCTTTCTGATGTCATCGGTGAAGTCGGGGTGGGCGGGACAGAGCAGCTATCGATCGCCAGCCAATTATTTGGCTTCTTAAGAAAGGGGGCAGAGCCGCATACACGTAGCGGCCCGCCCTGACCCAATCCTATTGGCTGGCCATCGATAGCTGCTCTGTGCCGCCCACCCCGACATCGCCAATGATTATTCTGAAAGCTTCTCTCTCTCTCTCTCCCTAGATTACAAGACACTGTCACTGTGTAAAGCAACATTGAGCCGTGCTGGAAGGGGAGAGAGAGAGGAGCTATTAGAATATTCATTGGCGATGTTGGGGGGGCGGGACACAGAGGAATGCCAGCCAATAGGATGGGGTCAGGGCGGAGCTGCATACATAAATAATTGCCTTGTGTTATATAGCCTCTTTGTCCCGCCCACCCCGACATTGTCAATGAATATTCTGAAAGCTCCTCTCTCTCTCTCTCTCTCTCTCTCTCTCTCTCTCAGATTACAAGACAGTGTCACACACTGTCACTGTGCAGAGTAACATTGAGCCGTGCTGGAAGGGGAGAGAGAGAGGAGCTATTAGAATATTCATTGGCAATGTTGGGGTGGGCGGGACACAGAGGAATGCCAGCCAATAGGATGGGGTCAGGGCGGAGCTGCATACATAAATAATTGCCTTGTGTTATATAGCCGCTTTGTCCCGCCCACCCCGACATTGCCAATAAATATTCTGAAAGCTCCTCTCTCTCTCTCTCCTTAGATTACAAGACAGTGTCACACACTGTCACTGTGCAGAGTAACATTGAGCCGTGCTGGAAGGGGAGAGAGAGTGAGAGAGAGAGAGGAGCTATTAGAATATTCATTGGCAATGTTGGGGTGGGCGGGACACAGAGGAACGCCAGCCAATAGGATGGGGTCAGGGCGGAGCTGCATACATAAATAATTGCCTTGTGTTATATAGCCGTTTTGTCCCGCCCACCCCGACATTGCCAATAAATATTCTGAAAGCTCCTCTCTCTCTCTCTCTCCTTAGATTACAAGACAGTGTCACACACTGTCACTGTGCAGAGTAACATTGAGCCATGCTGGAAGGGGAGAGAGAGTGAGAGAGAGAGAGGAGCTATTAGAATATTCATTGGCAATGTTGGGGTGGGCGGGACACAGAGGAACGCCAGCCAATAGGATGGGGTCAGGGCGGAGCTGCATACATAAATAATTGTCTTGTGTTATATAGCCGCTTTGTCCCGCCCACCCCGACATTGCCAATGAATATTCTGAAAGCTCCCCTCTCTCTCTCTCTCTCTCCCTAGATTAAAACCAATATAAGGATCGTGTCACTCTGTTTCGGTCCACACCCACTATTAATGCCAGTGCATTTCCTGCCGAATGTGACTTCTCTTTCCTTTCCTCCCTGTGTTGTGATTGACTGGTTGCTATAGCATGGGGGCGGGAACTTCCGTAGACTCGAGATTGCCATAGCAACCTGTCAGAAAAAAAGGACGGCCTCCCTGAGGCTTTACTGAGCATGTGCGAGATTTGCTGGTGCATGATGGGTAGATAGCTGCAAAGAAATCCAGGAAATGATAGATGCCCACAACTAGAATGGAAACTGCCTGCTTCTCGAGATTAGTAAGTAAATAACTATTTTTAAAGAAAGTAAAAACGCTAAAAGTATGACATGTTAGAAATATTAACTTTCAGGTTTTGACAGTTACAGAGCAGTGTTTAAAAAAAAAATGTCTGGGGGACTGGAACTCCCCTTTAAATATTGCCTTAAACAGTCTAAAAAACAAACTAAAATCCTAATGTATTCATTTATTTTGGCTAGAAAGGTATAAGCTCACCAATCATGGTTTCTGCTGTACAAAGAAGCATTTTTTATTAGTTTATTTTGTAGGAAATGCATATTAATTTATGTAAAAGTGCATAAAATTAAGATTAATTTTTTATATAAGGATGTTCTTTAATTTTATCTCATAAGGCCTCGTACACACGACCGTTTTCCTCGACAGAATCCATCAAGAAACTTGATGGAACATAAAAATAGTGCAGCGCAAACAATGCAATGTGATGACTATAATGGTGTTTCTCATACACCAAATGACATGTGTAATTAAAAAGCAAAAACAAAAACACAAACCAAATAAAAGTGATATATTACACCAATTAATAAGTGCATAAAATATCTTAATAAGTGTCCATATAATATTCTGTGCTGTAAATCCAATGATCCAATTGATCTAATAGGAATCCACCGGAGTATAAATGAGATAAGAATTAATCCAATGGTTGTGATCAGATCCACCAAGGTGCAGACTGGATAAGATAATAAACAGTGCTCCCACCACCAAATGGGTATTCTACTATTACCTCCAAGGACGACCACTGTTTTACCAGATGGTCATACTGCGCATGAATATCCAACAGGAAGCCCGGGGCAAGGATGTTATGAAGTCCTCATATGTCAAACATGGTGGTGTATAAAACAAAGAGAGAGGAGACAAACATCTAAGAGCTTCCGTAGGTACCAGGGATTTATTGCAACATAAAAAGTACAGTTTACTCACATTTGGTGAGAAAATATCAGGCATCAACGAAATCAAAACGGGACCGAACGAGAAGATTAATACAGGATAAGGTTCAGACCATGAACGAGCGACTGTGCAGGTAATTGCTGTTTCTGTCTGTCTTTTTAAAGAAAGTTTTTGTTTTAAATGTTCCTTCTTCTTTAGCGATGGTAAGATCTAGAAAATTTCCTCCAGGCCAATATGAGAACACTTCAGGTGAACATTGGGGTTTTCCCAGGTCAAATCAGGGCGTAAAAAGACAGGTAGAAAACAAAGAGGGTGCAGAGGGGGGAGGAGAACAAAGCCTCAAGAAACAAAGGATGTGAGTGATGCAGGTATTTTCAATCTTAGCTCGCACACTCTGACCCAATCAGAACTAATCTTATTGAACAAAGGACTAAAATTCGCCCCACCCAAAAAAATAAATAAATTCCAAACGTATATGGATATCCACCAATATATACGTAGGATAAACATCAAACAGTATTTTGCAGGTTTGCCCTCTACTGAACGACCATTGGCCCAACAAACTTTCAAACAGTCAGGATTGGCTAATGCTTCTACATGGAATCCTCCTGGAGCATTGGCCCCTGCAATTAAAGTATTTAGCGATGTTGTGTTAAGGGATTTGGAGGCTGTCAAAGTCTCTAATATCTCAATGGACCAGGAACTAACTAAGGGACTTGACTCTCTATGTAATAATAAAGAGCTTGTCATCCGTCCATCGGATAAGGGTGGAGGCATAGTAGTTATGGATAGGTCTATGTACATCACTGAAACCAAGAATATTGTGGATGACCAAGCGACTTATACACTACTATTGAGAGATCCAGTTATTCAATACAAAAGCTCTCTTGAGATCTTGATTAAAAAAGGTGCAGATCTGGGAATTCTTAATGAAAAAGAACAGACTTTTTTAGTCCCGCGAGCACCAAGACTTCCGGTGTTATACTGTCTCCCAAAAATCCACAAAAGCCTTACTTGCCCCCCTGGACGTCCCATTATTAGTGGGATTGATTCTATCACGTCCAGGGTGGGTAAGTATATAGATCATTTCCTACAACCCCTCGTACAGCAAATGCCCTCTTACCTAAAAGACACAAAACATGTCATCAACTTACTGTCTCAATTTCAATCAGACGAGAATATGTGGTTAGTGACAGCCGATGTTAGTTCACTGTACACCATCATCCCACATCATCTAGGGATATCTGCTGTGAAACACTATCTAGACGCACTTTCCGATCTGTCTGAGATACAAAAGGACTATTTGATTGAGCTCCTTGAGTATGCGGCCAGTCACAATTATTTCTGGTTCGATCACAATTTCTATCGACAAACAAGAGGCGTCGCTATGGGTGCCAAATATGCACCCAGTTTGGCCAATTTGTTTATGGCCAAATGGGAGGAGGATGTCGTCTATAATGACCTGAGCCCGCATATCAAACTATGGGCCAGGTACATCGACGACATCCTCCTCCTATGGACTGGAACCAGATCTCAATTAGACGAATTCATTTCCCTCTTGAATAACAACAACAGAGGTATTGTGCTAACATACGAAGCCAATCAAGATGCTATCAATTTTCTAGATCTTACCATCGCTAAAGAAGAAGGAACATTTAAAACAAAAACTTTCTTTAACCACTTACCTACTGTGCACCTAGACCCCCTTCCTGCCCAGACAAAATATAAGCTTCCCGCACTGCGTCGCTTTAACTGACAATTGCGCGGTCGTGCGACGTGGCTCCCAAACAAAATTGCCGTCCTTTTTTCCCCACAAATAGAGCTTTCTTTTGGTGGTATTTGATCACCTCTGCGGTTTTTATTTTTTGCGCTATAAACAAAAATAGAGCGTCAATTTTTAAAAAAATGCAATATTTTTTCCTTTTTGCTATAATAAATAACCCCAAAAAATATATAAAATTTTTTTTTTTCCCTCAGTTTAGGCCGATACGTATTCTTCTACATATTTTTGGTAAAAAAAAAAATGCAATAAGCGTTTATCGATTGGTTTGCGCAAAATGTATAGCGTTTACAAAATAGGGGATAGTTTATGGCATTTTTTTTTTCTTTTTTTACTATTAATGGCGGCGATCTGCGATTTTTTTATTGGGACTGCGACATTATGGCGGACATTTCGGACACTTTTCTGACATTTTTGGGACCATTTACATTTATACAGTGAAAAATGCTATAAATATGCATTGATTACTGTATAAATGTGACTGGCAGTGAAGGGGTTAACCACTAGGGGGCGGGGAAGGGGTTAAATGTGTGTCCTATGAGTGTTCTAACTGTAGGGGGAGGGGGGGGTGACTGGGGGAGGTGACCGATTGTGTCCCTATGTACAAGGGACACAATCGCTCTCCTCTCTCCCTGACAGGGACGTGCAGCTCTGTGTTTACATACAGAGCTGCACGTCCCAGCTCACTTACAGAGCAATCGCGTGTGCCCGGCGGCGATCGTTGCCGCCGGGCACTCGCACGGGATCCCCGCGGAGCGGCGGGTGCGCGCGCGCGCCGCCGGCGACGCGCGCGCGCGCCCGCCCGCGGCTTTAAAGGGACATCACGTCATATGACGTGATGTCAGAACAATGGAGTCGTCTGCCCGCCGTCAATTGACGGCGGGCAGATGACAAGTGGTTAAAAAGACAGACAGAAACTCCTACATACCAATAGGAAGTTGCCATCATAACAACTGGCTAAAATCTGTTCCCAGAAGTCAATTCATCAGGATGAGAAGGAACTGCACTACCCTGGATGACTATAAGACTCAAGCAGATATTCTTGCCAATAGGCTGTCTGAAAAAGGATACGATCAAAGAATGCTTGAAACCACTCTAATAGAAGTGGGGGAAATAGACCGTTCTCAGCTTTTGAATTGTAGTGTTCAAAACAACCAAGCTGGACCTACAGTCCCGCTTATCACTACATATTCCAGCCAACATTATAAGATCAAGAATATCATAAAAAAACACTGGCATATACTTGAAAACGATAGAGTCTTAAATACCTTCCTACCCCCAAACCCACAAGTGATCTTTAGGGGTGTACCCTCTTTGAGGGACAAAATAGCCCCCAATGTGGTGGACCCTCCGGCGAAAAAGGTCTCCTTCTTTCAAAGAGGCATTGTAGGTTACCATCAATGCCGGAGGTGCCAGGTTTGCACGTTAAACAAACTAAAAACGAAAAAAACAACATCATTTTTTTCAACCAGCACCTCCAGGGAACATAAGATTGAACCCTTTATAACCTGTAGTTCTACTGGTATTGTTTACCTGCTGCAATGCCCTTGCGGGAAACAATATATTGGTAGGACCAAACGTACAATGCAAGTACGACTGGGTGAACACATTACTAATATTCGATCAGGGTTCTCCCAACATTCAGTGTCAGCACACTACGACCTTTATCATAGTCGAAACCCTGAAGGCACGATATTTCTGGGGATCGACAAATTTGATCCCCACTGGAGGGGTAGTTCCTTAGTTAGAGGACTCTCCAGACTTGAAATGTCTTGGATTTATCGAGTCCGGACTTACCTACCTTATGGGTTGAATGTGGACACGGATGTCAATGCCTTTATAGATAACAGCTGATCTTCTTTTTTTACCATTACTGTAGTGTGTACCTGCTCTGATGTCTGGGTAGATCTGAGAATCATTAAGTTCGAATTAGTCTCACCTTCCCCTTGCCCTTCTGGCTCAGTAACAATTTCACACTGTTACATTGTTTAGCCTAGATGATTCTCACCATCAATTTTTTGAACCAATTTTAATTTTAATTCCTGTCCTTTTACATTTATTTTTGATTTTTCTAACATGGCTAATGTAAGCTGCAAGTTGGATTTCTGCTCCTACAGTTATTTCCAACACAGATGGTTTCCCTTGTTTGGCTATATTCACTTTTCATAAAGGGCATAATATATATTCATTTGTTTCAATATATTATCTGGTATATACACTATCAGTACACAAAGGAATCGTTTAGTTTGTATACTCCATCAATCTCCTTTTTTTTGTGTGCACTTCAGTGTAGATGGAATGATTGTCCCTATTTTGCTCCTTTTCTAATATATATTATTTTTTTAATATATATTTTTAATATACATTTATATATATATAGAACACATCTGCATATATATTTTTTTCATATAGAATTAATTTTTTATATATAATTAATTTCTTTTCCTCCATTAGTGGGTTAATGTGTGGCAGATTTGGAGGTGGTCATACCAGCTGTATTTGCCATACAACTCTCATACTCCATATTGAGGCTTCTTTATATATTTTTTCTATTTATAGGTTGACTCTTATTTTTAGATATTAATTCCTGCTAACATATTACTGGCAAGCGATCCCTTTTCCAAAATGGTCGATTGCTGCCTGAGATCCCCGCATGTCTGTTTAGGGCGACCTTACCGCAAAGGGTGATTCCAATGCTTAAGGCAAGCGATTCCTTTTCTAAAAAGGTTGATTGCTGCCTGAGTTTCCCGCATGTCTGTTTAGGATGACCTTATCACAAAGGGTGATCCCAAATAAAATTTCAAAGTTCAAGGCACTGACAGTGCTTACACTATTGGCAAGCGATCCCTCTTTAAAGATGGCCGATCGCCATTCATGATCCCCAGACGTCAGAGAAGGGCGGTCTTAGAATGTTACAAACGAATTAAAAGGTGGCGAGTCAGCACGCCGCTCGTGCCCCTGGATGAAGTCTGCTATTGGACGAAACGGCGTAGGGAGGAACGGCGTGCTGACGACACCATTGTTTTTATCCTCACGACCATCCGGAAGGACGGGCGGATTGTGAGAGCCGGCCGGCTTACTATTTATATGCTTCCAAAGGATTCGTTACTTGTAAGTGCAATCGAATTTCTTTTATTAAACTTTTTAAAACGTTACTACTCTATGTTGGCATCCCTTTTCTTTTCTTGGCTACACTTTGGGAGTGATTGATTTTTGGGACCCAGCCGCATTGAGACTAAGTTTGGAGATTCACACAGGATTCCACGTTGATACTCGTTAAGGCAATCCAGCCTGCTGTGCTGTTAATGCTCGTGATTATTATCTATCTGGTAAGCAGATTTGCATTAAGAGGTGGAGGTGGAGGCTTCTCTTCTGTCCTGCAGAATCTCAATCTCCTACTTGGGATATTTCTCTGAACTCACTGAACTTTGAATTTTCCTTGGAGCTGACTACCAACACTTTATGAACTTTGTCAACACTGTTTGCTTTTTTATGTGATTTTGTTACACATCGGAGCACTTGGTGTTGGTTTTCTATATATATTTTTTTTTGTACTCAATGCACATTTTGTTATCACATTCAGTATTGATGTATTCATTTTAGCAGCGCAGCACACCCTACTTACTGTTTACATTTTGTTTATCTGACATTTGTGCTGCAGCAGCATTCACGTTTACTCTTATTTAAGATTGCTTGGTCTTGCCACCAATCCAATTTTTGTTTCATATTAGACCTGCGCAGTATTTTCCACTGTTTTTCAAGTTGGTGTGTATGCTTAGAAACCCGCGCACCTTCGGTAAAAGTAGCGTTTGTAATGGAAATAGCACATTTGTCATGCTGTAACAGACTGAAAAGGGAAAATGTCTCTCACCAAACTTTTAACACGCAGTAACATGAGATTAGCAAAAGCAGCCCCAAGGGTTGTGCCAGTGGAATCGAAGTTCCCCTGCCGTCGTATGTGTTGAAGTCACCGCGTTTGAGAACCAGGAGATTTGGTCTTAACAGTGTGTACGCAAAGACAGCTTGTCAAGTTTCTCGACAAGCCTAACAAGGAACTCGTCGAGGAAAACGATGTGTCTTTTCCGACGAGTTCCTCGGTCGTGTGTACGAGGCCTCATAAGTTCCCATCAAAATGTTCAATTCACATACATGAATATTGCATAAGTGCAGGGTTGTGAGATTTATCATCATCAAGTAGTTATTTAAGCAACTGCAAGCATATATGAAAGCAATGCAGTTATGTATTTATTAAAATATAATTACAATTAGTAAGTAGACATGTGCAGACTGGAATATTTTGTTTTGTTTTTTCGTTTTCGTTTGGAAAATAAATTTATTTAGTTACTCCCGAAAATCGTTTTGATTTATTTCGTTTTTCGTTGGGGAATAGCTTTCGTCCGAAAATCCAATAATACTTGGCTTCTGTCGAATGGTCAAAAGAATATTCGACGGATGGTCGAATCTTTACGTCGAATCGTACATTTCCATTCGAATATTCCGCCTACAAGAATTCTAATGTTGTATGACTAGTAATAATGTCGAATCTATTTTCTCATAAATCGAAATCTATTCTCTGTAATGTCGAATCTATTATTTATATAGTGTCAATTATTTTCCCTATAATGTCGAATCTTTTCCCTATATTGTCGAATCTTTTCCCTATAATGTCGAATCTCTCTATATCGAATTTTTACCGCAACGAAAACGAAAATAAAGCATTTTTTATGTTGGATCTTTTGGTTTTCGTTTCTTGCGCTTTCGTTATCGTTTGTTAAAATGATAACGATAAAAACAGATTTTCGGACGAAAATGCATTCTAACGAAAACAAATGCACATGTCTATTAGTAAGTAAGGGTAAGTCCCTATATCTGATTTGGTATCAGCCTCATATAATACCTGGGACAACAGTATTCTGAATAGGAAACAAAAAGCAGCACTACTGGCCAATTAGATCCATTGATATATGGAGCGGGCCTAAAGGAGCGAATAGCAGAGTGAGCAGTGGAATAAACTCATGCATTTATGCTGATTCTTCATTTTCCAAGAACTAGGGGTAGAGAGGTGGCTAGGCTTATTGCTTAACAGCAAAAGTAAAGTCAGGTCATCAATTTGGCTCTGCTGTTTGGCAAGTATGTATCCTTATGCTGCGTATACACGATCGGAAATTCTGACAAAATGAATGTGAATTTTTTTCTGACGGAATGTTGGCTCAAACTTGTGTTGCATATACACGGTCACACAAATCTTGTCGGAAATTCCAACTGTCAGGAACGCGGTGATGTACAAGACATATGATGAGCCGAGATCAATGAAGTTCAATAGGCAGTTCGGCTCTTCTGCTTGATTCGGAGCATGCACATTTTTGCTCGTCGGAATTGCATACAGACGAGCAGATTTTCCGATAGGAACTTTTTCCTCTGGAAAAATAGAGAACCTGCTCTCAAACTTTGGTTAGCGTGTATTCCGACAGCAAAAGTCCAGTGGAGAATACACACGGTTGAAATTTCTGACCAAAAGCTCACATCGTATTTTTCTTGTCAGAATTTCCGATCGTGTGTACGTGGCATTAGAAGGGCCTTCTATCGCCAAAAGACCTAATCTGATCATCAATAAAGCGCCACACCCCTAATGTTACATTGAATAGCATATATTGGCTGGGATTTTTTAGGCACTCATGAATGAAAAAAATATTTTAAAAAATTACAAATTTCCTTTATTAGACCTCACATAAAAACACAATTCAATAACAATATACATTTTTTTTAAATCAGCCAATAAACCTTCAAGGAGGTGTGAGTTACTGGGTGTGCCGCAATGCATACTGGGAAATGTAGTTCTTACATGAACGAGCGTTTTAAACCAGGAAGTGGTAGATAAATATAGCTTTACAAATATATGATAACATCCTCTGCACATATACAATACATTGTCTCTACACACTTACATTAGATTTAAAGGGGTTGTAAAGCTTTGTGTTTTTTCACCTTAATACATCCTATGCATTAAGGTGAAAAAACACCTATCAGTGACAGCCCCCCCCCCCCCGGACAGCTTTATAGTGCATTTTATTCAAACCCCAAAAATTGGGCTGAATAAATGACATTGACATCCTACTGGCTTAGGGAGTGTATAAATATATTTTCCTGGGCCCCTTCAGATGAACAGAGGAGCCCAGGAAGTGAGCGCTGGGAGGGACTATTTTTCCATTTTCGGGCGGAGGTACACAAACCTGTGCCCAGCCACATGGTCTATAGACCCGGCCGCTCTTATCTGGGGCTTGGCAGAGTGATCCATACAGTGATTTACCTGCTCTGCTTTTTCAAGGAGTGATATGAGAGAGCTGACAGGGAGAGAACGGCGAAACGAATCCTAGTGGCGGCGGAGGGTAGCGCGGTATGCATAAGGCAGCTCACAGTAAGTGAAGTTTTTACTGTAATCTTAGCAGAATCATCTACATCCTCACAGTGTCTTATGATAATGATTCACACAGCACATAAGGTGCTCTATGGCTCTATCACAGTGTGTCACGCACTTGGGCATTCATTTCATTGGCCAGAACAATCATTTATTCTGACCATTGAAATTAATTAACGTTCAAGCACTAAGCACCTAGTGTTAATATGTATTTAGGCACATTTACACGTGTCAAACGTTTTTTGGAGGTGTGTTTGGAATCAGTAAAAAAAAAAAAAAAAAAAAACACCTGTGTGCATGAGGCCTAAAGATCACAAGGAACTGTAAGATGCTACTGCACACTTGTTTTTTTTTTTTTTTTTTTTGGGGGGGGGGGGGTAAATACGCACAGCTGAGCTGTGTTTTTACAGCCCCTCAACCACTCCCCTTTAACCACGTCTTTTTAAAATGGAGCTGAGGCCATGCAAGCATGTTTTTTTTTAACACATATACAAACACATTTCTGGCTGGAGACAGCAGCCAGGGGTGTGTGTATGCTTGTAAAGGCAGTTGTCAGGTTTCATGTGAAAGTAATACAAGCAGTTCTGAAACCAGCTGATTACTTCCACATTCATTGCACCATATGTCCCCCGCAACTTTTGAGGCAGGGTAAGAGGTGGGGCCGAGGGCGGGGTCAAAGGGGGCCCCATCAGGTATGCTGTAGGGGGCCCCATAATTTCTAACAGCGGCCCTGTCCATTGGTAGGGACGCGCCATCCCTCTCTCCACAGGATCCCGGTGTTCTGTCGAGAAATGCCCCCCATCGAATAGTGCACACACATACACGCAGGACAGAGCCACACTCCATTTCACTTGCACAATTGAAACCTATACAAGCACCGGGAGCCGCCAGGGGACCCCAGAAGAGGATGTTCGGGGCCACCGTGTGCAAAACAAGCTGCACAGTGGAGGCAAGTATATATTTGTTATTAATTTTTATTTTATTTTAAACGATCCTTTACAATCACTTTAAAGCATCATCCGCATTGTTCAAACCAAAAAGTGGTGTGTCCATGTGTCCTTAACCACTTCATTACTGGGCACTTCAACCCCCTTCGTGCCAAGACCAATTTTCAGCTTTCAGCGCTGACGCATTTTGAATGACAATTGCGCGGTCATACAACACTGTACCCAAATTATATTTTTATAATTTTTTCCCCACAAATAGAGCTTTCTTTTGGTGGTATTTGATCACCTCTGCGATTTTTATTTTTTGCGCTATAAACAAAAAAAGACAGAAAATTTGGAGAAAAAAACACAATATTTTTTACTTTTTGTTATAATAATATCCCATTTTTTTTTCTCGGTTTAGGCCGATACGTATTCTTCTACATATTTTTGTTAAAAAAATCACAATAAGCGTATATTGATTGGTTTGTGCAAAATTTATAGCGCCTACAAAATAGGGGATAGATTTATGTTTTTTATTTTTTTTTAATAGTAATGGCGGCGATCTGCGATTTTTTTTGTCAGGCCTGCGATATTGCGGCGCATGTATTGGACACTTTTGACACAAATTTGGGACCATTCACATTTATACAGCGATCAGTGCTATAAAAATGCACTATGTACTGTATAAATGTGATTGGCAATGAAGGGGTTAACACTAGGGGACGAGGAAAAATGTATTCCCTGGGTGTGTTCTTACTGTGTGGGGGGAGGGGGGTGACTGGGGGAGGTGACCGATGCTGTGTCCCTATGTACAAGGGACACAGATCGGTCTCCTCTCTACCTGACAGGACGTGGAGCTCTGTGTTTACACACAGAGCTCCACGTCCCTGCTGTGTCACCACCGATTGCGCGTACCCGACGGACATCACGGCCGCCAGGTACACGCATCGGATCCTCAGCGATGCGCTGACACTGTGTTTACCCGCTGCGAGCCCCCCAGCGGCCTGCGCGGGTAATGCAACTAAAAGGACGTCCACTCGGCACTTGAGAGCCGCGCTGTGGACGTCTTTTATCTATAGCGCGGGTCTCAAGTGGTTAATCATCCCACAGTGTATAGCCAGAGAGCACAAAGGCACTAAACACTCCCAGCTGTTAAAAACATAATAATAAATATCATATACCACGCACAGGGTTTCTATAAGTCACACAATCAAAATAAATATAGTCTCACTGTGTTCTTACCCCAGTAGGGGAAAGCCCAAAAATATGTTAGTTTGGGTGAATGTGCCACATAAAGACTCATGATAAAAAACAAAATAAGCCCATATAATTGACACATTCCATCTCCTATTTAGAGTTAGGCGGCGTACACACGACCGAGGTTCTCGCTGGAAACCAGCGAAAACCTCGCTGGAAGCTGCATTCCAGCGAGGACCTCGGCCGTGTGTACGCTCCTGGCTCGCCCCGCCCGCCGGGAAGCCCGTCGAGCAGAAATAGAGAGCATGCTCTCTTTTTGCTCGACGGCCCGCCTGGATGAATGGCTGGTTGCCATTCCCGACGGACGGGTCGCCGATTTCGACGGCCGGCAGAGAACCTCAACGGGCGGAACGATGTGTTCTGCCCGTCGAGGTTCTCTGCCGTGTGTACACGGCCTAAGATTATATATTAACTGTCCAATGATCAATACCTAATTATAACCTGTTCAATTGACCCACAAATCGTCCTCCAAACTTTCGAAGAAAAGGAAAAATGTATGATTCTCAAACCAAAATATGGATAACTGAGGTGGTTTAGAACACCCCTAATATATACAGTATGTCTTGTTTTGGGTTATTATTCCTTTAAATATATTGTTGCTCTGAAGTTAGAAGAAAGAGAGATGTTTGTATAGAGAGGATAGAAGTCTTAGTTTAGTTTTGTCCTAACCACAAAACTAACGCCTGGTTCAAAGTGATGTCATAGCCTGTGTATTTTTATAAAAGCTGTTATAGAAACTGTCTGAACATTGACAGGCGAGAAATGCTATAAATAACTGTATGTACATGGGGGAGGTGTTTGGCATGGCTTGAATTGGTAATATTCCACTGGTGGGCTATATCTTGATTGTATACTATCAATATGCCGTACCAGGACTAGGGATGAGCTTCGTATTCCAGTCGAACTCATGTTCAACTCAAACATCTTATGTTCGATCGTTTGCCGAAATTCAAACAAAATGGGTCGTTCGCGCCAAATTCGAGTTTCACATACCATAATTCACTGCGGCACCGCTGGCTGATGATTGGCCAAGCATGCACTATGACCTGCATGCTTAGCCAATCAAGCATACGGAGAGCCATAATTGGCCAAAGCCAGGGTGGCTTTGGCCAATTATGGCTCAGGGGGTTTAGTACACGCCCCACACTATAAAAGGCCGCCTGCAGGTTGGCCTTGTGTCGTGTGTTGCGGCGGTGGTTAGAGAGAACAGAGAGACAGAGAAAGTGTCATTTTTTGCAGGTAGATAGAGCAGGCAGGCAGGCTAGTCAGTTAATGTTACAGTGTGTTGAGGATATATATACATTCCAGGTGTTGTACATATATTTATACACTGTATAGTTTAGCTAGATCAGTTCTTCCTAATTTACTGACAGGCAGGTGATTGTGCTATTTAAAGACGTTTTCACAGGTATACTATAGACACTCATCAGGTACAATATTTAAAGGAATTTTTCATTTTTTTTTATTTTTATTTATTTAAGCATCATTAAAATCACTGCTCCTGAAAAAATGATCGTTTTTAAAACTTTTTTTTCATTGATACATGTTCCCTGGGGCAAGACCCGGGTTCTCAAAGACGTTTTACGACAATAACTTGCATATTAGGCTTTAAAATGGGCATATTTGAATTCGAACATTCGAGTCCCATAGACGTCAATGGGGTTCTAAATGTTCGCGCAAACGTTCGGTCAGTTCCAAGGTTCTGGTGCGAACTGAACGAGGGGGGGGGGGGGTGTTCAGCTCATCCCTAACCAGGACCAATAATTTGAACAGTGTGTAGAGCTAATGTGTCTGTGTTTGGTCACTTTTTTATATAAATTGTTCTCTGAGCAGAATCTGGGCATGGCAAATGGCAATAATAATAATAATAATAATAATAATAAGGTAAGATTAACAATAATAAGGTGATAGCTAGGACTAGAGTTTAGAGCAGGCCCCTCCAGCAGTGGTGAAACTACAAGTCCCATGAGACATTGCAAGACCCCGACAATCACAGGTATGACTCCTAGAGGCAGAGGCATGATGGGATTTGTAGTTTCAAAACAGCTGGAGTGCCGAGGTTGCCCACCCCTGGTTTGGAGGGATCCAGAAGTATCCTATCAACATGTGACCATAATAAAGGAGACCGTAGAAGATGATAGAAAATAACAACTAGTCAATAGGGGAACATCAAACCATCCCAATATAAGAATTTGTGTAGCAAAAGAGGCTCATCCATCCAAAGCTTTCTTTACATCTCTTGCATCACAGTGGGGTTGATTTACTAAGACCCCTTTCACACTAGGGCGTTTTTCAGGCATTTTTTAGGTGCTTTGGCGTTACAAAAAAAAACGGTAAAGCACCTAAAAGAAGCCTCATCTGCAATCCCAATGTGAAAGCCCGAGTGCTTTCAGAGCCCTTTCACACTGTTTCACAGCGCCCGAAAAACGCTGGAAAAGACCCCTTTCACACTGGGCGTTTTTCAGGCGCATTGGCATTAAAAAAGTTCCATCAATTGGAAGGGGGCTTTAGGAGCGGTGTATTCACCGCTCCTAAAGCGCTGCAAAGAAGCTGCTTGCAGGACTTTTTTTATTGCCCTGCCAGCGCAGCGCCTCAATGCAAAAGTGGATGTAAACCCACTCTCATCCTTTCTAAACTACTGCCATAGTACTGATCTATAAGGATATAGATGCCTCCTGCATGTATCCTCACCTGTCAAATGTCTCCCCTCTGTCTGTTATGAGAATGGAAAAACTGCAGGTTCTGTGGGTGGGTCTGTTGTCCAGAGCTCTGTGGGTGGAGTTGTGATGTCAGTAGACTCCCCGCCCTCCTTTACACTCCGCTTGTCAACATGCATTTTTTCCTATGTATTCCTTACACTGAATTCTGCTATGATCACTAACATCCAGTCAAAATCCAGAAAAGTAACCACATGACTTCAGAAAATAAGTGGGGGTGGGAATTAAAAAACAATGCCTGTCTCCAGGCTAGTGCATGAGATATGTAAATAACCTGTCACTCACAGCAAGAGGGCGGAACGGACTAAGGTTTTTTTCTGTAAGTCCGTTTTATTTCACTGAACAATAAAGGGGGATTGCTCAGAGCTGGATTAACTCTGTGTGACAAGACTGGGCACAGATGATAGGAAATCTTATACTGTACATTGTGACAGATGCAGCTTCTTTCAGGCGCTTTTTTTAACGCTAAGACCCCTTTCACACTGGGGCATTTTTCAGGCGCTTTAGTGTGAAAGCATTGGATAGAAGAAGATCCTGGACTGCCGAACTCCTTAAAAAAAAAAAAATTAGTGTAGCGCTAACGTAGGCTTTGCATGCAGGGGAGGGGTGCTTGGG
This sequence comes from Rana kukunoris, assembly GCA_029574335.1. Classification (NCBI taxonomy): domain Eukaryota; kingdom Metazoa; phylum Chordata; class Amphibia; order Anura; family Ranidae; genus Rana; species Rana kukunoris. Next base: position 136,572,415 of record CM056052.1, read on the forward strand.
GGCCCCCAAATTCCTTCAAACGGCCTTGGTAATATCTTCTATTGCTCTCCGCTCCTGCAAAGTGCAATTTTTTTTTCTGTTGCTGTGATCTGACTCTTAGGCCCCTTTCACATGTCCGCTCCGTTCGTCCGCTCATTACAAGTCCGTTTACAAGCTTGTAATGGTCCGCTATGGGAGCTAACGTCCACAAGATCCGCATCCGTTTTTTCGGACGGAAGAATGTCCTATTTTTCTACCGTCCGGCGGATCGGATCGGATGCAAACGGACAGACGGTCCGTTTCCATCCGATTCCCCATAGGGGATAGCGGAGGAGAGACAGGGCGGTCCCTGCATAGTGTGCAGGGACCGCCCTGTCTGCCCGACAGCTCAGCGGAGAACCCCCGCTGAGCCGACGGACACACGGAGCGGACCAGAAAATGGACCGCTCCGTGTGAAAGAGGCCTTAGGCCCTGTACACACGATCAGACATATCCGAGGAAACATGTCCGACGGACCGTTTTCATTGGACCATGCTGAAGTGATCTGTTGGTCTGATGTGCGTACACACCATCGGACCAAAATCCCCTCAGACCAGAACGCGGTGACGTAGAACACAACAACGTGATGAAAAAACAAAGTTCAATGCTTCCAAGCATGCGTCCACTTGATTCTGAGCAAGCACAGGATTTTGGTCCGATGATTTTGTGTACTAACCATCGAACATGTCCGACGGACAGGTTTCCAGCGGACAGGTTTTTAAGCATGTTTTGAAACTTTTGTCCACTGGAAAACGGTCCGATAGGCTGTACACACGATCGAACATGTCTGCTGAAACTGGTCTGCGGCCTCAGAGGGTACATTTGTTCACCATGCTCCCACTGTATATAGGAACATAGCCACCCTCTCTTGCCTGCTCCCAGGGCTGTCTTAATAGCATCACGGGCCCCTGGGCAAAGTAATGCTCTGGGGCCCCTACAATGATGACAGTGCAGGTAAACAGACATCAAGTAGGTAGGAGGCAGACTGCCTCCGCCCTGCCTGCTCCTGAGATTGACTAGGAACTATAGACTATGAGATTTGTAGTGTGCATACAGCAGTGCAAATGACTGCAAATAATGTGCAGACAGTGCGTATTCCAAATAAACCAAGTGAGTAGGAAAGGTGAGGTTTGGTAGCTCACATAGGATGTTACAAACAGGCAGAAATGCTTTCATGAAAAACAAATTACAGCGATTAAGTAGTGAGTGTGCATGGATGTTTTTTGGAGAATAAGAATATTGTTTTGTGTCACTTTAAAGCAACCCTGTTGCTTTACTGACAGAGCCCCTAAAACTTGTTACCTGAAAAGAAAAGTGAATCCATCTTATCGATTGCTGTCTGCACTGCCGAACACTGCTGCATTGTAGAAAAATCTTTGCCTGATGTCTTCTTCAGAAAGCAACACTTGCAGGACTGTCACTCTCCTGGTCTACCACAGAGCTCAGTGGTTGCTTTTCCCTCTATGTCACTACAGGACACATGAGAGATGTGGGGTCAGAAGTAGGAGCCACAGAGCATAGTGGAGGATCAGACATCTGAGGCCGCGTACACACGATCAAATTTATCTGCTGAAACCGGTCCGACGGACCGTTTCAACAGACATCTCCGATCGTGTGTACGGGCTAGCGCATGCGTCGAATGGATTTGACGCATGCGCGAAAGCATTTTATTTACGAGTTTGGTGACGTGGCGACGTCAAAGTCACCGCCATGTCACCGCGTCCTCAGATCGAGGGGATTTTCGTCCGATGGTGTGTACACGCCATTGGACCAAAATCCGATGAGACATGTCCGCTGCAAACGGTCCGTCGGACATGTTTGAGCGGACATGTCTCATCGTGTGTACGCGGCCTGACACATCCAGAAGTGTGTCTGAAGCAGATGATTATTCCACCAGTGTAACTGTTTAAAAAAAGAGAAGATTGGCAGCGTGGATGATAGGTAGGTCAATATTTTTCATTGCACAATAACACTATTAACCACTTGACTACTGGGCACTTAAACCCACTTAATAACCAGACCAATTTTCAGCTTTCGGTGCTCTCACATTTTGAATGACAATAACTCAGTCATACAACACTATAACCAAATGAAATTTTTGTCCTTTTTTTCCCACAAATAGAGCTTTCTTTTGGTGGTATTTTATCACCTCTGCGGTTTTTATTTTTTTCACTATAAATGAAAAAAAAACGAAAATTGTGTAAAAAAATGAATTTTTCTTCATTTCTATTATAACATTTTGCAAAAAATGAATTTTTCTTCATAAACTTGGCCTAAAATGTATACTGCTACATATCTTTGGTAACAAAACAAAAAAAATGTAGATATTATTTAGTCTGGGTGAAAGTTATAGGGTCTAAAAGCTATGGTACCAATTACTGAAAATTGATCAATTTGATCACATCTGATGTACTGACAGCCTCTCTCATTTCTTGAGACCCTAACATGCCAGAAAAGTACAAATACCCCCCAAATTACCCCTTTTTGGAAAGAAGACATTCCAAGGTATTTAGAAAGAGATATTGTGAGTTTTTTGAAGTTGTAATTTTTCCCACAATTCTTTGCAAAATCAAGATTTTTTTCATTTTTATTTTCTTTCCACAAAATGTTCATATTAGCAGGTTATTTCTCACACACAGGATATGCATACCACAAATTACACCCCAAAACACATTCTGCTATTCCTCCCGAGTATGGCGATACCCCATGTGTGGGACTTTTACACAGCGTGGCCACATGGAATGGCGCCAAACTTTGCGACTTAAAAATCCCCATAGGTGACGCTTTAAATATTTTTACTGGTTACATCATTTTAGTTGGAGAGGAGGTCTAGGGCCAAAATTATTGCTCTCGCTCTAACGTTCGCAGCGATACCTCACATGTGTGGTTTGAACACCGTTTTCATATGTGGGCGGGACTTGCGTATGCGTTCGCTTCTGCATGCGAGCTCACGGGGACAGGGGCGCTGTATGCCCAGAGTATTGCGGAGTATGCCCAGAGTATTGCGGAGTATGCCCAGAGTATTGCAGAGTATGCCCAGAGTATTGCAGAGTATTGCAGAGTATGCCCAGAGTATTGCAGAGTATGCCCAGAGTATTGCGGAGTATGCCCAGAGTATTGCAGAGTATGCCCAGAGTATTGCAGAGTATGCCCAGAGTATTGCAGAGTATGCCCGGAGTATGCCCAGAGTATTGCAGAGTATGCCCAGCGTATTGCAGAGTATGCCCAGAGTATTGCAGAGTATGCCCAGAGTATTGCGGAGTATGCCCAGAGTATTGCGGAGTATGCCCAGAGTATTGCGGAGTATGCCCAGAGTATTGCGGAGTATTGCCCCCCAGAGTATTGCAGAGTATTGCAGAGTATGCCCAGAGTGTTGCCCCCCCAGAGTGTTGCCCCCCCAGAGTGTTGCCCCCCCAGAGTGTTGCCCAGCATTGCGGAGTATGTGCAGCAGGGATGGCTGAGCAGGGAGGGATGGATGGATGGATCTGTGACTACATTTGTCACAGATCCAGCCCACAGCACTGGCGCTGACATCCGCTCCCTCCCCTCTCCTCTCACACTGTACCGATCGGTACAGAGAGAGGAGGGAGGAACCGGCGTCATCAAATGACGCCGGTCTGTTTACATCTGATCGCGCCGCCATTGGACGGCGCGATCACGTGGTAAACTGCCGCTATCAGCGGCGATTTACCGTGATCACGGACATTCCCGTGTGCGCGCCCCAGGGGGCACGCGGGAGCGCGACTCTGGAAACACGTTATATAACGTGATCCCAGAGTTAAGCAACCACCTTGCTGCCGTTATTTTTCGGCAGGTGGTTGCTAAGTGGTTAATACAAATTACCCCTTTTTGGAAAGAAGACATTCCAAGGTATTTAGAAAGAGATATTGTGAGTTTTTTGAAGTTGTAATTTTTCCCACAATTCTTTGCAAAATCAAGATTTTTTTCATTTTTATTTTCTTTCCACAAAATGTTCATATTAGCAGGTTATTTCTCACACACAGGATATGCATACCACAAATTACACCCCAAAACACATTCTGCTATTCCTCCCGAGTATGGCGATACCCCATGTGTGGGACTTTTACACAGCGTGGCCACATGGAATGGCGCCAAACTTTGCGACTTAAAAATCCCCATAGGTGACGCTTTAAATATTTTTACTGGTTACATCATTTTAGTTGGAGAGGGCCAAAATTATTGCTCTCGCTCTAACGTTCGCAGCGATACCTCACATGTGTGGTTTGAACACCGTTTTCATATGTGGGCGGGACTTGCGTATGCGTTCGCTTCTGCATGCGAGCTCACGGGGACAGGGGCGCTGTATGCCCAGAGTATTGCGGAGTATGCCCAGAGTATTGCGGAGTATGCCCAGAGTATTGCAGAGTATTGCAGAGTATGCCCAGAGTATTGCAGAGTATTGCAGAGTATGCCCAGAGTATTGCAGAGTATGCCCAGAGTATTGCAGAGTATGCCCAGAGTATTGCGGAGTATGCCCAGAGTATTGCGGAGTATGCCCAGAGTATTGCGGAGTATGCCCAGAGTATTGCGGAGTATTGCCCCCCAGAGTATTGCAGAGTATTGCAGAGTATGCCCAGAGTGTTGCCCCCCCAGAGTGTTGCCCCCCCAGAGTGTTGCCCCCCCAGAGTGTTGCCCAGCATTGCGGAGTATGTGCAGCAGGGATGGCTGAGCAGGGAGGGATGGATGGATGGATCTGTGACTACATTTGTCACAGATCCAGCCCACAGCACTGGCGCTGACATCCGCTCCCTCCCCTCTCCTCTCACACTGTACCGATCGGTACAGAGAGAGGAGGGAGGAACCGGCGTCATCAAATGACGCCGGTCTGTTTACATCTGATCGCGCCGCCATTGGACGGCGCGATCACGTGGTAAACTGCCGCTATCAGCGGCGATTTACCGTGATCACGGACATTCCCGTGTGCGCGCCCCAGGGGGCACGCGGGAGCGCGACTCTGGAAACACGTTATATAACGTGATCCCAGAGTTAAGCAACCACCTTGCTGCCGTTATTTTTCGGCAGGTGGTTGCTAAGTGGTTAATACAAATTACCCCTTTTTGGAAAGAAGACATTCCAAGGTATTTAGAAAGAGATATTGTGAGTTTTTTGAAGTTGTAATTTTTCCCACAATTCTTTGCAAAATCAAGATTTTTTTCATTTTTATTTTCTTTCCACAAAATGTTCATATTAGCAGGTTATTTCTCACACACAGGATATGCATACCACAAATTACACCCCAAAACACATTCTGCTATTCCTCCCGAGTATGGCGATACCCCATGTGTGGGACTTTTACACAGCGTGGCCACATGGAATGGCGCCAAACTTTGCGACTTAAAAATCCCCATAGGTGACGCTTTAAATATTTTTACTGGTTACATCATTTTAGTTGGAGAGGGCCAAAATTATTGCTCTCGCTCTAACGTTCGCAGCGATACCTCACATGTGTGGTTTGAACACCGTTTTCATATGTGGGCGGGACTTGCGTATGCGTTCGCTTCTGCATGCGAGCTCACGGGGACAGGGGCGCTGTATGCCCAGAGTATTGCGGAGTATGCCCAGAGTATTGCGGAGTATGCCCAGAGTATTGCAGAGTATTGCAGAGTATGCCCAGAGTATTGCAGAGTATTGCAGAGTATGCCCAGAGTATTGCAGAGTATGCCCAGAGTATTGCAGAGTATGCCCAGAGTATTGCGGAGTATGCCCAGAGTATTGCGGAGTATGCCCAGAGTATTGCGGAGTATGCCCAGAGTATTGCGGAGTATTGCCCCCCAGAGTATTGCAGAGTATTGCAGAGTATGCCCAGAGTGTTGCCCCCCCAGAGTGTTGCCCCCCCAGAGTGTTGCCCCCCCAGAGTGTTGCCCAGCATTGCGGAGTATGTGCAGCAGGGATGGCTGAGCAGGGAGGGATGGATGGATGGATCTGTGACTACATTTGTCACAGATCCAGCCCACAGCACTGGCGCTGACATCCGCTCCCTCCCCTCTCCTCTCACACTGTACCGATCGGTACAGAGAGAGGAGGGAGGAACCGGCGTCATCAAATGACGCCGGTCTGTTTACATCTGATCGCGCCGCCATTGGACGGCGCGATCACGTGGTAAACTGCCGCTATCAGCGGCGATTTACCGTGATCACGGACATTCCCGTGTGCGCGCCCCAGGGGGCGCGCGGGAGCGCGACTCTGGAATCACGTTATATAACGTGATCCCAGAGTTAAGCAACCACCTTGCTGCCGTTATTTTTCGGCAGGTGGTTGCTAAGTGGTTAATACAGTTTTCAGTGATTGTCCTCACAGTCACACATCTATTTGAAACCAACCTTCAGCGAAAACTTATTTTATTCTGGATAGAGCCAGGAAGACACATAAGACTCCATTTACACTTGTACGACTCCAAAATAGCTTGACTTTGGAATGAAACTTTGATGATACTTTAAAGCAAGTTTGACGCAACTTTGGATGGGTATGACTTGGATGTGACTTTGGCTTCGACCAAAGATAATGGACAAATGTTGCATGTAAAACATTCAGGTATGATTTTCATGCAACTTTTAAGGGTTAACATTGAAGTCTATGGCCCTCAAGTTGCTTGAAAGTCCGACAAAAGTAGCGCATTAACTACTTTGAAGTCGCTGCAACTTTAAGTCACACATATATGAATGGGTATCATTGGAAAACCTGCCTTTGTCTTTATTAAAGAGATTTCGCCTAGTTTACCATCAGAACAGGAAGTAATGGAAAATCTTTCTAATAGCGACACATACAAAATCTTGTCCCAGTTATGGCCGCACACATTCATTTTATGTATAGGCGGCACAGGAAGTGCAGGAAAATCTTCCTAGTGAGGGTCACAGACAGAAATAAAAACTTGTCAGATATTTTAACCCTTCCTTACTCTATCCAAAAACCAAAAAATACGTCTGTAGTTATGCTTAAAATTAGGAAAAGACCCTGAACTCAGTGTGCTCAGGGAATATATACAGTCTCTCAGCAGTCGTCAGGGCCTTGCTCCCTGGGATTGGCAAGGGCTGTATAAATATTCATGCTGCCATCTGCATAGCTCCACATCTATAATCCAAAAAGGTCTACTGATTTCTGGAAAGCAAAGGGAGCTATCAGACTGGCAGCAGATGAGAACACTGAACAGATCAATTGCAGCCACACTTGTTACAGTGAGGCAAGCTAAATTTACCAAACAAAATACACACACAGCTCCACTGAACACAGTGAGCCAGCACTAAATGTAACTAATCCTAGCACCTATCTTAGGATGACCAGACATCCCCGGTTTCTGGGGACAGATTGAGGACACTGTCCCCGGACCAAGTCTGTCCCTGGTTTCATCCCAGATTGGATTTGCACAGGCGCTGGGGCAATTTCAAAGACAGTCAGCGCAGAATAAAAAAAAAAAATTCTGAACTCCCCCCGCTCCTACTAGCTTAGGGAGTTTGTTTCCATTATCTATGCCCCTTTCTGATAATCATGTGCTGGTCGGAGCAGAGGGAATATTTCTTCAGTTTCAGGTGCATTACCATTCAGTTCCGCTCGCATGTTCATCTGCCTTGGCTTAAGTCCCGGCCAGCTGCCTGTCTGTTTATCTCCTTGCTTTCCCTGGTGGAGTGATCATCCTCTGCTTCCCACTCAGTAGTAGCCGGGGCCCAGAGAGTAAGACATGGCAGGCTATGAGGCAGGCTCCTCCCCCCCCCCTTCCCGTCCGGCATCTTTATTTCTACTGTGGGCACCCGGCCTGTGACAGCCTTCGGCTTTACTGCCGGGGACCCACTGCGCATGCGCGAGCCGCACTGCGCATGCGCGTGCGGCTCGTCGCTGATTGGACAGGCGATCGTCTAGGACCTGTCAGTGTCCTAGATGATCGCCTACAGGGAGGGGCTGCAATAAGGCGATTAAGCCTAATGGCCTTACCAGCCCCTCGGCGGAAGGAGGAAGTGGGACAGGAAGTCCCACTCCTCCTGAAGCCCCCACTCCCCCCAAAAAAAAATTACATGCAAAATGTGGCATGTATGGAGGTGAGGAGTGGGATAAGCGGAAGTTCCATTTTTGGGTGGAACTCCGCTTTAACCTATCTAGGATGGTGCTACATTAGCTTCTGGCTTAAAATGCTAGTTGTTTGGCTTTAGTAACTTCAACCAGTGCTTTTTTTGTAGTTTACAGACTCTGAACCTCATCTATTTCGTGACCACTGTAAGGAATATGTTCCAATTGAAGCATGTATTCGTGTAAAAACTGTCAGGGGGAGGATTTCTGTTAATTTTGGGGACATTTCCACTTAATGTGTCTCTAATGCCCCGTATACACCATCACTTTTTGTGATGAAAAAAAATGAAATTTTTTAAAATGTCATTTAAAAAAATCGTGTGTGGCCAAAATGTCATTTTATGTCTTCTGAAAAATGACCAAAAAAAAATTCGAACATGCTCAAATTTTTTATGTCATTTTTCAAAATGTCATTTTTTGTGTCATAAAAAATGATCGTGTGTGGGCAAAACTACGTAAAAAATTATGTTTTAAACTGCACATGCCCAGAAGCAAGTTAGGAGACGGGAGGTAAAACTACCATTCATAATGGAGTAAGCACATTCATCACGCTGTAACAGACAAAAAAGCAGGAATCGTCTTTTACTAACAAGTAACCAGCTAAAAGCAGACTCAAGGCAAATAGAACTTCCCCTTTAGAATGCCATCACTTTGTTCATCATTTTCCAAAAATTATGGTGTGTACGCAAAGTCATTTTTGAAAATGAAGTTTGAAAAATTTCGTTTTTTTTCATGAAGAAAAATGACATTTTTTTTCATCACAAAAAGTGATCGTGTGTACGAGGCATTAAGACAGGAAGTGCATAGGAATCTTCTTATTCATGATACTACTAACTGAAATAAGGGTTTTGGATGGAGTTACATTTTAAGAGTTCTAGCCCTAGAAGCCCTAAAGCATTTTTATATTTAAGTGTCCGAATTCCTTATTTCTATACTTTTTTAAGTCAGTGGCTCAAAGCCTGGAAGGCAAAGTATCAGCTGGACCACAAGGCAGCTAATATTATCATAAAGAAAAGTCAGCAATAGCACCATATTGCCGCATACACGCGATCAGGCTTTTGCCCGGCCAAATCTCATCAGAATTCCATCGGAGAAAAATAGAACATGTTCTATACTGTATATAAACTCCGATGGAATTCATCGGAAATTTCCGATGTAAAAACTCTGATGGGGCTACACACGATCGGAATATCCGATGGAAAAAGTCAGTCAGACTTTTTCCTTGGAATTTCTGATTGTGTGTACAAGGCATAATTCTCTTGTGACAGGTGTACTTTAATTCCCAGGAAAAATGTGTGGTATCTCCTCCTCTTCCATTTCCTGTTCTAAAATGAGCCTAAAATGGAAAAATGGGTTATTGACTTTGCATCTCTCATTGACAAACTCTGCACTAGATACTTTAAAGAGACAGTGAATTAGGCCGCGTTGACACCTGAGTGACACGCATCGTTTTTTTGGCCTGTTATTTTTATTACAAGGGATGTTTACATTCCCTGTAATAGGAATTAAGGGATTAAAAAAAAAAATGTAAAAAAAAAAAAAGAAGCAACATCAATAAAATAAAATGAAGCGCCCCATGCCTCTGTGTTTGCATATTCGAAGTGCAGGGTGCTGTGTAATGTAAAGGAGACCAGAGGTGCAGGGTGCTGTGTAATGTAAAGGGTTCCAGAGGTGCAGGGTGCTCTGTAATGTAAAGGGGTCCAGAATGCTGTGTAATGTAAAGGGGTCCAGAAGTGTAGGGTGCTGTGTAATTTAAAGGGGTCCAGAGGTATATGGTGCTGTGTAATTTAAAGGGGTCCAGAGGTATAGCTGTGTAATGTAAAGGGGTCCAGAATGCTGTATAATGTAAAGGGGTCCAGAGGTGTAGGGTGCTGTGTAACATAAAGGGGTCCATAGCTGCAGGGCGCTGTGCAATGTAATGGGGTCCAGAGGTGCGGTGTAATGTAAAGGGGTCCAGAGGTGTAGGATGCTGTGTAATGTAAAGGGGTACAGGGGTGTAGGGTGCTGTGAAATGTAAAGGGGTCCAGAGGTGCAGGGTGCTGTGTAACATAAAGGGGTCCAGAGGTGCAGGGTGCTGTGAAATGTAAAGGGGTCCAGAGGTGCAGGGTGCTGTGTAATGTAAAGGGATCCAGAGGTGCAGGGTGCTGTGTAATGTAAAGGGGTCCAGAGGTGCAGGGTGCTGTGTAATGTAAAGGGGTCCAGAGGTGCAGGGTGCTGTGTAACATAAAGGGGTCCAGAGGTGCAGGGTGCTGTGAAATGTAAAGGGGTCCAGAGGTGCAGGGTGCTGTGTAATGTAAAGGGGTCCAGAGGTGCAGGGTGCTGTGTAATGTAAAGGGGTCCAGAGGTGCAGGGTGCTGTGTAACATAAAGGGGTCCAGAGGTGCAGGGTGCTGTGAAATGTAAAGGGGTCCAGAGGTGCAGGGTGCTGTGTAATGTAAAGGGATCCAGAGGTGCAGGGTGCTGTGTAATGTAAAGGGTTCCAGAGGTAAAGGGGGCTGTGTAATGTAAAGGGGTCCAGAGGTGCAGTTGTGGAGAGGGGGTACACAGTAGTGACAAAGAGATATTGAAGGATACAGAGGTATGCAGGGGGCAAAGTGGGGTGTTTTTACATTTTAAGGTGGGGGGGGGTGTCAGATATAAGATCCGCCCCGGTTGCCAAATGCTCTAGGTATGCTCCTGCCTAAAGAATACTATTTGCGGAACTAGTAAATATAAATGTTATACTATCTGTGTGGGCAGGGATGGACTGAGACCAAAATTTGGCCCTGGACTTTATCCAGACCGGCCCACTATACGTTTGCAAACAAGAACAAAAACAGTATATAAACTATACGCAATTGTGCAAAAAAACATAAGTAGCATAACATAAGGAGCCCTCACTCACCTCTTATTATTTCACTTATTCTCCTCTGTATTTTTCTCATCCTACTCACATCACTGCATGAAGTGGAGGGCGAGCTGCGCAGCCATTACTTTGACAGGCTGTCACTGAAACCGGCCCACTGAGCCATCGGCCCACCGGGAAACTCCCTGTAGTCCCTATGGCCAGTCCATGCCTGTGTGTGGGTGTTTTCATCTGGCCTTTCTAACATTAACTTCCTACGAGCAGACCTGAATGTCTGTATTTCTTTAGTGGAAACCTTTTCAGTTAGTAGTATGATTTGTGTAAGCATGGAATATCCCCAGCATGAATCATATAGCAAAAATGTGGGAGTGCAATTTACAGGAACATTTCTTTAAAACACATCAACTATTATTATTACATTTATTTTATTTATTTTTTAGTGCCATTATTTCTTATGATAGTTATTAATATAAATTTATTGCATAGAACCTGCCCATCATATGCAGCCAACTGTGCCCAGAAAATGCAGCCACTCTGCCCATCATATGCAGCCACTCTGCCCATCATATGCAGCCACTCTGCCCTTCATAGGCAGCCACTGTGCCCATCATATACAGCAACTGTGCCCATCATATGCAGCCTCTGTGACCAGCAAATGCAGCCAACTGTGCCCATCATATACAGCCATCTGTTATCATCATATGCAGCCAACTGTTCCCATCATATGCAGCCAACTGTGCCCATCATATGCAGCCAACTCTGCCCATCATATGCAGCCATCATATGCAGCCTCTGTGCCCATCATATGCAGCCCTTGTGCCCAGCAAATGCAGCCAACTGTACCCCATAAATTGCAGCCTCTGTGCTCATAATATGCAGCCACTGTGCCCCCCCCCCACCCGCCCACTTTCTGCCCGGCACTTACCCCATCATGTTGGTGGGTCAGGCGGTGACCTGTGGGATGGGTTGCGCTGTGATGGCTCCTGTGTCCTCCATGCACATCTTCATTCTGTTCAGCTAGGTGGCCAATAGATCGCCTCTGCCTTCAGCCAATCCGGTGAATGGCATTATATATGTGCCTCCTGATTGGCTGAGAGGTGGTTCTGTGTTAGCCAAGCAAATATTTATTTGCTTGGCTAACACACCTGGGTGGACCTTTTCAACTTTTTTAAAAACTTATCAGAGCCTATGGCTCTAATCAGGTGCTTCAAAAACAGCCCCCACCACTGTAATGCAAGCGCCCGACATCCGAAAAGGGGCCAGATGCCTGATTAGGGGGTGGCTACAGTGCCCATGAATAGATTCATGCAATGCAAAAAGTCCTAAAATGTAGTTTACAAGGCAGATTTACGTGGTCTGTAGGTTGTAAATTGCCTCTATCCTCCCTGATAGCACAAATCACCCCCTTGAATCCCCATTCTAGTACAAATCCCCCCTCCTAGTACGAATCGCCCTCCTCCTAACACAAATTCCCCCCACCCCATCCCTCATAATGTCATCGGTTGGTAGGACGGGGGCGAGCGGCTTTCATAGCTTTCAGTTTTGCCGGCAAAAATACAGAGAACAACATAGAGGAGAGGAGAGAAGAGATGCTGGGTGTGATCTCTCCCACTCCTCCTTTGTACGTGGAAGTTAACAGTGGAAATCTATAACGGTCAGTCAGTAGTATTTGAAAAAAAAACTGCCCTAGACACCTCGCACAAGCAGTGTAATGTAAAGGGGTCCAGAAGTGTAGGGTGCTGTGTAATTTAAAGGGGTCCAGAGGTATATGGTGCTGTGTAATTTAAAGGGGTCCAGAGGTATAGCTGTGTAATGTAAAGGGGTCCAGAATGCTGTGTAACATAAAGGGGTCCATAGCTGCAGGGCGCTGTGCAATGTAATGGGGTCCAGAGGTGCGGTGTAATGTAAAGGGGTCCAGAGGTGTAGGATGCTGTGTAATGTAAAGGGGTACAGGGGTGTAGGGTGCTGTGAAATGTAAAGGGGTCCAGAGGTGCAGGGTGCTGTGTAACATAAAGGGGTCCAGAGGTGCAGGGTGCTGTGAAATGTAAAGGGGTCCAGAGGTGCAGGGTGCTGTGTAATGTAAAGGGATCCAGAGGTGCAGGGTGCTGTGTAATGTAAAGGGGTCCAGAGGTGCAGGGTGCTGTGTAATGTAAAGGGGTCCAGAGGTGCAGGGTGCTGTGTAACATAAAGGGGTCCAGAGGTGCAGGGTGCTGTGAAATGTAAAGGGGTCCAGAGGTGCAGGGTGCTGTGTAATGTAAAGGGGTCCAGAGGTGCAGGGTGCTGTGTAATGTAAAGGGGTCCAGAGGTGCAGGGTGCTGTGTAACATAAAGGGGTCCAGAGGTGCAGGGTGCTGTGAAATGTAAAGGGGTCCAGAGGTGCAGGGTGCTGTGTAATGTAAAGGGATCCAGAGGTGCAGGGTGCTGTGTAATGTAAAGGGTTCCAGAGGTAAAGGGGGCTGTGTAATGTAAAGGGGTCCAGAGGTGCAGTTGTGGAGAGGGGGTACACAGTAGTGACAAAGAGATATTGAAGGATACAGAGGTATGCAGGGGGCAAAGTGGGGTGTTTTTACATTTTAAGGTGGGGGGGGGGTGTCAGATATAAGATCCGCCCCGGTTGCCAAATGCTCTAGGTATGCTCCTGCCTAAAGAATACTATTTGCGGAACTAGTAAATATAAATGTTATACTATCTGTGTGGGCAGGGATGGACTGAGACCAAAATTTGGCCCTGGACTTTATCCAGACCGGCCCACTATACGTTTGCAAACAAGAACAAAAACAGTATATAAACTATACGCAATTGTGCAAAAAAACATAAGTAGCATAACATAAGGAGCCCTCACTCACCTCTTATTATTTCACTTATTCTCCTCTGTATTTTTCTCATCCTACTCACATCACTGCATGAAGTGGAGGGCGAGCTGCGCAGCCATTACTTTGACAGGCTGTCACTGAAACCGGCCCACTGAGCCATCGGCCCACCGGGAAACTCCCTGTAGTCCCTATGGCCAGTCCATGCCTGTGTGTGGGTGTTTTCATCTGGCCTTTCTAACATTAATGTCATCGGTTGGTAGGACGGGGGCGAGCGGCTTTCATAGCTTTCAGTTTTGCCGGCAAAAATACAGAGAACAACATAGAGGAGAGGAGAGAAGAGATGCTGGGTGTGATCTCTCCCACTCCTCCGTTGTACGTGGAAGTTAACAGTGGAAATCTATAACGGTCAGTCAGTAGTATTTGAAAAAAAAACTGCCCTAGACACCTCGCACAAGCAGTGGACAGGTAAGAACTCGGTGCATACGCCAGTGCACCCCCGCTGGGCGAATCATTGGAGCCCAATGCTGAAACTCAGGCCTCGTACACACGACCGAGGAACTCAACAGAATCCATCAAGAAACTTGGTGGCAGAGCTTTTTTTGCAGAGGAAAACGGTCGTGTTTATGTTTTTAATCGAGAAAACTGCTGAGGAACTCAACAAGAAAAAAGGAGAACAGGTTCTCTTTTTCCTCGTCGGGAGTCTCAATTTCCTCGTCATGTTCCTCGTCTGGCTGGTTTTCGATGAGAAACACATTCATGTGTATGCTTAGAAACCCGCGCACCTTCGGTAAAAATAGCGTTTGTAATGGAGATAGCACATTTGTCACGCTGTAACAGACTGAAAATTGCAAATCATCTCTTACCAAACTTTTACTTAACACGCAATAACATGAGATTAGCAAAAGCAGCCTCAACGGTTGTGCCAGTGGAATCGAACTTCCCCTGCAGTCACCGCGTTTGAGAACAACGAGATTTGGTGTGTACGCAAAGACAGCTTGTCAAGATTCTCGACAAGCCTGACAAAGAACTCGTCGAGGAAAACAATGTGTCTTTTACGACGAGTTCCTCAGTCGTGTGTACGAGGCCTTATTCCGGCACTGGGCTTCATTCTGGGACCCAGCCTTGATTTGCTGGGGTTCTACGACATAATGAATAGAACATCATGGGAAGGTCCAGGCGAATCAGGGACGGTAAGAAGGTACATGTGCTGCTTCATCTGCATGATTAAAAAAAATGAAATCCAATCAATAAATAAAGTACATTTTACAGCTGAACTCCAGACTAAATACACTTTTGTGAGCTGCCATATCTGCTAAAGGATTACTAATTAATTTAAGAAATATTTGCGTTTAAGCATTTCTGCCAGACCACACAGCCAGGAAGGTAAAACCACATCTTCTGTTAGTCATATCACCTCCCAGTACCGCAGCCTGCTATTTTCACATTGGAAACACTATACTGAGAAGTCATCAGCTCTCCATCTGGCTGCATTTTTTATATCAGTCTTATGTTAAAATGAATTTCACCGTCGCTGTATTCATATCATGCCGATTGCATTTTAACACACCTATGCTAACTAAAGGGAATATGTTTGATTCCTAGAAAAAGGTCTTCCTGACAATAAACATAAAACATATATAACTTTTTACAGTAATTCACAATTATATGTCTAGAAATGTAATGACTCAGAACAGCTATAACATCACATCACACAGCTATAACTACTGCAGAGATTTGCAGCTATTGGAGAGTTATTAAAAATGTGTCTACAGGAACAGAATTGTTCCAACATTCACATGGTTGGTTTCTAATAAAGATGTGCACAACAAAAAAAAACATTTGTTTTGTTTCCTTTCAGATTCATTAGTTATGTTATTCATTTCATTTGATCATATTGGTTATGATAAAATTATTCATTTTCGGAATTTGTTTTGTATATTTGTATTCGCTTTGTATAATCATTTTGTATATTCATTGTTCTGAATCGATTCATATTTTGGAAGGTATTTCGGAAGATTGGCTATATTCATTTTAACGTGTTAATTCGCTTTTCCAGAAGATTACTTATGCACTCTGTTTTTGGTTGGATGGTGGTGAGCCCATCAGAATCTCGAAACCATAACATAAAAAACAGGACCAAATTAATTCCAAAATAATTTGTTATGTTACGGTTCAGAGATTCTGATGGATCCATCTCCATCCAATGAAAACAATAAGTAGGAATCATCATCAGCATTATTTCACTTGTATACCTTACTGTATTTATTGCAACATTTTTCCATTTCATAAACATGGTGAATTACTACGCTGTCTATGACACCCAAAGAGTGTACAATAATATACAATTGTGTGAACCCAAAGGAAGTGGGATGATAAACAAAAAGGTGAATATGCTGCTGCAACTCTAATGTGAGATACACCCACCAGAACATATAAACAAAAAAACGAGCTGCTTTGCAAATAGAATACCATATTTTCCAGCATATAAGACAACTTTTTAACACATAAAATTCTTCTTAAAAGTCGGGGTCGTCTTTTACGCCAGTACCTAACATGCAGAATCTCAGTCAGACCGCAGCCGTCCATTTTTCAAAAGCCGCACTTCCTCCTTGTGCTGTTCCGTGATAGGCGGAACACTCAGCTTCCCAGTAGAGCCTCTGTTCAGTGTTCCGCCTATCACGGATGCCCTCTTGTCCTAGGGGACAGTGTCTGCTAGGAAGCCGAGTGTTCCGCCTATCACAGAACAGCACGAGAAGGAGGCACAGCTTTTGAAAAATGGATGCCCGCGGTCTGACTGAGATTCGGCATGTCAGGGATAAGGTAAGGGATCGTCGAGGCATGCAATGGTGGCACAGTGAGGCATGTAATGGTGGCACAGTGAGGCATTTAATGGTAGAACAGTCTTGCATGTAATGGTGGCAGAGTCTGGCATGTAATGGTGGCACAGTCTGGCATGTAATGGTGGCACAGTCTAGCATGTAAGGGTGGCACAGTGAGCCATGTAAGGGTGGCTCAGTGAGGCATGTAATGGTGACACAGTCTGGCATGTAAGGGTGGCACAGTGAGGCATGTAAGGGTGGCACAGTGAGGCATGTAAGGGTGGCACAGTGAGGCATGTAATGGTGGCACAGTCTGGCATGTCATGGTGGTACAGTCTGGCATGTAATTGTGTCACAGTGTGGCATGTAATGGCACAGTGAGGCATGTAATAGCACAGTGAGGTGAGACGGGCATGACTAGTAGGAAGGGGGTCGTCTTATTCGGCGAGTATATGCCAAAACCAACATTTTAGCTGGAAAATTAGGGGGTCGTCTTATAAGCCCAGTTGTCTTATACGCCGGCAAATACGGTATGTCAATAATGACATGTGCATTGATTAGTGCTTAATGATGAGGATAGTATCTAGACTAACATGTGCACCACAAACATTACCTCAATGATGAACACTAAACCGACTGTTTAAAAATTATGAAATAACTTATTGCCAATGATTGATTCCCAATTTTTTTATTGTGACAAATGTGAATAAAATATTAAATAGAAACAAATACCGGTAGTTCACAGATTAGTGAAATATATATTTCATGAAGCTCGACTAGTCTTCTTATGAAGAAATTCACGGTGACTCCAAACAATGAACACCAAAGAAAAAATGTGGCAATGAGATAGATGAAAGATCCTCCACCTGAGATATCAATGCAGCTTACCGACAGGTTTGATCTCTTTTTAGGGAGATCGTATACGCATGTGACTGATTACTCTGCTCTAGGTCTCAGTGGAAAGCAGCAAACACTCCTACATTGCTTGTATGTCATTCACCATGTATTCGATATTAGTATGTCCCCATAAAAAAAAAAAAGCTACCATAGCGTGATACGCGCCTAGAGAAAACATACAGCTGTGATAGGAAGAGCACCACTCTAAACAGCCGCTTTAGGATCGCTGACAGTTCAGCCATTCATATTTACATTTCATGTTCTTGTCAGAACTTAAAGCGGAGGTTTGGCCATTTTTTTTTTTAAGTCAGCAGCTACAAATACAGCAGCTGCTGACTTTAAAAAAAAGGACACTTACCTGTCCAGCGCGCCCGCAATGTCAGCAGCTATGGCTGAGCAATCGCTCGGTCCCCGCCAGCCTGACAGCTTCACAGCCCGATTCCCTACTGCGCATGCGTGAGGATCGCGGCGCCCCGTCACTCCTGAGAACAGTATTTCCCAGAAGACAGCGGGGGGTGACGTCACAGCCTGGATTCCCCGCGGGAATCAAACCCGGAAGTGGTGCAAATACCTGTCTCAGGCAGGTATCTGTACCCTCTCCCCCCTGAAAGGTCCAAAATGTGTCACCGGAGGGAGAGAGGGATCCAAAAAGCAGAGGTTCAGTTTTTGTGTGAGCCTCCGCTTTAATTGAACAAGCTGAAGTTAGAAGCTGATTGGTTACTATGCACAGCTGAACCAGATTTTGCACTCTCTAATTTTAGCCCACGTTCACATCCGGCCGATTTGGCATGCAACTTGATAAGTCAAATTGCATGCCAAATTAGCGGCTATTGCCAGTGTTCTCTCAAAATACTGCTACCCATCAGAAAATGCAACCGAATTGACGTTCCATTGCTGCCATCTTGGTAGCCCCGCACTCGCACAGTAAACCTACAGTCAGAAGACGGCAAATGGACATCTTTTTACACCCACTAAAGTCTTGCATTTCACACTTATTTTTACCAGTAAACTGAGGTTATATAGTGAAATCCATTATTTGGAAGTGTGTGACACTGTTTTAATATTGAATTTTAAAAGTTTTGGCAAGCCTGCTGATCTGACAGGTTTGCTAAGCTGCTAACACTGCTGATTTTAAATTCAACATCAAAACAGTGTCACAGACTTCCAAATACTGTAATTCACTATATAAGCTCAGTTTACTGGTAAACATACGTGTAAAATGCAACACTTCTGTGGGTGTAAAAAGATGTCTGCTTGCCTTCTGACTGTAGGCTTACTGAAGATGATGGCGGGTGTACCAAGATGGCAGCGGAACGTCACTTCCGTTGCATTATCTGATAGCCCCCAGCGTCCGAATCGGTGCAGCGCCACTCCGATTCCAAAAAGTAGTTCCTGCACTTTGAGGGTGATTTGAATAGACATCTGTGCATGAACTCGCAGAGATGTCTGTCAAATCGCGTTCAAAGTCAGACCGTATAGCCGGTTTAAAATCGCGCAAGTTAAGCTGAACTCGCACAATTTCTAACCCGCAGTCGGTGTGAACCTGGGCTTAGGACTGGTTCACATTTTTCTTCCGCCTTTAAGAGCCAAGTCGCATGAGATGTCAAAATCAATGGTTCGTTATGAGAGCCATCTAAACTGGCCTCACTTGTGTCGGTTTGACTTTGAAAATGCTTCCTGCACTACTTTGGTCCAACTTTGCCATGATTTCAGTCCATTGATTTGAATAAAAGTCGGGATCATCATCCTAACAGATGTCAACGGATGGCCACGCCCCATGGCTGTATACAAACTGGCAGACATCGCAGATGACACAACGGACGGGAGCCAGCGTCGGCGGAGAAGACAACAGCAGAGGGAGAAGACCGGGGAAGAACACATTAGCGGAGGGCAGGGCCGGTACTAGGGGTGGGCGGGAGGGTCGAGTGCCCTGGGCGCGACCATTTGCTATAGGAGGGGGGGCGCAGGTGAAGTTCTGCCACAGCTGCCAGTGTGTACACCTGTGTGTCATAGCCAGCGGGCAGCAGCACTGAACAAATTTTGTGTGCCGAGTCACGAGTGCGCTCCTGCATTCGTCACCGCCCTCTCTGCCCTGTCAGCTTCACTGTTTAATCCCGCTCCCCCTACGGAGGAGTCTCGTAGTCCCTGCCAGCGCCGTGACGTCACTCACGGCCGGAGGCGAGGTGGGAGGATCAGAGGAGCGCAGGGAGCTGTGTCGGCGCTGTGAGCGAGAGGAGCCGGGGACTCGAGAAGCCTGGCTCTAGCTGGAAGCTTGCAGACAGTGAGTGTGCTGAGTCCGGACTGAAGTCACTTAACTTGTGTAAAGTAAGAAGAACTTAGAGCAGATTAATAAATGGCTGGATGGGGGAGGGGAGGAGGCTTCTGAGGCAAGGTTATTGACCACTCTATTAAGAAAAGACAGATAAAAAAATATGATCCAACAATGTGACCTCACAGTTTTTAAAAAGATTTTATTTCAGCCAAATGAAGGAAAGATAATCAGAAGTAAGAAGCAGGCTCTCAGATATATACAAGATACCGCACTTCAAATACAATGTACAGTATATAATGTCAATATTTTTTCTTAGATCTTACATAGAAGAGGGAGGAATTAAAACCCTGATCAGGTTTATTTATTTTTGCTTTCAGTGTCTTTCTGCAGAAATCTCTCTTCACGTCTGGCCATGGGAAATTAAATTAGAGTGAATTTCCCCAAAACAGGGGGGGGGGGGGGCGCAGTTTGCCATCTTCGCCCTGGGCACCAAATGGCCTTGTCCCAGCACTGGCGGAGGGAGAAGGAGAAAACGGGAGGAAGAATACATCAGCGGAGGGAGAAGACAGCAGCAGAGGGAGAAGACTGGAGAAAGAAGACATGTTTGAGCTTTGACAGTGGACATTCTTCACTTTTAATAAAGGACTTTGTCAAAAACTGTCTCTTGTTTTAATTCACACTACACTGCTTTTTTTAGGGGTGAATGGATAGGGGTACAATGCATTCCGTTCATTGAAGTCGCATGGAATTCGGACATGAAGTCACAAGACAAAATTGAATTGGAAGTTGTACGACTTTTGTGTCGGATCAGTGTGAAAATAGCCTTAGTAGTTCAACCACACTGTCTATAAGCATTACAACTTAAAGTATCTCACAAAAGTGAGTACAACCCTCACATTTTTGTAAATATATTATTATCTCTTTTAATGTGACAACACTGAAGAAATTACACTTTGCTAAACTAGCCATTAAAGGGGTTGTAAAGGTTCACGTTTTTTCACCTTGATGCATCCTATGCAACAAGGTGAAAAAACATCTTATGATTACCAGCTCCCCGGCCCCCTGTTTTACTTACCTGAGCCTTGGAAAGTCCCATGTCGCGAAAGCGCTCTTCCTTTGCCCGGGCCGCTGGGCTCTTCATTGGATAGATTGATAGCAGCACAGCCATTGGCTCGCGCTGCTGTCAATCAAAACCAATGACGCCGGCGCCGTGGGGCGGGGCAGATTCCTGTACTCGGCGGGTATAGACGCCGAATACAGGACTCGGGAGCATGCCCACAAGGTAACCCCCTTGGGAGAGTGCTTCCCAGAGGGGATTATCTGAGGCGGGCAAGAGCCAAGAGAGCCACCGTGAGACCGCAGAAAACGCCATTAGGGGCCACACTGTGCAAAACGAGCTGCACGGTGGAGGTAAGCATGACATGTTTGTTATTTAATTTTTTTTTTTAACCTTTACAACCACTTTAACCACTTGCCGACCGCCGTACGAACTTATAAGTCGGCAGAAGGGCACGGACAGACAAATGGGCGTACATGTACGTCCCTTTAAATTTGCCGCGGTGTGGTCGATGCATGCGACCCTTTCATATCTTTCATCTTGTTAACAATTACCAGCAGCGTATGGTGTAATTCGTATGTTATTGTTGTGGATATATGTTATTAATTTATTGTGTTACGTGTAAAAAGGGCAATATAACCGATCAATGCTATTTACGTAATTAGGTGCTTTCACAGATCAAAAAATGATCTCTTGTACAAAAGGAAATGTTATCAAGCTACAGCATAATGAATGTGGTAGGTCATCTGATTAAAGGAAATGGGCTAGCCTTTCTTAAAGAGAAGCTTCATCTGGTTTGTAAAAAAAATAAAAGTTAGCGGCTACAAATACATAGAGGGAGATTTACTAAAGCTGGGTTGGTGGGGGGTGTAAAATCTGGAGCATATAAACCAATCAGCTTCCAGGTTATTTATTAAAGTGGATGTAAACCCAATTTTTTTTTTTTTTTGCTGTCACAATGTATAGTAAAAGATTTCCTATCATCTGTGCCCAGTCTTGCTACAAAGAGTTTATCCAGCTCTGAGCAATCCTCTTTTCTTTTTTCAGTGAGATAAACGGACAAACAGGAGAAACATTTTGTCTGTTCTTCCCCCTTGCTGTGAATGACAGGTTATTTACATATCTTTTAAACTAGCCTGAGACAGGCATTATTTTTTAATTCCAACCCCCACTCCTTTTTTGAAGTCACATGGTTACTTTTCTGGATTTTGACGGGATGTTAGGGATCATAGCAGAATTTAGTGTAAGGGGAATGTAGAGGTGGGTGAGGAGTCTACTGACATCACGACTCCACCCATCAGGCTCCAGACAACAGACCCACCCACAGAATCTGCAGTTTTTCAGTTCTTATAACAGACAGAGTGGAAACATTTGACAGGTAAGGATACATGCAGGAGGCATGTATATCCTTATAGATCAGCACTATGGCACAAGTTTAGAAAGGATGAGAGTGGGTTTACATCCACTTTCATTGAACAAGCTGACGTTAGAAGCTGATTGGCTACCATGCACAGCTGCACCAGATTTTCAGTGCACCAGTTTTAGTAAAACTCATGGAGTCCAGTACTGTTGGCTGGTGAGTGCACAGTCATGGGACTGAGAGGCATGCCTGAAGGGACTGGGTGCAAGCAGGCAGGGCCGATCCTAGGGTCACAGGCGCCTGGGTGCAGAAATATTTCTGGCGCCCCCACAAAGGGGCGTGGTCATCTTACCAACTCCTCCCCTTTACAAATGTTTCTGTGGCAATGACTCAAACACAAAGATGCTCCTCTAAGAAGTCTTTGTTGCCTAGGGATCCTCCCATGATCTTTTAACAATAAAGAAAATACTGGAAGAGCGTACACTGAGATCTGGAGGGGAACCTCTCTGATACTGTTAGAAAGTGCCCCAAAACATAGTACAGGAGATGGTCAGAGACTGTAGACATGATACAAGAGATGGTCAGAGACTGCAATCATAGTACAGGAGATGGTCAGAGAGTGTAGACATATTAAAGGAGACAGTCAGTGACTGGAGATATAATACAAGAGATAGTCATAGACTGCAATCATAGTACAGGAGATGGTCAGAGAGTGTAGACATATTAATGGAGACAGTCAGTGACTGGAGATATAATACAAGAGATGGTCATAGACTGCAATCATAGTACAGGAGATGGTCAGAGAATGCAGACATGATACAAGAGATGGTCAGAGACTGCAATCATAGTACAGGAGCTGGTCAGAGAATGCAGACATGATACAAGAGATGGTCAGAGACTGCAATCATAGTACAGGAGCTGGTCAGAGAGTGTAGACCTATTACAGGAGACAGTCGGTGACTGGAGATATAATACAGGAGATGGTCAGGGACTGCAGACATACTACAGGAGACGGTCAGGGACTGCAGACATACTACAGGAGATGGTCAGAGACTGCAGACATACAACAGGAGATGGTCAGGGACTGGAGAAATAATACAGGAGACGGTCAGGGACTGGAAGAATAATACAGGAGACAGTCAGAGACTGCAGCTATAATACAGGAGATGGTCAGAGACTGCAGTTCCTATTGACATAAGTAGATAATGGCCGATCGGCTCTCACCTGACCAACAACAGTTCCTCAGTCAGCTCAATCTGAATTGCTCATGGATACTCCACTGGGTAGAGCCCAGATCTGTATTCTGGCAATGACTCCAATCCTTTCTCCGCCAGGGATGGCACTAGGCTGTGTGGCTTTCCCTCTGGTGGCGCACGGCAGCGGGGTTCTTTCTCTGATGGTGTTCTCTCAGCACTGTCCTCTCCCTCTGGAGTCCTGGGTGCACTTCCCTCAAAGCTTTCCTGGGGTCCTGGCTCTCTCTCTCTCTCCCCCATTCAGCTGAACATGCCGTGTGGGCTGCAGTCTCTTTTTTACAGTGGGGCTGCCAGTCCTCGAACTACAAGTCCCACAATCCTCTTCTCTGCTCCTTTTTCTATTCTATTTCTTCCCTGCAAGCATCGCTAGTACAGCATTGCGCGTGAAGAGAAGGAGGAGAGAGAGTGGGAGGAGGAATGAAGAGCCCGCAGCTGCAGTGGCGTCACTAGGGTTGTTGTCACCAGTTGAGGTAAAACATGGTGTTGCCCCCCTTCCTCCACCTATAGTCGCCCCTACAGACCCCCTCCACTAAGTATAGACCCCCTCCGTCAGTGCAGACTCCTAACTAAGTATAAACCCCCTCCCTCAGAACAGACCCCCCAGGACAAACCACCCCCCATGAGTACAGACACCCCCAGGACAAACCCCCCATTAGTACAGACTCCCACAGGACAACCCCCCATAAGTACAGACTCCCCCAGGATAACCCCCCATTAGTACATACTCCCCCAGGACAACCCCCCATTAGTACAGACCCCCCCAGGACAACCCCCCATTAGTACAGACCCCCCCAGGACAAACCCCCCATTAGTACATACTCCCCTAGGACAACCCCCCATTAGTACAGACTCCCCCAGGACAACCCCCCATTAGTACAGACCCACCCAGGACAACCCCCCATTAGTACAGACCCACCCAGGACAACCCCCCATTAGTACAGACCCCCCCCCAGGACAAACCCCCCATTAGTACATACTCCCCCAGAACAACCCCCCATTAGTACAGACCCACCCAGGACAACCCCCCATTAGTACAGACCCCCCCAGGACAAACCCCCCATTAGTACATACTCCCCTAGGACAACCCCCCATTAGTACAGACTCCCCCAGGACAACCCCCCATTAGTACAGACCCACCCAGGACAACCCCCCATTAGTACAGACCCACCCAGGACAACCCCCCATTAGTACAGACCCCCCCCCCAGGACAAACCCCCCATTAGTACATACTCCCCCAGAACAACCCCCCATTAGTACAGACCCACCCAGGACAACCCCCCATTAGTACAGACCCCCCATTAGTACATACTCCCCTAGGACAACCCCCCATTAGTACAGACTCCCCCAGGACAACCCCCCATTAGTACAGACTCCCCCAGGACAACCCCCCATTAGTACAGACCCACCCAGGACAACCCCCCATTAGTACAGACCCCCCCCCAGGACAAACCCCCCATTAGTACATACTCCCCCAGAACAACCCCCCATTAGTACAGACCCACCCAGGACAACCCCCCATTAGTACAGACCCCCCCAGGACAAACCCCCCATTAGTACATACTCCCCTAGGACAACCCCCCATTAGTACAGACTCCCCCAGGACAACCCCCCATTAGTACAGACCCACCCAGGACAACCCCC
The DNA here is from genome assembly GCA_029574335.1 of Rana kukunoris. Lineage (NCBI taxonomy): Eukaryota > Metazoa > Chordata > Amphibia > Anura > Ranidae > Rana > Rana kukunoris. The sequence goes on from CM056052.1 coordinate 136,597,464, forward strand.
CATTAGTACAGACCCACCCAGGACAACCCCCCATTAGTACAGACCCCCCCCCCCAGGACAAACCCCCCATTAGTACATACTCCCCCAGAACAACCCCCCATTAGTACAGACCCACCCAGGACAACCCCCCATTAGTACAGACCCCCCATTAGTACATACTCCCCTAGGACAACCCCCCATTAGTACAGACTCCCCCAGGACAACCCCCCATTAGTACAGACTCCCCCAGGACAACCCCCCATTAGTACAGACTCCCCCAGGACAACCCCCCATTAGTACAGACTCCCCTAGGATAACCCCCCATTAGTACAGACCCACCCAGGACATGGCAGGCTGAGGCGCTCAATCTCAGCTGAATCAGGCGGCAGCTCGGCGCTCGCTCCCGCACGCTGTCTGAAGTTGGCTGTGGCAGAGGTCACGGTGGGTGGAGCCGAGCGGCCGTGTGACGTCACGTCGTCGCATCCCGCTCGGGTCCCGGATTGCTTCGGCGGCTCGGCGGCTCGGCGGCTCGGCCGCTCGGAAATAAAAAAAAAAAAAAAAAACAACCTCCTCGGCGGCTCGGCGGCTCATTTAAAAAAAAAAAAAAAAGAACCTCCTCGGCGGCTCGCTCGGCGCCTCGCGCATGACAGCGCTGGGTGCGGGGCACCCACTGCACCCCGGGTAGGATCGGCCCTGCAAGCAGGGGTGGATGCATAGTCAGTCTAGAAGGACTTTGATGTCTTAACCAGAAAGTCTAGTGAAAGGGGCAGCTGCAGTCAGGTGGGCTGGCAGTGCCTGGAGAGGTGGTGCTGAGATCAGTAGCCACAGGAATAGGACAGCTAAGCACTGGGACTTCTTTTCTGCTACACTACCAAAGTGGCCCATGGTCCCTGCCGGCAAAGGGCATTTTCTACAGATCTAACCGAGTCTATGTTGGATCATCCTTGCAGTGCTAGCTGGTCCTGAGAGATGTAGTTCTACAAGCAAGATTGTGGTGGAGGTAGAATGAGAAGTGTATATAATGTGTGTATATAGTTTGTGTCCCTGAAGAAATATTTCTGTGGTGATCAAACATTTGCCACATTTGTGTGTGTATAGCTGTGCCGAGAGCGCAATGTGCCGAGAGAGCACTCTTGGCATAGTCACCGGTGGCTAATGGAAAGCTCCCATTCGCAGCTTGCAAACTGGAGCTTTCTGATCATGTAACCGCCATGGCAGCCACAAGACCATAAGCGCCGCCCTGCCTCCCAGCATACTAAACCTGTCAAAGCGGCGGCAGGCGTCGGCTCTAAAGGGGTTAATAAAATGAGCTAATCATTTCAAGCAATGAAGTTGTTTATGACTTTTTCTAAAACCATCTCCTTTGCAAATGTAGCGGTACCACCATAAGGGCTACTAAGTTATGTGGCACACGTTTCACAATGCCCAGCATGGCATACAATTCTCAGTCACTCTAAGGCCACGTACACACGATCGGTCAAAACCGATGTAAACGGACTGAAGGTACGTTTCATCGGTCCAAACCGATCGTGTGTGGGCCCCATCGGTCAGTTATCCTTCAGTCAAAAAAAATAGAACTTGCTTTAAAATTTAACCGATGGACGCCTAACCGATAGGTCAAAAACGATCGTTAGTATGCAAAAGCATCGGTTAAAAAGCAGCGCATGCTCAGAATCAAGTCGACGCATGCTTGGAAGCATTGAACTTCGTTTTTTTCAGCACGTCGCTGTGTTTTACGTCACCGCGTTCTGACACGATCGATTTTTTAACCGATGGTATGTAGGCACATGAGACCATCAGTGAGCTTCATCGGTTAACCAATGAAAACGGTCCTTCGGACCGTTCTCATTGGATGGGCTGATCGTGTGTACGCGGCCTAAGACAATAAACATAGTCCATGTGTTTGTTGTTTGTTTGTTTTATTGAGGGGATTTAACTTGGATGGGCTAAGGAAAATATGAGATGGCCAGTGAATTGTAGAACCATCAATTGGTGAATTGTAGTATAGTGCCCCCTTACTTTCTGTAGGGCCGTTATGCTAAAGTTAGTGGGGAATGGGAGAATTATGCAGCTCCCATTCACAATTTGTCAAATTCAGGCTGTTATCATTCCCAGAACTGTCCTGTGGGTCGGTCTGCGCTCCAGGGGTGTGTTCCCATCCCTGGGCAACAGCTGACACTAGAGGGGTTCTGGCAGACTCGTTTTCCTCAGCAGCCAATCAGAGGAGTTGGTATCCAAGGCCTGATACTCAAGCTATCTCTCTGCTCATCAACCTTTCCTGTCCTGTACCATGTTGATGTTGGCCATGTTGGGCCTTGGAATAAACAATTGAAGAAAACCCAACTAAAGACTGGACATTCGCTCTCTAGCTCAACTCACAAGTATCACCCCTAGACATCTTCCAGGTAACACAACACGCCGATCCCACTTATACTCAGCTGCTCCTGAATGGGGTAGTGCTACAGTAGAAAAATCAGTTGGTGAATTGTAGAACAATCATTTGGGGCAACTATGTACACTCCCTGTACACATCACTACTTCAGTCCTCCAACACTTTCCTTGCTTGCAGACTATTCTTCTTCCTTCCTCCTGCACAACTCTTAATCCTCAGGACCAGCTAGCACATGTAAGGTGAGGCCTGACACTGGCTCAGCCAGGCCTCAGGAACTGCCCTTTGCAGGCAGGGACCACAGGTCCTTATAGTGTAGAATGAAAATAAAAAGTGCTAGCTGTCCTACAGATGGACTACTGCTCCCAGTCAGCTCTCTTCAGGCATTGCCAGCCCTCCTGGCTGCAGCTGCCCAACACCAATGCCCATGACACCATCGTTCTCTTCACTGCCTCTGCACCCATCCAGGCTGCATGCTCCCAGTTCTCTCAGGCGTACCTCCCCAGTCCTCATGACTGTGCATGTCATCAGCTTTTCCTTTCCCTGAAAACTTGCCCAGCAATGCTAGCTCCTGATCCTTTTACACTTTCTTGAAGAGCTCTATCGGCACCTGAGCCCCAGGCCCAAGGTCAACCCCCCCAAACTGGGGGAGCTCCCTCAAAGGCCTTGACAGCCTAGCACTCATCTTCAAGCTCTGAACAACTCCTTCCCAGCTGGGCTGACCACTAGTATTTAAGGATGCATGCCCCCTGCCAATTCAGGTTGGGAATTGGTCAGGGTTACGTAGAACACCCCAGGCAGCTCCACATTTATTTTATTTTCAAATTAAAAGCACACATTTAATTTATTTTAAAATTGAATGCATGTAGAATGGACACGGAGGATTTGTTTTGTGGGTATAACCATAACATGTACACTTTTCTGGAAATGTTCCTTAAAGCAGAGCTCCACCCAAAAGGTGAAACTCTGCTTGTCTGCCTCCTCCTCTCTCTGCTGCCACATTTGGCAACTTTTGGGGGGAGCAGATACCTTGCTTTGACAGGTACCCGCTCTCATTTCTAGCTGAGCTCGCCAAAAGTTCAGCCCTCTCCTCCTTCCTCTGCATGCACAGTAGATTATCGGATGTGAAGCCTCAAGACTTCTTTGGTGATTAACCAAAGACCCCTTTCACACTGGGGCTTCAGCTGTGGTAGCATTAAAGTGCAGCTAGTTTTAGCGGTGCCTTAGCGCTGTTTAAGTGGCGCTTTTTGGCCACTAGCAGGACACTTTTAGCCCCCGATAGCAGCCGAAGAAAGGGTTAAAAGTGTCCATGTTGCAGCACTTATGAAGCGCTTATTAGGTGCTGGCCATTATTTCAATTGGCAGGGCATTTTAGGAACTCCCAAACCGCTCCAAAGATGCAGCTTGCAGGACTTTTCCTAATGTCGCACAAGCGCAACTTTCCAGTGTGAAATGTCACACTGAAATGAATGGGAGGGGGTTTCAGGTAATTTACAGGCACTATTTCCAGCACTAAAACACCTGAAAACCACCTCAGTGTGAAAGTGGTCTTAGTGGAGATGGCCACTGCAGCACCTGATAGCTGCTTACTTTAATTTTTTTCTGAAAGGGCCTAGAGCTCCTCTTTAACAGGGTGTTAGAACATTTTAGAATGAAGAAGTGCAGATCAATCTATACAGCTGACTCTTGTAGACAATGCCAAACCTTCTCTGTAGTGATTATAGAGTAGTGTATACACTGCTTGCAAACCGCCCCAAAGATGCTGCTTGCAGGACTTTTTCAAACTTCCTGCATATGCAACGCACCTGTGTAAAAGCACTCTGTCTTTCACACAGGGACTTCAGATGAGGCATTTTTAAGGCGCTTTACAGGCACCATTTTTAGCGCTAAAGCACCCGAAAAAATGCCCCAGTGTGAAAGGGGTCTTAAAGTAATATTAAAGTCAAGTTTTTTTTATTTTTTTATAACAAACATGTTATAATTACCTGCTCCGTACAATGGTTTTGCACAGAGCAGCCCAGATCCTCCGCTTCTCTGGTCCCTCACTGGCAGCGGCTGTCCTGGCTCCTCCCTTCTTTCAAGTGCCCCCCCTAGCAAGAACTTGAGCTTTTAGGACCCCTTTAAGTACTAAGCAGGTAGTATGTGCTCCAGTGGCGGCTCGTCCATAGGGGGCGCCCGGGCACCGCCCCCCCCTCCTGTAGTCATTAAAAAAAAAAACGAAAGAAAAAAAAAACGGCCCTTTAAGGCTTTTAAACATTCGTTTTGCAGCGCTACGCTAATAACATACACTCACGCATTGCCTGAGTGTATGTTATTGTGGCCAGCCTAGTCAGATAACCAGACATAGGGCGCCGATTATCTGACTAAGGACAGCTGGTTGGCTGTGGGGAAGTGCCTGTCAGAACCAGTGGCTCTGATAGGCTTTCCCAGTACAGTCCTTCAGCTCCCGGATGTCTAGTGGGCTACGTCCCTTGAATAAGACTGACACCGTCTCAGCCAATCAGGTTTCAGTGATTCTGTTTATCCGTAACCTGATTGGCTGGAGCGTCATCGAGGGCAGCAGAAGACAGCGAGGGACAGTGGAAGGAGGATGGCGAACCCCAGAAAGGTAAGTGCCAGGCGGGGTGGAGCAATCTGACTGGCAGCATTTTACAGGGAAGAGTGGGGACAATTGATGTGGGGACAATTGATGTGGGGACAATTGATGTGGGCACCAGTGGGGGACAATTAATGTGGGCACAGTGGGGACAATGGATGTAGGCACAGTGGCAACAATTGATGTGGGCACAGTGGCAATTGATGTGGGCACAGTGGCAATTGATGTGGGCACAGTGGCAATTGATGTGGGCACAGTGGCAACAATTGATGTGGGCATAGTTGTAACAATTGATTGCATGGCACAGTGGCTGTGTTTGGCATGGCACAGTGGTGACAATTGATGGCATGGCACAGTGACTGCCTTTGATGGGCACAGTGAGGCTGCAATTGTGTTGTTTTTTTTTGTTTCATTTGTTTGGGCCCCCCAAAAAAATGTGAGCACCAGTCGCCACTGATGTGCTCCCTGTATCCGAATGTGTGACTTTCAGGTCCCAATTGACTGTTAGGTATTGTATTCACTGCTATTCTTTAATATCTGGCTGTTTTATTCTGATACAGTACCTGTATATGATGCCGTGCATACAGTAACACGTTGTAGATGTCTTTAACAGATTGTGCAATGTAATATACAACATTACAGTGCTTCTTGGTTATCTGAAAAACCTTCAGAGCAGCTTACATGCTTCACATACCATTGCACTGATGTCTAACACATGTTTCCAGTGATATTAACATCATATCATGAAAACTCTTTTTGCCAATAGATACTTACCGGTAGTTACAGTGATACACATTTCCATAAAATTTAACTAAAGCAAAACTTTAACTTTAGTTTTAGATAGAGTAGAGAGGGAATACAACATCTGTGAGATTTTTTTTTTTAGTCTGTGGCCCCGTTAGAGAGATTCACCCTATCTGTCCTGTTTACAGTTATTAGCAAGACGTGAAAGAAAATCCCAAATTTTGGGTTGTCACTAGAAAAGGAATAGAGGTGACACTATTTTTCGTGACTATGATGACAACCAGTAAATCTCTAACTTTACAGAGATTTAATTTCACTTTCTATTTTGACTGTAAAACAGGAGGTGAAGGGAAATCTACCCAACGCGGGCACAGATGGTAAAACATCTCACCCTCGCTTACACTACCCAAAGTGAAAAAAAAAAACATGTTTTTTATGCCTTTAGTTCTGCTTTAAATCGAAACTCTATGCAAATATAAAGACACACATTTTACAACGCAGCTCTGTACCTATTAATAAATCCCCAAAAATATTAAATGTAATCAATGTAAGTACTTGATTTTTAACAGATATCAGGCTTTTGCTGTCCCTGTAGAGCAGGGCTGGAGTTTGAAAGGAAGAAGCAGTACAAGTAGCCAGTCAATTTATGTGCTGACTTGAGGCATGCTGATAGAAGGAGAAAGCAGAGTGACAGAGAGATGAACTCATCATTGTGTTGCTTTTTTCGATGTCCAGTCATAGGCTGGGGAGGGTCCAGGATGACCTGAGACCAAAGGAGGTGGGTTGAAAGATGCTGGCCATCAGACTGAGGACATTAAGTGGCAGAAAAAAACCACTCTGATTTAGTTTACATGTGTTGCGCTATATAAGTTCTTCACTCACTCACTCACTCACTCACTCACTCATATATATATATATATATATATATATATATATATATATAATTTCACCTAGTTTTTTTTGTCTGGAGTGCTGCTTTAATGGTTATTATTAAGAATGTGTTTAAGAGCATGTAATGACAATATTTAAGGGGTACTTCCACTTTACTTGCTTTAAACACCCCTTATAATAGCATAGAGGAGACACATTCTTCAATATTCCCCAAATCATGCTTTTTTTTGGGGGGGGGGGGGGTTATGATTTCTTCTACCAGGGCCCTGAAGTTTCTAGTTATGCCTCGGAGGTAGATCATGGTTTGATCTAAGTTTGGTGGTAGGGTTAGAGTTATGCTGTGTACACACGGTCGTTTTTTGTGATGAAATAAAACAACGTTTTAAAAAACGTCATTTAAAATGATCGTGTGTGTGTGCAAAATGTCTTCTGAAAAACGACCAAAAAAAATTCGAACATGCTTCAATTTTTTATGTCGTTTTTCAGAATGTCATCTTCTGTTTCACAAAAATGATCGTGTGTGGGCAAAACAACGTTTTTAAAGCAAGTTATGAGACGGGAGCTTCAATGGAACAGAGTGCCGTCGAACGCGGTGTACGTAACCGCGCTTTGCAAGAGCATTTTCAGAGAATGATGGTGTGTAGGCAACGTCGTTTTTTAAAATGAAGTTTGAAAAACAAAGTTTTTTTACATGAGAAAAAACAACGGTTTTTACAAGACAAAAAAACGACCGTGTGTACGCGGTATTAGGGTCAGGAACAGTGTATTTTATGTAAGTCCAAAAAAAATGTTTTATTTAATATCAATGTCACATAGTATAAGTGCAAGTGGATCCAGGACATGCACCAGTGATTATGCAGCTGTAACCCAGCTCAAAAAATTCCATATACAAAGTATTAATCCATAGATAATAACTGTAATGAACACTGCAGTGATTCCACAATTGAAGTGCCCACCACTAGTGTTGAGCAGAATATGCCATATTCGATTTCGCGATATATATCTCGAATATATAGTCGAATATTCGAGATATATTCGCTAAATACGAATATTCGTGATATTTTTTGGAAATGAAATGATTGCGAAATTTCGCTATTGCGAAATTTCGAGAAATGCGGAAGGAGCACTCTGATTGGCTCAGAATATTCGTGATATTTTATAATACCAAATAATTGCGAAATTTCGAGAAATGCGGAATGGAGCACTCTGATTGGCTCAGAATATTTGTGATATATTACAATACAAAATAATTGCGAATATTCGGCAAATGCGGAAGGAGCACTCTGATTGGCTCAGAATATTCGTGATATATTACAATACAAAATAATTGCGAATATTCGGCAAATGCGGAAGGAGCACTCTGATTGGCTCAGAATATTCTTGATATTTTATCGTAATTTCGCAAAAATGCGAATGAGAAATTGATTGCGGAATTTCGACAGTAACACTCTGAAATCGAATACATGTGTTATTTTAGCTAAAAACAATATTGCGAATTTCTCGAAAATAATCGCGCGATATCGCTATAGCCGAATAATCGCATTGCGATTTTTCGGCAATATAAAATGATCACTGCAGCTACTCGGCCCAAGGTCTCTAATCATACCAGCAATGCTTTTAGACGTCGATGGGGATCTCTAGGATGTGATCTGTTCTAAAAAAAATACGAATATTCGAAATAGCGAATATTCACCGCGAAATTCGGAATATATCGCGAATACTCGAATATGCCATAATACGAATATTCGTGAGCAACACTACCCACCACCATATTCAAATGGTCGCTTACCAGAGGGCAAGCACAAATGCACATTATAACCCAGCCGCGGCCTTTAGCTTGCAGGAGAGTGATGGTACCAGGAAGAAGATTCTCACCCAGAATGTACCTCAGCATAAACTAGGGTCCTTCGACATAATATGCGGTCTGCGGAATCATTCACATAGCATGTAAGGAAGAAGAGGGACCATAGCGTAATACCATAGGAACTGATTTATTTATTAAAAAGTAATGTACTTACAAACAGCAGGGAAAAAATCACATATAAATCTGCCGGCCGGGAATGTAGGAGCCCTTCCTCCTCAAGACGACGTGGTGACGTGACTGCTTTTTCTTTATTATTGGCGCAGCTTATCTTTTTGCTTGTCTATATTTTGTTTATCCCACCTAAGCTGCTGCCTTTATTTTAATTTTTATTTTATTTACTCGATTTAGTAATTTTGTCTAGCGTGGTTTTTCCTTTTTTATTTTACGTAGTATAAGTGTCAGTCTGGGTTATTTACTAAAACTGCTGCATGCAAATCCTGGTGCAGCTCTGCATAGAAATCAATCAGCTTCCAGTTTATTGACAAAGCTTAATTTGAACAAGCCGAAGTTAGAGGTTCATTAGCTACCATACACATGTTTAAGTAAATCCCCCCCTCCCCTAGTATGTTTTAGGTAGGATTAAAAACAAATGCAAAATGTGTACTATTGTGTACAAGCAACAAATAATACACTTATATGTGGTATAGCTGCAATCACCAGTGCACATTTTTACTGACACATGTCAAAGTTGCAAAAGTGTTTTCAGACGTTAGGATTTGTTTTACCCTCGTCATGAAGAGGTTACTTTTTGTTTTTTCAGTTTGGATATAGTAAGGAAAGGTTTAAATATCTCAGTTTTTTCGCAATCGGTTTCCCATTGGAGAGATTTGCCTTCAATTCCTGTCTCATAGCCAAGTGAGAGGAAATCCCTTCAAAGTAAGGCAAACCAGAGGTGTCACCGGGGATCCCCATGGATTGATTGATTGAAGATTTCCCCTTAGGGATGGAAAATATCTCTAATAGAGGCCAGTAGTGTATTTAGGTTTTGTGCTGCCCTAGGCCTGACTAAACTCATTCAACCCCTAATTTAAATATGACCCACTCCTTCCTGTCAAGGCCACACCCCTTTCTCTTTAAGACCGCCCTAAAAAAATTGAGAGGGGACACTAAATCTGAGGGCCTGGGGAGGGGGGGCAATGGATTCCCTTAATTTGCATAGATGTCCTCTCACTTCCTGTTTGTTAATGGGGCAGGAAGTGAAGGGAAATCTCTGCAATGGGACAGGGATGGTAAAAAAAAAACTGACAGGGGCTTTAACCCCCCTTACTCTATCCAAAAAGAAAAGTGTTGCCTATAGTTCTAATTTAAGCACACATTTCTGATAATTTTATGGAGAGGACTAAGAAGATATAACCATGCCAATGGTGCAGCAGAAAACATACAGCACAGTGAGGAAGGTTTGTGTTCCAGGATGATAGGACAGTCAAAATGAGAAGCCGCCTCCCCCACAGTTACAGAATGCATACTGGAAGCAGTGGGGGCGCTAGACATAATTTTTCTCAGCCCAGTCCGCCCCATAAGACTGGCGTTACACTTACATTGTAGCGCAAGCCGGCGGAGACTCTTTCTGTTCTGCCCCCCCCCCCCCCTGTAAAGTGTTGGCCTAGGCCAGGATGCAGTGTTGATAGAGGCACAGGCAGCAATAAAACTATTCTAATCCCATTCCACTCCATCCAAAAAAAATTAATAAACAAGTTAGGCCGCTTACACACGATCGGTTTTGACCAATGAAACCGGCCTTAAGGCCAGTTTCATCGGTCCAAACCGATCGTGTGTACGGCCCATCGGACTGTCGTCCGTCGGACCAAAGTTTTAAAACTTGCTTTAAAATCGGACCGATGGATGCCTGATCATCTGGCCAAACCGATGGTTAGTACGCAAAAGCATCGGTCCAAAAACCCGCGCATGCTCAGAATCAAGTCGAGGCATGCTTGGAAGCATTGAACTTTGTTTTTTCAGCATGTCGTTGTGTTCTACGTCACCGCGTTCTGACCCAATCGGATTTTGGACTGATGGTGTGTACGCACATCAGACCATCAGGCCACTTCAGCGGTGAACCGATGAAAACGGTCCGTCGGACCATTCTCATCGGGTTGGACCGATCGTGTGTACACGGCCTTACACTTTAATTAAAGAAGAAGTGTTTTATTGTTGTGCATGTCCCCAGAGAAGAGATTACCCCACTTCCTGTCCTGGTGACAACCAGTAAGTAAGTAAGTCCAAATCTCTTAGACAGGAACACAAGCAGCATTGAAAACCTTACAGATGTGTTATCCCTTACCCACTCTATCCAAAACAAAACTGCAGATCTGTTTTAACAGATTTTTTGGAACATCTGCAGATCCGCTGAACTGGCACAAACATTACCTCTTTAACAAATCATCTAAATATTACTCAGCCTCCAAGAAAAATGTATAGCCGCACCCAGAGCTATACATTACAGTCTAAAGTACAATCTCTGCTTTGAATGTACCCTTATAGAAATTTGCTTAGTATGTAGAGATTTAACTTATTGTATGTCTGTCCTTACATAGAGTTATTATAGCAGGAACCATGGGAATGTCCCTTTTTATGCAATACGTAGAAGACACATGACTTTCATATGTTTCTGATTCATACGTGTATGAATAAAGGAAGTTTCCAAAGAAGGCAATTGGGCAATAGAGCAGCTTTCACTTTAGTGAGACCTATACACAACTTGCCGTCACTGTGTACAGAAGGTCTTTTCATGAATACTCGGTGGAAGGACTTACAAAGCTGTTTGGAAAGGGGGAAGCAGAAGGCTGGAAGAGGAATGTTGTGTATTAATCCTGTGTAATCATGAAGTCTCTGCGCTGGTTTCAATATTTTTTTTTCTAGGAAGAATCAAATTGCTCAGCTGTGTGTACTGAATCTCCCCTGACTGTTACGGAGTATACACAGAAGAAATGGAGCCAAGGTAAGCCGTTCGCCTTTTACGTCTTGGTGCTTGATTTACTAAAGCTGAATGTTCCTTCATCAGCTGCAAATCCTTGGAATGCTGTTAGATTTCTCCTTGGTTGTATTTGCAAATAATGCCCTTTACAATGTTTACTATTTTGTGCTCAAAGCTCATCCAGGACCATAAGCATGTACATTTACTAAAGGGTCTATTTATCTGTGTTTTTATACACCAGTTACCCAAGACTAACTAAGATTTAATTAGAAAAATATGAGAATTTTGGGTTAAAGTTATATGATAAATAGACCTTGAAATGCTGTGGCCGATCATTTCCAGTTCCAAACTTCGACTAATGGAACTTGTAGATTTTATGCTGTTTTTTGTTTTTGTTTTTTAAAGGTGTCATTTTATTGCACACAAACAACAGGTACATACAAACATAAATAATGATATTGGAGTAAACAATGCTCAATCATCAATATATCGCATCCAGGGCAGGACTTAGGGTGGTGGGGGCCCCTGGGCTTGAGTGTTGAAGGGGCCCCCTGGAGCCGAGAATTGGGGGGGATCGAAGATGTTGAGCGAGGGGGGATGCGCATTAAAGTTGTTGAGCGGGGGGGGCGAATTGAATTTGTTGAGCAGGGGGGCATTAAAATTGTTGAGCGGGGGGGTGCGCATTAAAGTTGTTGAGCGGGGGGGTGACTCTCAGGTGACCTATGCACGGAATGTGTCGGCTCTCTTCCCTTCGGCAGATATCCCCACACCGCTCCGGTTCCTCCTGGGGGGGTTTTGCAGTTGTTGAGCGGGGGGAGAGTGCCTCTTACATGTGCTGATAGCCAGAGCCACAGACTGTAATTAGCCTGGCTGTCGGTTTTCTTCCCTTCAGCAGCCACAGTCCTCCACACACCGCTCCGGTTCCTCCTGCTTCCGTGGTACCTCCTATTGCAGTGCGGGAAAATTAACCTTTTAGCGGGACTGCGGGAAGAAGCGGTCTGTGCGGGAAGGTCCTGCAGAATCCGTGCGTGTTGGGAGGTATGCGCAGGGCCGCCATCAGGAAATTTGGGGCCCCTTACACAGCTTAAGGCATGGGCCCCCTGGAGCAGAGGACCGGGGGGGTGCTGCCGCCTGAAATTGAGAAGCGGGGGGCTGCCACAAAAAAAGGAAAAAAAAAAATATATATATATATATAAAAAAAGGGGATAGCCACCCGGGGACCTGGGGGTCTCTGAGCCCTTTTAATAAAAAGAAAAAATAAACCTCTGGGCCCTTTAATAAAAATAAAATAAATAAATAAACATTTATAAAAAATACATAAAAAAGGGAGGTTGCCATCCGGGGCCCTGGGGACCTCTGGGCTTTTTAATAAAAAATATACACAAAAATAAAAAGATAAACATTTATAAAAAAAAATAAAAAAGAGGGGGGTTGCCACATGGGGCCCTGGGGATCTCTGAGACCTTAAATAAAAAAATATATATATTTTTTTTTTAAATGTATTTTTTTTTATAAAAAAAAAAGGGGGGTTGCCATCCAGGGGCGCTGGAGACCTCTGGGCCCTTTAATAATAATAATAATAATAATAATTTATATATAATTTTTTTTTTTTTTTTGAGGGTTGCCATCCGGGGCCCCCTATTGGGTGGGGCCCATGGGCTTAAGCCCAGTCAAGCCCAATGGTAAGTCCGGCCCTGATCGCATCTACAATATATCCAGTCGATATATATATCAACATATATATCTCAACGTAGAAGTTACAATTTTACATCCGTAGCTAAAGTGAGGAAAAATAAAACAAATATAAATAACCCTGACATTTGGTTGGAGAAAAGGAAAATAAGAAAGGATATGGTCTAAACGTACAACTCTATCCTATGAATCAAGCTCTAGGTCTTATGCCTCATACACACGGCCGTTTTTTTCAGAGAAAAAAAGTCAGACAGGATTTTTTTTAGGAAAGTCCGGCCATGTGTAGCCTCCATCTGACTTTTTTTTCCGGAAGTCCGACGGACATTGGATAGAGAACCTGTTCTCTTTCTTTCCGATGGACTCACAGCTGACTTTTGAACGGTCAAAAGTCTGACCGTGTGTACATGGCATCATAGTACGATCTGAATTGACCCATGAGTCCCAGATTTTAAACTTCCAGGGGCATCCCCTGGCCTCATATATCAATTTGTATAATGGAAGTACTCAGTTAATGATATAATGGGTGAGGATGGTGACTTCCATTGGGTAGTTATAGATTTCTTTGCATAAAACAAGACTATGCGTAAAAAGGTTTGTACACTTTTGGATAGACATTCATCGTCAATGTAGCCCAGTAGGCATCTCAAAGGGTTGAAGACATTGGGTGTTCGAGTGATTGAACTAATAAAAGCAGTGACTTCAGACCAAAATTTCCTAAATGTTGGAAACTACCAAATCATATGGTAAAATGTGCCATCTTATGATGTTTTTTTTGACAATCTTATGAAAGAGTCAGATTTATAAATGTGTGAATAGAAAAAAAAAATCGTCATCTCAGATTCAATAAACAGAAGGACATTTATTATGGTCCATGATGCCAAACTATGGCCCACCTAAACATAAAATGGGCTCTAGGTTGCTTTTGCCATGCAGTATTTAAAATCGTGGGCGCATAGTTACGCTGGACGCATCTGGCATTCCCATTTTAAAAATGCAAATGAGTAAGATACGCCGATTCACGAACGTACTTGCGCCCGGCGCATGTTTTAAGCGATTTGCGTAAGGGTTTCGTCCCGCATAAAGTTATTCCTCATATAGGAGGCGCAACCCATGCAAAGGTATGGACCAGGGAACGGACGCCGTCAAATTTTTCGTTGTGTACGCCGTTTACGTAGTACGTGAATAGGGCTGGGCGTAGGTTACGTTCACGTCGTAGGCAGTAATTTCGACGTGACTGTGAAAATGCGCACTGGGATGCGTCCAAGATACGACGCATGAGCCTTTCGTTTTTAGTACTTGTTTGAAGCTCAGCCCCTCATTTGCATAGGGTCACGCTTTATTTAAATGTAACACGCCCACTTCCAGCCCACTTCCACCTACTTTGACTTACGTCGGCTTACGCCGACGACTATACGCTACGCCGGCGCAACATTGGGAGCACTTGCTTTGTGAATTCCATGCTTGCCTCCCAACGTTGCGCCGGCGTAGCATAAAGAAGATACGCTACGCCCGCATTAAGATGCGCCGATGTATGTGAATCTACCCCATGGAATCTAGAAGCATACAGAGAATCTTCAGAGAATCTAAATCAGTGAATATACAGATATAGGTACATTGATAGTCAGAAATTTGACTATCCTAGGAGAGGGATTGAAGAAAGAAGATTTGTGCTGGGAGGGGAGATGCGGGTGATTGTGTACCAGGAGGCGATGAGGGAATTCGGGGCTAATAGGAGGGATTGGGGGAATTGTGCAGGCAGGGGAGATTTGTACTAGGAGTGAGAATCAGGGTGGCATTTGTGTCCATTAAGAATGTATTTTTTTGTGAAAATATTGTATAGAATACCGTCGGGTGTGTGTGTGGGGGGGGGGGGGGGGCCCCGTCTGGTAGGCTGTACGGGGCCCCATGATCCCTAACAGCGGCCCTGGTTGTACAGAAGTCGATCTACCAATCAACTTTTGTACAACCAGCCTGTCGGATAAATGCTGGTTGATCAGCACCACAGGCGCCGTACACACGGCCGAGGTTCTCGCTGAAAATCAGCGAGAACCTCGCTGGAATGCACATTCCAGCGAGGACCTCGGCCGTGTGTACGGTCTCAGCGAGCTTCCCGTCGGGAAGCCCGTCGAGCCGAAATAGAGAGCACGCTCTCTATTTCCTCGACGGCCCGCCTGGAAGAATGGCTGGTTGCCATTCCCGACGGGCGGGTCGCCGAATTCGACGGCCGGGAGAGAACCTCGACGGGCGGAACGATGTGTTCTGCCCGTCGAGGTTCTCTGCCGTGTGTACGCGGCCACAGGCTATAGCCAGCAGCACTGGTCAGTGTATTCTGACATCAAGAAAGACTCCCCGCCATCAGAATACAATAGCTAAGCAGGAGTAATTCCCTCATCCACCTCAAATATGTGGCTGGGGGAACCGGGTCAGTTGTTTTCATTCAATCCGCTGGTCAAATAAAGAAAATGAATTATCCATGGGCTACCATAATCAAATAGGTTAAAGATCATTACACATAGTCTGACTGTGCAATTTACAAAGTTGATGAATCTTACAATCAAAATTCCCTATCAGACAGACTGGTTTCAGTTCCTATGGTCAGGTATGCAGGGAATCATAGAAAGGTCATAGTATGACAAATTACAATGCTAGAAATAATAAATGATTTAAAATGTGTCCTGGAATTACCGCCTAGAGTTTTACTTTAACTAATTGCCCATATATCCGATATCTGAGAACTGGACCAAATGATTGCTGTGCAAATGCTCATGAGGTTTACAAGCATAATGGCACAAGGGGGAATTTACTAAAATTGGTGCACCCATAATCTGGTACAGCTGTGCATAGCAACCAATCAGCTTCTGGGTTTTAGCCCTCATTCACACTGAACACGGCTTTGAAATCGTGCAACTTCATCTGAACTCCCACAATTTCAAAGCTGCATTTCAGTCCGACTTCGGGGCGACTTGAAAGAAATCTGTGCGGGTTCATGAACAGATGTCTATTGAAGTTACCCCCAAAGTCATTAAAATAGTGCAGGAACTACTTTTGAAAATCAGTGTGGCGCCGCAAATTCTGCGCCGCTCCGATTGGGACAGTGCCATTGCCGGCAATAGGCTGCAATTTGAAATGCGTTTTGAGCTGTCAAATCGCATGTCAAATAATGCCTTTGTGAATGGGGACTTTTATTGTCAAAGCTTAATTGAACAAGTTGAAGTTAGAAGCTGATTTGTTACTATGCACAGCTGCATCGGAGTCTGTGTGCTCCGGTTTTAGTAAATCTCCCCCACAATGTCAAGCAGACCTCACAGAGTTCCCTTCAAGTGAGACATCAATCTTAGTAAATCAGACCCTCACTGACTTATACTGATTGAAACAATTTCTTTCATGCTCATGTTTTATAGAAACATCTCTGTCACTCGGTTCATGGCTGTGACTTCTTCTATGGTGGGCCGCACAACCACTGGTAAGCACTTACGTGTCTCTTTACTATATGATTTAAAGAAATGGTAATATTTAGAATAAAAATAGCAGCAGACATGAATAGCAATAACTGAATCACTAGAAAAGTCATTGCATTGAATTTCTGGAATAACAGATTTTAAGACGCACTTCTTTTTAGTCACAAACATTATCAGAAGTCAATTGCTGGAATTCATAAAGACTGGGGCAGACAGATTTGTCAAAAGAGTCTCCCATGCATTTTAAAAGTGGTTCCGAATGCGCCAAATTTATGTACCTGTCCAGAACTTGTACTGAAATTTAATGCATGCTGCAGCACTCTTAAAAAGCACACAAGGCACTTTCCAAACCCTGTCTGCACCAGTTTCTCTCTCTGTACACCAAAGGAGAGTTGGTCTTAAAGTGAGATTAAACCCAAAACTCAAAATGTAATACCGGTATATTGCAGCTTACCAATTTGTGGGTGCAATCGTTTTTTTTTGCCCTCTGTTTTCACCTAGTGATCTGGCCAGTAACACACCTCCTGTATTGGAGTGATCCCACTCTGGATGAATGAGAACAGGGGATACATTTAGACAGCATCATTGTCAGTCTGGGGGAAGGGGAGTGTTAGATGTACTAGCAGATTTGAATTAACTAACAAACTGAAGCACAACTTCAACACAACAGGCCTGTAGAAGGAGCAGTAAGCTCCTAGTGTGTAGCCTGCCTGCAAGCTGGCCAGGGATGGATCTGGGATCCCATTCAGCGTCCTCGTCTTTGTAAACACAGCCCACAGCCACACTATCGCTATCAGCACATAGTGATAGTGGCTTCTAGTTTATGATGAACGTGATCCTTCTTTGCATATTGTGAGTTTTTATTACCGTTGCTATATTACTTTTACTACATTGTTTTGCATACTCCACTTAGATGGCACTTCCTTTCTTGTTTGTTTTCCCTACAGAGCTGGCTTACTCTGGAGACTGCTAAGTCTTCTATGGATCTTTCATTTGGATTTCAAAATTATATTATATTATTATATTCCCCCTTCTTGAGCCATTACTATCTACATCAGAGTCACATTTAGATAACCCCCTGCCCTGCTCAAGCTGTCTCAATGTTGTCTATGCTACTCCTAGGATTTTTCATTATCTTCTGCTAAGTAAATTTGTATGCAGAACAATGGATGCTATCATACAGGGACACCCCAAGAAACAGAGGAACCCTGAAAATAAAAGAAGCTACTATAGGTAGTAATGGACAATGCTCACAATATTAGTAAATAATATATCTTAGTTTTATTAAATAGTATAGAAAGTCCCTACATAGATAAAATCACAGCAAGAGCTGCTGATAGCCAATCACAAAAAGTAAGTACATTTTTAGCCTAGGTTCCTACTATAGTGGTGCGCGAAATGTTGTGATCCATGCGCACTTCCCACACCACATACCAGCCTCACTGCCTTTTCTATCCGTTCCAGGTGTCAATACAAAGTTAGCAACACCCCAAATGCAGGTTGAAAACATAGTGGGTTTGCTTGCACCGGATCACATGGTACAAAACGACAGAAGGTTCAAAAAATGGTGCGATGCGATTTAAAATGAATGGGCTCAAATCACACTGCATTGAATCTCATGGGAATTGCATAGAAAGGGAATAGGAAAGGGAATTGTTGTAGCCTGCTTGCTTCAAAAGCTGAATGGTTCAGTCTTTTAATTAAATTACTAATTAATTAAATTACAATTAAATTACTGGATTATGAAATTTGAATATGATACCCCATTCCCCACACAGTTGGGGACCACAGATCTCATTATTATCACAATCTCCATTTGCTATATTCTGTGTCAGAACATGTTGAAAGGATTGGTTTTGGCCTCCCTGCCTTTGTGGCCTTGCAACACCACCTTGGTTTTCCTTTAGAAACATGTCAAAGCCTCCTCTTAAAGCTTTGATGTCATCCAGCCAGAAGCCAAATAGCACCAAACACTTAAGCCTAGTACACACAGGCCGAATGTCCGGCGGCATTGGCCGGTTTAATAGAAACCATTTGGCCCATGTGTACTGCCACTGGTCGGACAGAAGACTTCTGTTGATAGGGCATGACCGAAAAAGGTCTGCCGACCAGCTCCCGATTAGCCAGAGTGTTCTGACGGGAGTGTCGTCCCTCTGTCAGAACACAATAGAACAGCAGGGGAGATAGCAGGACTAACACTACATAGTTATTACAGTGGCTCCTCCGGAGCTGTCAGTTTTTTTTTTTTTTTTGCTCAGCCGTGCTGGGTTGAACCAAAAAAACTATTGGTCAAGTCATCTATAAATATATTTTGTGATCCAGAAGCATTGCTACCCCAACTGGACAGTAGGGAAAGTCACCCTAGACATATACGTAAGCACTTTCAAGTTATCAGTTCTTCCTGCCGCTATATTTTACTTTGTGTGGTGTATTGGTAAGAAGGAGCATGTAGCCAGCTTAAAGAAACGGTGGAACCTATTACTGATGCAATTATTCCTTGTACACTCTAAAACATAGGTGGCAAACACAAGGCCCGCGGGCCGAATGCGGCCTTCCAGGCCATTCCATGTGGCCCTCGCAGTACTCCTCTGGTCCTCCTCCAGTCCCTTACTTTCTGCTTTTAAGCAATGCATCCAGCTTCTTCCCAGCAGCAGCATAAGGAAAGGGGGGTGCACTGTGATGTAAGGGAGAGTGGGGGACTCAACTTCTGATGGTGGGGTGGCTCTTGGCATCTAATCTTACAGATACAACCGGCCCTTTTGAGGGCAATCGTAATGTTGATGTGGCCCATAATGAAATTGAGTTTGACACCCTGGTCTAAAACATCCAATGCAAAGGTAGTTAATTGTGACTGCCTTCTTATAAGTTTTGGAGACTTTATCAGACTAATCTACCGGATAGCCTTGGTATTTTGTTGTTAACATGTGGCCACTGTTATATGGTGTTTATTTAATTCTTGATAGATTCACAGCCAGGACAAATTGCAAAAAGTTTTTTTCTGACTGTTTTCTAAGTGGTATAATATAATGTTATAGTCAAGTTATTTATGACTATGATTTTATGGTTTACCCTTGCACTTTCGTGTTTGCATTCTAGTTTCTGGAGCTACTTTAACATTTACCCTTTATATGTAAAACTGGGTGTTCTTAGTTTTAGGCATGTTTCAGAAAGACAAATCAATTAGATTTTTTCATATATTTACAGAAGAGCACTTTTAGCTTTAAGAATGCAATTTTTTTTTACTGTGAACTTCTTGAGACTGAGCCAGTGAAACTCCTCCTGAGTCATTTTGTGAGATGCACTCTGATGTCTCATAAAAGCCCACGATTAAATGAACCAATAAAACAGATGTTAGCAGTTTTGCAAAGAAGGATTTGTTCACAACATTTAAGATTAACTAGTTGCTTAATGTCTCTGAAGTTCAAAATACACAGAAATATCAAATATATAGTCTTAACTTCATACCAGGAAAGCAAAACAAAAGTGAAGGTAAATTGGCATTAATGTATCCAGCTGTCCTTGGAAAGTGGGCAAGAAAATGCCAACGTGTATACTGGCTGACAAGCTTAAAGTGGTTGTAAAGAGTGAATGTTCTTTATCTTTACCTTCATGCATTGCATGTATTAAAGGGGTTGTAAAGGTACAATTGTTTTTCCCTAAATAGCTTCCTTTACCTTAGTGCAGTCCTCCTTCACTTACATCATCCTTCCATTTTGCTTTTAAATGTCCTTATTTCTTCAGAGAAATCCTCACTTTCTGTTATTCTGTCTGTAACTCCACACAGTAATGTGAGGCTTTCTCCCTGGTGTGAAGTGTCGTGCTCGCCCCCTCCCTTGGACTACAGGTGAGTCAGGACGCTCTCTACGTTGCAGATAGAGAAAGGAGCTGTGTGTTAGTGTGCGTCCTGACTCTCTTGTAGAGAGTTTCGCAATACGAGCACTGTATTTTTAACCTCCCTGGTGGTATGATTCTTTCAGATTTTAGGTGCTGAAAGCGGTACCATCATTTTGCATGGAAATTTGGCGTTTTATATTATAGGCCTGCAATTCTTAGGAATAACTCATTCAAATCTGTCCAAACTAGAGTCTAGTAGATATCCCGGGTATAATAAAATTTGAAACACAAAATCATAAATTATAATATAATAAATACATATAAATAATTATATCAAATAATATAAAAATAATAACAATTATTACTTTTAATTTTTGATGACAAATTTCCCCACAAATCACTATCAAAGTGATTCTAATTTATTATCGCTGTTTTTTAGCTGGTCTAAAACCACTTATGACATACAGGAACACTTTTTGGTTGCTATGGACAATCTCCAGTTTCCAGGCAGAAATATAGATCTATAATCTATAGGATGCGTCGTAACATTGCAGGGACTGGAGCTCGGCGGCACACAGGCACTGTGTGAATTGATCGAGGAGACACCGTTCGATCACACAGCGGGGAGGCATCGCAGGATCCAGGGACAAGGTAAGTAAACCCTGCCTGTGGACACTGTGAGGCGATCCAGAGTCTGGCTCGGGGTTACCGCTTTTGGTTCTGAAATTCCTCCCCGAGCCTGACTCAGGAATACCGCCAGGGAGGTTAAAAATCGTAACTCGGTTTGCGAGTGTTGTCTCGCAAAACAAGCACGATTTAGGCCAAAGCGGTGTGCAGTACTGCATTTTGCCTAAGGTGGGGGGTGCTGGAGCCGAGCAGAGCCGATCGCCGATCAGTGAGCTACAAGTGAGATGATGATGTGTCACTGTTAATTTTTGTCATGGTACTTGATTATTATTTAAGTGTAATTAAGTGTTTGTCTCACTTGTAACATGTTATGTTTTATTGTAGCAAATTACAACTACACGGATTGCACCAGCATCATGAAGGAAAGAAACAACAACCTGGAACTTTTCTTGTTTATCTTTCGCATACTTGTGTTGGTTTTCGGGGTGATATTTAATTCTTTGGCAATCTGGGTTTTCTGCTTTAAGATGAAGAAATGGACAGAGACAAGAGTCTTTATGATGAACCTCCTTCTTAGTGACTGCTGTCTTCTTTTTTCACTTCCCTTTCGCATCTATCTTACCCGGCACTCAATTAATCTGGGTGCTAAATTCTGCAGTGCACTCGTGTCCTTTTATTTCATGAACACATATATAGGCATTTCCACCATCACCTTGATATCTGTGGACAGATATGTGGCCATAAAGTTTCCACTAAGAGCAAGATCTTTTCGTTCTGCCAAGAAGGCAGCTATAGCTTGTGCGATTGTCTGGCTCCTCTTCATTGCCACCCGTCTCTACCTTGACCTGCTCGCAACTCCACCGTTAAGAAACTCTTCTCTGTGCTTCCAAAAAGCCAACACCAAACCTCTAAAGAGAACATTGTATTTTTCTATTCTGGGCTTTTGTGTTCCAATGCTTATATTAGTTTACTGTTCCACACAAATTATCCTCACCCTGAAGAGGAAGGAGAAAATTAATGCTCAAGAGGAGAAAGACATTCAGAAAACCGTCAACATAGTAACCACAAATATGGCAATTTTCTTGCTTTGTTTTTTGCCCCTTGGCGTTGGAAATATAGTGCGATTTATTATGGAATCCATGAAACTGGAATGCTCAGTGTTAAAAACTGTTAATGACTTTGCCCTTTTTGCTCAGGGCCTGAGTGATCTGAACTGCTGCTTGGACAGTGTCTGCTATTACTTTGTGGCCAAAGAATTCTGGGAAAAAGTATCTTTATTTCCAAAGTCTAAAAAACATCTGATGCAGGACCAGACCCAAGAGTCTAGCATCTAGAACAGAAAGAAATCCTAAACTGTGTTATGTTGAAATCACAGATTACTACTATCTTTTTGTTGTAAAAAGATCTTTTCTTTATGGGACCAAGGCTGACTTCATAAATTGTAGCAAAGTTTGGTTACAACATTTCTTACAGTTTTATATTTGTATCATTTATCTCTGTGTTATGTACATGCAGTCACTGTCTCTGTGTAAGGATACCAAGCCATAGTTTCTTACTAGTGTGACCAGATAGGTGAAAATTACACAGAGGAGGCCAGACTCATAACTTAATGCAACCATACTATTTATTATGGAACACAGTGGGGCAGATTTACTAAAACTGGTGCACACAGAATCTGATGTAGCTGCGCATCGTTGCCAATCAGCTTCTAACTTCAACTTGTTCAATTAAATCGGAGGTCCACACAAAAATGGAACCTCCACTGTCCGGATTCATCCATCCCTCCGGTATCACATTTGGCACCTTTTAGGGGGAGGGGGAGCAGATACCTGTCTAAGACAGGTATTTGCACCCACTTCCAGGCATAGACCCCCGCATTAACCCGGACCCCCCCTGCTGTCTTTTGGGAAGATACACGGGTCCAGTGGCATTGCGCAGCACGAGTCGCGCATGCGCAGTAGGGAACCAGAAAGTGAAGTCGCAAGGCTTCATTTCCTGATTCCCTTACCAAAGCTGGCAGAGGCAGCATCCCAGGACCAAGGGACGGGTCGGCCTCGGGTGTCGACATCGCGGGCACTCTGGACAGGTAAGTGTCCTTATTTAAAAAGTCAGCAGCTGCAGTATTTGTAGCTGCTGACTCGGTGGACCTCTGCTGTAAGCTTTCACAATAAAACTTAGTAGCTGATTGGTTACTATGCACAGCTGCACCAGATTATGTGTGCACCTGAACCACACATGCAAGTAAAAAGCAGAGTAAACTAACAAAGTACAAAAGGTAAATGGGAATGAATGTGAGAAATTGGTGAGCCAGGTAAAGCAGGGTCAGACCGGAATATAGGGTAACAGAAAGCATCAAGACAGAAACCAGCTAAAAATGGTTACAGGAGCAGAATAGGGTATAGAAAGTCACAAGTCCAGAATACTTTGTCTCCAGAGAAAGAGATCAGGGTAAATTATCCAATGGGAAGAAATGATCGGCTGACAACTATATAAAAAAAATAAAAAAATACCCTCACTTTTCAGGAAAATTACTCTCATTTCCTGTTCAGAATCCGGAAGGGAAGGAAAATCTCTTTAGACATAAAAAAATTAATTATTATATATATAGTTTATATATATATATTGTATATAGGTGTTCTAACTATTCCCTACTAAAAAAAGTTTGGGCTATGCATACACTTTAACCACTAGGTGTGGACAGTATACAAATATGCAGCTTCCCGGCGGGTAGGTCTTGGTGCTGAGTGGCAAAATATTTGCATACCAATTTGCAGACACAGCTGTGCTGAGACACACTGTCCCAGCACAGTTACTGGCTGCTAATGGAAAGCTCCCGATCACTTCTTGTGGTTGAGAGCTTTCCAATCATGTGAACGCTGTGACAGCCTATAATGGCAGTCACATGATCATAAACCCCACCTCCCGGCATTGGAGGCGCCTCACTAATGGGTTAAGTAGAAAGGAATTAACAATTACCCTTCAATGTGCAGGATTTGAGTAGTGTCACATTACCTGTTGCAGCAGTGGTT
The DNA here is from genome assembly GCA_029574335.1 of Rana kukunoris. Classification (NCBI taxonomy): domain Eukaryota; kingdom Metazoa; phylum Chordata; class Amphibia; order Anura; family Ranidae; genus Rana; species Rana kukunoris. The sequence goes on from CM056052.1 coordinate 136,621,481, forward strand.
ACGTGATCAATGCTGTAGCATTGTTAATTTGAACCTTGAAGGGCTTTAGATTCCTATATGGCATAAGTACCATTTAATATTTTCCACTGTGAAATAACATCCTTTTAAGACTTTGGGCTATACTACAGTTGTGATGTCTTAGGTGATTGCATTAATATGAACTGACCCCTGCTTACCTACAGTGATTTGTTTGCCACCAAGCCAGGATACTTGTAATTGCACAATGGGCCACCATTGAAAAGATTGTAGAGTTGTAAGATTGCTGGCAATGACCACCAGCATAACAAAGATCAATTTCAATCTGATTGTGCATTATAGTCTTATTTTGCAATCTCCTGACTAAGAGCTATGTGATGAAAGGTCATGAAGAGGAAGAGGGATTTTACAATCAAACTGTATTCTGTCGTTATTCTTGCCTGTGCCACATTTTAGCTGACATGGTACTGATCTGAGGCCTCGTACACACGATCGACGAACTCGCCGTAAATGAAACATCATTTTCCTTGACGAGTTCCTTGTCAGGCTTGTTGAGAATCTTGACAAGCTTTCTTTGCGTACACACAGTCAAGACAAAATCTCACGTACGAAGGCACTATAAAGGGGAAGTTCGATTCCACTGGCACAACCCTTGGGGCTGCTTTTGCTAATTTCATGTTACTGTGTGTTAAGTAAAGGTTTGGTGAGAGACGATTCGCTGTCTGTTACAGAGTGACGAATGTGCTATCTCCATTACGAGCGCTACTTTTACCGAAGATGCGCTCCCGTCTCATACTTTATTCTGAGCATGTGCGGGTTTCTATGCATACACACAAATGCGTTTCTCGTCGTAAACCAGCCTGACGAGAAACACGATGAGGAAATTGAGACTCCCGACGAGGAAAAAGAGAACTTGTTCTCTTTTTTTCTTGTCGAGTTCCACGTCAGTTTTCTCAACGAAAAACATACACACGACCGTTTTCTCTCGGCAAAAAAGCTCTGCCACCAAGTTTCTTGATGGATTCTGTCGAGGAAAACGGTCGTGTGTACGAGGCCTCAGGCCCCGTACACACGGCAGAGAACCTCGACAGGCGGAACACAGCGTTCCGCCCGTCTAGGTTCTGGCCCGGCCGTCAGATTCGGCTACCAGCCCGTCGGGAAAGGCGACCAGCTGTTAATCCCAACGGGCCGTCAAACAAATAGAGAACCTGCTCTCTATTTGCTCGACGGGTTTCCCGACGGGCGGGGCTCGCCGAATCCGTACACACGGCCGAGGTTCTCGGCAGAATTAGGCTCCCAGCGAGGTTCTCGCTGGTTTCTGCTGAGAACCTCGGCCGTGTGTACGGGGCTTAACAGTTGCTTCCTGTGAACTTCCTCACCTCAAATACTACACACACACCATTATAGAACAAACAAAATTGTTGTTGTTTTATTTACTTTGCTTGTGATTCTTTGCAAAATGAAGCTTTACCTCTTTTACCAAGCTTTGGGATAACTGCATTTTGCAAAGTGCACAGTCTTTTTGCCTTTTGTAAACTGACCCCTTAATGCCAAAAATGTACATGAGCTTCTTTGGTGTGGTTGTCATGCATTGGTCAACCCATTTCACTGAATGGGCTACACTGCACATGTAGTGTGAAAACACAAAAAAGCACTTTAAAAAAAACACTCACTCACAAGCTTTACCCAAAGTGGAGTGACTGAAATAACAAACAATGTTACCTTCCTTCCAAGTTAGCTTTTGTAAACTACAAATTGTCACCTTCCCTCAATGTAGTTGAGATGAAGAGAGATAAACATGTTTGTAGTCTAAATAAGAGGGACAGCCATGGCTCCATCCAAAATTACAGTGGAGTGAGTAAGTGTAGCCACCCTAGCGCAGGAAGTGTAATATTGGCATGATAACCAGTAACCAGTGCATCTCAAAGCAGGTCAAACCCAGCCACTAAAATATGTCAAGCGTACTGCTCAGTTATTGTCAATGAGATTTTACTGACCTGCATTATTCCAAACAAAAACTGACCAACATTCAGCCCGTGTGCATGGCAGCTGGTCTGACAGAAGCCGGCTGTTTGGCTGGCTTTTGTCAGACAAGCATGCTGGAAAACCAGGAGCCAACCGTCTCATGATCAGTGCTGTCAGCCAATAGCTGACTGGAGTGGGGGAAATCCAGTCAGCTATTGGCAGACTGGAGCTATTGGCTGACAGTCAGCTATTGGCTGACTGTTCTATTGTGTCAGAACACAATAGAACAGCAGGGGAGATCGCTGTACTAACATTGGATTGTTAATACAGCAGCTCTCTGGGTTTTTTTTTTTCGTTCAACCCGCTGGGTTGAATGAAAAACTACTAATAGTGTGTACAAGACTAAAGTGTCGGCCGTGTGTTTCACAATGCATTTATGACATCAGGTGGCATTGCGTTCTTGGATCCAATTTTTTAAGGCCCAACGCATGTTTACAATACAGCTCTCATCTAGGAGTTCCCATGCACCTCAAAGTAGCACTTAAATTATTTATAATTATTTAAAGAGGAGTTATAGTTGAATAATTCTTTCATATACTGTATATAATACATGCAATAAAGATCAACTTTATATAGATTGTATTGATGCTATAAAACCTTGTTTCTATGTATAGTTTATTGATTGTATGAAAAGGCAGTAATATTTGCCTTTCACATGTGAAGGGTCTGCTCCTAGTACTGCTGCACAAAGCTGATCCTTTTACTCACTGCAAGTTTGCCAAACAATAGACTCTCTGCAGTCTCTAATGCTATAAAATATCCACAATGCTTATGGTAGCCAGAGGCTTTGTGACCTTTGTATATGTGTTGGGTCATGTGATGAAGCTTGGAATATTTCCATGATCATAAAGAAAAAAAATGTACTGCAAACAATATTGTGTTAATATTGTGATTTGTTAATGTGCACTTTTTCAGAGTCCTATGTGAATATTCATTTCAAGTTTTCTTTAGTTGTTTGGTGCCTGCAAAAAAAAAAAAAAAAGTATATTAACGTATGTGTCGATGAGAACTAACTATCGAATTTATTGCGCAGGGCTGCAGAAAATCAGTGTACTGTATGTGTACAAGTGACAGGGGGCCTGTAAGACAAAGTTACAAAAGTCATGTGCTATTGTACATATTTATGTATGTGCTGTTTACAAAAGGGTAGCAACATTTCATTAGGTATTTAATGAAAAATAAAAACATCTGATTCTTTTTTTTGTAAGGATAAAATACTTATTTCTAAGTTACTTTAATAGGAAGTGCAACCACAAAGGAAAAGGTAAAAGTTCTGTGAAACGTGAAGCATAAGCAGAAGTACAATGACACAGGAAGAGTAAGTTGAAAGTTCTGTAGAGGATAAGCAGGGTTTCACAAATATCAAAACTGCTCTAGTATATATCGACATGCAGCCACAGCTCATCCACCCACCTTAGGTTTACCAAGTATCCACCCACCAAGCTCATCCACCCACCTCAGGTTTACCAAATATCCACTCACCCAGCTCATCCAACCACCTCAGGTTTACCAAATATCCACCCAGCCAGCTCATCCACCCACCTCAGGTTTACTAAATATCCTCCCACCCAGCTCATCCACCCACCTCAGGTTTACTAAATATCCACCCACCTCAGGTTTACTAAATATCCACCCACCTCAGGTTTACTAAATATCCACCCACCTCAGGTTTACTAAATAACCACCCACCCAGCTCATCCACCCACCTTAGGTTTACCAAGTATCCACCCACCAAGCTCATCCACCCACCTCAGGTTTACCAAATATCCACTCACCCAGCTCATCCAACCACCACAGGTTTACCAAATATCCACCCAGCCAGCTCATCCACCCACCTCAGGTTTACTAAATATCCACCCACCCAGCTCATCCACCCACCTCAGGTTTACTAAATATCCACCCACCTCAGGTTTACTAAATATCCACCCACCCAGCTCATCCAACCACCTCAGGTTTACTAAATATCCACCCACCCAGCTCATCCACACACCTCAAGTTTACCAAATATCCATCCACTCAGCTCATCTACTCACTTCAGGTTTACCATATATCCACCCACCCAGCTCATCCAACCACCTCAGGTTTACCAAATATCCACCCACCAAGCTCATCCACCCACCTCAGGTTTACTAAAAATCCACCCACCCAGCTCATCCAACCACCTCAGATTTACTAAATATCCACCCACCCAGCTCATCCACACACCCCAAGTTTACCAAATATCCACCCACCCAGCTCATCCACCCACTTCAGGTTTACCAAATATCCACCCACCCAGCTCATCCAACCACCTCAGGTTTACTAAATATCCACCCACCCAGCTCATCCAACCACCTCAGGTTTACCAAATATCCACCCACCTAGCTCATCCAACCTCCTCAGGTTTACTAAATATCCACCCACCCAGCTCATCCACCCACCTCAGGTTTACCAAAAATCCACATCCACCCACCTCAGGTTTACCAATTATGCACCCACCCAGCTCATCCACACACCTCAGGTTTACTAAATATCCACCCACCCAGCTCATCCACACACCTCAGGTTTACTAAATATCCACCAACCCAGCTCATACAACCACCTCAGGTTTACCAAATCACCCATACAGCAATCCTCTCTTGTATATATTGACATCCAGCTACAGCTGACCTCTTTCACATGAACTCATTCACATGCTCCTGATGGCCTACTTTTTTTAGAAGGGGGATTTGGCATTGAAATTCTGCATCGTAACTCTGAAGCCCTGTACACACGGGCCAGAATCCCGTCAGGAAAAAATTGTTGTTTTTCCTGACGAGATTCTTGGCAAGAACCTCTTGCCGCCCAAATGTGTACAGACACTACATTCAAAATAACCGCGGTTCTTTTGAATGGCAAGAACGCGGTGAAATCATCGCATACGACGAGCATGCGCTTGTCACATTTCATGCCGTCACCGCCATCTTGCTGCACCCTACCTATGCCTAGGAAGCTACCGCAAATGCGTCAAAGTCATTTCAGGCACGCGCGGGTTTCCACGGGGACAATTAAGTATACACACTCTCGGGTTTCTCGGCAGGAAATCACCGCCGAGAATCACAACTAGAAAATAGAGAGCAGGTTCTCTATTTTTCGCGTCGAGATTTTAGCCAGTTTTCTTGACGAGAAACTAGAAAGCCTCGTACACACGCACGGTATACTCGGCAAGAAAGCTATGCCAGCAGTTTTCTTGCTAGTTCTTGCCGAGTATACTGAGCGTGTGTACGAGGCTTGAGCCAAGAGTTTGCAATATGGTCCCAATGACTTCAATAAGTGAGTCTGACAGGTGCTGCCTTTTAAAATTGGTATGTCAAGTAAAACTGGCCAGGAAGGAAAGCATCATGACTGACATGTGTATGAAGACATTTGTCTGCTATGTTAGGTTTTACGTGGGCAATCGTAGGGTAGTAGAAAATGTGTAACAACCACCCGTTCTCACTGCCTCCTTGCTGCCCATATGAAAGTGGCCTAATAAAATTCCAACAGCCACAGATTGCCAGCATAGCATATCTCCAGTTTATTTAAAACAAAGTAAAAACACAAATGCCAGCTCCAGCATGTTCAAAGCTTTTTATTGATTAATGTCAAAGACACTGGTTGTTTAGCTAGCAGAGTGTCTAGAGAACACTAAAACTTGCCTCTCCCTGCACCTGAAGACATGTTTCAGGTCGTGATGTATTGTTGAAATTTATGTAGGTTTGACTACTTCAATTTAAACAGTGAACCAAGATCATAAATATGGGGCATTGAGAGGTGATTATATAGAGCTTTTGAGCCAGGCTGAATGTGCCACTTTTCATGTCTACCTCTGCAGCTTTGTAGCATCCAGTATTACAAAAACATTGAGCTAGAGGTACACTAGCAGGACGGTAAAAAAAAGTCCCGCTAGCCGCATCTTTGGAGAGGTGAAGGAGCGGTGTGTTTACCGCTCCTCCACCGCTCCTGTCCATTGAAATCAATGGGACAGCACGGCTATACCGCCCGCAATGCGCTGCTTCGGTCCCATTGATTTCAATGGGCGGGAGCATAGGAGGAGCGGTATACACACCGCTCTTCACCGCTCCAAAGAAGGGGCTAGCAGGATATTTTTTCCTGTCCTGCTAGCGCACCGCTCCAGTGTGAAAGCCCTCAGGGGTTTCACACTGGGGAAACAGCAACAGCTGTTTAGGGCCGGTTTGCAGACACTGGCCCAGATTCACAGAGCGATTACGCCTGCGCAACAGGAGATGCGCGTGAGTAAGTCTAAATGTGCGCGTGCGTTTCGTTGAGCGGCATCCCCAGAACGAGATACGCAAAAGTGCGATAGACACACCATTGATTTGCTAGTCAAATATGCTAATGAGGGACTTACAAGGATCCACAAAACAACGTTGGGGCAGCGCAGGCGACGCAGTGTGCGCAACAGCAAAATGTCCTGTCTAAAATTAGAGCTGATAAAAGCTGGTCTAAAAAAATAAAAAATGTCTACTTGTTAGATAAAGCAACACTGTTAGTGAGCAGCTCAGCAGTCACACGTGTTGCTCAACAATCTGTATGCCAACATGCCAGGGGCATCGTCGCGCATAGCTATACTACTGACTTTAGATGAACAAAGAAGGATGAGGGCACGGAGGATGGCACGGAGGATGGCACGGGAGAGGATATACCGTACCCGCATAGACCTGTTTGGCATGAGTGATTCTGAGGTGTATCGCATCTTCAGATTCACCCCTCATGTCATCCTGGAATTAACCACAACCCTGCAGGAGGACATCACCAGCCCAACACACCGCTCACATGCAGTGCAGCCACTGGTCAAGGTCATGGCAACACTCCATTTCCTTGCCAGTGGCTCTTTTCAGCGTACAAGTGGAGTGGTGGCTGGGATGTCACAATCCTCCATGAGCAGATGTGTGCACCAGGTTGTCCCTGCAATCCTCAGACGCATGGCCAACCAAATCATCAAACCCACCACTGAGGAGCTGCGACTGAAGGCAATGACAGATTTCTACAGAATTGCCAGATTCCCACGCACTGTGGGGGCCATTGATTGCACACATGTGGCACTCCAGCCCCCCCAGGAGACAGAGCACATGTACCGCAATCGGAAGCATTGGCATTCCATCAATGTACAGGTGATAGTCGATGCCCAAGGCCTCATATGGCACGTCCGTGCCAAACACCCAGGGTCCAGCCATGACAGCTACATATACAATCAATGCCACATCCGATTGGAATTCGATCAGAACGTGTATGGGGACACCTGGCTGGTTGGTGAGTGACATGGGTGGCAGGCATGACTATCCCCTCCCATGATGCACATCACAAGGGGCACATGCATGACTAACATCCTCCTGTCTTTTCCCTTACAGGTGACTCTGCATATCCACTGGGACCCCATCTCATGACTCCTATCCGGAACCCCCAAACCCCAGGAGAGGAAAGATACAATCAAGCACATGCCCAAACCCGTGCAGTGGTGGAGCGCACCTTTGGCATCCTAAAGTCACGTTTCCGATGCCTGGATAAGTCTGGGGGTACCCTCTTGTATTCCCCAAACTTCGTGTGCCAGATCATCGGTGCATGTTGCATGCTGCACAACTTTGCAGAAAGAAAGGGTCTGCAGATTGACCTACGTGATGACCTGACCCCTGAACCAGACAATCCCCCCTAACCGAGGTTACCCCGTCTTCTGAGGGAAGAGCAGCCAGGAGCCAGCTCACATTGGGCATCTTTGCACGTTAAACATACACATTAATCATGGCACAATGAGAATGCATGCATGCACAACACTGTGGTCCCTAGCACACACACCCCACATCCACATCAAATTGGATTGGCACCAGTCCACCATGCAGGACTTGTGAGCAGCAACGCCACGCCAAGGCTCCAATTATGTCACTGTACATTCATACACCATTCACACGGACCTGAGGATCACTTCTCCCTGGTCCTGGGGAACCCTTCTCCACCAAAATAGAGGGTGACACCCCTTTTCCGGCAGGAATGTCACCCCCACATTCACACAGCATTCACAACCCAAAAAAAAAAAAAATGACCTGCAAAAGCAAAAAATTTCCAGCAAAAAAAAAAAAAAAAAGACAAAAAAAAAAAAAAAATGTAAAAAAAAAAAATGGGGGAAAAACAAATTACTGCCCTCTGCATGAGCCATGCCTGGGGCGCCCCCGGCCACGGCCCCTGCTTCTCAGGGGAGACTCATGGGGAAGGGGTAAAACCGGGGAAGGAGGATCAGCCCCTGATCTCTGCCCACCTGGTGGCCTGCCCTCCAAGGCCACGGCAATTCTGTCCAGGGCAGCACCAACTGTTGCCGTGTTGGCCTGGATAGCCAGGGTAAGGGCCCTCACATCCTGCCCAACGCCTGCTGATGTCGTCTGTAGTTCATTTAGGCAGGTTGTGAAAGCCCGGGAGTGGGAGTCCAGGTTCCCCAGCGTATCCTTGATGGAGGACAGGCTCTCCTCCATCCGCACCAATGTCTGGCTGACCTGTCCCAGATGGCGGGTCTGGAGGAACTGGTCCCTTCTCAGAGTGGCGGGCAGAAGATCGGCCAACCCCCTGGTGGTCTGGGATGACATCCTGCCTCCAGCTGATGCTTGTGGCCGGGGAGAAGGGGAGGCCCTTGTGAGGGGAGCCATGTTGGGGAAGGAGGGGGGGGGCTCCCCCTTAGGGAGGCCTGCCTGCTGGCAGCCAGAGGGGAGGAGTCCTCAAAACCCAAACGTCCAGTGCCTGACATGGACTCCTCCTCCTCATGATTCTCCTCCTCCTCATGATTCTCCTCCTCCTCATGATTCTCCTCCTCCTCATGATTCTCCTCCTCCTCATGATTGTCCTGCTCCTGTTGAGCCTCCTCCGCGGACTCCGACCTTGTTGGGGGGGCCTCATTAGGCTGCTGTCCTGGGGTTGGTGCGGTCAGGCCAGATGGCCCTGCACCCTCCTGCACATCTGTGGATGACACAAAACATTCACAGGTTGGAGGATCCACACACTTGCCACATATTCCCTTTCACCCCCTCCCCCACACATGCTACACACCTGATATTAAAAAATAAAACAACTTACCTGGCACCACGGGCTCCGGACTTGAGTCAAAGCCGGGCAGGCCCTCAACTTCATGCCGATGAAAGGTCAGGGCCACCGCACGCTCCTCCGCTGTCAGGCTAATACGGCATGGTGGGCCCCCTCCTGTGCCCCTGGCATGGGCATGCATTCTGGCCAACTTCTTTTTGACCAGACGCTGGAGGTCATTGATTTTTTTGTCAATCCCAGACCTGGTCCGTGTCTCCCCCTGCCCCGCTGAATTCACCTGGTCAGTGATCCTATCCAAAATCTCCCTCCTCCTGGCCGGGGTGGTGTTGGCACTCTGTGGGCCGTGGAGGTAACGCCCATATTTGCTAATGGCCCGGGCAAGAATCTGTTTTTCCACAAGTGTAAAATTCAGCTTGCGTTTTCTCTCAGTCATCCTTCCAAAAAAAACAGTCCCAGTCAACAAAATTCACGCACACAAACAAGCCCAACCAATCACAAAAAAACACACACAGAGAGAAAACGACTCAGCAAGAAACAGTCCCCAAAAAACAAAACAAAAATACAGCAGAAAAAGAAACAAAAAGAAATATATCAATCAAACAAACAGTCTCTCAAACACTTATCAAAAACCACTTTCAAAAATCTACTAACAACCACTTGATCACACAGAACACTAATCTGACAACTACAAAACACACCGCAACGAACAACAAGAACAAAAGCACTTGGTTAAATGGGAAGGGACAAAGGGATGTACTTTTGCAAAGGAAGTGCGTTTGTGTGTGTCTATTTATACTGTTTGCGTAGTTCACAACGTTGCCCTAGTCCATTTCCAATTTCACTGATTGCGCCGCTCCCGAGTTGTGAGCATGCGCACATCGGAGCTGACATGGTCTCGTTCAAGCGCGCATGCGCGAGCCGGCCGGCCCTTCATTTGCATGGGGTCACGGCTCATTTCAATGTAACACGCCCACGTCCTTCCCAATTTGTATTACTCCTCCTTACGCCTCTGGAAAAACGTTACGTATGCGCAATTTCCTGCGCAAAAGCTACGAGAATAGGGTGATTACGCGGCAAAATTGTGCAAGTCTAACGTAAAGGCGGTGCGCTACGCCGGTCCAATAATGCGCAGATGTACCTGAATCTGGGCCACTATTTTTAGCGTAAGAGCGCCTGCAAACTGCTCCAGTGTGAAAGGGGTCTAATACTCTATTTTAAAAGGTTCTGGATGAATGATGGTGAATCCAGTTCCCATGACCCCAAAGTGTCATCAGGTTAACCTGGACTCACTGGTGAACACTGCCAAGAATGGCACTGTGCCATTAGGAAGTGCTGCTTGCTTTCTAAAGCATCCAGGAAGATAGCCTATGATTTCATGGTGACCAGACCAAAGACACCTGGGGGTTCTTCTAAGTGGACTGGGGTCAGTAAATAAGAAAGAAACAAATTGAGGGAGCTGTAGTTGGTTCTTTGATTGGTTGCTTTGGCACCACATAATTAAAGCAGAGAAAGGATCCGAGATGGGGATAAGGAGAGACAAAGATCCTTGTCAACTCCTCCTCTGTGTTAGGGACTCCTGTACTACAAGAGACCCCATAACAGTCAGACCCCATGACAGTCAGACTCAGACCCCATAACATCTCACTGAAAATATATCGGTGAAGGTCCTCTTTAAGAGAAAAAACTTTGTGGTCTTTAGAGATTTGGATGATTGAAGCCAACAAACAACATCTGTTTATAACTATCTATATAAACCATAATAAAAAATGAGATTTCAGAACATTATTTAATTATTTAAATTCCTTAACTTCATCATAAGCCATATTTCAGCCTATCTAGATAAGATTTTTGTCCTAATAAATTCCTCAATATTTCAAATAATACATTTGCAGTCTTTTATTTATTATTTTCAGAATTCCCTATGCATCCTGAATTGCAAACAAGCCATAAGCAACCCTAGGAACTGAAAAAAAAAATCTAATCCGTGCGCATAAAATGTATTTTTTTAACTGCACACTGTTATCTGGCTGTAATGAAAATATATATCATAGCAATGACTTTTGCAAATATATTAATGTTAAAGTTGAAGGAACTTACATTAAATACCTAAGATAAAGTTGTGAAGAAGATATTACGATATTCAGCACACTTTCTGTCATAATGTTGAGTGAGAAACTCTCTCATAGGTACGTTTTTACTCTGAGAAAATATTGTCCGAGAACAGTTAACTGAACTGTTAGGCCTCGTACACACGATCAAATCTGTCTGCTGGAAACGGTCTGCTAGACCATTTCAGCAGACAGATTCGATCGTGTGTACGGGCAAACAGACGGATTTGGCCACCCGACAGATTGGAAAGCATGCTTACTAATCTGTCGGCTGGGAACCCGTCCGCCCGACATGTCTGCTGGTAAGTACGCTAACCAGCAGACATGTCTTCTCGCACACGCGCCGAATGGTTTTGACGCATGCGCGGAAGTGTTTTACTTCCTGGTGCGGTGACATGGCGGCGTCAACGTCACCGCCACGTCACCGCGCCGTCTGGCGGCGGAAATTTTAGTTTGATCGTGTGTACACGATCAAACCAATATGTCCCCAGCAGACAGATTTGTTCAAATCGGTCGGCCCGACCGATTTGAACAAATCTGTCTGCTCGTGTGTATGGGGCCTTAAATTTCTGATTCTGCTTGGAATACTACAGAACTACATGAGCCATCAAACCCAGAAGTACTAGGTTCAAGGTCCTTGGAAAGGCCACATTAACCAAGCAAGTTTAGGGAGGCAAAAATAATCATATCAAGTTATAAACACCAGTAAAAGCATGTTTATTCCATAAAGGCAAGTCTGAGAAAATACCAGCCAATGAAAAAAAAGCATACAGTACAGGAGTGCAGAGGGTATGGAAAGTATGTGCAGTAGAGGTGCGCAAAGGCAATGACAACAGTAAGCATTATGTACAGGAGAGGAGTGCAGAGAGTAGGTACGGTGGGCAGTATATTTAGAAGAAGCGTGCAGAGGCTGTAATAGTAGAAAGTGTGATCAGGGGAGAAATGCCAAGGGTATAACAGTGGGCAGTATATACAAGAGAGGAGTGTAAAGAATATTACAGTGGGCAGTATGCAGAGGAGAAGAGTGTAGGGGTTATGATGTCAGGCAGTATGTACATGACTACTGTATAACAGATGTACCTTCTTTACCTTACCCCTTTTATTCCCCCTCTTACTTATCCCTAAGTAACAAGACCACACCGAGGGTTGGATAAAACATTGGCTGTAGCTGCCTTATTTATTAAAATGTTATTTAAATTAACAATGAACATAAACTCTGTTATAAAACCATCAGTTAAATACTACTGCTTCAAAATATGGGATGACGCTCTCCAGGCCGCAGACAAAGGAGAATCTTGTCTTCTAGTTCTGTTGGACCTAAGCGCAGCTTTTGACACGGTAGACCACAAACTATTACTGACTCGGCTAGCTGAAGTAGCCAGAGTCGCGGAATGTGACTTACCCTGGTTCTCCTCCTTTTTGGAAAACCGATCACAAATAGTAAAGTTGGCACCGTTCACTTCTGAAAAATGCATGGTGTCATGCGAAGTCCCTCAAGGATCCCCCCCTGTCACCGGTGCTGTTCAATATCTATCTCCGCCCTCTCTTTGAAAACATCAGTAACCAGAGGTTACTTTACCATTCTTATGCAGATGACACACAACTGTATTTTCGCATCTGCAACAAAAAGGATCATCATCTCGGTCTAGAGAAATGCCTCTCTTTGATAGATAACTGGATGACACAGAGTTATCTTAAACTCAACGGATCGAAAACAGAACTTCTTCTGTTTCACGCCAATCGAAAGAATCAACGTGCAACAACGTGGACACCTCCACCCATTCTGGGCAAAATCATCACCCCTAGCGCCAAAGTCAAAAATCTCGGAGTCATTTTTGACTCCTACATGACAATGGATGCACACATAGGGTCAGTAGTTAGCGGATCTAACCATCTGCTGCGCCTACTACGCAGACTTATTCCATTTATTCCCAAAGAAGACATTGCAGTCGTGGTGGGAACAATTGTTAACTCCAGACTTGACTATGCAAATGCCCTTTACCTCGGACTCCCCAAGTACCAAATCTCTCGTCTGCAAGTCGTTCAAAATACGACTGCTAGACTGGTGACTGGGAAAAAAACGTGGGAATCAATCTCATCCTCACTGAGAACCCTTCATTGGTTGCCAGTAAAAGACAGAATTACTTTCAAATCACTCTGTCTGACGCATAAATGTATTCTGGGAAATGCCCCCCAATATCAATGCGAAAAACTCAAAGCCTATAACCCCAATCGCGTTCTGCAATCCACCAATCAAAATCTACTCCAAATACCCAAAGCCAGATACAAGTCCAAAGGAGAGCGAAGATTTGCGGTCCAAGGCCCCAGACTATGGAACACTTTACCAACCAGCATTCGGTTGGAGGAGAACCACTTGACCTTTAGGAGAAAGATCAAAACCCATCTCTTTTGAGTTCAAAGGAGAAATGGACAAACAAGCGCCCAGAGGCGATTCAGTTCGCATGTGCAGCGCTATATACGTTTTTCACTCACTCACTCACTAGCGTTGATCTTTGCAGGAACCTTGATTAACATCCGTGTACATTAATTGCACTGCGGTACCTCTCAAATCCGCTAACCATGACCGCAGTGCACCCATCCCAATGCTTCCAGCTAAACCTCTGTTAACTGTAATACTGCGTACACACGATCACTTTATGTGATGAAAAAAAATGACGTTTTTAAAAACGTCAATTTCATTGACCGTGTGAAGCTAGTTATGAAGTGAGCTTCAATGGAAAGAGTGGTGAACGTAACCTCGCTTTTTGTGAAAAAACGATGGTGTGTAGGCAACATCGTCTTTGAAAAGTTTCAAAAACGTTATTTTTTACTTCACAGAAAACGTAGGTTTTTTTCATCACATAAAGTGATCGTGTGTACGGGGCATAAGCCCACCACCAGGACCCATACCAACGACAGGCCCTGAACACTCCTTTCCGAAGTATCATCCTTCCCCTGCAAAGACCAGACACCTGCCACAGCACCTAACTATAAAAACCTTTACAATTGGGTGCCCCTCCACACCCTGAGAGATCTCTGGATGCCATCCTGCAATCCCAACGTCCACATGTCTAAACCCACATCATTAAATTGCACCCCCCCCCGAAGGTACCGCCATGTATCCACTTCCAACTCCAAATGACGTATAACCAACCTCCCATTCTTTACAATGAACCTGGCCATGTCCCTATTAATCTTCCTCAGGGCCCTGTTAATGCCTTCCAAGGACCTGGCCATCCGCCATGAGGTACGAGACACCATGTCGGACCACACGTTCACCATGTCCGGGAATGCCATACGAAGAAGAAGTATATCAAATTTGATATCTTTCGTCAAATCCAACAAAGATCTAATGCCCAGGTCATTTCCACCAACGTGCAGGACTAAAACGTCAGGCGGACGGTCCAGGCATGCAAAACAATGCACCTCTGGAACCATTCTACTCTACAACAGCCAGCGAACACAGGCTTCCTGCCTTGGAAACCGTAATTGCCAACCTTCCGGCCTAGCTGCAGCCCTCTTACTCCCCCCCCAGAACACATAAGAGTGCCCCAGGATCCAGACCAGAGCTGGCGCCACACCTGAAAGAGAAAAAAAGCGTACCATCGTAACCACAGCAGCCTCAACCAACATATCACAGCACCCCAGTCAACAACCCAATAAATATTCAGCCCCCCCACCCTCCTTACAGTCCTACCACCAAGTGAGGATGAATGTAAATATGAAACCTATTCGACTCCCATCTATCGATGCGCTTCCCCGGATTCCGAATCCAACCCACTCCGAGCCGCTTCGGTAACCGCCCCTATCCTGAAAGAATGTGACGAAAATTCTCTGGCCTCCAAACCTAAAGCCTTTAAACATTTACGAAAAACTGAAACAAATTGAAATTTAGATAATGGGACCCAGTCAGCATGTGTCAAGACCCCTCTCTTTTCGGGTGCGCCTCCATAAACCCTTGCACAACCCCCACCGGACATAGCAGCGAGCCTGGTAACGCAAAGATCTGCACTCTCCTGCCCTTCCCCACCTGATCCGTTTTAGATCACCGCCACTACAAGGACACACTATCCTCATGGCAACGTACCTCATTCCTCCAAATCCCCCCCGTGAACCTTTTTGGACAGGCTAACCAGCTCACTGACCGAAATGCCCCAAAGAATGCTAAAGAAAATGCTACATGGAACAATGAGGTCTCATATATCAAGGCGCAAACCTCTGGCAACTGAGCCAAACGCCTATAACCCTTGAACCCTTGAACCCTGCAACCTTCTTACCCAGCGCAGAAATTGACACCCCCTCCTCCATGTTCCTAGAGATAAAGTACAATACTAGCAACCTCACCTCCAGACCAGCAGTATCAAATCCAATCATGCGACCCAAATCCGCCCATTCCTGACAAACTCTGTTATATGCGGCCCACGTCGTCTTACTCACTGACCCCTTGATCCATCCGGAGACTACTTCAATGCAATCTTCCACAGCCAGTCGGGACAAGGTACCCCTCGTTGATCCGCCTCCGGTGCCAACTCTCGGAACCTGTCCCACTGAAAGTGAGACAAAGCGTCAGCTATGACGTTTTCCACCCCAGGAAGATGTACTGCATAGTTAAAAACATTCAACTGCAGGCATCTCAACACCAAGGCCCCGTACTCAGGAGCAAATGAATCTGATTTGTCTGCTGGCCGTTTTGGTTTGATCGCTGTACACACGATCAAACCAAAATCCCTGCCAGCAGACAGCGAGGTGACGTGGTGGTGACGTTGACACCGCCATGTCACCGCACCAGGAAGTAAATTACTTCCGCGCATGCGTCGAATCCATTCGACGCATGTGCGAGAAGATATGTCTGCTGGTTAGCGTACTAACCAGCAGACATGTCGGGCGGACGGATTCCCAGCCGACAGATTTTAAAGCATGCTTTAAAATCTGTCGGCTGGCCAAATCCGTCTGCTCGCCCGTACACACGGTCGAATCTCTCTGCTGGGACGGTCTGGCAGACCGTTTCCAGCAGATAGATTTGATCGTGTGTACGCGGCCCAACTGTTGTAGTAGCCGGACCACTGGCGGTGATGAAGCCGACACTCTGCACCACCCCCATGTTATCTCTGTCGAAACGCACCTTCCGATCCCTGAAGGAATCGCCCCACAACTCCACAGCCAACACCACCGGAAACAGCTCTAGCAGCACCAGGTTTTTTGTGAAACCTGCCTCCACTCAACACTGAGGCCTGGAAAAATGCTCCAAAACCATTTAATCCCACCGCATCTGTGAATAGCTCCAGATCGAAATTGCTGACCGGTCCAGACATCCACAGCGCCCTACCATTGAAGCACTCCAAGAATGTATGCCACACCTGCAAATCTGCCCTGTGCTCCCTCACTAGGCGAACAAAGTGTTATGGCGAGTGCACCCCAGCAGTACTTGCCGACAGCCGCCGGCAAAATACTCTCCTCATCGGCAAAATGCGACAAGCAAATTCAAGCTTCCCTAACAAGGACTGCAAGGCCTGCAACTGAACCTTGCGCAAACCCAACCTACCTCTAATCTCCTCTTTCAGGGCCGAAAGTTTGTCATTGAGCAAACGGCATTCCATAGCGTCTGAGTCCAGCTTGATCCCCAAAAACGTAATGACCACCCTGGGTCCTTCTGTTTTTCCCGGTGCCAACGGCACACCAAAACGTTCCACCATATGTTCCAGCGTTGACAGGAGAAACGCACAGCTCCTGGAGGACGCAGGGCCTACGTAGAGGAAGTCATCCAGATAATGTATGACCGAATTTACCAGGAAGGAGCTAAACTTCTCAAACACCAGACCCGCCCTCCGATTTCCTCTGCGCTTTTCCCAGACCTGGGGGGGGGCTAGGTCCTGCCCTGCTGACACTGTCTGATGTTGCCCGCTCCTGCACCATCCAACATAAGGTTCCCGGCCGAGGAGGAAGAAGGCCCGGACACCGCTGACACCGATCTCCCCCGCCGAGGTCACACTGAGGGCGGGGCACACCTCCTCCGACTCGAGCCGCCGCACGGGCCTAGTGACTGTTTCAGAACTCCTAGACCGGCCACCCTTGGAGCTCCGTCTCTGCTGGGGATTCCTTCCGGCATCCACCCCAGCGAGAGCATTGGCACGCTTCGCAGGGGGACCTGAAGGGGCCCGCGAATGGGGATTCACTAAATGACGCCAAGCTCCGGAGGAGGGGTCAGAAGAGAAGCACTCAGGTGTCCTAGCCTGCCTAGCTCGCACTGACTCCCTCCCTCTAGTCTTTTACTTCTCTGCCGGCTGCACCAGCATTGGCCCCAGGGTCTCCTGGAGCCAATCTGGGCCTCGCGCCACCGTTTCTGCCCGCAACTGGGCCAGTAACTGCTTCACTCCTGACATGGTGCTCATGAACTTTCCCTTGCGCTGTGTTGCCGGGTGGGAGGAGTCACCTCCTTTTATACACTCTATCCCCCTCCCACACACTAACCCACCTATCCCAATCTCCCTATTATCCAGTACCCTGTTTCCCTAGTCATGACATCCCTCCGTCCATGCATTTTATTTATTCTTGCTCCAGGCTTTTCTGGAGAGGTGTGCAGAAAGTATAAGAGCAGGCAGTATGTAGAAGATGAGGGCAAAGGCTATGAAAGTAGGCAATATGTACAGTAGAGAAATGCAGAGGGTATAACAGTGAGCACAATGTACTGTATGTACAGAAGAAAAGTATTGAGAGTATGATGTGACAAATCCATTTGTTCAGCACTAAAAAAAAAAAACACTTGTGCGTACAAAAGAGCACAAGAACACTAGAATGCAAATTAGCTGTGCAGCATTCCAAAGTGCAATACTGTAAATAGGGTCCATCAAGTCCAGTTCAGTTATATACTTATCATGCGCATAGCACTAAACCAAAATGTATGCAGTACTTGCGCTTAGGTCCAAGATGACCTATGGGCAGAAGTCCAGGATTAGTCCAATAATACAATCCATAATATAAGGGGTTAGATCTTTTCACGCCACCTTGCTGCCTCCACAAACAGTGGGCACTGGATACTGTAATGCCTTGTCTGATGAAAACGGTCCGATTCTATTGATACATGTTCCCTGGGGCAAGACCCGGGTTCTGAAAGTTCTGAAAGACGTTTTCACAGGCATACTATAGACACCCAGCAGGTACAATATTTAAAGGAATTTTTCATATATATATTTTTTTTTAACTTAAGCATCATTAAAATCACTGCTCCAGAAAAAACGACATTTTACGACAATAACTTGCATATTAGGCCTTAAAATTAGCACTTTTGAATTCGAACGTTTGAGTCCCATAGACGTAAATGGGGTTCTAAATGTTTGCGCGAACGGTCGGTCCGTTCGAAGGTTCTGGTGCAAAGCGAACGGGGGGGTGTTCGGCTCATCCCTATTCCTGACCAGAGCACTTTTTGCGATTAGGCACTGCGTCGCTTTAACTGACAATTGCGCAGTCGTGCGATGTTGCACCCAAAAATTAAACTTTCTTTTGGTGGTATTTGATCACCTCTGCGGTTTTTATTTTTGTGCTATAAACAAAAAAGAGCGACAATTTTGAAAAAAAATGTAATATTGTTTACTTTTTGCTATAATAAATATACCCCAAAAATGTATTAAAAAAACAAAACAAATTTCTTTCTCAGTTTAGGCCAATATGTATTCTTCTACATAATTTTGGTTAAAAAAAAAATCGCAATAAGTGTATATTGATTGGTTTGCGCAAAGGTTATAGCATCTACAAAATAGTGAAAAGTTTCGCATTAAAACTATCCTCTATCTTAAATGGTAAAACGACAAGTTTGAAACAACTTGGGACCCATGGATCGAATATATTTCCCAGGTAATGCCTACCCCCCTTTCACGGTTTTCAACATCATTGATAGCACAGTGTGGTTGACAGTCACCTTTTTATTTTCTTCTTATCTTTTTGTTCCTTTTCCAGACCGGAAATAGATGTCTTTACCTGTATTGAAATCTATAGTGCCTTTTGAGCCGTGGTCCACATAAGAGCCCTTTCACACTGAGCCACTCATTGTGTCACTGACAATAATGCCTCTCCTCCAATGTCCAGTTAACACCTTATAAATGCTTCACTGACACACCATAAATGCTCTAGGTGCTGTTAAGGTGCAGTTACAGGACATTACTATTAAAATTAATGAAGGCAGCTGACAAGCATCGATGCTTCATGAAAGCGACATGCTGATTAACCACTTGACCTCCGGAAGGTTTACCCAGTCATGTGATGCTGTACCCAAATAAAATGTATGTCCTTTGTTTCCCACAAGTAGAGCTTTCTTTTTCTGGTATTTGATCACCTCTGCAGTTTTTGTTTTTTGCACTCTAAACAAAAAAAGACCAACAATTAAAAAAGTAATGGTGGCAATCAGCAACTTCTAGCAGGACTGTGATGTTGTGGCTGACATTCAGACACTACCTGACACTTTTGACACTTTTTGGGGACCAGTGACACTAATACAGTGATCACTGCTAAAAAATACGCACTGTTACTGTACTGGCTGTACTAATGACACCAGGGATGATCAAAGTGTTAACTGTGTGCCTAACCAATGTTTTACTAAACTGTTGAAGGTGCTTTTACTAGGGGAAGACATGGATTCTAGTCCCTGCATTCCAGAGACACAGGATCCATGCCTTCCCTCCTGTCAGTACGGCAATCTGCCTTGTTTACATAGGCAGATCACTGTTTGCCTCTGTGCTTGATGATCGGAGGGTGCCACAGTACCGTGTGTGATCTGAAAAGTCAGATTACATATACTGTATATAACACACACACATATATATATATATATATATATATATATATATATATATATATATATATATATACACTGCTCAAGAAAATGGAAATTAAAATGATCAACTTACAGAGGGCGGAATTCAAAGCCCCCCCCCCCGAAAATTAAAGTGAAAAAGTGATGCAGCAGGCTAGTCCATTTTTTCTGAAACTTCATTGCAGCAACTCAAAATTGTAGTTTATAAGGCCACCATGTGCTTGTATGAATGCCTGACAATGTGGGGGCATGCTCCTAATGAGAGGAAGGATGGTGTCCTGGGGTATTTCCTCCCAGATTTTGACTAGAGCATCACTGAGCTCCTGAACAGAGGTGCAAACAGAGGTGCCAACTGACAGCGTTGGATGGACCGAAACATAATGTCCCAGAGGTATTCTATTGGATTTAGGTCAGATGGGGGCCATTCAATGGAATCAATTCCTTCATCTTTCAGGAACTGGCTGCATACTCTTGCCACATGAAGCCCGGCAATGTTGTGAACCAGGAAGAACCCAGGACCCACTGCACCAGCGTAGGGTCTGCAAATGAGTCCAAGGATTTCATCCCGGTACCTAATGGCAGTCAGGGTGCAATTGTCTAGCCTGTAGAGGTCTGTGCTTCCCTCCATGGATATGCCTCCCCAGACCATCACTGACCCACCACCAAGTCAATCGTGCTGACTGATGTTACAGGCAGCTCAACGTTCTCCACAGCTTCTACAGACCCTTTCACATTTGTCACATGTGCTCAGGGTGAATCTGCTCTCATCTGTGAAAAGCACAGGGCGCCAGTGGTGGACCTGCCAATTCTGGCATTCAATGGCGCATGCCAGTAGGGTTCCACAGTGTCGGGGAGTGAGCACAGGGACCACTAGAGGACGTCGGGGCCCTCAGGCCACCCTCATGAGGTCTGTTTCTGATTGTTTAATCACATTCACACCAGTGGCCTACTGAAGGGCATTTTGTAGGGCTCTTGCAGTGCTCATCATGTTCCTCCTTGCACAAAGGAGCAGATACCAGTCCTGCTGATGGGTTAAGGACCTTCTACGACTCTGTCCAGCTCTCCTAGAGTAACTCCTGTCTCCTGGAATCTTCTCCATGCTCTTGAGACTGTGCTGGGAGATGCAGCAAATCTTCTGGCAATGACATGTATTGATGTGCCATCCTGAAGGAGTTGGACTGCCTGTGCAACCTCTATAGGGTCCAGATATAGCCTCATGCTATCAGTAGTCAGCTAACAGTCAGATAATACTGACCCTAGCCAAATGCAAAACTAGTGAAAAACAGTCAGAAAAGATTAGTAGGGAAAAAATTGTCAGTGGCCTCCACACCTGTAAAACCATTCCTGTTTTGGAGGATGTCTCTGTGTTGCCCATCTAGTGCACCTGTTAATTTCATTAACACCAAATCAGCTGAAACTGATTAACACCTTCTGCTACTTAACTGACCAGATCAATATCACAGGAGTTTAATTGACTTCATGCATATACTCTGATTTAAAAGTGTTCCATCATTTTTTTTGAGCAGTGCATATATATATATATACACA